>CM062817.1:1716712096-1717912096 GCA_031772625.1 Pinus tabuliformis | reverse complement strand
ACACTGTTATGAAAGTCAGGAAATTTTAATGCAAATACATTTAAATGTTGCAATTATCATCCCTATGGTAAGTGGTTAATTGGCATTTGAAGTGTCACAGTTCTTCAAGAGCGTCATTTGAACTTTCACTAGTGGTGAAACGTTTTTGGAGGAGTTCCACAACTATACTGTAATCTCGTATGGGCAAGCTTTGCGACCAGTGCTGGAGGCAAGCACATGGCTACAATAAAATCCGGGTTCTTGCAATTTAGAAGTTTGCACTTAATGGATAAATGATGTTTATAGTGGGAAAAAATCATAATAACATGATATATAAAAATCTAATTGGGAAAAATTATTTATATTTAATATTTTTTTAGGGGAGGTTTTTTGGGGTTATTTAATGTTATTTTTATTAATAATAATAATAACTATTATGATATAAATATTAATTTTTTAAATTATAATGGTTAATTTTTACAATTATGAGAGATATATGTAACTTTATTCATGCTCATGTTACAATATAATACGAGATAAAGATATAGTAAAAATATTCTACGATCAATTTTTGCCATAACTAAATATTTATATGTTCATATTAAATAATATAATTTTAAAATTAAATTTTAATAGTTATAAAATAATTAAAAATTTAAAAAGTTATATTTTTATTTTGAGTGTGAGAATATATACAATTCTTATATATTTTTCAAAAATATTCAGATTTTATAAACTCTTTCAATATGCATGTTAATTATTATTTTTCAATACCAACTTTACATGTATGGAGAGAAAGTAAAATATTTCAATGTTCAAAGAGAAATAAATAAATGATTACTTCTTAATAGGAGGGGGATGTGTAATTCATTCAATTCTTAATATAAAATTGATATATGACATTTAAAAAATAATAATAAATTTAATGTAAGTCATAAATACATATATGTTTAAAAATATAACATATAGTTTGCAAATAAAATATTTCAACACTTATGTTAATTTAAATAATCTACTGTTAACGTTATGTGTGTATATAACGTTATGTGTGTATATATATATATATATATATATATATATATATATATATATAAACTATGGATCTATCAAGTAATGATAAGGATAAAATCTCTCGCATGGTAAATAATTTTTCAAGTTTTGCACTCTAAAAGAGGTTTGCACCTCAAGAGAATTGATCCATTTTGACGCTTGCTAGATAAGTGATTAAAACATATATGTATTAATTATAAATACGTCCACTAGGGGCGAACTTAAATTGCTTCCCTATAATAGCCCTTCATTGTGCTGAGGGAAATGCGAAGGGGGATGAAATTATCCATAGTGCTTCTCGATGATATGACAAGTCGATGAAGATCCGTGAAAACTTCATTAGGGGAATTTTGAGGTCTAAAATGAGCCTCCTAAAAAAATGTACAACCAAAATAAACTTTATAAGAACCAATAGGATTCAAGATGATGATGTAAACCATGGGGGACGATTCACCATTTTTGGAGTGAAAAAAATAATAAAATAATAAAACTATTTTTTCAACTCATATTTTCAACTTATCTCCCTAAGATTTTACTCAAATTTCGAGTGGGAGTACTCATTGGATGCAAAATTTAATTCCTCATTCATTGAGTACCCATGTTGCAATCACATTTTTTTTTTAAATGTATTTCTCATTTTTTGTGTAGTAGGGTCCATCAAAAGTATGCAACATGGGTACTTCTTGGATGACGAATCAAATTTTGTATCCAACAAGTGTCGCCATTCAAAATTTGAGTAAACCAATAAAGAGATAAGTTGAAAATACGAGTTGAAAAAAATATTTTTTATTTTTTCCCTCTAAAACTTGATGATGTAATCTGATCTAATTTTATTATTTCCACTATTATTTTATAATTTCCTTAGGAAGCCCATTTTAGACCTCTAAATTTCCCTAGTGGTTGGGGACGATTTCTAAGCTTCGGAATATCAACATTGGGTGAGTCGAAGAATCAGATTTGACGAAAATATTTGGGAGCAAGGTAGTGTCGATCAGCTGATTGGAAATTGTTCTGGTTTGCGTCCATTGTTGTGGCATTGGCGTCAATCATATTCTTGGAAAAATATCTAACATTCACATGGATTGAAATGATTCAAGAACAAGAAAAATAGATGGTGCAAACTATATTAAAACAAGAACTAGCGTTGGAATTATGGTTAGAATATATGGTTGTCAAGGAATTATGACACTTGAAAAATTTCAGCTAAGCTCCTAGATCAACAACTATGAAATACATATCCGTGTGTGCCGAATTTGGGTGTCTAAAATTGTGCAAACCCAATAAAAATTTGGACTCCTTGGAACAAGACTGACTAGCTAAAATGGTGGATCTGGAAAAGAGAGGCACAACAATTACAATTAGATCCAAAAGAGATAATTGTTGTTGGCTAATTAGATTATTAAATCAAGAGTTATATGAGTGGAAGAAGGAAAATAAAAGTTGGATACTCCATTTCAATGTAGTTTCAAAGAAAAATTCAAAGTGGCAAGAGGGGATGGGGGCACATGACCAATAACCAAAAAGAGATGCATGGCATGTTGCAAGAATTTATTCTAGCCGAAACATTGCAAGTGACAAATTGCTTCATCCCATGAAAAAAATTGTTTGATATCCTAAAAATAAATGTAGAAGCTAATTAGATAGCCAATATCGCATGCGAGCTCCAGGCTAGGCAAATAGAAATAAATGGACAACTGGGGTGGTGGAAGTTGCCATAACCCCTACACCCCACAATGATAAAGAAAAGTTTTGATGACCTATGTACAATAAATGAAACATTGGGAATAGGGGCCGACCACTGTTGTGGCACCCAATGTATATCTGAAGCATGCAAAGGATATAACACAGAACCCCATTTAAGGAGGAAGTACAATATGTCAATGACAACATAGCCTTCATGCACCCTCCTTGCCAGACAACAACCTCAAGTTGTGATTGAAGATCATGGAGTGGAAATTAAGGAAAGTCATCTTCCCAATAATCAAGTCACATGTGGGATCAAAGGCATGTTGTATACTTCAATGGAGATGCAGTGACATAGGTCAAGAGGAATTTCCAATTTGGTTCTTCATTGACTTTGGATAATTCCATGGAGCACATGACGATGTCATGTTGGTGTATTTTAGCCTTTCACGCTTAATTTATACCCTGTAGCAAGTTGAGGTTTGGAAAGGTGTCTTCTTATAGTAGGATTGCGTTGGTGGTTGAGCAATTTAGTAATTGGGAAAAGTGTGGAGGGAAAATATACAACTATGCCTAGTGTTAGCACTTGAAGAGACATCTTGAATTGAAAATTGGTATAGTTGTGGTTGGTATTGTCCATGGAAAATATTGTTGGTTGGAACTTGTTGCAAACATGGGATTGGTGTTGAAAAATGCATCAATAAATTCTCAATTTGATTTTGCCTTGATTAAATTGAGAAAAATTGAATTTCCACATCAACAGAAAACTTGGATGATGTTAACTTGTGTGACATGGCTTGTGTCACCTAGTTTACTCAGTAAATTCTAGTTGGAGGAATTAGAGTTCAGTTCTGCATGTATGATTTCTAATTTGTAGCAATCAAGGTCAGTTATCTTAGGTTGCTTTCAGTTAAACTAGTTCAAACTTTTGGAGGAACTAGTGGAAGGCCAATTAAGCAGTGGCACTTCAGTCAAACTTAGTGATTATCCAGTTAACTAATCAATTAGCCCAAAAAAAACTAGTGCATGTAGAGAATTTGAGTTACCCAGGTGAGGTGGGCATTCCAATGCAGTGTTACATTAGTTGTAGACTAGCCTTAAGTGTATAAGTGTTGCATGTAGTCAGATGATAAACCTAAGGAATTACGCAATTAAATTAGAGGAGGTTCCTAAATAATAGGGGCTAATTCCTCAAGGAAAAACGCAAGGAAATATGAGCTCAAGTCGCGGCAAAATTTGACTAAGTTTGGGTCAGAGGCCTTCAATGAGCAGAGAGAGAGGTTATGCACTTGTAGGGTGTCTTCAGTTGAGCAACACAATTGTAATACATCTCTATTCATTTCATTAATGCAAGAAGACATTGGATTTTTTATCAAATTGCTTTCCCTAGATAAAAACACTTGTTGCGTATGTGTTATTTCTTCTTGCATGTCTGAGATTTTTGTTCTAAATTGTGAATTAATTTCTGTAGAGTAGTAGAGTAGGTTTGTGTCTTGTGATTTTGATTACTCATGAGAAATTGTAAATCTACAGCCTAATTTCTACATGGTATCAGAGCTGGATTCATATTAGAGCAGAAAATTCGAAGTTGTTTTTTAGAGGTTCAAATTTGAAGATCAGTGTATCAATATTTCTTCAAAGCTGAGAAGATGGCATTCAATGGACTAAGGCTAGATTATTCCTTGGAATTCACCTCAATTTTTTTTGCATGGAAGGACCGCATGGAGGCAACATTGGATGAAAATGGATGCTTGAATATGTCAATACATATATTTCGAGACCACCGACAGCTCATGTCTAAGACCTTGCATAGTGGAAGAAAGATGTAGCCAAGGTAAGGAGAATAATCTTGGAAGGGTTCATATTTGTTGCATTTAATTATGTAAGGAGATGTTTCTCAATGATCTCATGCTCGATTGAGATCACTAGACTGCAAAAGGAAATACCAGTAGAGATATAATAGTGTCCAAACCCAAATGATCAAACATGCATGAGGTAGTCAATTCTATATACTATAATGAAATATGTGTGCACCTGGCCTCCTCGCAGGTTGGGGAAGGATTTTGGGACTGATGTAGATTCCCGTGCTCCACTCGAGTGATCTGCCTTATCCACATATGATCTCGATGCCTATAGACAAACACAAACAAATAGAGACAATAAGTGATAATTTGCAAAAGATCGTTAGATCAAAACGTCTAAAAATCACATATATAAATTACTACAAAAATGACATAAGGGGAAGGAACATAGATTTTTATTAACAATATACATGAAAGTACATCAATATACCTTCTAGATAATGAGATCCTCTCCTCAATCTTGTAGTAAGGTCTTGTCTCCCAATATGGCAAAGCTCTCGCGCTATAGTTTGGATAGTTCCTCCTCCCCCTTTCCTCTTGGTGATATTATATAGATTCATTATATCCTTTGGGATAATGTATCTAGACACCTAAGAGTTTGAGAAGTTAGGAAACTTCTATAATAACGGACCCTTAGCTAACTCATACACAAGTGGGTCAAATTGATCTCCTTGGAAATTGAAAACTCTAGAAACCTTTTTCACAATTATGAGATTTTTCTCAATTATCTCAATTATGAAATAATTACTATCTCATAATTATAATATTTGGGAAAAATAATTATGAGAAATAACTCAATCATGTATTTCCACCCTTTTATCATGGGATAAATCTCACATAAGTAAAAGAAAAAATGAAAAGGGATGCATTTTAGCCAAACAAATGAGGTAAGTTGATAATGGGTTTCTCTCACTATAACGGAGTGAAAAATAGGGTTATAATAGATGCCCTCTAATGCATGAGGTTAGAAGAGAAATTGATGGTTGAAATGCATTACAATAATACTCAAAGCTGAAAATGGGAGGAAGGATCCAATACTACAAAGCTTGATCGAAGGAACTCAAGTGTTGAAGTTTCAATTATGTTGATAACATCCCCGAGGTGGGCATACCCATGCTCGATCATAAGAAGAAACTGAACATGGCTGCCATAAAATACACTATAGATCCATGACATGAAATGCAAGAAAATGGCCACGAAAACATACATAGTGGATCCGTGTGACTCAATAGATATAACATAGCCACCAACACATACAATGTGGATCTATGTCATAGTATACATTCGTAGGACTATGGACACATGACAAACAGAGAAATGTATTAGATAGTCCTCAAAGTACATAAGAGATACATAACTCCAACGCACCCTGGGAGAGATTCCATATAAGAGTGAAATGTCCCTAACCCAGGGTCTTTGACATAACCTTGATGGTATAAATATACATCATGCAAATATGTGAGTTGATGTAGAGCATGGTAGAAACTGTCTAATTACTAGCCGATGAGGTAAACCAGTAATAGACGCGAGGGAATTCACCAATGAGGAAAATGGAACCCAAGGTACCTAGCACAGTCCACTAAGTGTGAATAAATGAGATGACGTCGAAAACCAGTGAACTCAACCAAGCAGGATCCAATGATGTAAACCCAGTTTCGATCACAAGGAAACATGCCACTAAGGTCTACAATCTCTAAGGTACTGTTGGTTCCTAGATCAAGCTCCTTGATAATGAGCTGAAGTTGGAAGGAGAAGATCCGTCGAAGGAGGGCCTCAATGTATCCCCCATTAATCAACACAGAACAAACCAGGATGATGTGATGTATTGATGAATTCATGAATCAATGAAGTACAACTGACACAGAGATGGGCAACTCAAAAAGCTCAACATGCTACTACAGATGGTCAACACAGGCTAAGACTTCCCTTGAACACATAACGACACGAGACAAGAGTGACTTGGTAGCATGACTAATGAGAATGATGTGATATCATGCAACGATACAAGAGGCATCGAGGCATGCTATATATGACTGGAAGAGTAACCAATCGAAGGAGTAAAGAGACTCATTTGGATGGTACAAACCCTAGGCAAGGTAAAATCCAACTATGAGATAATGAAACAGACATGTGCTATGTTCAAGGGTGACATGACTGACATTGCTATTTGATGACTAATGGAAATAAATGTTCCCTCCCTTCTCTTTTTATAAGTTCCTTTTTCGTAAATTTATCCCCTAAGCTTGAAAAAGAGATAAAAGTATACAAGGGGGAACCTCTTAGCCGTAATAGACTAGGGTATTCCTTTTTTGTAAATAGTCTATCCTAATATGAAAAAGGGTTAAAATTACACTCGGTAGATGACCCTTCAATTGCTTTTATGAGCATGCAGGATACAAGTTCACTCAACATTTTTTCTAAATTAAGGAGTCTAAAAAGAGATTAAAGAAAACTCCTCTTGGAGGAACAACTGGTATAGAGGATAGAAACTGGTTCTGGTATTGATGGAACTACTCATGACATAAAAATGAAAAGAGGCTAGCTAATAGGACCACTCATTGCAACGATTCCTCCAAGAAAGGGTAAAACACCAAGTGAAAGCGAATGGTAGGCCAGGAAAATGACGACTATAGAATAGACAAACCAAGGCTCATCATGCATAAGTAAGCTGATAAAAAGTGGCAATCACAAGGAATAAAAATGGTGGAATCCTCCTGGGGTATAGCCAGAAAAGAGACGAAGAAGAGGACATGTGGCTCAGATTCTAGGTCATGGTGGGTCAGAAGGAGGAATTCCGAAAAGGATTAAAATATGACCGCATGGAAACCAAGATGGCAAAGAGGTTCTAGCTAGGGTATCCATGACCAAGTAAGCTCTACCACCAAGTGACGATATTCATAAAGGAAAGTTTCTAAAGTCGCAACTTGGCAGGGTCAGACCTAAGGTACAAAAATGGTGTTGACAGTCAAAATGCAATATCAACTTCAATGACCTACCCCCATATGCCAAGTTTAGAGAAACACACCTAAATTCCATGGATGTCTCAATGAAAACACCACCCTATCCTGTAAAAACTATCCAGAATGACTGGACCCATAGTTAAATGACATAAAACATGGATGAGGTAAAAACCGGACCATATTTGTTTTTTGTTGAATTTTATAATATTTTTCGATTTTTGGCATGAATGGCATGGAAAATACTCGTGTCACACACCAAACCAAAAAGGGTAAAATAATCACACTATTATGTACAATGTGTACAAGCGCGATGCGTACAAGCGCGATGCGGTTTGGTAGGTCACGCTAAAGTGTGTCCACAACCAAGCACAAGCCAAGGGTTTCCATACGCGAACTCATGGAAGGTAAAGGTACCATATGGCACACCAATGTGGGGCCATGCCAAAGGAAATAAAACTGCCCAATTCAGAAAGGTTGACCCTGCCGGGGACAGTCTAACATAGTCACACTCTCGTAATCAACCTGAGGACATAAGGGAGGATCATGACATAAAGGGGGTACAAGATTCTTGTCAACAAGTAGTAAGGAAGTGGGCAATTCGTTAGCAAGTTTAGTAGTAGAATCCCAAGAATTGACTCGATCCATGGGTGGAATTTCCAAGGAAGGCCGAGGAGATGCCCCTTGGGTCAATTCAAGATTTTTTTTTGTTGATCTCTACATGTTCCAAATTGGGGAGATTATTGGCAGGAAGAGGCATAATATTCCTATAATGATCAATGGATATATCCATGACCTCCAAGTTGACTAGCCGGGGGGGGGGCTTCATCGATGGAGTCATGTGGAACAAGCAGAGTGATGGCCCATGTGGGAAAAGGATCCTGGTCATAGTCCATATTAGGATGGATTTTTTGACCAGTGTCAGGAGGTACTGACAGGACTATTGAAGAGGAAATCTCCTCCACAATAGGTGGCAGAGGTTTCTCCCTAACTTGATAAACTTCCATAAGATCAAACGACAAAACCCAAGGATTAGGAGGTCTATGGGGTCCACAGGTGCCAGAAGAGATCATATGGATAGGAGTTGTGGTAGGAGTAGAAGGAGTGTTGGGTAGAAGGAGTTGACAAAAGACTCCCATAAGAGTGGAAACTTTAAAAAGTCCAACTCCAACACTTTGAAATTGACGAGGGTTATCTCCCACGAGTGATACAAAATTCCCCATGGTGGAAATCCAGGTTGACGACACACAATAGTCATGTTGATCGATAGTGAAAATTTTTCCTTCATGAGGAAAGAAAAGTAAATGGAAGACAGATGAGACAACTGTGATCATCACATAAAATCAACTACAACCAAGGAGTAGGTTGTAATATAATGGGGCGTCGACAACTTCGACATCAACATATATAGTTTTCCCTCCTAACTCAATGGAAAAATTTGGAAGAACCCCTTTAGGTACAAAGTTGTGATCGTCAAAGGCTTGGAGAGTGTTGTTGAACGTGGCAAATGCCGGAGAGCCAAAGGCCTTCCTACAGGATACTGAGATAACAGATGTGGAATATCCTTCATCCACCAAAGTGCAATGAATATTCTTGTGGAAAATATGCACAATGATTTGAAAAGAAATCTGATGGGAAAGGCGAGGAGTGGATTTGTCGGAATTAAAGGCAATGAGACTAGAGTCAGACAAATTGACTCCACCAATGGTAGACAACAAGGCCTTGCGCTGTTGAGGACAACTTTGCAAGACCTCAAAGGAAGACATGGAACAAGGAGCCTGGGAAAGATCTTCAACAATACTGTAATGTTGAGCGGCCCTAGTAGAAGGATTGTGTGTCGTCTTACAAAGAACACCCTTGGGGGAATGATAGACAGATTCCACAGACTTATCTAAAGTGAGAGTTCCAATGGAAGTAGGTGGAGCTGGTGAGTCCTTAGAGAGAGAACTGGGGAACATCATAGGATTTAGCTCGCGTAGTCACATTTACATCTTCCTTGCACATAAAGATGGATGAACTATGGGGGGGATGAGAAGATGACCCCTCATTGCCCCCTTGCAGAGGTAGAGGAGGTTGAGAAACCATTTTTTGGTGAGGTTTTATAAGGAATGGATGATTCAAAACAACAAGCTATTGAATAGATGGTGGTGAAAGGAGCCTATGGACTTCATCCATCCGAGGGCACTCATGAGTGAGGTGATCACCTTGACAATTTTTACGAGGAAATTTGATTTTACGACGAAGTTCACTAGTGCCCCCTCCTTGATTCTAGGAGTTTGTTTGGGATTCCTGATCATTTTGGTTCTTTTGTTTATTTCTCTTATTATTCCTTTTACCACCAGATTTTTGGTTCTTCTTTGGTTGAGTGGACTTCACTATTAGAACATTGGTGGACTGCTTAGGAGAGGGGGGTTGAGATGTTACAATAAATTTCCCAAGATGGGCAACAAGTTGGCTCATGGAATCAAAAAAAGACCCAATCACACCATGGCCATGTGGGTCAGGTACAAGATTGGGAGGGCCAATAGAAGGCCTAGGGGCATTAGGCAACACTTCGTAGAGCATGCCTAACTATGAATAGATAAGATATAACTGTTAGGTAGATAAAATGGCTTGTTCCTCAGTAACAACTCGAAACATGGACACATCTTTGGAAATCTGAGGTCAGAGAGAATGAATGAACCATTTACATAATATTTCATCAGGTAACTTGGTTCTCACTAACCTCTTGTGATGATGCCACTCATGAATGTGATTAGAAATTAACGTGGCATCATATTGTTTGAAGTTGGACAAGAGGTCAGATTCGATATCATACCGAGTAGGCAACTAGAAGTGTGTCAAGAAGATTTGAGCTAGGGAGGCAAAGTCACTGTAGGATGCAATATCTAACTCGATATACCACTTTGCAGCATCCCTAGTTAACGTACGTTGGAATAAGCAAATTTTAATAGAATAATCCACCAAAGAATTAGATGAGCACCATAAGTGATAGGTGGTAATGTGAGTGGATGGATTCTCCCCAGGCTTCCCTTGTTTGCATATATAGCATCATCTATGTATTGGTCCTATCTCTTGAAAGGACCCCCCTTATACTTAGGGCCTTTTCGAGATATGAGACGAAGTGTGCTATGAATGTACACTAAGTTCTCTTCTTTCTTTGAGCCCAACCTATTTCTCTTTTCTGAATGGATAACGGCATAAATACTCTGATTCCTCTCGCAGCATGAAGAACTAGCTACCTGGAATATTTGGGAAAGCCCATTAAATTAATTAAAAATTTAAAAATAAAAACTAAAATGAACCCAAAGAACCCGATTTTGGGGTTCGAGGTACCCATAATCAGGGTTCTCCATACTTGTCAAGACAAAAGAACCCAAATTTGTTGGAGAATCTAATCCCAACCACCTATTAGGTGTCAAAACCGTCCCTCCAAGTGTCCCAATTTAGTTTAAGTTAAGTCTAGTTTAAGTCAAGTTTAACTCTAGACATTTATTACTTATGTTTCCAATTTAATCTTATTTAAGTGATTTGTAATACTGAGAAAAGCAAGTCCTCTGCTCTATCCTTTTGTTCTCTTCATTTTGTTTCATGGTATCGGAGCATAAGTGTAAGACTCCTTGAGAGCAACACACAGAGACAAGTTCGCATAAGACTCTCTAAGAGCAACAACTTGAGTGAAGAGAGAAAAGCAGAGTGAATAAGCAAGCCAGCATAAGACTCTTTGACAGAGCAGTAGAACTTTGAAGAAGCTTACTGTGAAGTCAGAGATAGAGCGTAAGACTCTTTGAGAGAGCAGCAGAAATTTGAAGGAGTCTGCCAAGATGCAGCATGGAGAAAGAGAGCTAGTTCTGAATAAAAAGGTTGATATTTTTTTAAATCGAATTACATCCACAGTAACACATTAGTGAGGTTAATCCTGCACGTATTTACACAGTCCAGAAATTCAGCAGAATCGTTAGCGTTATAACGCAACATAAAAGGTTCAAGTGTCATGTTAGTTTCAATTACTCGCACCGTTTTTTCTCTAACGCGATCTGTGTTCACCACACACAATGTTAACCTTCATAATATAGAATAAAGGAACCAGACACAAAGAAAGAACGGAATCTGATTGGAGCACGAGCCACAAAGAACACACGAAGTTTGATTGGAAGCACTGTCAAAGGTAATTTTGTTTCAATTATGTTGAAAGAACAAGGATATTATTGGGGTTCCTCATTTATTAAAACATGATCTCGTCTTTTCAAAAAGGCCTTATTAAAAATGGTTTTCGTTTGAAATTTTTTAAAGACCCACGAGTTATTCATTATATTAAAAAAAAGTCGAGCTCTACTTTGGTCAAGTTTTTAAGAGTCGTTATGTGGTATGCAAGTGAAGATGCTTTGTAGAAATTTTAAAGAGTTTTTAGAAAAAGGGCATGTAATTTTTTCAAAGGAAGAAGGTGAAGCATTTAGGTGAAAATAAAAAATAATTGTTTGGTGAAATTGAAAAGTTATTGCTCAAAGAAGGAATTTTTTGAGAAAAGAAAAAGGTGGAAGTGACAACAAAGTAAAGAGAGTTGGACTTGTAGTGTTCAACCTATGTGTGAAGACTGTGAACAAATGGGAAAAGCCAAGAGGTTTCACTTGATTTTAGAAGCCAAGACAACCAAGGAGGCTTGGGATACTCTTGAGAAGTGTTTTGGTGTAAAGGGGAGCACAAAAGTTGAAGATGAAGGTGGATCTACAACAACAGATCTACATCGAGATGAAAAGGCTATTGAATTCCACTGTGTTCAACCACAAGTGGATGACGTCTGTGAAGAAGTCGTGGAAGCGAGAGAGAAGGAGCATAAAGATGCTCATGAACCCCACTGTGCATAGCCACAAGTGGACAAAAATTTGGTGATTCCAGCAACAGATCTTGTTGATGAAAATCTGATAAATCTAGCAACAAAGCTTGCTGATAAAAGTTTGGTGAATCGAGCAATAGAGGTTGCCGATGACAATGAAACTGCCATTAGAGAAGTTAATGCTATGGTGAATCCAACAATTAATATTGCTGATGCAAAATTTGATGAAGAATTGTTGACTAATGATGAATGGTTGCAGGTGATGCAACAAAAACATCATATAGACATGATGCTATTCAGTGAGAAAATCCCACTTGAGTTAGTGGAATACAACTTGTTTGCAGTAGCACATGTTAGCAAAGAAGTCAAAGAGACAGAGACAAAGACAAAAATAGTCCACAAAGAGAAAATAGAGACAAAGACAGAAGGAGAGTTGGAAGTGCAACAGAAGAAAGCTCTCATTACAGAGCAGAAAGGACATAACCAATGTGGTTCTGCAAATATTTTTAATTCTAACGTTGCAAGTACACAAAATGATTATGAAGAAGAGTTAAATTTCCTTTAAGCATGGCTTGCAACACCATGCCTTCATAAAGTCTGCATAGAAGATGCAAAAATGCATGTTGAAGACAACTTGGATGATGAACCAATTAATGAAATTTTCAGGTATTGGAGTCTTGAAGAGACAAAATTGTATTATGGTCTTATGTTGCAGCAGATAGATGATGAAAAGAACACTATAGAAGATAATATGTGGCAGCAAGCCACATACAACTCGTTCTTTGAAGAAGTCCAGGATATTCTTAGATAACCTGGAAAAATGGAAGACCTGCACCGACAAATGAAGAAACTGAGGCTTGAAGGATACAACAAAGAGAAAAAGCTGAAACAATTAAGAGGCTATATGATCTAAAAAAAGAGAAGCAGAAAAGTTGAAGTCAATTTTTAAATTGTAAACCTAGCTGAGACATAGACCAACATGCAGCTTACTTGAAGTTTATGTAGTTGTAATTAAGGGGGAGTGTTGGAGAATCTAATCCGAACCGCATGTTAGGTGTCAAAACCGTCCCTCGTGTCCCAATTTAGTTTCAGTTAAGTCCAATTTAAGTCAAGTTTAACTCCAGACATTTATTACTGATGTTTCCAGTGTAATCTTATTTAAGTGTTTTGTAACACTTGGAAGAGCAAGTCCTCTACTACGTCATTTTGTTCTCTTCAATTTTTGTCAATTTTTTTTTTTAATGGAGAACCCGATTCTTTATAAAAGAACCTGGTTTTTATGGGTTCTTCTCAGAAGAACCTGTACCCGAATCTGGTACGTGGGTACGAGAACCCGGGATGGGTTCAAGAATCCCACCCCTGGGTTTGCAAACCGCAACATAAAAGACAACTCCTATGATTATAGTCTCCCACATTTAGTTTGTAATTGTAATAAAAGACTTAACTTTAGTTACCAATTTGTTGGTCTTGAAAATTTCTCTAACTAATTACAAACTAATTCAACATTAAAATAAACCATTTTTTTATAATAAAATTTAAAATATTAATTTAATTTCAATATTTAAATTTTTTTTTAATTACATAAAAAATATTAAATTCATATATCAATATTAAAAACATTATATTACTCTAATTTCAACCTTTAAATTTTATTAATTAAATAAAAAAAATTATTAATTAAATAAAAAATAATAATGAAAAGAAAAAATAAAACTAACCTAACCAATAATATATTGTCAACCCTTTTTGACTATTCCAAAACTATAATCAATATCCAAGACATTTTTCAAAACCTAACTCTTTATTTACCAATTATTTACCAAATAAAATAAAGCTCTACTTTGGGGAGCATAAAAGTTAACAATAAAATAAAGCCGAATTTGGTGGAAAATCAAAATTAAACAATGAAAAGATACCTTCAAGAATATTAAGACGCACTTTCATATTATAACAGTGATAAAGAAATGAATACACACTCTTAACGCATATAAAATAATGAACGGGAATTAACACGCACTTTCATGTTCTCACGGTGGTAAAGAAATGAATACACATTTTAAAGTATATAAAATAATGAACATTTTAAAGCTTATTTAATAATGAAAGGTATATTTTTTTGAATTGAAGCTTTTGACATTCTTAACAAGTTTACAAGAGATTTTTTTGGCGTAAATCACATGATATTTCATATATGAATGTGTTTCAAATCAACCAATACGATTCATCCTTAAAAGAAATTGAAAAAACAAATATAAAAGAAATTTATCTTATTATTATTATTTAATTTTAAAAGTATTGTAAGAAACTTTTGTTTGTGAAACCAGAGAATTATTTTCCTAATAATTTACTGCCAATTCTTAAAAAAAAAACCCACAGTCCACCAGTTTTAAACAAAAATACAAACAAAATTTACATATCGAAACATGCTCGGCATATATATAATTTTGTATTCAATCCCATTGGCATGCTGCTGTCGGCGCACCCACATAGAACTGTACTTTTCAGAAATCCCAAAAAGAAAAAAAACAGAGAAGGAAATTTTTCTTGTCTAACCAAACAAACTAGCCTGAAAAACCTCCCCAAAAGACGTCGGATTTACAGAACCTACCGTCATTGTCGTTTTGCTGGTTCGATCCCGCGAGAAGCAGCATCTCATCGCTGCACGAATTGCCATAGCCCTCGGTATTATTACCGAGACCTGCTGCATTTCCCACAAAATAATCCGGCCAATTTTCGTTGCACCGGGTGCTGTTTTCCTCTTCCGATTTGGCAGTGGCATCATCGGAAGGAAGCGCGGGACGGTGACCTTCGAAGAGGCTGACATGAGCGAAAAGCTTGTCCTTCCGAGTGAACGTGGTGCCGCAGGAACACTGCCACCGATTGTGCCCGCAGATTTTTCCGTGGGTTTTCAGGTCTCCGACGACGGAAAACTGCTTGTTGCACTTGTTGCAGGTATACATCTTCGGGCAGTGGCTCCGCTTGTAGTGGTTTCTCAAAGAGGCGATGGATTTCAGGGGCTTGAACTTGCGGCTGTTCTTGTTCCGCCTGCATCTTTCGAAGGGGCACGAATACCTCCTCGGGGAGTCTGGACAGGGCGCCGAGGGTTTGGACATGAGCGCCTGGTGTGTTTTGTATTCGTTCCCGTGGGCTCGCATGTGCATCCGGACATTGGCGTCGCGCTTGAAACCCTTGCCGCAGATCTCGCAGAAATGCGTGTGCTCAGCCAGGATGTCGCTCTTGTTCATCTCCACGATGTCGTGAACCAGATTGTCCACTGCTTCAATTTTTTCATCGGTGTCCGGATACGAATTGTTCGAATTGGCAACCTCTGCCCCGATACCTTTAGCAGCTCCATCAGGTTTCTTGAACCCTAACCCTAACCCCTCTTTCCCCGCCTCGGCTTGAACATTAATGGTACCGAAACCCTCAAGATCGACAGCAGAGTCGACCGATGTTGGATTCACAGTCCCCCGACCTTGAACGGAGGCTAAAACCGAGGCCGCTGTCAGGATAAGTTCATACAGGATCGAGGATACAATCCCTGGTTGATCATGGCGGCCTTCTTGAACGAATGCCTCCAGTTCTCGGGCTTTCTGCTGAAGAACCGAAAGATTAGATAAAAGAACATGAGCCGTGGCGTTGAAGGCGCCGGCCACTGGCGGCACTGAGCTTAAATTGCTTCGCTGCAACATCCCGTCGCCGTGCTGAGGGAAATGCGAAAGGGGGCTAAAATTGTTGACAGCGCTTCTCGAGGAGGAAACGACAAGTCGATGAAGATCCGACAAAACTTGTTGGCGACGATCATCGAGGTTCGGAAGCTCAACGTTGGGCGAGTCCAAGAATGGGGGCTGAGCAAAACAATGGGGGGCGAGGTAGCGTCGATCCGCCGGTTGGAAATTGTTGTGGTTAGCGTCCATTGTTGTGGCAGTGCTGTCAATCATATTCTGCGAAAAATATGTGAGATTCGCATGGATTGAAAGAATGCAGGACTATATTCAAGAAAATAGAGAAACAAAATGGTTCAGAGTATATATTAAGAACAAGAAGTAGCGGTAGAAATGGTGCATGGAAGAAATGCAAGTGGCCGGTCTGGTGCTGGGATGGCGTGCGTGGGCGTCACTCTCACGAAAACGAAATGCCAGGGTGGAATTTGGAGCAGTGAAAACATATGCCATTCTTTTATTTATATGTGATCGATATTTATTTATATTGAGATGAGGTGGCACCAATGTTAAGCTATGGAGGTGTGGAATATTTAAAAGGAGCCAGTGACCTGTCACTGTACGAGAGAGGTTGATGTCGAGGATAAACAGATAAAAGACAACGTCGGGTGACGAATGCGAGTGAAGCACCCCCGACCGAGCCGAGTGGATGACACGCGGCTCGGAGACACGGAGGAAACATGGAAATATGGAATCGAAAAATATTAGAAGCATGACGGTCTGTGCCGTTCGCATCGGGTTGTTTCTGAAACATAAAAACATTTACCTTATTTAAAAAAACAAAACGCTTAGGAAAATTTTAAAAATGATAAAAATTAAGTAAAGCATAATTTTAATTTTAAATTATTATTTTTATTGATATAGATTTATTTTAATCATAATTTTATTTTTATTAATATAGATTTATTTTAATTATAAGCATAGATCTAGATCTAACTTGAGCTGAGAGATTGATTTTGATTTTGAGGTGAGAAATTGATTTTGATTTTATTAATTGTGAAGTTATTTTAAAATAAAAAAATTAATACATAATTTTTTATTGTTTAAATTATATTGAAATTACATAATATGTATATTGAGTCATTTTATTACATATTAAACTGGTTTATTATTATTATTATATTTTTAAATATATTTTAATATTAATTCATATTAAAAAAATGTATTCATAATTTACATTAGATATTTTATTATATACAACATTAAAATATAAATATACATGTGTGAGAAAAAGAATATATATTTAGACATAGTCTTCACATTGTGCTGTATAATGAGCATTTTAGCTCAATTATTATTAAATAAAAAAATAATATATAAATATATATATAATATATATATATATATATATATATATTAATATTAAAAAAATGAAGTATTAAAATTTATGTTTTTTTTTTTTTTTAATCTTGGTAGCGCCATAAGTATGAGAGATATATGTAATTTTATTGGTGTTGATGTTACAATATAATATGAAAAAAACATATTGTAAAAATATTCCATGCTCACTTTTTTCCATAACTAAATATTTATTTGTTCATATTAAATAATATAATTTTATATTAACTTTGAATAGTTATAAAATAATTAAAAGGTAAAAGAAATATATTTTCATTTTGAGTGTGAGAATATATAGAATTCTTATATATTTTTAAAAAATATTTAGGCCTTATAAACTCTTTCAATATGCATGTTAACTATTGTTTTTTGTTTTTCAATACCAACTTTACCTATATGGAGAGAAAGTAATATATGTTTGTTATTTGTATATATTTGTTGGTTTAGGAATAGCTTGGGTGTCAAGGCTACAAAGAATTATAGCTCTCTCTACAACAGAGGTAGAGTACAAATAATTGTAGCTCTCTCTACAACAGAGGTAGAGTACATAGCTGCAACAAAAGCTTGCAAAGAGATGTTATGGATGCAGCGATTCCTAAGAGAGATAGGAATAAAGCAGGACAAGTATGTGCTATATTGTGATAGTCAAGTGCCATTCACTTAGCGAAAAACCCAACATTTCACTAAAAAACCAAGCACATTGACTTAAGATACCAATGCATTCGACATGTGTTGGAGGAAGGAAAATTATACTTAGAAAATATCCATATAGATAAGAACCCTATTGATATGTTTACTAAGATTCTGCCAAGAAATAAACATGAGTTATGTGGAGGCATGATAGGATTGGGAGTGACTTGATTCAGGATTCTTCATTTAGCTTCAAGTGGGAGAATGTTAGATGTGAATCCAAAGAATACTCGAGAAGAAAGTCAACACTAACTATGGCAGTTAGATGTCTTCAGCCAACCAACTCCACACCCGCCAACCTACCATGGTGAGTGTCGCCGACAATCCACCACCCATTGAGTTGTAGAAATTTCACTATGCATTCCTAAAAAAAACATGCAGAGAATTCTGAAGTTTTGTCCACATCTATAAATATGTAATTTTCCTTAGCGTGAGCAATCTAAGCAAGGACAACTTATGATCTAGTGTAAAGCCTGTTATTTTTGTTCTCCATGGTTAATGTTTTCGTGTTTCTAAGATTTGCCTTGTGTTGTCTTTGAATTATAATTTGTCTCTAAGTTGTCTTTTGCTCCTCTTATTCCTATCATATATAAGAGATAGATTTGTGTCTTAAAATTGTTTATGTTTGGTTAAAAGCTCGTCTTTTTGGAACTTAAGGAAACGCGTTAATGACCTAAAAAGTGAAAGGCATCTCACAAGAGTAAAAAAAGTTTACACCTTACAACACATTAATTAATAATTTTAAGTGGTGTGATTTTGATTAGTAGTTATATTCCACTTGTATTTTAATAATTATTGATATATATATTATCCACTCTTTTATATATATATATATTAAATTAATATAATGATTAATTGATTATATATCTAACCTCATTATTGTGTGAAAGTGCAAAAAATATATACATGTCAGAGTAAACCTCACCTCATTCAATTTTTTTTTATATTTATTTATATTGAGATCAGGTGGCACTAATATAAACTATGGAGATCTGGAATATTTAAAAGGAAGCAAGTGACCTGCCACTGTCGAGAGAAGTCGACGTGGAAAAATGGATAAACACAAAATAATGTCGTGATCTAATGCGAGTGAAGCACAGCCGACCGAGGCAAGTGGATGACACGCGCCTCCAGCACTCGGAAGGATTAAAATGTAGTGTGGAAACATGGAATCGAAAAATATTATTAGAAGCATGACGTACTCCAGAGAAGATTAGCTTTAATTTTTATTTTATTTTTAATTTTTCATAGTGTGCTTTATTAATCATTATGATAAGAGAAGTAGAATTGAATAAAAAAGAAATATAATATAAATGAATTATTACTATAAAAGTTAACTCTATTGTAAGAGTATAATTTAATTTCAATAATATTAAGATGATAGGTGTAAACTAACTATTTAAATGTTTATTATTTTCATGAAGTATATTTATGTAAACTAAATGTAACATCTTAATATATAATGCGTTGACCCATATAAGATTGTGAATATAATAACACTGTTTGATTGCATTATTGTTAAGGTTTAAGTTGTATGTCGTGGGGCCTCCACGTTGGAACTCCACGTAGGTCGCCACACAACGGACTGCAATTACTTTGTGCGATCTGAATGACCTCGAGCAGGCCCCTCCTCATTAAGGCGGGAGAGCCCTGAGGTCTCCTCCTGCCATGTTCGTTCATCTCTATGTTGGCCACTTGTTTTGGCGTTAATGTCTTTAATTGTAGCTCCACGGAAGAGTCTCGAAGCGTTGCACCTGGCCTTCCATCCGCCGTTCAATCCGATGAGATCTATGGTCTTGATGCTTTGGGTTTGGTGGGAAAGTTTAATGACTCTTTTGGCGGTGAGGTTGGTTCATTTGCCTATGTCCCGAATCGGCTCTCTGCTCTGCCATGGCAACCCTGTGCATAACTCAGTCAAGCTCGTATCTGATATTCCAGGTGTTCTGCAAGTCTTTTATTACTGTAACCTCCGCATTTCTTCATTAAGATTTCTCTGCCACTACTACGGTGCTCTGTGGTGGTTCATGAAGATGTTTGATGGGTTTCTTGGGCCGCTCTGGAACATGTGTAATGGCTACGACATGGATTTCAGCATCCTGGAGGAGAGGGTTGATTCTACGACAGCCCGAGGTAAGCACATATTATATTTTTGATGTTATTGTCATTTAAGGTTGTTTTTCCTTTGCTTTTGTTGATGGTGTCTGGTTCCTGTGCAGGTTCGACCATCGCTTCAAAGGCTGCCCAACTCCCGCTCAGGTAAGCCATCTCTAAATTCACAAGGTTTTTCATATAACAAACCAGACCCTTACACGAATTCGGGTTTTCATAATCGACTTTACTGTGCAAGTAAGACCTCAGAATCTGGTTCAAATCCTTCGTTTAGCATGTGTCTTTTGAGGGGTGGCCACCTTACTAAACCCTGCTCCTTTCTTCGCTTTCCAGGTGTGTTGGAATCTGTACTTGTTTGTGCCTTGGCTCTTCGAGCCGATTTACCGTGACAGAGGGTTTCAAGGGGGTATTGATAGCTAGGGTTTAAGGCTACGACCTAGATTATGCTTTCGATTTAAGAATGTAATGTTTCATTTTTTATACTGTCAGCTTTGCATAAGCCATCACAGTGTTTGGTCCACTTAAATCTTTCCATGCATTATTTCCACGGAAATTCACAGGACTCTTTCCATTATGAAATTTGTATATTAATCTATATCTAGACTGTTGTATCAAGCCTGCAATGATATTTTGACTGTTAATAAATTTTTGGGGTTTATGAGTTACAATTTCTGTGTCGTATTAGTTAAATGAATTTGTTTTTAGGGATTTGTATGCAACAACTCGACTGATATTAAGTTATAGCTATCGTGTTGTTTCTTTGAACTAAGCCCTTCATTTCTATGTAAATATAATGGACATTTTTAATGAATCAAAGGGTCAGTGTCATGCCCCTACACCTGTGGTAGTCTTTCAACCGCTTATAGTGAGGTGCGGCACCACCGAACACTTTCTTTTCACCAATACTTATGTTCGTGGACTACGCCTAACATTCCACTTTTATTACTTAGTTTGTGTTTCGCAACCAAGTATTATTATGTTTAGCCTTTATACTAATGAACACCCATACTCATTCATTATCATCAGCAATTATAAAAGAGAACGACAATTGCACAGTATAAAGGGAGGGGCAACTCCCTGAACAATGAGTCTACCCAACAATATATTAAGAATATCAGTTTACAATACACAAGTATGTCTTGGCAAGACCAAGTCCCATACTTAGCCAATTTTACATCAATACAACTTTCGTGCACTCCTTGCACGATGGGCGGGCGCTCACCCGAGCCACCAAGACACCCTCGCCAAGTCTCGGCACAACAACACAACTGCACGATCAACCCGGGCACGTCTTTCCCAACACCTTCACCTCTCATCGTGAGCGTTTCCCCTAAGTGCGTTCCACCAAGGAGAGCGCATGAGCTATGTGCTCATCTCTCCTCAAAACTGCGCACTAGTACTTCTCTTCAAGAGCGAAGATCCTTGATCGAATGTGTTGTCGAATTGATGAGTTTGAACGCTCAACTCATAAGTGTATATACCCATCGTGGGGTGTGGGTGGGCTGCCCAGCCGATCGCCCACACACCCCTTCACACGCATCGTTTGGGTGCTCTACAAGTCGGCCACACCCTCATCGCCACAGGTCGGCCACCCTTCCACCACAAATGCTCAAGACATGGGTATAAACCATCGCATAACACTCGATCGTTCACCAAGTTTGCACTATCGTCACAGATCCATCGTCGCACGCTCGTTTGGTCGCTCCTCCGTTCAGTCGCACAATCGCCCGTCGCACCTCCAACATGCGCCCGTCGTGTGCGTGCGCCCGGTGCCCAACCGTAGCACATCTCCGAAGGCCTTACATCCTCCTCCACCTGAAATCGTTGTCGTCCTCAACCACATACCATCTCGGTAGCCATCCACCAAGATCATCACTATCCATGATGTCAACTCCTCCACATAAGGCAAACATCCCTGCAACATATGTAGAACTCCATCTCCACCATGTCTCACCTTAGTGACCAATTGCCACCAAGCTCTCCATACCAAGGTATACACCTCAACGGTATGTCATATATCAGGTATCATCTCGATCCATGATCATCGACCTCTTTGCCACAATCTCCACTGTAACATCCCTTGTCGACCTCATCATGTGTCATCATGTGAACCTCTGTCATGATACTCCAACAAGAGCTAACACATCTCCACCATGTGCCAACATCTCATCCCAATAGCAACATCATTCTGTACACTGGATCCCCTCATGACTCAAGCTAGTTGGGTAGCTAATCCAACCATACGCCCAAACCACAAGAATGCACATTCTTTCATCACCATCGGTCGTTTCTCAAAAAAACCTACCACGTTCTCGACTCTTCAAGAATCTATCTCCATAAGTATCATCCATGCTCAGGTCCATGGAAACTCCATCCATCTCATCTGCAACATGTCATGATGCTTGATGCCAAACCATCCCTGCACCATCAATCATACCTGCTCAACATGCTTAGGGACTCACTGCCATGAGCAGCTAACAATGAGTCCCATCTCCTTATCCATCTAAGAAGATGTAGAGGGAGTAGAGCCTGAAGGCTCTCCCTCACTAATCAACTCGATCCACCTATCAGGATCCTCAATCTCCATCCTTTGTAGATAAGCAACCTGGTCTTCCTTCTGGACATCCGGCCTCACATACACCTCCTCCTCATCATCATCATCCTCAACCAACTCTAGCCTTCTTGACAAGTCCAAGATGCTATCTGAAAGTGACCTGATGACCAATGACTGCTCGGTAAGCTTTGCCTCAACAGTAGACAACCGCTTACTCATGTCTCCCATTCTCTTCTCGTCCTCCATTTGCATCACTCCCAATTTACAATCAGGCCTTGTCACTCCAATGGTTGGCACACCAATGGGTACATCTTCCCTTCCATCATAAATGTAGAGCTTCTTCAAATGTGGAACAATCATGGCATCAAATTGTTTCATGAATTCCATCCCCAATACAGCCTCATAGTCATCAATCCGCACTATAGTGAAATCAACCTTCCCTGTCCATTCACCAAGTGTAGTGTCCACCCTTTCGGCTATACCAAGAACTTCAATAGGAGGAGAATTCACTGTCTTCATTTGTGCCTTTGCCGGTACAAATTTCAACCCAATTCTTCTCGCAATATCTTCGCCCATGAAGTTGTGAGAAGCCCCACTATCCACCATAGTGAGTACATCAGCACCTCCAACCTTCATCCGAACATACTCCAATCTGTTCCTCTCAGGATCCCTCCTAGAGACCACTTCCATAGTAGCAGAAGCACCAAGTATCTGCATCATCCCTACAGAAGCACCTTCATTCTTCACATCAGATTGTGCAATAGCAGCCACCTTTGGTCTAGAAGGACAGTTCTTCACCGTGTGTGGTCCAGCACATATCCAACACTTCAAGGCTTTCTTCGTCTTCAAACTATCATCCGATTTCGAAGCATCATCCTTCTTCTTTTCCTTCGGCTTATCGGACTTCTTCTTCCTATCATCAGAAGTCTCATCATAATGCTCCACCAACCTGTCAACAGTAGCAAAAGCCTCCTCAAGTGTCCTAATCTTCTGCCTCTTCACTTCATTGTGTGCCCAAGGCTTCAACCCAATAATGAAGTTGAACACCTTGTCCCTCTCCGCCATGTTGGGAAGTTCCAGAGCTGCACTTGCAAACTCTCGCTGATATGCTTGTAGGCTCCTAGTTTGCTTTATGTACTTAATCTTTGTCCTTGCTTCCCATGTTTCATCCTGAGGACTAAAATGGGTCTGCAAAGCCTTCTTCATGTCATCCCACGAAGTGATGTCATCAGCACTGCCATTGGCAATCTGGTCTATTCTCCTTCGCCACCACATCTTAGCATCCTTAGTTAAGAACTTAGCAGCTACCTTGACCTTTGTCTCATCATCAGATAGACCCAACCGTTCCAAGTATTGCTCCATGTCCCATAGAAAGTTGCCAAGTGTATTTGCATTCCTTGTACCATCATAAGATTCTGGTTCCTTGACCTTCACATGAGGCACTTCTCCACTTGAGTTATGCCTCACGGCCTTCTTCAACACCGCGATCTCATCCCTGGCTTCGTCAAGAGATTTCTGCAAGTTCACGATCTCTGCAAGACCCTGATCCCTTGCTTCTTCAACCTCCTTGACCCTTACTTCAAGTTGTGTACACATAAGATCAGTGTACTCATGTTGTGTCCGGAGTTCATCAAACTCTTCCTTTATCTTCGAATTGGCCTCTTGCTCCTTAGCGAACAAGTCCATCTTCTTATCCTAGGAAGTTTCCATAACCTCCATCCTCAACAACACCTTTTCCATAAGTGTTATAGTAGCATCCTGCACATGATGACTAGACCCAGCCTGAGATTCGGCTGCCATCTCTAACAGCGTCTTCTTCTTTTGCAATCTAGTTTCGACCATCCAATAGCTTCACCAAGTAGCCTGCAACCTGAACCAACCCTTTTTCCACTTGTGTGAAACGGTCTCCTTCACCTGCAAGTACCTGATTCACCGTTACGAGCAACCTTGCTCACCAGCTTCCTACAAGACTCTTCCAAGTCTTCAGACTCGCTCTAATACCAACTTCACTTCGGTGAAGTTATGTAGCAGCTTCAACCAGGATATCAGCTCTGATACCAACTGTCAAGTTGTGTATCAGCTTCAACGCTTCAACACTAGCACCAGCTCCCCGGCACTAGCTCTGATACCACCTTCACTTTGGTGAAGGTGTGTAGCAGCTTCAACCTTCAATGCCCGAATCAACTGCTCTAATACCACCTGTCACGCCCCTACACCTGCGGTAGTCTTTCAACCGCTTATAGCGAGGTGCGGCACCATCGAACACTTTCTTTTCATCAATACTTATGTTCGTGGACTACGCCTAACATTCCACTTTTCCTACTTAGTTTGTGTTTCGCAACCAAGTATTATTATGTTTAGCCTTTATACTAATGAACACCCATACTCATTCATTATCATCAGCAATTATAAAAGAGAACGACAATTGCACAGTATAAAGGGAGGGGCAACTCCATGAACAATGAGTCTGCCCAACAATATATTAAGAATATCAGTTTACAATACACAAGTATGTCTTGGCAATCTGACCAAGTCCCATACTTAGCCAATTTTACATCAATACAACTTTCGTGCACTCCTTGCACGATGGGTGAGCGCTCACCCGAGCCACCAAGACACCCTCGCCAAGTCTCGGCACAACAACACAACCGCACGATCAACTCGGGCACGTCTTGCCCAACACCTTCACCTCTCACCGTGAGCGTTTCCCCTAAGTGCGTTCCACCAAGGAGAGCGCATGAGCTATGCGCTCATCTCTCCTCAAAATTGCGCACTAGTACTTCTCTTCAAGAGCGAAGATCCTTGATCGAATGTATTGTCAAATTGATGAGTTTGAACTCAACTCATAAGTGTATATACCCATCATGGGGTGTGGGTGGGCTGCTCAGTCGACCGCCCACACACCCCTTCACACGCATCGTTTGGGTGCTCTACAAGTCGGCCACACCCTCATCGCCATAGGTCGGCCACCCTTCCACTGCAAACGCTGAAGACATGGGTATAAACCATCGCATAACACTCGGTCGTTCACCAAGTTTGCACTATCGTCGCAGATCCATCGTCGCATATCGTCGCACGCTCGTTTGGTCGCTCCTCTGTTCGGTCGCACAACCGCCCATCGCACCTCCAACATGCGCCCGTCGTGTGCGCGTGCCCGGTCGCCCGGCACCCAACTGTCGCACATCTCCGAAGGCCTTACAGTCAGGGTTGTAATAGCACCGAGGGGTACTTGGCTCTTGGCGAGTTCTTCTTGAACTCGTTCGAGGCCGATAAACCCTAGGTCT
This sequence comes from Pinus tabuliformis, assembly GCA_031772625.1. Classification (NCBI taxonomy): domain Eukaryota; kingdom Viridiplantae; phylum Streptophyta; class Pinopsida; order Pinales; family Pinaceae; genus Pinus; species Pinus tabuliformis. Next base: position 1,717,886,034 of record CM062817.1, on the reverse strand, counting down.
CTGGCTATCCCCAATGCAACTGTAGGGTAATAGTCCAGTGTGTTTATAAAGTTTTCTTTATTGATTCTCTGTCATAGATAAAGAAAGATTACCTGAGTACATTCTAAGAACTGATATCTGTATATTGTGGGCATGAGTGTCTTTACAGACTATACAAACCAAAATATAGAAAATACAGAAAGACAGACAAGAATATTGTTTTACTATTTTCTGCTTAGCATGTTCTTCTGAATTAAATCGTTAAATTGTCTATAGAAGATATCTTGCCTAGTAAGCTAGCATATTTACTATTTTGCATATTTCAATCATATATCAGTAACTGCTAATAATGCATGGTATCCAACCAGTGTTTCCTATTCTATTCAGAAATCAATAGACATTAATTACTACTGCAAATTTATTAATGTATATTCTACTTTAATAGTGAACATTCTATCTTTTCCTAATAACAATGATTGACATGGTGGTATCACTTATCTGTTTTCGATTATGCACACAATAATTATTTTGGAAGGTCTCACCACCTAGCCTCAGAACTGGCAATTACGTCTAGATTCCCCCTCTGAGCTCTTCCACTTCTGACAATGATGAACAACTGGGTACCTTGGGCGTCAGGACTCTGTCCAACCTTAAGTCTCGTACCCCACAACTGTTACCACATTTTTCTTTCCCACTCGTTAGGTTTGCCAACTCTAGGAAGAATTCATCACAATTTTGTTCCTCCAACGCCCCAAGGGTTCTGCCTTTTTTCTGCTTAAAGGAAAATGGTGAAGGAACAGTCAAAACTATTCTTAGAATTTAATTCAACTGTTTCTCTAGTCTTTTAACAAACTGATCCATAATCTTTTAATTAATAATTAACAGCATTTGTTAACAGTGATAATTAAACTTAGTAAAACAATTTATGATGTATGGCTGTATGTTACATTAAATAGTTAACAAATGTCGATAAGCATCATTTATAATAAAGATCAAAATACTTATTTCGTTGTAATTAAAAAAAAAATCATATTTTTTTTTTTAAATTTTGAATTATTATGATTATTATTATTGAATTATATATATATATATATAAACAAGATTCTTAATCATGAAAATTTACCTGCTTTATCATGGATATTTACATTGCAACAATACTATAGCTTATGGCTATGACATGCCTAAAAAACCATAAATCACTTTATATATTATTTTATTAATAAACCAATTTAATTAAAAACAAATAAAAAAATAATATAACTACCTTGTAGATAAATATTAATCTTTAATTCTTGTATATTACCAAAAATATTTTTAAATTAAAATTTTAGAAACCTTATTTCAAAATAAACATATTTAATAGCAGAATTAGTAATTATTTTATTTTTGGCTAAAGAAAAATAATTAAATTTAGTATAAAAGTGAGTAAATTTTAAATTAAAATTTTAGAAACCTTATTTCAAAACAAGCGGACTTATTGGCATAAAAAAAAGAACCACCTACACACAATGTAACTTTTGTTTATTTTGTAAGAATGCCTAACATTTTATTTATTTATTTATTATTAAAAAAGAAAAAAAAAACATTTAATATAATATTCAGTTTAATACAAAAAATTAAAAATATATTTGATACCAAAATCAAAATGCAACATCATACAAAAAACTATAATAACAAATATAGCAATATAGATGAAATAGCCTTTTTCACAGGAATTCACCAAAATATGGCAATACAATTTCAAGATTTTTTTGTTGTTTATAAATACAGTTTTGCATAAATTTATTCAGCGCCGTATAAAACCCTTGGGGCACTGGAATTATGCAAATTAAACAATTTAAGCTCAATTTTTTAAAAATCTCTCTAGATTTTGATTAAAATTAATGAGAATAAGACACACAACTTGCAAATTTCATTTTTTTAATAAATCAATCTAGATCTAGATCCCCTTGACTCTTGGCAAATTTAAATGAATTTAAGCTAGTTTAATTATTAATAATCTATAATTATAAGTGTTATTTTTTTATTTTATTTTATTTTGTTTTTATGTAATTTGATCTCGTCAAAATGTTTTAATTAAAAATTTTATTTTTGTAGTTTATTTATTTTTTTAATTATATTTTGATTTTTATTGTTATGGCATTTAACAAAGTCAAAGTGTTTATATAGCATAACATAGCTTTACAATATTTCATCTATATTGGGTAGGGAATAACTTATTGTATTATCAAAATAAATAATGTAAATATAAAAGTAAAATCCAAACAATTGATAGAGTCAAATATTTAAGCTAAAAAACTAAATTATATTTATTCCCGAATATGATTCCTTTAGCATATATCATAACAAAAATCAAATTGAATAATATTAACCCCATATATATATATATATATATATATATATATATATATATATATATATATATTTTAATTTAATAATAATATTAATCATGATTGTTTTTTAATTTAATAATGATATTTATATATAATTAAATTTAGTTTATATATAGAGAGAATGAGGAAGGGGAAATGTATTATTAACAAAGATAATATAAAAATATATGAAAGATGAAAAATAGTATTTACATTATAATAAAGTTAGGAGTTGTTTTTAGTGCTATTTTTTGGACTTTCCTTTGCTAGAATCTTATTGAAAATTTTGAGGTGGAATCTTGATTTGTGTTATTTAAATTAGTTTTTTAACTATATATATGGATTATTGTGCAGGGGTTGCCCATCAAATTTGTGATTTCAATAAATTCTTGCAGATTTTAGAGAAATTAGACCTACCAAAAAAACTTCCAAAAAATCTCACTAAAAACAACTCAATAAATTTATGGTGAAAATAATTTTTAAATTCTAAATTAAAATTTATAAAATTATTATATATTTTCATATAATTTAATAATAAAAATAATAACTTTAAAATAAATTTATTTTTTATATATAATTTTTTTCAAATTTTTTATTATTTTAATAATAAAAATAATAATTTTAAGATAAAATTATATAATGGAAACATTTCCCAAAAAAACTTCCTCTAGAATTGAAAATTTCAAACCCAATGAAATTGAAGAATTTCCGAACATAATGAGATTGAAGTGACTTTATTTAGAATTAAAATTCAATAATTTTTTTGAAAAATTGGGTTTCATAAGGTTTCGAATTTAGATATTTTATTTATTATAAATTAATTTGAATATTTAAGGAATCTAACACTACGTTCACATAAATTTAATTTATTAAAACTTTAAATTTATTAATACTATTAAATTAAAAAATATATAAACTTTATATATTTATATATAACATTGCATATTTATTAAGTGAATCTATCGAAATTTTAAATGGGAAAAATTATTATAATTTTGGTTTAAACATTAAATTTTATTAAAAATATATTATTTTTTTTCAAAAATATTTCATTAAATTTTTATAGATAAAAAGTTGTTGTTGTTGTTGTTTTTTCTTTTTTTTCAAGGAAAATACAAATTTTATATAGTTTTTTTAATAAAGTAATGTACAATGCAGGTTTTTTAATTTATTTCATTATCACATTTTTGTTGAAATAGACCAGAATCTCAAAAAATCTCATCAACATTATATTTTTAATAATTTATTTCACTAACAAAAATTCAAATGGGTACAAATTCTCACAAAATGTATTATTATGGAGAAGTTTCATAAACTGGTATGGGAAAAAGAATTGAGTAAAAAGAAAAGGTACTACATTGAGGAATTCAACCTTATGTGTGATCTACAACAAAAAGAGTTCATTGGAGCTAGCATTCCATGGAGGGCAAAAGTTCGTATTGCTCAATTAAGAATCAACTTGCATCAACTTTGGTGTGGATGGTAGAAAAGGCCTAAAGAAGCTTGGGAAGAAGGGGTGTGTATATTTTGCACGTCTTGGACTGTGGAATTGGAAAAACATTTCATTTTAGAATGTGATGCATTTAAAGACATCATAGAAAGTTATGGGAATATGTTAACATCCATTTCTTGGCATTGCTTTTTCAGTGATGGTATTGTTCGAAAGTTGGGCCAGCTCATCATCAATTTGAAAAAGAAAAAGATTGAATTGCAAAAGACGAAAAACAGTAAACTAATAGTCCATAAACTATTTTAAATTAAGTGAACGTTAGATTTGAACTTAAATCTTATTAGGAAAGAGAAAGAAAAATAATGTTATTTTGTTGTGCACGTTAGGTTTGAATTTCGACGTACTCAAAATGTGGTTGCATGAGTCAAGCAAGGATCTGTTGATGACAGTAAATACCAGCAAGGATCTGTTGAGCTATAAATCACGCATTTCCATTAAACTTCGAGCAGAGCGATTGAAAAAAAGAGAATATTTATATTAAACGTTAACAACGTATCCTAGTAAGCCAACGATATCAGTAAGCTGATAAGGATAGTAGCTCTCTCTACCAATTAAACAATATCTGCTCGAGGGAATGGCCATTCCATCAGCAGGCAAGCTATAACATTGAATGGAATTGTGGTGAACATGAATTCGCTCAAAGGAATCAATATTGTATACGAAAATAACACAGATGCTCCCTATGTTGATGCAATAACTGTTTTTTAATGTGGCAGAGCAGATGATCCCCGGTGATAAGTAGCAGACAAATGCTACAAACCAGACTAATACGCCATACAGATCAGAGTTTTTTATCATCTCAGGGGGTACAGGATCAAATCGCCAGGCATGACCATCTTTCTCAGTGGGCATTATTCAGCCATTCATTCGAATGCTTTTCCATTCCTCAATCATAAATCTATGAAGTCTCTAAAAACGGGGGTTGTCGCACGCAATCTGACTTGTCACAGAAAGGACAGGATTGTTCTTGACATAAATTTAATCACAGTCACAAACTATTTATCTAGTTTCCAACACAGTTAGGTTGTCACACGATTATTGAGGAGAAAATATTGCCCAATGAGTTTTGTTACTTCTACCAGCGCTCCCTCGGAACAAGTCCACTTCCATAACAGCTGATAAACAGGGACCTAGTAAAGTTTGTTCTCCGGCATCAAGATGGTACAAGTCTAATTACGAACTTACAAACTCCCAAGTTTGTCTTAGCGTTTTTACCGAACAACCAGCTCAAGAATACCCTAACTGCATCGTCTTTTTCTTCCTCCATATCATTTTCTGTGAGGAATCAATTGTATTTTCTCTTTTGGACCTCCTCCAACTAGATTCAAATCTCTAGGTTTCTTCTCTCTCACTCTCTTAGCTCCCGTTTCCTTAATTTAAATATTTTATCTCCAATAAAAATCTTAATGGTAAATGAATTCTAACATGATATCTTTTCCTTTTAGTAATTTTTTGAAAAACCATAACCAAATTTAAATTAAAAATTAAAAATAAACATTCATATTTATTATCTATCATAACATTATCTATCCTTATCAGGTAGCCTACCAATTACTATAGTGAAAGTAAAGAAATAATATTTATGAACTATCGAGGGGTATTACATTTTATTACATGCGGGACTGTAACGTAAACAAATGTACTATAATCTTCTATGGACAAACTTTGCTACTAACGCTTGAGGCAAGCACATGGCTCCGATAAAATCAGGGTCTTAGGATTTCGAAGTTTGCACTAATTAGATAAATTGATGTTTACCACGAAAAATAAGAATGATAATATATATAATATGATGAAAAAAAGGAGTGGTCTTTTGGTTTTCTATGTAAATTATATTATTATATTATTTTTTAGTCTTAAATTTCAATATATTATGATATAAGTAATATTTTTTAAATTATAATAGTTAATTTTTATTAAAAAATATAAGAAATAAGTGTAATTTTTTTTTGTTGTTATTGCAATTTAATATGAAGAAGAAATGTAAAAATATTTTATTCTTACTTACAGTTAATTTTGCCTAAAACTAATATAAAATATAGATTTGAGAAAACATATATATTGAGGTGCTAACTATCAATACTCTTCATGTTAATTAGGGGAATTGAACTTGGGTTTATAGGATTTTATTCCTTCTTCCCAACCAGGATAAACTCAATTGACAAATATATAGAGATATATTTTCATTGTGTTATTTATTAATAGCTTTTTAAATGTTACATGTCAAATTCATATCAAGCATTAAGGGAATTACAAATCTCTCTTATACAATATAATAATAAAATCTCTCTCTCTCTCTCTCTCTCTCTCTCTCTATATATATATATATATATATTTCATTTGTAACTCATAATGAATTTTTAAACATCATGTGTTAGTTCCATATTGATTAGTAAAAACATTACACATATCCCTCATACTTAAAAGTAGAAAGATATTATAAACAAAATATATTATTTTTCATTCAATTATGTTTTCTCTATGTGAAGTTTATGTAAAATTCAAGCAATAATTACAGCATTTCATTTATGGCTGACATTGAAAGTTTTTATTGTTATCACTATTTTTTAAGTTGTTAATCTAATTATTATTTTATTATTTTTATGTAACATTACCAGACAACATATCCCCCATACAGGTCTCTCAACATAACAATAAACCCCTCAAATGTTTTATCAAAATCCCGTTGAGTACTCATGTTTTTCCATCTGTCTATGGATGGAATTTTGTAGACCTCTTCACATTCATGTTTATCTTCTCCCACAATGTAGTCCAAAATGCACTAATAAATGTTGTGTCCCTATCTAAAACAATGCTCCTAGTCGTCTAAAGAAAAATTTCACTACTTATTACTCACTAATGGTCTTTTTATGGGGTATTATAACACACATATTGCTAAATCTATTAGTTACCACAAGCATGTAGTCATGTTCCTCCCTCATTGTTGTTAAACCTCCCATAAAGTCCATAGAAATGCTCTCCCAAGGATGAGTTGGTATAGGTAACGGATGATACATAACCTATTTCCCATTACTAGGCTCATTAGTACAACAAAACATTCATCCCCTTATGAACCTAGCTACCTCTTCTTGCATCCTAGGAAAATACACATACCTTTGCAAGTTGTGAATGTCTTCCCTACACCAGAATACCTTGAAACCATGGAGGTGTGAACCTCTCTAATTAGTTATATGTTCTCACTTTTAGAAACACATAAGTTATCATTCTTGTAGAATAACCCATCCTGAAGATGGTAGTTAGTTGTGTTATCACCATCTTGCACATGAATCTCTCTCTGCAACTACTGAAACAACCAATTGAAGTCCTCATCCTTTGAATATTCCTCTTTGCATCATGGGTGAATGACTCCATGTGCATAAAATTTCCCAAAGTTGTGATCTTTGATGTGGGTTTCCTTAAAAGCATGTCAAGCAACTTGTTTTTGCTTCCCTTCTTGTACTTGATCACTCAATGAAAATACTATAGAAACCTTATTCGCTTGTAATGCATGGTCCATTGTAGCTTACTATGGACATATAGGTACTGTAATGGATGGTGATTATTTTGTATTACTATCTCCATTCCCATTTCTTTACTTCTTGGACAGGGGCATAAAAATCTTTGTCATAGGTAGGGTAGTTAAAAATACCTAATGAAATACTTTAGAATGGTAGCATATAGGCTTTCCTCCTTACATCAAGCGCACTCCCATAGTATACCCACTTGCATCTATCTCCACTTTAAAGGGTTGGTATAATTTTCATAATGCCAAGATTGATGTGATTTGGATTTAAGAAGGGAATGAAATGAAATACATATTTAAAATCAAAATACATAGATACGATGAAATTGAACTTCAGTTAACGAATAGAAATGTTGAAACTATTTATATGCAAAGTGAAAGAAAACTAGCTCAAGCAGTGGTAGCTTATCTCTGATAAGAGATGTAACAACTGCACTCCTTCTAAACTATGTTAAAATGAGGCCCAAAGGCCATTTTCATCATGAGGAAACAATGAGAAACTCTAAAACGATAACCCTAGGAGATGAAGTGACAAACGATTATGGGACCCAATGGGCTAAGTTGGAACGTCAACTTCTTGAGGTCGTAACATTGACATATGATCTCTATTTGGAATGCATGATAACCCATTATAAAGGTTGATATGAGAAGAAAAATTTTAACTAAAAATGTTAGTTAGAGTCCCACGTTGGACCCATTTCTACAAGAAATGACATTTAGGGCCTCAAAACCACTTTGGAAGTTTAGGACCTAAAATTGCCAAAAATATAAAATTGCCAAAATAGGAAAAGTATGCTCTGATTTAGTGGAATAGTTGGGTGGCCATCAATATCCACCTGGATTAATCCTCCCCCTTAGGCAGTGATGGTTCCCATTGTGTTAAATGTCTACATGGGATGAGGAAAATAACTTGGTCCCTAGTGATTCACTTGCCTCAGTGCAGGAGCTGGCCTTCTTTGACAACTCGATATAGTTGCATTCTATGTTGGAGATTGTCCTTAATATATGTGTCCATGATCTCATTATTCATAGATTATTCAATGTAATCCGGGTTGAGATTTTTTTGCTTTCAACTATTCTGCATTTTTTTTTTCCCAATAATGGTGGAAAGTAGGGCTAGAGGGGGACCACATTGAACACTAGGTGCAAGCCAAGGAATGGGGGGATATTTAGATCAAAAGTGTTATCATCCAAAACCTTGTTGGTGGTGTAAGGTCCATAGTGGAGTGGTTGAAGCTTCGGATGGGCCCCTACAAGGCATTCTTTTTGCAAATGCAACCAAACCTTGTCACTAACTTGAAACTTATGTGGCACTTGGTGTTAATCATGGTGTTGTTTGTACTTAGTATTAGCCTTGTGCAGGATATCATGAATGTACTAGCTTATGTGTTGAATTCATTCAATAAACTTAGTGGCTTTATTAGCTTCATATTTAACATGTGTATATTTTGATTGTGTAGTCGCAAGGGGTAGTGTAACATCAATGAGACATAATGGTTGTAATCTTATCCTCGCCTAAAAGGGATTGTGGCTAGTTGAGTTAAGGAGAGCTCTGTTGTAGCTATGTTGGACATAGGGGAGAATCTAATCCCGTTTTTGTGGATTCCCATAGTTGTACATGTGTAATATGTGCATGATCATCATGTTGACAACCTTTGTCTAGTCATGAGTGTAGGGGTGGAAGGAAGTCAACTTGATGACCTTGGTGTCTAGCAATGACTAGAGGAACAACTAGAATGTGTTTTGGATCCTACTACGATGATTTGATATGATGGTATATAAAATCCCAAAATGTACCCACACCCATTTGAATAAGTGCTTAACAATGACTTCTATTATGATAATCTTTTTGTGGGCAAATAACATGGCCATGTTAGAAAATATATTAATGACCATAAACACACATTCATTAACATTCTTGGTAGAAGGAAGGCTAGACATATAATCCATGGTGATGGATTCCCAAGGTTGGCTAGGAGTAGGAATAGGGGTGTATAGGCCTTGCTTCTTAATGGGTGGTTTGGAAATGGCACAAGAAGTGTAGGACCTAATATATTAGCATGCATGTTGTTGGAGTTTCGGCCAAGTAAAATACTTCTGTAGTACCACCAATGTCTTCTCCATGCTAAAGTGCCCTGCTACCAAATTGTAATGTGCCTCCCAAATCATCTTGGCATTCTCGCTTGAAGGAACACAAAGGTGCCCCAAGTAGCACAATAGTCCATCCTGGAGGTGGAAGTCTAGAACTAGCTTACTAGTCATCAACATCTTATAGGTGGCAGTGAATTTTGAGTCAATAAAATATAGCTATTGCCATCCATAGGTCTCATTCCCACAAAAGTTGAGAACTATGTTCAATGCCACAATCGGGGGCTAACTAAGGCAGGCTACAACGTGATTGGTGCTACCCATCTTGTATTTAATGTTCAAATGGAATTGTAGTAGATATGTGGACAATTTCTGGCGGTGATAGTTTTGTAACTTCTCATGTGTTTGCATAAATTGAAGAGGTTGGTAATACATGTGGATGATTGTCTACTTCCCCATAATATAATTCTTCCATTATTGATAGACCTGTATAATGGAATACATTTCCTTATCATAGGTGGGGTATCTTCTAATGGTATTAGAGAGTGTCTCATTGTGATAGGCCACTGAATTCCCTTACTAACTGAGGGTTGCACCAATAGTATAGTTGAATCTTGGAGACATTTATATTAATATCAATTGGTTGTTGCAAGTTTGGCAAGGTGAGGACTGGTGCAGAGAAAAGGAAGTGTTTCAGCTCAACGAATACCTTATGTTGGGGATCATACCAAAAAAGCATTGTTTTTTCTTTAGCCTTAGTAGCTTGGCTTAAGAACCATGCAATATGAGAGAATGCCAACATGAATCTTCAATAAAAATTATCAAGGCCCAACAAGTTATAAAACTCTGTTAGAGTCATCAAGGTCAGCCAATCTGGAATGACTTGGATATTAGTTGGATCCATATGCACACCTCACTCATAAAAAGTGTAACCCTCATATTTGACCTTGTCCATGCCAAAGGGGATTTTTTCCATGTAAGCACATAGCTTGTGGTGTCATAGATTCTAAAGGACTAAAGAAATATGTTGCAACTGCTCTACCCAACTCTCACTGAAGACGAGGATATCATCCGAATATACAACCATAAATGAGTTGGTGAAAGGACACAGTGTGTCATCCATCAATCTCATGAAAGTTGTAGGGGCATTTGTCAAATTGAAGGGCATGATCAACTAATAAAAAAGACACTCCTTAGACTTGAAAGAAGTCTTCCACACATCTATAGGTTCTATCAGAACTTGGTGATAGCCAAACCTCAAGCCAATCTTGTTGAAGTACTTTTCCCCTTTGAGTTGGTCAAGAAGGTCATCAATTTGTGGAATCAGATATCTGTCCTTGACTGTGATTTTTTTGAGAGCCAAATAATCAATGTAGAGTCTCTAGGTCTCATCCTTCTTCTGCATGAGTATGATTGGGATCCCACATGGTGAGAAGCTTGGTTGAATTTTCCGCTTTTGTAGTAGCTCTGAAATTTGTTGCTTGATTTCCTCATTTTCCAGAAGAGAGTGATGATAAATTGGTACATTAGGTAGAGTTACACTAGGGGTTAGGTCAATTGTATGCTTGACCTAACAATGCAGAGGTACTCCCGTTGGTGAGGAGAATATGTCCTTGTACCTTTCCATGACCTTATCTACTTTCCTCTGCTACATTGAGGAGCCTTTCCTATAGGCCATGGATGTGGCCACAATCTTCTCCTTACTTTGAGAGAAAATAAGGAATAAACAATTTTCCTAGTTTGGGAGATGATCTTACTACATTTCTTAACAGAGATCAAAGAAATAATAGTGTGTGGGGCTACCTCTGGTATCCTTTATAATTTTCAAACCAAATTAATAATAATAACATGAGTTCAGGACTCACACACAACATGATGCTTACACAAGTATGATTGGCCTAACAAAACATTAAAAAATTCAAGGGGATGAACATCACACAATACCTCATCCGTGAAAGGCTTGATGTTGTAGGGCACAAAACATTGTTGGCTAACGTGGAGATATCGCCCATGATGGAGCCAGCGAATGTTGTATGGCTAGGGTGTGGTGTTTTTGGAAGGCCCAACCACTTAACGAAATCTACTAAGATTAGGTTCTTTTGACTCCCATTATAAACAATGAAACACAATGGCATGCCCTTAACCCATAATTAGGAGTGGAAGAGACACTTACTAGCCTCTGGATCTTCAGGTTCACTTTGTTGGACCTTGGTGGTGGCAATTGTGGGATTGAGTTCTACATCAATGATTTGTTTCCACTTGTCAGGTTCGCGTTTAGATTCAGACCTACATTTGACTCTAAAACTTTTATCTTACCCACTAGTGACTACTTTCAGCAACTTTCATTTGTGTTATGAGGGGGACCCTTAAGGAACTCACACCACTTTCTTGTGTCTTTCTTAATCTTCCCATTATCATTCTTTGATTGTGGCTTTGATGAGTTATCTTGGGGTGTTCCTCCCTAGCTCTGTCATTTTCTCTACAGTTTGGAAGAAATAAAAAAAATGTTGGATACTCCATTTTGATGGAGCTTCAAAGAAAAATCTAGGTGTGGCAAGAGGGGGAAGGGTTTTATATAGCCCTAATGGAAAATTGGTAAAAGGGTATGGATGAGGATAGGGGCACATGACTAATAAAAAGGTAGAGATGCATGACCTATTGCAAGGATTGATTTTGTCCAAAAAATTACAAGAAATAAATATTATCATTTTGGGGGATTCACTCATCATAATTCAATACTTATATAAAATAAGCTGGATGAGAAATGATCACTTATGGAACTCGTTGAAGAAAATAAAAAGGCTATTAGATGACATCTCATGAAAGAATTTGTTTCATGTCTTGAGAAGCCAAAATATAGAAGTTAATTAGAGCACCAACCAAGCATGCCAATTCCAGGTTGGGAAAATCAATGGAGAATTGGGATTGTGGAATTTACTATAACCCCTTCACCCCACCATGATAAAAAAAAGTTCCAAAGGGCCTCTGAATAACAAACTATAGTTTACATAGGGAAACAAATGAAAATTTGGATGGGGGGGTCGTTGTCATGGGACCCTGTGCATATCTAAATCAAGCAAAGGATGTAGCGCAAAACCCCATTCATGATGAAGTGCAATACGATGGTGGCATCATAGCCTCAGCGCCAAACAACCACCTCAAGCTATAAACGAAGATCGTAGAGTCGAAATTATGAACAATAATGTTGCCATTAATCAGGTCGCATGTGGGATCGAAGGCCTGTTGTATACTTCAATGGAGATGCAGTGGCAAATATCCAGAAAACTTTCCAATTTGTTTATTCATTAGGTGAGGAAAAGCTTAGAAACTTGGCTAATTCCATGGAGGACATGTAGACACCAGGGTGGTGCATTTCGACCATTCATGCTTAATTTCCCCCCAATACTGCACTGAGGTTTAGCAAGGTGCTTTCTTATAGTAGGATTGGATTGGTGGTTGAGAAATTTAGCAATTGGGTAATGTTAGGAGGCATAATTTGTAATTATTTTTGGTCTTAGCACTTGAAGAGATACCTTGAATTGAAAATTGGTAAAGTTGTCGCTGACATTGTCTAGGGAAGATACTGTTGGATAATCCTTGTTGCAAACATGGCTTGCAGTTATTTTCCGACCTAATTGTACATGAAAACAACAAATAGGCACGACCATGAAAGATGATTGAATGGTATCTATGTCTCTGGATTGAATGACACTTAGTGTTAACCAATTGTAAGTGTATATTTCTGGTATGAACTTTGCATTTATAATTGAGATCTTTAAACTAGGTAAGGGAGAAAGAAAGCTATTGAAATTCTAGTTAGAAGATCTATATTGATTCCTGGTGACATGAGATGAATCTTGAAGGGATAATTTATGATAAATTCAGCACATGTAGGAGATGTCATCCTATTGGAGGGGCTCCTTGAGTAAGAATATCCTTGAGCAAGCTTATTGGTTCATCAAATTCATATATTTTGAGTAAAATTGGGTGGCATCTCAACTTCAAAAACTACAAACAAGACCTTGAAGGTCATAACATCACAAGTTAACAATGACTAAATCAACCCATGAAGTGGCGCCATGATATAAGCTAGCAAACTAGAACTTTTACAATGCTTTGCATTGAGAAAAAAAACAAAGTTTGGGAGAAAAGGAAGATTCAGAAGAGAACACAGGGTTGTCCTTATCTATTTTTATCCACCTAGACCAAGATGTGGTTGGTAAAGATAGAGAGTCCAATGCTAGTAGTAGAAAGAAATGCACCAATTACAAGTGTAATGAGAGAGGCATATATAGTCTAGTGAAAATGGAGACATTGCAACTAGATATGTGTGTCATGAATTTGAAGCAACAAGAGCAACTACAAACCATTTCAAATTTGATGGAGGAAGTCCAAGACTTGAAGGGAAAATTTTCCAAATGAATGGATGAAATTGTTGTATTGTGTGCATAGATAGAAGTGTTATAAGATCAAATCAATACTCTGAATCTCAACCACATGGAAACCAATGGTACATGCAAGCAAGAATGAGGCTCACTCCTAGACCTCAACCGACTACTAGAAGAGGGAAGGCACAACATGCACTAATGTATTCTTGCAATTTTTTATTTTGCTCAACAATTTCTGCAAGATGTATTCATGTAGGATTTAGGTAAAATTAGAAATTATATGCAATCCCTCAGATGTTTTAAAATTTCTCATACAAAGGGACAAGTTGTTACATGAAGAAATGTAACAAACTTCCTCAATATTTGTTGTGACCTGACATAGACTTAATATAAAAACTATACTTATTCTTGTTACGAAAATAAATCTATGTATATATTATAGGAAACAATTTAAAAATTAAATAAATAGGAAATATCTTATGGTTAAAACATTTTTAAATAATTTTATGATTTAATATGTTCTGAGGTATATTTTTAGGTAAATTTTTTGTTAAATCTAAAAAAAATTGTTAAAATTGTAAATATATATATATATATATATATATATATATATATATATATATATAATCAACCTCTATCAAATATCGAAAAAATATAAATAATTTTTCAAATTATAAATTTAAAATTTTTTTTATCTTAAAACTTTTTTTTCCTAAAAGCTTATTAAATTCACAATTAAAAAAATATATACACTTAACACAATAAAATATCAATTTCCAATACACCTCTCAATTTCCAATAACAATGTTACAAGTCGTCTTACGCTAATTATGAGAAGTTCCAAAAGGCCAATGGAGAGCCCTATATCTTTAAATTTTCTAAAAGATAATATCATGTTTAAAGATATAACTTTTATATTTTAAAGGTATTAGGGTCTGTAAAAAATTTTAATCACATTGAATATAAATGATTCTAGTTAAGTGATTTTATTATGATAATAATAATAATTATGATATATATAGATTCTAGTTAAGTGATTTTATTATGATAATAATAATAATTATGATATATATATAGATTCTAGTTAAGTGATTTTATTATGATAATAATAATAATTATGATATATATATGTTTAAAATTTTAATAATTATATTTTGAAAAAAATAATAATAATATAAAATAGTTTAAGTATTTTTTAATAAAATGGATAATTTGTTGTGAAAAATTGAACTTACATATATGTGGGGTTTAGGGAGTTATTTTAAGGATCGAGGTAAAATATATGCTCTATGAGAAGGTTTATATATGGTTATAGATTCCTAAGTTTAATGTCTAATAGAAGGTTTATATATGGTTATAGATTCCTAAGTTTAACGTTTAAGTGTAATAGGAGATTTAAGTATAATTATAATTTTTTTGGTTTTGAATATATTTTTAGCTAATCACAAGATTGTAATGAGCTAATGGGAGGTTGGAATCTTTTAAGAGATTTATTTTTATTTAGTTTGAAGGTAGCATAACAAGTTTTGAGGGATTACAACCAACAAGTATGTGCTTACGATTAATGGAACTGCAAGTTATCAGATTATATTCCTATGCTAACCTCATTTTCAATGCGAGGAAAGTAATTTGATGAGGTTTGTGCACTCAACTTGCATGCACGAATTTATGGTGAGGAAATATTTTCAATCATTAGATAGAATTTATCACCAACAAGGTGGGATTATGGAGTTTTGAAGAGGAATGCAATATAAGAGAGATAGAAATTTTCTAGTTGATTGACCATTATTTGGTAAGAGACACTATTGTCTTTAGTTTGGTCATGCATACTCCTAGTTTCTTGGGTTTTAGTTTTGGAGGAGATCTAGGTGGTCCATTTCTTCCGAGATTCATTTGTGGAAGGGGTTTTTGAAACTTTCTCAATTTTGGTCTAAATTGGGTTTTGATATTCATAGCTTTAATTTTGGTAGTTTCATTAAATAATTATATTTAAATAGTGTGGATTGTTTCCATAGTTATTTTAGCCCTTTGTCATGGCTAGGGTTATCAAGTTCCATTGTTCATAGAAAATGTCCATTTGAGGGAGTCCCACTGGTAGTTTTGTGGGTTTATTCCCTTGAATTGTTCAAGGTAATCAATTCATACTTTCCCCTAGTTTGGTGTCCTAGAATTTGTATTGTAATAACAAAATTCATGAAGCTATAAAAAATTAGACAAATTCTTCAAAATAATGAGGAACTAATCTAGTGCAATGGGAACTCCATCCTTTAGTTGCTACAAATGTTCATGACAATAAAAATTAGTCTATATCTCAATTTGCAACAATGAAGGGTGCCCTTGTGCAACAACAAAACGCTACCCTAGAATTTGAATGTAGTATATTGATAAATTTTGTTTCAACCCATGCAAAGATACACAGTGTGGGGTCTCCAACCATATAATGTTATGAACTTAGCCTAAGAAGATTTAAAGGAAGAGGAGATTGTGCATATTTAGGTGAGAACACAAATATTGGGAAACATAATTCTATTTCAATAAATGTAGATTTAGAAGAAGCTACTAACCACCAAGTTTTCTACTAAGTTTCATGTATTTTAATGTTATTAGAATACTAGCACAACCATAAAAATTAAATGGCTAGGTAAATGCTTATAGGCATCAAAACAATTACTTCATGATACATCTCACATTTTGAATATTTAAAAAAAAGAATATAAATGAACTAAATTACCATATAAATTAAATGGCCAAGTAAACAATTACTTCTTGCTACATCTCACATTTCCAATATTCAAAAATAAACCATATTAACTAAATTATAAATTTATTTTAAACTACGACAACCGTATAAATTAAATAGATGGTAAACTCAATACTTTGTGATACATCTAGCATTGCTAAAATTAAAAAAAATCATAAAAATTAAATACAACATAATTTTATTTTAAATTATTATTATTATTTTTCTTCTCATAATAACCAATAAGATTAAATAAATTATAAGTTTACTTTATCATTAATTTTTCTCTCATAATAACCCCTAGGATTAAATGAATTATAACTTTATTTTATCATTAATTTTTTTTTCTCATGATAAATGCTAGATTAAATAAATTATAACTTTATTTTTTTCTCATAATCACCCCTAGGTAGGCCCATCCGAATGGGCCACATGCCCAACCTACTCAAGAAAACTAGCACGCCCCATGAA
Organism: Pinus tabuliformis; assembly: GCA_031772625.1. NCBI lineage: Eukaryota > Viridiplantae > Streptophyta > Pinopsida > Pinales > Pinaceae > Pinus > Pinus tabuliformis. The sequence goes on along the minus strand of CM062817.1, from coordinate 1,717,868,963 downwards.
AGGGTGTCAATAACTCGAGGGGCTTTAACCAATTGGACTAGACATCATGGCTTAATTATTATCATTACTAATTATAAAAAGAAATAATATATAATTTAAACATATATGCATTTAGAAAAGCATTCAATGAGATTATTAACCATAGAGATTCTTAATATGTAAATAGGTTTTATTACAATACCATGGGCTAATACCATAATTTATTAATACCACAGTTTTAAAAAACCAGAACTCATTTCATATGACACTTAGTCATATGACATTTTTTCATTAATCAATTTAATTAAAAGGGAAAATGAGAATAACTACTTTGGAGATGAACACAAACCTTTGATTTGTGAATACTACTGATTTATGGAAATGAGATATTTACCATCCATCTAATAAGTATTGAAAATCAAATTAAAACTTTGGATGTGTCTACTCGTGTAAGTATTACTATTATTATTATTTGTAAGTCAAACCTTCTATTAAGGGCAGATGAAAATTACATAAGAAACCAAGAGTTTGTAGGTCTCACCTCAATTACGTTTGTTGACCCTAACTATCTGATAATTACATACAAGCCAAAATAAGCACAGATCTATTGTCCACAGCTTCATAGGCCAGTGACTCCAAAATACTCACAAAATTAACAGAAACCCAAAAACCATACCTACTCATCATATGTAATGGACGCCAAATTGTCTGACCCTGGACCCGGAGTGGGAGGAGGGTGATAGGTACATTTGAAATGTTTTTCCATATGTGCCAACCATGCTTCCAACTTGTCCATTTTCTGTGAAAGAAGAGTTTCACCATGCCACACAACTATCACTCGCTTGCGGAGATGGGCCTAAAAGTACTGCAACTAATGGAGAGTAGTAACCAGTGCTACATGGTATTCATGTCGAGTGCTGCCCTTCTCTTCCAACTTCTCCAATATAGACTGCAAATATATCTTCTGAGTTGTGGCTCTTGGAGGTTGGCTACCCAGACCACAAATGGAACCACGACCTCCATGCTTTGCACTACCACCGGATCTCCCCCAACCCCAGCAAACACAACCCGCTGGCCACACCCTTGTGGAGCTACCTCCACCAAAGTGGAGGTTTCCTTGCCAACACGAGTACTCCTGCGTGTGGGTTTCATGATACCCCAGGTGCCTATGATTGTGCCCCCAACACAAACACAACACCACCTCCCTTCTTTAACACATCAATAGTTATGTCGCTTCACCATCTCTACCTGTCGCCATGCGGGAGGAAAGATAATAAAATTTGCAACGAAAGAGATCCCTGAATTTACCACACACAGAAAACCAAGCATACCTTGAGGTGAGCACCCCCAGAACCACTAGACAACACTTAAACACCAACCACCACTCAAACTGTAGCTAAGGACCATGTAAGCAGATAACAACAAAAAAATGGATGCAAGGACTTTGACTCCTTGGCTTCAGACCTTTCTCTTAAGGTACAAAACTACCATCCATCCACTCACCCATCAGGCTAGATAAAACACCCGCATGAACCACACAGAAACACGACGCTCATCTAGCCCATAACGTCTCTGCCATAACCAGGAAGGGCTTTGAAAAGGAGAGTCAAACAATACCCATATGACAATAGAAAAGAGGGTCACAATTCGATTGAAAGCACAAAACTAGGAATTGAGAAAACAACCTCTATTAATTCCCTAAAGAGGGAGTACTAGGGTAGTAACTATAACTGTAGACAAAAGAGAACGAAGAAACACTAGAGAAATCCCCTAATGAACCACCACAAGGCATAATTCCTATAAAGACCCAAGGCCTAGACAATAAAGGCTAATTCACCTCGGGGTTTCGAATCACACAGTATACCAAGTAGAAAATGAAAGGACCAAGCCAGGGGCCGAGTGAAATGTAAGGGATTCTGAACAAGAAATAACCATGGGTTGGCAAAGTTCCATTACCCTCATAATTTTCCAAGAACTCAACCACGCGGAGGAGATTGCCACAATCCCTGCAAACTTGGCGTAGTCTCCCTAGAATGGAACCTTGTTGTTTCCTAGTTCGAGCCCCTTGAGCGACAATCACTAAGACAAGCCTCCACCCAATAATTCCAACTTCTAGAGAAAGCACCCACTAGTTTCCATAAAAGCTCGTAAACTCATTGCAATCCTTCTGCCACCACAATAAAATTGACATTCGCCCACACAAACTCACCACCTTCATTACCCAATCTACCAAGCGAGCAGGCAACTCTCCTGCCAGCCTCCCATCTAGACTCTTAATGTGTTGCATGTTGTAACGTGGAAGGTGCTCCCCCACTATTTGTCTTCTCAGGATCACACACCCATATCAAAGATTATTATTGATAATATTAAAATATTGATTACAAAGTTAAACATATATAAAATTAAAAGCATTTAGCAATATTGTTAACCATGGAGATTGACCCTCATTTTACCATTGAAATTCTTAACCTCTAAATAGGTTGTGATACCATACCATAGGCCAATACCATGTCTTATTAATACCACATGCTCAAAAACACATAATTGGTGTTCATATTACACATGTTCATATGACATTTTTTTTCAATTAATCATTTTAATTAAAATGGAATAAAAATCATAATTATTTTGAAATAATGTAAACTTTTGATAATATTCTATGGAAATTAAATCTCTACCATCCATCTAATAAATATTGATAATTAAATTAAAATTAGAATTTTATTCCAATATAAACATATTTGTTGTTAGAATTAAAAATATTTTTATAATTTAACTTAAAAAAAAAAACAAAAACATTTGAGGATAAAATTTTATTTAATGTTGTGTCTTACCAGACCTAAAATATAATGGAGTTGGGAGAAATAAAAAAATAAAAATTAACAAATAAAATTTAAAATTGTAATTTTATAAATTTTCACAGATTAAAAAATATTATATATTTAAAAATTAATAGGCAATATTAAAAGTTCGAGGGATTGACTTACATTTTTTAATCAAGCTAATAAAATTTAAGTTTCATGTTTAAGAAAGATTGAAATGTAGATTTAGGATAAGTTGGTTTGGTTCTTATCCGATTTCCTATTCTCACAGAGTATAACTATCAAGCTCGAAATAAATTGGCGTGATCCAAAATCTCAAATTATGAATGAAGAAGGAAATAAATCTGAAAAATGCATAATGGATAATAATTGTAGGACTTTCAATTTGAGAAGGATAATCAAAGAGTTGGATAAAAAAGCCTTATATTAAAAATGAGTTCTTGCTTTTATAGTTTGGTGTTATCAAGATGAAACAATGATCAATATTATGAAGTTAAATTTTATATATTTATATATAGAATAAGAGTACATGAAATTTGGAGTTTTTCCCTCACATTTTAAAGATAGCAAATTTAGTAAATCATCATCCATGATTACGCGCAGAGATTCACTCTAAAAAAATTAAGAGAAAGTTGATTTGATGATCAACAACAACTAGCAAAAATATCAAAGAACTTCACTTTTAGTTCTAGATCACTTGAGCTAACCCTTGGGTATATATAAAAATTAATTTTAAAATAGAAATTATTATTTTTTAGATTTACTAGATTTATTATAAATTTTTAATTAATTTTTTTATATTACAATAAAATTTAAATTTAAATAAAATTAAAAAATATTATATTAATTTAATTTTAATATTTATAATTTATAATTCTATTAACTAAGCATGTGCATATCTATCTTGACCACTAATCTAGCAAGGCAAAGAGAAATCAAATTTCTTAAGGTGTAAACCACTTTTAAGTGCAAAACTTGAAAAAAATGTTTATACCCCGAGAGATTAGATCTTTGATAGATTCATGGTTTGTTTATACTTCAAGAGATTAGATCCTTGGTAGATCCATGGTTGGTTTATATATATATTGCATTTTTTAATACATAAATGGATTCAAAGATGTGAAAAATCCTATCGAACACTTGGATTGTGTAGAGCACATAGCTTAAACTTACAACCTAAAAAAAATTTGTTGGATTTTAGACAAAATTGATTGAAAAATATATCTCAAAATGCTACAAAATGTAGAATACTAAGACTATTTGAAATATCTTAACCACAATTTTTTTTTTTTTTTTCAATTTTTTAAAACCATATATAATTTATACATAATTGATGTAGAAACATTATACTTAATATGATCATTGAAATAATTTATTTATGGTCCTTGTGCATATTGTTTTTTTTGTTATTAATATATTTTCAAATAATTCTCAATATTAATTAACTCCACATATTGAAATATTTTATTTAGAACCTACATTTATTATTATTATTATTAAATGTAACATATTAATTTTATATTAATAATTTAATGAATTACACATCTTAGTCATATTAATCTTATTACAAAGTAAGTGATTTTTTTTTTACTTTCAATTATTTTTTCTTGAGAAATTAAAATATTTTATTATTATTAACATTATTTTTATCTTTTATAGATACGGGTGTACACTCATCGATCGAGACTTGTCAGAGGTTTTATGATAGCCATGCAACTCACTTTTGATCTTGATACTAGGTGGCATCCATGCACTGCAAGTCTTATTCAATTCAACTCAGTAATGGATGCACGATGGCATCGTGAACATTCTCTTTGGATTTGACACAATATCTTCTATTGGACATGGAGCATGATTATCTTCCTATAGAGGTCTTGCTTTGGCCAATTGTATACCCCAAGAAGACTATACACCGCTCCACGCACAAGTTTGCCCCATAAGGGTCCAGGGGGGACTATCCCGCCCAGCTGGGGTATTTAGGGGCTAGCAGGTCCCCAATGAGGGTTCGGGGTAGCACCCCTAAAACTAAAAATAGATGAAAATTTGCCTTGTAAAATATTGTAATTTTGTAGTCAATTTGGATTGTTCATTAGACAGATGATTTGATGGTAGAAATTATGTTAATTTATGGTTTTTTCCCTAGAAGTAAACCCTCAGTTTATATGAGGGAATTGTATTATGACCATGTATCATTATTCTAAGTGAAAAAGAGAGGAGACTTTGCGAGAGAGAAGAGGAAATTACAACAACTCTATTGTAGGTTATATCTCTTCATTTTGATGGATAATATAAAAGGAAGGACTGACTGTTTCTCCATGGATGTAGCCCAAATTTGTTGAACCACATATATCTGTGTCTCTCTTATTTCTCTCTTATTTTATGCATTTCTATGTTTATATTTTCGTAGTATTGTATGTGTTTCATTGCTCCATTAATTATTTTCTAGCATCTTCCTTACTGTGGTAATATTTCTCCCACTAAATCAATCACTCCATCATTCTGTCCTGCAGGCATCAGGTTTAGAAGGGGGAGCAATGTAAGTGTACTCAGAATAAGCAAGCTCCATCACATGAAGAGTGCAAGAATGGTCTGAGAACATGGTAGAGTAAGACATAGTGGAAAAGGATGAGGGCATCCATCTCTCCCTCGACATGGCCAAGAGGAGGAGTTATTCAACCCAGAAATGTCACCCCACATTCATCGTTTGGTTGCTACTATAGAAGTGGATTAGAAAATACATCTAGGAAATGGGCATTAGGCATTGAGAAGCCTGCTAGCTCGTCAACTCTAGAACATGGAAGAACCTAGTGAAGGAGCTAAGCACAAAATGGTGAAGGTTAGCGTCAATCTAAACAATACACACCTTTCTTTGTGAATTATCTCCACATTAATCAACATTGAGTTTCCTCCCCTCTAGCCAACTCCAACGTCCACTAGCTCCAAGGAAAGCTTAATAGCCATGGACTCCTCTCACTAGACGACTAATATTTCCAACCGCAGCCCTCCAGTGACTTAGGAAAAGAATGAGAGACTTGCAGGTTGTAGTGGCTCCCAACCTCTATGGACATGCTGGAACAAGAAATAAAGGAAAAATCAAAGCACCACTAGCCTCAAAAGGTTCTAGCGCCAAGTAACCAACATGACTGAGTCCAGGTTCACACACATCAGGGATCTTAAACTCCTCCAGGAAAGGCTTACTATGTCTCTGTCTTCTTCTAGTTTTCATAGTTATTTCAAAATTTCCAGCTAATTTTGAAGTTATTATATTTGTGTTTCCTTCATTTTGAACTGCTTCAAACTGTTATATGAATTTTCTAAGGGAAAATTTGGTTTCCCTTTCATGGGAAGGTGGTCCTTCTTAAGTTTTCTTTAGACTAGAGTATGCGTTTTGTAGACAATTCCTTATCTGAACACAAGCTTTACCAGTTCACTTTAGCTTGTATGCTATGTAAATCAATTTTGGTAAATACTAAGTTTTTAGCCGACTTACAAATAGAAAAATATTTTTTCTTCTATTTTTAATTTAACTTTCTATGTTTTATATTGAAGTAAATTGTTTAAAATGGATCTTCAAATAGTTTATATAGATTCCATATTGAAATAATTTTAAGAAGTATAAAAACTATGTATCTTCCTCACACTAAAAGGTGTAAATATAAGTTATTTTTTCTTTTTAATAATTATTTTACATTTCTCTAGAATTGATATGAAATTAAGTTACTTCACATGGATATTGAAATATTAAATTTATAGTAGTTGAAAAAGAAGAAGAAATATTTAATTTATGGGAGATAGTGAGAGTGAAATATTTTTACCACATATCCTTATATTAAGTTATGATGCTTTTAATTAAAACTATTTAAACATGTATCTTTATTTTTGTTTTTTTATAGCCAACACTGTTTTTTATTTAGAAAATATTTTATTTTTATTTTAAAATGAACCCATGTCAACTCCAGGTTGATCATAGAACGAATTACACATCTCCCATCTCCCTCATACTTGGTTGTAGAATTGAGCATAGAAGGAATTACTTGGTTGTAGAATGTGCCTCTCGGCAACAATGAACTGAGTGAGTAGGATTATTGATGTTTTATAATGTTTTTAATTTTTTTTATTGTGCAATAAATCTTGTGTTTCCTTCTAAACAAATGTGTAGATAAAATTACGAAAATTTTAGGTTGGTCATTAGCTAGGAAGACCAAACCATAACCAAAATTTTACTTTCCATATAGAATCATAGGATATCAAAGTACTTAGAAGTCCAATGGGCCTTTTCGACTTTGGAATAAACAAAAAAGATAAGAAACAAGAAAACCAAGAAGATAGCAAGAGAATAGGTGGAGGGGTTTGAATGTATAGTTGCTACCTAGATAGGATCCTTGTAGTCTCTAGGGGTGCCTATAGTCATGGGTGGCATGCCAAGGTGTTTATATAAGAACTCTAACCTCTAATCTAACTCCCTTATGCGGTGATGAAGTGCTCCATAGAGTGGAGAATATGTGCTTGATTCTTGAACCTATCCAAAAGGACCTTGCCAAGAATCAATTTCATATGCCAATATAAATCCATTGTGTGCATAAATTGGTTGAAGCATCCAGGCTCGATGTTTGGTACCCAATCTTCCATTTGAGTAAGAACCATTTTTCGAGAGATTATGCTTGTATGAGGTTCCTTTTCTGTTAGCACAGATGAGTTCATCTTGGCTGGGGCCCAAGGTAAGATCACGAAACTGTGAAACTGGGTAGTAGTTTCCTCGAAATAATGGTGTGTACATGTATTACTCTAAGTGACCCATCCTCGGCCCCGGATGCGGGTGTATGACGGCAAGAAAGGCAGGCACGTGGTCAGGCCCATGGGCACCTGTCCGAACGTGCCTGTCACGAGGAGCTGTACAAAGACAGCAAGCTGGGCTCGCACAGGGCTCTTAATGAGAAACATTAACTCTTCCACCAGCTTCCCGGGTTATTGTGCCAAGGTGAACCATATCTGTTGCTTGCTCGCTGCTTCAATGTTCATTTCCGCTGTTACAGTCTCAAAGCCTCTCCCTCAGCGAGGCAGTGTTAAACTCCTTTCCTGGCTCTGTAGCACAACCTTGGGGCGGTGCCATGCAGCGTGAAAGGCAACGGATGTTAAGTCGGCGAGGAGGCTCAAGGGGACGCGCCATCTTGCAGCAGACCACCTCTCCGATGCGTTCCTTCATGGAGATGATTGATTCTGGGCGCAGTAGTCCTCCGACCACAAGATCTGGTCGTGGCAGAAGTCGAGGGCGCGGGAGCAGGAACAATTGTTAGCATGAGGCTCACCCCACAGTACGATTTCGAACCCCCTGCACTCTCACTCACGCAACCTTTATCGTTTCAGTCACAATTGAGCAATGCGAAGATTCCAGAGACCAGGATGACGCTCCTCCGGAAACGCCGGCCATCCAAAGAATGGCAACTCCAACGGACAGTCAGCAACCGATTTTATGCAGCTCCGCACTAGCGAACCAAACTGTTTCTGCAGGTCCTAGTGAACCAGTGCCGAGAGAACCAACAGGCGTGGCGGCTCATCATTCTGATTCGGAGGACTCGCTACAATATGGCTGCCGAGTAGTTGAGGAACCTTATACCACTGATGATGACTGATCACCTCCGGCTCTCTACTAAAGGCAGTTTTGGTCACAGGCATACTACTCTGTTCAGTTTCTTAACTCAAGCCCGTAACAGGTTTCCGTATTGTATCTTGTTATGTTCTAAGTCGGATGCAAAGTTGTCTCTAATTAGTTTTTGGGTACTTACTGTCTCTGTTCAGCTATGTAAATGTGTCGGGTCCTATAAGAGGCCACAGCAAAACTGGAGGTCCTCTGAGAACTATCAATGGAAAACTTGTGCAAATCGCCAACTTCTTGGCAAGACTCTCAAGGCCAAGGCCTTGCTGTAATTTTTGATCTTTTTGTATAATAATAGAAGTAGTCAAATTCAGAAAAAAAAAAAAAAAAAAAAAAAAAAAAAAAAAAAAAAAAAAAAGAAAAAGAAAAAAGTGACCCATCCTCGGTAATATGCACAGGAGCTTCAATCGATGAGCCTATGACATATCACATGCATTCATGGCATATTAAACAATACCCTTAATTTGACTATATATTGGAAAATATCTCTAAAAATCACATTATGTAATCCCCTTGCCAATATGAATCCAACATACATTCCCAATTTAAAAAACCCCCAATTTCACTAGATATTGTAGACATCCATTTTTTCATTAACATTTTTTATATCCCTTTATATTTTTCATTGAATTGAGCTCCATTTTTTATATTTGCTAATATAAAAATTCTTCGCCTCCTATATATCTCTTAATATATTATGCCATTTTTTCCTCAATATATATCCCCCAATATGAACCCACGTGGTGCGGTATTGCCTCCCAAGTGAAGCCCCATGGAAATATGTCACTCCCTTGCGAAGAAATGATCATTGATGGGGAATGGAGGTGATACCAAGAAGGAAAATGGGGCAAAGAGAGAAAAGAGGGACGTCAAACGGCTGGTAGTAAGCCATGCATAGGTGAATTAGGGGAGAGTGATGGAATAGCGAGGATGACCAAAACAAAAGGGAAAGATGGACAACTAATAGAGAGCAAGGGAGGGTAGCTCAGGTTGGGAAACTCAAATTAGTGAAGGAGAACTATGAGGCAAGGTGAGAGGTCCAAAGAGGTAACTGCTGAGAAGCCACTTGGGCACTAACATAAGCTAATTACAAGGACAAGCAAGCCAAACCAAAATAAAAATAAAATGCAGAAAAAAATCAAAAGATTTATAATGCTTTTAATTAAAACTAACGAAATATATATATTCATTTCTATTTTTATTATAAATAACATTATTTTTTATATTTAAAATATATTTTATTTTTATTTAAAAAAAAGTATGATAAGTACCAAAAAAAATAAAATAAAATAAAAATAAATAAAAGAATACACCTATCTCGCATAATGACATATAAAATACATCTCCAAATAAAATGAAAAAAAATAAATTTATTTACAAATATTCGATTTAAAAAAAAAACAACTTCCAAAACTATAATCAATATTCAAAACAATTTTCAAAATCTAACTATTTATTTACCAAATAAAATAAAGCCATACTTTGTAGGGAGCGGAAGTTAACCATAAAATAAAGCCGAACTTTCTTGCGAATCAAAATTAAATAAACAATGAAAAGACACTTGAATAATATTAAGAAGCACTTCCATGTTCTCATGGTTATAAAGAAACGAATAGGCCCACCTGATAGAATAATGAATAAGCACATTTGCATGCACATTTTTATGCGGAGGGCATATTTTAAGAGTATTTTAAAAGATTATTTATCGGATTTCAAAATATTCTAAGAAAAAATTGATTTATTCAAATGTAAAATTATATTACATTTGAAATACACATTGTATATATATCAAAGCATGCTCTATTATATATATAATATAAATGTAAATTATATATTTATTATGTCTGATAATGATTAAGAATATGTGTTTTTTTTTAAAAGGTTTCTTTATTCAAAACTTTGGGTAGAGTATGTATGTTTTTGTAGATTTAGCAGGTTAAATGAGTACGTGGAAGTGGGTCTCTTGTCTCACAAACAAGAGGTATTATACACCAATTTGATATCTGAGTTAACCGTGACCTTAAAATTAGATAATACTAATATATGATAACACTAATGGCTTTGTTTATGGACATCACAAACCCTTGTCTCACAAACAAGGGGTCTCATACACCAATTTGATGTTTGGTTTAACTGTGACCTTAAAATTGGATAATAATAATATATGATAATACTAATGGCTTTGTTTATGGACATTACAAGGGGGTCTCATACAACAATTTGATGTTTGGCTTAATTGTGACCTTAAAACTGGATAATAATAATATATTGTAATACTAATGACTTTGTTTATGGACATTACAAACCTTGTCCCACAAACAAGGGGGTCTCATACACCAATTTGGTGTCTGGCTTAATCGTGACCTTAAAATTGGATAATAATAATATATGATGATACTAATGGCTTTGTTTATGGACATTGCAAATTTATTTGGATGACAATTTTCTTCATAGAATTCGGTAAAAAAAAATGCTGGAGTGTTCGAATCATTTTTTTGATGGTGGAAATGGATTAAGCATCATCAAAACCCCTCGGGCACACAAAATCCCAACGTTCAACAACTATAACCCAAATCTGCAAAAATTTCTGCAAGATTTTGTCATAATCTTGCCACAAAAATCCCAAAGTTCAACAACTATAACCCAATTTTTCAAAAATTTCTGCCAGATTTTGTCATAATCTTGCCAGAATTTCCATTATTTTCAAAGCTTATTTGTGAGTTTTTTTACACTAGTGTTTATGGTATATATATATAATTTTATATAGAGAGTCAATCTTATGGTAATGGATTTCTGGTAAAAAAAAAAAGTCAAAAAATCAAAATGCTAGAGTGTTTGAATAGTGTTTTTTAATAGTGAAAATGGATTCAGGACTATTAAGAATTTGATGACTATAACCCCGTTTTTAAAAAATTTCTACAGAATTTTATCATAATCTTACCAAAATTTCCATTATTTTCCAGACTAATATGTAAGAGTTTTTCGAGTTTTTGTAGACTAACCTCTCCGCTATATACACATACTTATATTTATATAAAATTTATATAGAGAGTCGATCCCATTGCAAGCTGTCGGTGCTGGTACAGAAAAATGGACTTTGTGAAAATCCCAAAAATAAACTAGAGAATGCATCTAACCAAACAAACTACCCTGAGAAACCTCCCCAAAAACGTCAGATTTACAGAACCTACCGTCCTCGTCGTTTTGCTGGATCGATCACGCGCAAAGCAGCATCTCATCGCTGCACGAATTGCCATAGCTCTGGCTGTTATTAACAAGTCCTGCAACATCTCCCACAAAATAATCCGGCCGATTTTCGTTCACCCTGGTGCTATTTTCTTCTTCCGATTTGGCCGATGCCTTGCCGGAAGGAAGCACTGGACGGTGACCTTCGAACAGGCTGACATGACCGAAAAGCTTGTCCTTCCGACTGAACATGGTGCCGCAGGAGCACTGCCACCGATTGTGACCGCAGATTTTCCCGTGTGTTTTCAGGTCTCCTACGACGGAAAACTGTTTGTTGCACCTGTTGCAGGTATACATCTTCGGGCAGTGGCTCCGCTTGTAGTGGTTTCTCAAAGAAGCGATGGATTTCAGCGGCTTGAACTTCCGGTGGTTCTTGCTCCGCTTGCATCTCTCGAACGGGCACGAATACCTCCTCGGGGAGTCTCCACAGGGCGCCGAGGGTTTTGACATCAGCGCCTGGTGGGTTTTATATTCGTTCCCATGGGCTCGCATGTGCATCCGAACATTGGCGTCGCGCCTGAAACCCTTGCCGCAGATCTGGCAAAAATGCGTGTGCTCGGCAAGGATGTCGCTCTCATTCATCTCCACGATGTCGCAAACCCGATTGTCCACTTCTTCAATTTTTTTCCCGGTATCCTGAGACGAATTATTCGAATTCGCAACCTCTGCTCCGATACCTTTAGCACCTCCATCAGGTTTCTTGAACCCTGACCCTAACCCCTCTTTCTCCGCCTCGGCTTGAACATTAACGGTACCGAAACCCTCAAGATCGACAGCAGAGTCGTCTGGTGTCGGATTCACAGTTCCCTGACCTCGAACCGAGGCTAAAACTGATCCGGCTGTCAGGATAAGTTCATACAGGATCGAGGATACGATCCGTGGTTGATCATGGCAGCCTTCTTGAACGAATGCCTCCAGTTGTCGGGCCTTTTGCTGAAGAACAGAAAGACTTGATAAAAGAACATGAGCCGTGGCGTTGAAGCCACCAGCCACTGGCGGCACTGACCTTAAATTGCTTCCCTGCAAGAGCCCCTCGCTGTGCTGAGGAAAATGCGAAGGAGGACTGCAATTGTCAACAGTGCTTCTCGAGGATCCGACAAGTCGATGAAAATCCGACAGAACCTGTTGGCGACGATCGCTGAGCTTCGGAATCTCAACTTTGGGCGAGTCCAAGAATCGGACATGACTAAAACAATTGGGGGCGAGGTAGCGTCGATTGGCGGATTGGAAATTGTTGTGGTTAGCGTCCATTGTTGTGGCAGTGGCGTCAATCATATTCTTGGAAAAATATCTGAGAATCGCATGGATTGGAACGATTGAGGACTATATTCCAGAACCAAAAAAAATGGTCCAGACTATATTAAGAACAAGAACTAGAGCTATGAATGGTCCAAGGAAGGAAAGCAGGTGGGCCTGGTGTTGGGACGCGTGCGCAGGGCTCACATCTCACGAAAATGAAATTTGGAGCGGTCAAATATTTATTATATTGAGATCAGGTGGCACAAATGTTAAACTATGGATGTCTGGAATATTTCAAATGAGCTAATTAGCTGTCGCTGTCCGAGACAGGGCGACTTCGAGGGTGTCGTGTACTGAAACTCTTATTTCCAATTTTATAGAAAAGTGATATGCAAGGTAAATAGCGCTGGTTCTTTGAGTGACAGCGAGTGAATGGAAATAACAACGTGGAGAGAGAGGACGCGCTATTTGCATCATGTCAGAGTGTATTTACTTTTCTATAGAGTTGGAAATAGGAGTTTCCATCCTGAGGCGTTTCAAAAATAGATTTAACATTATAAAAAAATTATAGGGAATTTTTAAGATATGTAATTTGGATTTACAAAAATTTGTGCCAGATTTTATCAAAACAAAATTGGGTAGCTTTTATATGTTTCTTGTTTTGGTTGGTTACCCACGCCTGTTACCATGAGTTGGTTTTTTTAATTTGATGCTTTGGGTTAGTTTAGAGGTCAAAGTTTCTTTGGATATATGGGTGTATTTATTTTGAAACAGGGTTTTATTGTTTTTTTTTATAGGGGTAGGTGAGATTTTTTTATGATTACATATAAATATTTATATTAAATTTTAATAATTAATTTTTATTATTTTCTTTTAACAAGAATATATATATAAATATAAATATATATATAATTTTATAATATTATTAAAATATATATATATATTTTATAATATTATATATAATTAAAAAAATTTAAAAATATAATCAAATATGAAAAGGAATTATTATTTTTTATTATAAAAAGGATATAACTTAGTTTTAATGATATTAATTTTTTAGAAATTAATCAATCATTCATCATATATAAAACAATAACAATGACTATACTAATTTAAGTGTAGGAAAGATGTATAGGTATAAAAAATAATAAAAATTAAAAATAATATACGACTTAGAAATGTTAGAAATGTAAATGTAGATTCAAATAATAATAAAATGTTAAAAGTAATAACAATAATAAAATTCAATTTGTGATATTGTAATTTTATTTTTATTAATAAAATTATAAATAATATTTTGGATAAAAGAAAGTTATGATATACATATCAAATTAAAGTATATAAGGTATAAATAATAGCTATGAATTAAGATCCATTTACCATATAAATTAAAATAATGATTTTTTAACCAAATATAAATTTAATTAATAAACAAATAAAACTCAATAGTTATAATAAGCTTACAATATAATAAGATTCTTCGCTATGTATATTCACCCCCACTTTACCATGGATAATATTAATTTGTAAAAATCTGTTAAAATACCATGGGCATGCCTTATCAATACCACATACCCATAATTCATTTTTTAATATACATATCACATTAAAATATATAGCATATATATAGTAGTTATAATTACGATCCATTTACCATATAAATTAAAATAATGATTTTGTAACCATATTTAAATTTAATAAATAAGAACATAAAAACTTAATACTTACAATGAATTTATAATATCATGATTGTTAACCATGGATATTCACCCCCACTTTACCACGAATATTATTCACTCTAAATATGATTTTTAACAATACCATGAGCTAATACAATGACTTATCAATATCACATAACAAAAAACTATAACTCATTTCATAGTCAAATTATTCTACAAATATGATATTTTAATTTAATTTTATAACATTTTTTTAATTAAATCTAAAAGCAAACAGTTCTAATTACTTTAGAGATATATCTAAATCCGCAATACCCATTACTTTTAAATATATTTAGTGAACATTTCATAGAGATTAAATAAAAATGATGAGCTAACCTTCCTTAGTCGATCATAACCAGTAATAATTGTCACATTACTGATTTAAGAACTTAATTATTTAAGTTTTCCCATTATGTAAAAACAAATTACTATTAATTAATATGATAAATTTTCGTATTATGTAAAAACAAATTATTATTAATTAATATGATAAGTTTTCCTATTATGTAAAAAAAATTACTATTAATTAATATAATATGGCTAATTGATCCTATATAAAACTTGCAACAATATATATATACACCTCACCTCATTGAATTTTTAGTGAATTTTTCAGTTTTAGGAGAAAAATATAGTAAGTCTTATGGAAATATGTTATCGATTTTTAGGTAGCCTATTAAGATGTTATTAAGGTATACATGCTCTTTGATTAATGTGATAATTGTAGTTTTCAAATTAGTTATGTATGTATGATAGCCTTATGAACCTTATTAATAGTGTGTTTAGAAGGAGGTATTTATGGTGTTGGGTTTAGTAAATTTAAGGTAATAGTATCAATGTTAATTCTTATTATTGATCTGAATGGATAGGGAATGTTTTCACCTATATAGGAGTTCCTAAAATTCGTTCGTTCATTCATTAGTTCATGCGTTGGGTGTGAAATTTGGGTGTTGTGTTAGGCTTAGAGACTTGTATATGAGTGGTTAAGTGTTTAGAATGTATGGAAAACTGAATGGATATGATCGATAGAGAGTTGGTGTATGGAGAGTTGGTGTATCTATTGTATTAGATTATTTTTTGGATTTATTCATGAGTTGTTAATGCTTTTAGGTGGAGTTTAAATAAGTTCAAAGACTGGTTGAACCATGTATGTGAAGAAATTTATACTAAATTATAATTATATTGATTGGGTACCTATGTGTTCACTGGAAAGATATTAATTTATATGAACTATTAATAATTTGATGAAGTTTACATGAATATGATACTTGTTGAAGATGCCCAAGATTAGACAAAATGAATTTCTTTTATGAAAAACTATCTTCAATGTTTTCGAGAACATGGGGGATGTTGAAATATGCATTTTTTCTTATCTTCTATTATGCACTAATATGTGACACTTAATGTCAGGAACATTAGTCATATATGTTGTCACATATAGTCATTAGTGTATGTCGTAGTAAGAGGAGACAAGTAAACATAAATACTTATGTTAGTCATATATGTTGTCACATATAGTCATTAGTGTATGTCGTAGTAAGAGGAGATAAGTAAACATAAATACTTATGCATATGTATACCATGACATGTTAGGTCAAGTTGCGTTATTGATTGCTTTAGTGAGTTAGTAAAAGGTCATGTGCCAAGTTCACATATGGCTGAGATGTGTTCATATCAATCAAATGGTTTTTTTGTATGATCTATATTTTTTCAGGGATATTCCTCTAGACAATCACAATAGTTCTACTAACATATATTTGGAAATATGAAATCTACATTATGAGGGTTAATTTTTCCTCAGATTCTTGGATTTGTTAATCATATTTTATTTTGTATGCATGCAAATTATAACTGTATAGAAAATAGAGAAAAAATAGAACAACAGTTCACAAACCGCAATAAACCGAGATCTGACCTCGAAAACCCTTTTAGGAGAAAAACCAATTGGGAGGTGAGGCTACTTTGCTTTCTCTTTTTTCGAATGGAAATTGATGTAAGTACAAAGGAGTGGGTTGCTGTAGTATACAAACCCTCTCTATTTTCTCTCTCTCTATCCACTCTTAGCTACTTTTCTCATCTATTGAACAAAATGCACACCAAGAGAATGAAATCCATTTTCCTCCTAGTGGCCTTGTTATAAAGCATCCTTATAGCCTACTAGTGGTTAAGTTTGACTTCTACAACTCTTATATAGAGTTAAAATATTGTCTCTTCAAGAGTATTATTCATCACGATCACGTGGATAACTTATTTTGTTTGGATAATGGTGGTTCATGTAACATCCTATCAAATGATGGTGGGAAAAACATGAAGGTCAAATTCTGGGTGGCATAACTTTTGTATACTAACTTTGAATAAGGTGGTCCTTGCATCGTTGGAAAGGTATTTGTGTGTAGAATAGTGCCAGGGGGTGATTTTCTTAAGTGAAAATATTTTACCCAAAAAAACACCATTTAATGCCTCAACACCTTTTGGAAGGTTTCAAACCCCAATTAGCCAAACTGTGACCTACCAGTAAAAATGGTATTATGACTTGATTCCTCCACATTTTCCACTCTGAAAACATCAATATGGATGACATTTAATATATTTATCTAATTTGAATCATAACTCACCATTTTTGGAGGATTTGGGTCCCCAAAATATTTTACTAAATGAGGTGAGGAAAATTTTCCTTACCTTCTCTCAATTGTTCCATTTAGCCTTAGCTGGAAGCTGTCCTTTTGACCCATTATGCCAAAGGCCATGTTTCCCTTATCTTGTAGTTCTTAAAGAATTTTGAAAAATTGTATCCTCTTTCAACTCTACTTGAGAATCTGGTGCCAAATCCTCTATAGAATGTATGACCTATTACTCTTCTTGATCCAACATGGAAGGCTCATAGAGTTCCATATTATCTACATTCACAACTGAGTAAATGTGCATGTATGGGGGTAAAATAAGTCTATAGGAATTATCTCCAACCTTTTCAAGTATCTCAAAGGGACCATATTGTAGAGCCTTTACTTTCTTACCAAGAATTGTTGACGGTGCTAGACCCACCACATTCAGGGGATCTCCCTGATATGAAGTTGCAACTAGACCTCACACCATTTGGAGTAGGAGTCCCAATAGTGGGTGGTAATGTTATTACTTGACTGCGGAAACGTGCAAAGGGAAGTATGATAACTTTGGGTGAGAGCAAGTGTGTGACCCTGTAGAGAGTCAAGTGCAATGCATGAAGGTTCCAACACACAAAGGGAAAAGTAAGTGTGCCCCTTGGAAGCCTATAATAGTAAGAAACTTGAAAGGACAACATGAGCAAAAAGACATGACAAGGTAAGATGTGGAATAGTCCACAAGTTAAAGTGATGAATTAATACAACAAAACACATTCAACAATATTCATACAAATAAAAACAAAATAGTTCATAAGCATAAGCATAAGTTAAATAACATATATTGCAAATACAACAAGAAGAGTCCTACTATATCCACAACATATGCATGAAAGCATGTTGGCTCTGATTTTATTATTATAAATGAAAGTTACATTCATACATACATCATTGACGACCACTATCCCCAATAGTGGAACATTATAGTCAAGAACACCTACTCCTCCAAAGAAGTATATCGTTCTACCCTATAGAGAAGCCAAGGCTCTTCACAGTACTTCCAAGTTCTTTCTAAGCCTAAGCCTAACCAAAAGCTTGGCTCCCAAAAGCCCATTACATGAGTTATGAGGTTCTATTTATAACAAGAGGGTTGACTCTTCAACTCCCCTTTGTGACCTTTACACTACCCTCATGACTATTCAACTTATTTACACAATGAAAAATTACATTACATGATGACTCTTCATATTCCAATATTGACACTTGGAATTTCACTTACAACAGAATTACAAATAATATTACATTTTACACTTCTACCCATATAAGACAAAATAGGGTAGAGAAAACTTGACAACCTAACAAGACACAACACTATGATGCTTTAGTTTGGGTGAAGTCTAGATCAACAACTTCCACTAACGGCTTCTCAATCACATACTGGTGCTAATCTTGGTACTGTGTGATGGTGTCTTGCTGGAAGCAGAATCTGGCCTCCATGGCATCCAGGTACATTTTCTTGTAACTTATTTCCAACTTATTCTAAAGCATGAGCAACATTGTTCTAACTTTGACTGGACCACTGATGGAATTTTATATGTAATATTTGTTCAGCTTCAAGTCTTCCCTAGTGGCATTTTGTCTCAGTTGCTCCAAGTACTCTTCAACCTCTTGTTGGACTTAGTTCTTGGGTTTAGCTTTGGCGAGTGAACCGATTGATGGGATTTGGTGTGTTCTCACCAAGACATCAAAACTGTTGAATAACTGTACATATGAGGCCTGAATTTTTCCAATGAATGAGGCGAGCTTCTTATTATTCTGAATCAACATTCTAACCTTTTCCTTCTCCAGCTCTGCCTGTAGCTTCATCCTCTTCTCTAAGTCAAGTGGTGCCCCTTTGTATCACATTGTCCACTCTTACACATAAGAAATGGAATCTTATGTGTTCTTGAGAGTTTTAACTAACTCTTTGCTCTGTTGCTCTAGGCCATGCAAACAAACAATTTCTTTGTGTACGGTGACAAACCCTTATAGAGCTTTTTCATGGTTTCTCCAAGTGTTGATACTTTAACAAGTATCACTGCTCTCATCTCCTCCAAGTAAACCTGTGCCAAAACTGCATTGTGCGCTATTGTTCGGAGTTGTTCTACCTCTTTCCTGGAACCCCGCAAGTTATGTGCCTGTTCCTCATTCTCAAACATCAAATACTAAATATTTGATCTTGTTGCTCCTGCATAGGCCAATTTGGCATAAACAATGGAATTTGGATGTTTCTTGGTGTTTGACACTATCATCCTTTCTCTAATGCATGAAGGTGACACATGATCATCCAGAAAGTACTTTATTTGTGCTTCTACCATCCTCCTTTGAAACTCATCGAATGATAGATTGTACACATCCATTACTGGATCATCATCAAGGGGAACAACATACCCTTGCTCGCTCGGGGATGGTTCTGCTACTCGAGGTGGTGGAGACTAAGGGATGACTTGTGGTGCTCTTGGCATCAGATCAAAATATTCATTTTGTGGCTCCTATTCCATCTCCATGTCTATCACTTCAATCAGTTGCTTAATTTTTTGAGTAAGCTCCCGATCGTATATCTATCCACCTTCCTCCTCAACTGTTATTTGTTGTTGTTACTGCTCTTCAACTTGTATTGATGATGTTTTCTTTGTCATTGTGCCTTTCCTTTGTTCTTCTTCCTGCTTCTTCTTCTCTTCTCGTTCTCTCATCCTCAACTCATGTTCTTCCTTTAACTTCTATTCTATCTCCTGTAGCTTCATTTCTTCTTCCTGCAACCTTTGTTTTTCTCTCTTGCTCAACTATGCTCTCTATATCCTCTACTTCCTCTTCACTTTTACTATGAAAGATGCTTTCATGAGAATGGGATCTGCCTTCATCTTGCAACTTTGTTCTCCCTCTGGATTGTCAACAATCTTCATCTTTCCCTTGTCCTGCACAGGATTGCTACCGTCTGTTCTTGTTTATTCAAGAGATGTTACTGTATTTCGAGTAGCCTATGAAGTCCCTACTAAATTGATGAGCTAATGGAGTCTAGAGGCATTGTAGCAGTACCTCCAAGGATCCTCCTCTAGCCAATGGAATGCCCCGCTGATCCAAAGAAAGTAAACTCTCGCACAATGGTATTTACAAACACTGTGGGGATCATACATATTAAAGTCCCGAGTACCAAATTCAAATCTCACTATCTCCTTTACCTCTTCATCCGTGACTTTCAAGTTCCTTATCTCATATAATCCATTCTCCAAAGGAAAAGTGGGCCACGGTGCTTTCTTCTTCCTTTGTAGTGTTGCTAATAACCCTATGGAGAGATGGTATGATACTTCTTGCATGACAAGTTTGTCAGTGGCGTACCTTGGTAAAACATGTTGAGGCTTCTCTCCACTAAACACTCTAATGAAGGTGCCATCGATGAGGCATAACAACCTGCTATGTTTGCTATTGCCTTCATTTCTTCTTATGACATGCAAGGTGGATCTTCTCCAAACATAAGCTTGTATAGTGGGATGATGGAGTGGTCAGTTATTCATGCCATTACTCCTTGATAAATTCATTCCGAAAGAAACTTGCAATAGATGAGCATGGAAGTTTCGTGTGGTGTCCATGTCCAGTTCATGCCAGGGGACTGTTTTTGTGCACAGATTTCATCCAGTAAGTATGCAAACATATAGAACCTTTCCCTCTCATCCTTGGGAGGATTTTGAGCCTGTGCTACATGGGGCCTTCAATTGGCGAGCCAATAGATATGACTACTTGAACGATGTCCCATCGTTCACCACTTGGTCCAATAAGACTTCCTATCCTTCAGGAAAGGTTTATGTGCTCTCCTTTCCATGATCCTGTAAGCAAAGATAACCAATAGTTGGTAGGCCTTCCCGGGGGACTTTGTCTTGTACACATGGGTGGGTGTTTGTTGAAATTAGGATGGCTCTTTCAACCAGCCTTTGATAATGTCTCTTGTGTTAAAATGGTTGTGGGTGGCATAGAAGAGTGAGTCCATGCGCTCTACTCGCTTGGGGAAGTGGTACATTTGCTAAAAGTCTCCTTCCTAAAATGTGGTGAGCTTCCATTCATTGGCTCTGCTCAATGTTATGGTATTATCATCAATGTCTGAGATAATCCAGCTGATGACATCTGCACACAGGAAGGTTGGATACCTGCATGAAAACTAGTATAACCTTAACTCTCAGATGCTGAGATGCACATGGCAATCCTCTAAGTCTGCCTCAAAGTCCTTTGAAAATGAATCTTTAATATGCTGCCATGTCAATGATGATTCCTTTTCTATAAACAACTCAGTATTTGCATATATTGGCAAATCAACTAATGTTTTTTGAACTTCTTCCCAAGTAATGCTCTTAGTGGTTTCCTTTAAAGAAACTCTCTTAGGTTCCATGTTAACAATTACTGCTGGAGAGGTGCTCAACAACTGTTGTACCTGCGAGGATAAAAGGGACATTCATGGCGAGAAAATGTTAGTCTTAGGGAAATCTACTTACAAGGCAAGTTCAAGCAGCGAATCAAGCATTGGATGGGGAGGATTACACATTTTTTTCTAGTAAGAGGTACTAGCTTCCTTTTGGAACCGTGCACTATGCAATCCTAATAGCCAAGATGGAATCTTGAAGCTTGAAACTACACAATGCGTAGTTCAACGTGGGTAGAGACCTGGGAGAGACTCCGCATTGCGCAGTCTCAGTGGCAAAGGATGATAGGCTAGATCCTGGAACTACGAATTGTGTGGTTGAAGCCAGCTTAGATTGTGCACTACACAATTCAAGAGACCAAATTTGTGGCTTAAGCCTTAGGATTATGCAACGCCGATTGGGCAAAGTGAAAACCGACCAAGGGGAATGTAGATATGCCCAAGGGAAGTGTGGAAAATGAGTAGATCTAAAAGATAGTGTGAATCTAAGTGCATATTTGACTAAGTGTAAGTAAATGAATGTGAATAAAGTGCAACAATTAATAAAATGTAAGGAAAACGAAGTATGTGACGAGAGTTGCTGCAATGACAATCATAGGTGCAAAAACAGGAAAAATGATGTGACACTTGGGGAAGGCAATCTAAAACTTAAAACAATGCCTCTACAAGTTAAAACAAGTCAAAAATCCATCAACCATGAATATAAACAAGTGAAACATTACTCACACAAGAAAAACAACAAAAAGGGACAAAAAAGTGGAAAAAGACGCCAAAAGCAAAACTCACCCAAAAAAGCATCGACGATTCCACTGAAGGTTTGTTGATCTCCTTGGGAATGCTAGAGAACTAATATCAAGTGTGCAAATGGGCTCTATAAGTCCCGATTAAATAGATTTGGACAAATTAGGGTTTATGACACGCATGCCTAAAATTAAGGAAAAAGCGACACTTAGTGGAAGTTTCTAAAAATAGTGTAAATGCCTCCTTTGGGATACTAAAAATGGATCCCTCTATTTTAGGGATGCTTTTTTCCTTTTATATTTTTTTGGGGAAAACTGGTCATGCACACTGCAAGGAAAGACTGCACACTTCTTGAGCACAAGGATGATTACCATCCAGGACTACGCAATTACCATCATTAAAGCTGCTTTTCCTCTAGGATTATGCAGTATCTAGAAGCCAGCCCAAAACTATTGTGAGACCAAGTTGGGAGATCAACTTGTGAAAAAGAAGAATCAGCTAAGTGATCAAACACAAGTAAAAATGAAAAGATAAGTCTCATTTGAAGCATCAATAATAGGATCAGTGCAAGATGAGTTGTTGTGGATAATAAGGGAGGCTCCAAAATCAAAGCATATGAAAATTTTTGGAGGGTGGTTGTAGTCGCTACAACACTAGTGACACACTAGTAGAAATCCAACTCTTTGTATGGATCTTGTCTCATGCAAAACAAGTTTAACTCTTCTAGAATTATTTTTCAGTTCTTTGATTATCATAACTTCTTCACTTATCTTGAGTTCAAGATATAGTCCCTACCATTCTCTTCATCGGAAACACACATACCAAGCCAAGTCAAACTGAGTTGTTTCGATTGGGGATGAGGAGTATATAGATGCACAAGTAAAAGAGACTGTCAAAGTCTTAGTTTTCATCTCTGGTGTCTTTCCACTACCAACATTCCTATATAGTACCTCGGTGGAGTCACTTTAGGAACAAAAGCATTGCTCCGCTGCTAGTGAGCATGGATATTACCCAAATGGAGTTACTTGCTTCACCTATCTATGTAGGAAGACATTATCTTCTTTAATCTTTTATTTAATTTTTCATTTTTCATTTTTTTTATTTTTTCAAATAGTTGTGCATAGGCACTTATTTATTTCAGGAGGAGGAAGAGGGATCCTAAATTATTGAGAGCAGAAGAGGTTGTCCCTTCAGAGAAGGATATTTATGTTGGCATTATGACACAGGCTTGGCACTATGGCACAAGTATTGTCCTTGATGGAAACTCACTTGGAAAATTACTCAGATAACAGTTCAAGCTCACAGGCTCTCAGAATAAAGGGAAAGGAGGTATACGCAGGTTCCCGTGGACCAAGCCGCGTATACACACAAATTCATAGACCAAAAGGTGCATATGCGTATACATGCACAGAAAAGCACGTACAATTTGGAAAACTTGGTTTTTGGTCCTTGGTATTTGGACCTATGGTTTTGGACCATGGTATCTCATCCGAAGTGTTGAACCTAGGTATTTGGACCCAGGAATTGGTTCTAAGTGGTTTTGGACCGTGGTATTGAGCAAGGCCTATGACTATAAAAGGAGGAGGAGATCATTAGGCAAAGGAACTCAAGGATTGAATATCTTATTAAGAGAAAGATCTAGAATACTGGCCATTGGGTTATGGTGCATAGCTTGATCTGAATCAAGGAGGAACCTAAGCTCTAGAAGAAGGATAAGTTCTATTTATTGGTCAAGATCTTAAGGCTTGAAGAGAAGCGTCTTTGTGTGATTTTGATCTTTTATATTTGGCGCATGACTTGATTTGTAAATCTGATGATCTGGGTATAACTGATGTCTGAATAGTTGAAAAGGGTAAATTATCTTTTACAGATCTGTATGCAGGTTCGGCATAGCAAAGGCGCGTATACACGTCGATTCGGTAATTCAAAACAATGTATACGCAGGTTTGCCTTAATATAGCAGCGTATGCACGCATGTTCTACATATTGAAGTAACGTACGTCTCATAAAATATGTTTTAGCTACTTTTGTTTATTGTTGTAGTGTTCTGGGTTTAGGATTGGTTTCTGGTTACTGTTACCGTATTCTGGCTACAACATTCAGAGAAGTGATTTTTTGATTCAATTTTGGTTGGTGCAAAGAAGATTGGTTGATGCAGATATATTTAATGTTTGATTGATGTTATTGATGGATCTAGTCTGAAAATTTATGAAACGTGGTCCCTGGAAGAAAAGAGAAGGTTGTAGCCTTCTGTAGGTCAGCACCTACGTACTAGTACATTAGCTAGTACAAGAGCTAAGGGGGTTGTAGCTCCCTTCCAGGACAAGCTAGAGAACAAGAGAAGGTTGTAGCCTTCTGCAGGTAGAAACCTGCGTACTGGTATAAGATTGCACCAGTACAGAAATATTGTAAAAAAAAAATTCTTATTAAAAGAAGATAGAAACGAATTGCAGTAGGTGGTTTTCACCCACATTGGGTTTCCACCTTATATCTTATGTTCATGAGTGTGATTTCCTGTACTGTTTACTACAATTGATTACTGTTTTATGGTTCTGATACACAGATTAAGATCAGCTAACTAAATTATAAGTCTATAAGATATATGCAGTTTTCTCTAAACACAGTTGCGTATATACGTAGGTTGAATTAACAGAAGTAGCGTATATCAATATGTTTATGGAAATGAAAAATTGTTAAATTTATAATACTGATTCACCCCCCCTCTCAGTATTATTTCCAACAATTGGTATCAGAGAAGGTCCTTAAGAAGAAGCTTGATCGCTTGAAGGAAGATCTATCATCATGAGCAACTACGAAAAAGAGGCATCCATCAGGCCACCAATTTTTGATGGGAGCAACTTCGTCTATTGGAAGGTAAGAATCACAGCCTATCTTCAATCTCTTGGAACAGAAGTTTGGGATATCGTGGAAGGAGGATACACATTTCCAGCAGCAACTCCTACAAATACGGTAGGTAAAAAGCAATATGAAACAAATGCAAAGGCTGTCAATACTCTATTGGGGAGTCTATCACAATCAGAATTCGTCAAGGTTATGCAGCTCAAAACCACCAAAGAAATATGGGACAAGATCGTTCTAAGCTATGAAGGAGACGATCAGGTAAAACGTGAAAAACTACAATATCTCAGAATTCAATATGAAACTCTCAAAATGCACAATGATGAAAGTGTAGCTAATTATTTCCTATGTATAGATGAGATTGTTAATCGCATGAAAAATTTGGGTGAAGAGATAAAAGAAGTTACTTTAGTTGAAAAGGTTCTAAGATCCTTGTCTTCTAAGTTTGAATAAAAAGTTTTTTCCATAGAAGAAAAGTAGAATCTTCAGATTATTACTATGTCACAGCTGCACGGAATCCTAACTGCTTTCAAAATGAGAAAAGGGGTTCCATCAGACATGAGAGAAGCCGCATTCAAAGCTTTAGGAAAAGGAGAATACAATGAGTCAGAACATACGTCAGAAGGAGAGGAAGAATCAAATTTTGTCAAGAACCTTCAACGGGGTTTTGGAAGATTCAGAGGTAAGTTACCTTTCAAATGCTTTGCTTGTGGAAGAGTTGGTCACTATGCAGCCAAATGTCCTCATAAAGATAAGCTTGATAAAGGTAAGGAACCGGTTAAATGGAATAGAAAATAGAGCGTAAGTAAGAAGAGCTATTATACACATGAAGACAGCAATGGACTTTCAAATAGTGATGAAGATGAACATGGTAATGATTATAGACTTTTGATGGCTTTTGAAGATGATGATTTCTTGGATGTTATAGATGAAGATGATCTCTATGAAGAAATTTCTAAACTTAAAATTTTTTTAGAAGAAAAGAGTATGATTATAGATACTCTGACATTCCAACTTGCTGAAATGGAAAAACACAATGAAAAGTTAGAATGTGAAATTGTGGGACTTAGAAAAGATATTGAGAAAACAAAAGCTCTGAATCTTAGATTTTCTAAAGGATCTGAAACTTTAGATGAGATTATCAAAGTGCAGCGTTCTCCTCTAATAAATGCAGGTCTTGGATATACTAAAGAAGCATCTTAAGCACAGAAGCCATCTACCTCTAAAAGTTATCTTGATGCAGCAAGGAGAAGTGAACAGGTTGATAATTGTCAGCAAAGGCATAAAGCGGATCACTAGGTAAATCGAGGTCAATCTACTTCAAGAATGAATAGAAGCTACAACCAACCGCAGGTAAATCATTCCAAATTTGTTTCAAGAATGAATGTCAATGGAAACTACAATCACATGGTCAGTAGATTTGATAATCGCAGGAATTTCTTTAATGGCCAATGTTTCTCATGCCATAACTTTGGACACAAAGCTGCTCAATGTGTTGCCTACAAGACCATCATGACTAGAGAAACATGAAATCAAAGGAGTGTGACTGGGATCATGAAGAGGACCCACAACAATTTTTCTGCTCTTGAAAATGAAATAGAATGCTCTATTTGTAACAACTTCAGTTATGAAGATTCTGAATGTAGGAGTAATTTTCGACAAACATCTCAGAAGGAGCAAGCTTCATTGGGTCCCAAAACATGGAGAAAGAAAGAATCGCAAACAGAAAGATGTGGTATAGCCTTATATGCAGAAGGACAGGAAAATCAGTGGTACATTGACAGTGGATGCTCAAAACATATGACAGGTGATAAAGAAAAACTTCAGTCATATAGTGCCTTAGAAAAGGAAAGGGAGGTCTCATTTGGAAATGACACCCCTGCAGCCATAAAAGGTGAAGGGTCTGTTCTCTTAAAAGAAAAGGTCAAAGGTGGGAATGCTATGTATGTTGATGGCTTAAAGCATAATATGTTGAGTGTTAGTCAAATGTGTGATCAAGGAAATGAGGTAGTATTTCGATCAAATGGATGTATTGTTTGTGAGCTTGATATAGGAGAAATAGTGATCAAAGGCATAAGAACTCCAAATAATTTATACATACCTAAGGGAGGACATCAACAATGCTATCTAAGCAAAAATGATGAACACTGGCTATGGCACAGAAGATTGGGGCATCTAAGCTTCCCTCAGATAAGGAAAGCATGCAAATATTAGGTTGTTCGTGATCTTCCTAACACCAGAATTCTAGACAATACAATATGCAAATCATGTCAGTTTGGTAAGCAAACCAAAACACATTTCCCTGAAAAAGAAGGATCAGCTAGTAAGCCACTTGAACTTGTCCATACTAATTTATGGGGTCCATCAAGGAAAAAGTCACCTCGTGGAGAAGAATACTTTATATTGTTCATTGACGACTTTTCTAGGATGTGTTGGATAGGACTTATAAAGCATAAAGACGAAGCTTTCGAAAAGTTCAAAGCTTTCAAATCCTTGCTTGAAAATGAATCAGATCGCAAAATCAAATGCCTCAGGTCTGATCGAGGAGGGGAATTTACCTCAGATGAATTTTTCGACTTTTGTGAAGAACATGGAATAAGAAGGGAATTCTCTACTACAAGGACTCCTCAGCAAATGGTGTGGTATAAAGGATGAACATAACAGTTTAACAAATGGCTCATTCTATGCTTGATGAGTCTAGAACTCCTGCAACCTTCTGGGGCGAAGCTGCATTTGTTGCCGTTACTATTCACAACAAAACAAACGTCCGAGTAAACAACACTCAAACTCCTCATGAACTTTGGAATGGTAAGACTCGTACTGTAAAATACTTCAAAGTTTTTGGAAGCAAATGTTACATCAAAAGGACTGATGAAAAGCTTGGAAAGTTTTAACCTAGAGCATATGAAGGCATTCTCCTTGGTTACTCTTCTTGAAGTAAAGGATATAAGTGTTATAATAAAAGACTTGGTAAAATTGTTGAAATTATTGATGTGGTGATTGATGAACCAGACAACAATCCATAACAGAAAAAAACCGAAGATGTTGAAGATGATGAGGACTATCCTTCAACATCAAATCAGAATAATGTTGAAGAAGAAACTTATGAGGCCCCAGAAGAACAGATAAGGGTAGAAGAAAAGACTCCATCTAGGTACGTCCAGAAAAATCATCCAGAGACTCAAATTTTGGGGTAGAAAGAGGCAGGTGTACAAACAAGAAGAACTATTATAGAAGATTCAAGCTATCTAGCATTGCTCTCCTCCATCGAACCATGAAATATAAGTGAAGCATGTAAAGATGAATGCTGGGTCAAGGCCATGAATGAAGAACTTGAGCAGTTTGAAAATAATAACACTTGGGAATTGGTTTCTAGACCCAATGATAAGAATTTCATAGGGACTAAATGGATATTCAAAAACAAGATGAATGAAAATGGAGATGTTATTAGGAACAAGGCTAGACTTGTTTGTAAAGGGTATGCTCAACAGGAAGGTATAGACTTTGAAGAAACTTTTGCACCGGTTGCCAGACTTGAAGCCATAAGAATTTTCCTTGCTCTTTCTAGCTTTCATAAGTTCAAAGTATATCAAATGGATGTGAAATCTGCCTTTTTAAATGGAGACTTAGAAGAAGAAGTGTATATTGAGCAACCAGATGGATTTATCCTTGGAAATGATCCAAAACTTGTATGCAGACTTAGAAAGGCTCTCTATGGTCTTAAATAGGCTCCAAGGGCTTGGTATTATTGTCTGGACAAATACCTCCATCAACAAGGTTTTTCAAAAGGATCAACAGATAGCAATATACATATATATATATAAATTGACAATGATAAATTGTTAATACTTGTTGTGTATGTTGATGATATCATCTTTGGTAGCAATGAAGAAGCCATGAGTCAAAACTTGCTTTGGTGATGCAGAAAGAATTTGAAATGTCCCTGCTTGGTGAGCTCACATACTTTCTTGGTTTACAAGTCCAACAAAACAAAGATGGTATCTTTCTATCACAAACCAAGTACCTCAAGCAGATCTTGAAGAAATATGGCATGGGAGATTCGAAACCAGTATGTACCCCTATGGTAACAGGATGCAGCCTCAGCGCAAATGATAAATCAGTAGCAGTACATCAACCAACCTATAGATCCATGATTGGTAGTCTGCTCTATTTAACAGACACTTGACTAGACATCATGCATGCAGTGGGAATAGTTGGAAGATTTCAGGCAAATCCAAAGGAAGCACATCCACAGGTAGTTAAAATAATTTTCAAATATCTTCAAGGAAATCAAAACTATGGCTTATGGTATCCTAGAGATATAGATCTCACACTTCATGCATATACAGATGCAGATTGGGTAGGAAGCATGGATGACAGAGAAAGCACTAGTGGTGGTGCATTATTTATGGGTTCTAGATTAGTGTCTTGGTTCAACAAGAAACAAAGTTCAATTTCTTTATCTACAGCTGAAGCAGAATATGTGGCTGCTGCATCTTGCTGCACACAACTCCTTTGGATGATGCAAACATTGCAAGATATTTAAATCACTTGTACTCCACCCATCTCCATTCTATGTGATAATACAAGTGCAATCAACATTTCAAAGAATCCTGTCATGCATTCCAAGACCAAGCACATAGCTATCAAATATCATTTTCTTCGGGAACACGTGCTTGAACAAAAAGTCAAATTGGAGTATGTTCCCTCCAAGGAACAGGTTGCTGATATATTCACCAAACCATTTCCCAGGGAGACATTTAAATACCTCAGACAGAAGCTGGGAGTAGTTGATGCATCATCTTGCTGTTGACACTTATATTTTTCAAAGAAAAGCAGGTGTACGCGAGTTTCATGAAGCGTATCCACGTACATACGCCAGTTTCCATGGATACAGTCGCGTATATGTTGGTTTGAAGAATATCAGTGGGCCAGACTTAGGATGAAAAGAGTATGATGTGGGTCTGATCATTTGGCACAGGTTCAAGGGGAGCATATGCTTCTAATAGTTCATTGCTGGCATTATTTTAGAAGATCTTGGTTAGGAGACGGATGTATGTATGAGTCTTTGGTGATAGGAAGGTCATCTATGATGTATAGAGTCATGTTATTTCTTGTAGAACATCTTTTCGCAGACCTCACCTACAGTCACAGGGAGCATGGACAGTACAACAGAGCAGAGATTTCAACATGTACTCAGGGGGAGCATAACCCTTTGCCCTTGATGACAAAGGGGGAGAGTGATTTGGGGTTGCCATCAAGTCCAAAGGGGGAGATTGTTGGCATTATGACACAGGCTTGGCACTATGGCACATGTATTTTCCTTGATGGCAACTCACTTGGAAAATTACTCAAATAACAGTTCAGGCTCACAGGCTCTCAAAATAAAGGAAAAGGATGTATATGCAGGTTCCTGTGGTCCAAGCCACATATACACGCGGATTCACAGACCAAAAGGCGCGTATGTGTATACAAGCACTTTCATGCATAGAAAAGCACGTACAGTTTGGAAAACTTGGTTTTTGGTCCTTGGTATTTGGGCCTATGGTTTTAGACCATGGTATCTCGTCCGAAGTGTTGAACCCAAATATTTGGACCCAAGTATTGGTTCTAAGTGGTTTTGGACCATGGTATTGAGAAAGGCCTAAGACTATAAAAGGAGGAGGAGATCATTAGGCAAAGGAACTCAAGGATTGAATATCTTATGAAGAGCAAGATGTAGAATACTGGTCATTGGGTTATGGTGCATAGCTGGATCTGAATCAAGGAGGAACCTGAGCTCTAGAAGAAGGATAAGTTCTATTAATGGGTTAAGATCTTAAGGCTTGAAGAGAAGTATCTTTGTGTGATTTTGATCTTTTATATTTGGCACATGACTTGATCTATAAATCTGATGATCTGGGTATAACTGATGTCTGAATAGTTGAAAAGGGTAAATTATCTTTTACAGATCTGTACGCAGGTTCAACATAGCAAAGGCATGTATACACACGGGTTCGGTAATTCAAAAAAACATATACGTAGGTTTGCCTTAATATAGCAGCGTATGCACGTAGGTTCTACATATTGAAGTAGTTTATGTCTCATAAAATATGTTTTAGCTACTTCTGTTTATTGTTGCAATGTTCTGGGTTCAGGATTGGTTTCTGGTTACTGTTATTGTATTTTGGCTACAACATTCAGAGAAGTGATTGTTTGATTAAGTTTTGGTTGGTGCAAAGAACATTGATTGATGCAGATATATTTAATGTTTGATTGATGTTATTGATGGATCCTGTCTGAAAATTTATGAAATGTGGTCCCTGGAAGAAAAGAGAAGGTTGTAGCCTTCTGTAGGTCCACACCTATGTACTAGTACATCAGCTAGTACAAGAGCTAAGGGGGTTGTAGCTCCATTCCAGGAGAAGCTAGAGAACGAGAGAAGGTTGTAGCCTTCTGCAGGTAGAAACCTGCGTACTAGTATAAGACTGCACCAGTACAGAAATATTGTAAAAAGAAGTTTCTTATTAAAAGAAGATAGAGACGAATTGTAGCAGGTGGTTTTCACCCACATTGGCTTTCCACCTTATATCTTGTGTTCATGAGTGTGATTGCCTGTACTATTTACTGCACTTGATTATTGTTTTATGGTTCTGATACATAGATTAAGATTAGCTAACTAAATTATAATTCTGTAAGATATACATGGTTTTCTCTAAACACAGTTGCGTATATACGCAGGTTGAATTAACAGAAATAACATATATCAATCTGTTTATGGAAATGCAAAATTGTTAAATTTATAATACTGATTCATCTCCCCCCTCTCTCAGTATTATTTCCAACAATTTATATATACCTCTAGTATACTTGGTAAGGTTTTCGTCCCCTCCTCACTCCACTTGACTTAGTTGACAAGGGTTAACCGGAAATAGAAGATCGATTAGAGTAGGGAGTACTAGTTAAAAGTGAAAGCATCATGATTTCACCATGGCTCTCTCCGAAAGGGACATATTTTTCTATCTGAGCACCATTGACTAAAATAAATGAAATATTTGCATAAAGAGAGGGAATAGACAGATAACCATGTGTTGACAGTAGTACAACTTCCTCTTGGATTTCACTGAGCTTGTATGAGAAGCCAAACACGATTTCATGTGTAAACTAACCTATAGTTGAAAAGAAAAAAAACAAAGTAAAGAATAAGAGTGAAAGAAAAGCAAAGTAAATAAAATCAAAGGAAACAACAAAGAAAGAAAAACTACTCCTACACCCAATCTAAACAGAGCATAGGCCAAACTTACGTAAAGTGATACTTCCAATGCAGGCACCATCACATTGGTTGACCTATGTAGGTGAGGGAATTAATGTCAAGAAAGATATACAATCATACCAACAAACAAGAATGATAAGCCAATACAAACCAAAATGTTCGAAGTTTGAATGAACCCGCAAAATAGTAAAAACGGAAAGCAGATGGAAGGCACACTCTAAATGTGTTGGGTGTGTGTTATATTATTTCCATGACTACCCCACAAGTGGGGGGGCAGAAAACCCCCATATCAGGGGCTTTGCAGGGGGGCGGTAGCCTCCTTGCACGGGGTTCAGGGCAGCTCCCCAGGAATTTTTTTTTGGGATCCTATATTAGGTGGGTGGACCTACCTATGGTTTTCTGCATGGATTTTGCACATGGTTTTGGGCATGATGGTTTTCTGTCCATGGCATTTTGTAGATATGGTCAAGGGAACTATGTTTATGTTCTAATCTAGGGTTAATGGATTGGGGTTTATGGTTGCTACAATATATGTATTGTAACATTGAAAGGAATATAATGAAAAATCAATATGGTAGTCCCAGTTTTGGGATCTAGGGGAAAATATTTGTGTATATATATTTTATGTTTTATGCTCTCGCTATTGTTTATTTTCTGTTTTTAGAATTCGTATGCAGGTAATTTATGTACGGGGTAAAAACCTACTTTTGGTATCATAGCCGTTTCGGCTTCAATGGGATGCCTTTGTTGCTGAGGGATTTTTCTCGAGCCTGTGGTAGACCTTGTTAAGTGTGATATTTGTGGGATCGATTATTTTGGTGAAAGAATATGGCCAACAGTGGAAAGATAGAGATCAAGAAATTTAATGGTCAGAGTTTTAAGTTGTGGAAACACAAGATGGAGGATCTACTGGTGGATAAAGATCAGTGGATCATGGTAGATCTAGGTACTAAATCAACAACAATGTCAACTGAAGACTGGTCGAAGTTGGAATCTCAGGGAAAATTTTGAAGGATGGAAAATTATCTTGAAGTTTAGAAACATTGGCGAATCTCACTAGTCCCTAACATGCAAACTATTAAATGTTTATTGATGTATTTGAAAAATTATTCAAATTTATAATGATTTTATATATACTCTCTATATAATCTTGGAGAGTTTTAAGGTAAAATAATTATGTCTTGTAAATTTGGGCTAATCATTTTTATAAAAAATGGAAATTGGCGAATCTTTTTTTGTAAAAAACATGGAAAATTAGCCCAATTGCGAATATTAGCCCTAAAATCTGCAATGAGTTGGATCAGAAGGAAAAAACACAATACTATTGTGTGTCTCAGATTCAGTATTACTGAATGTATCAGGGGAAGCTTTGGTGAAGGCTTTGTGGGACAAGTTAGGGACTTTGTACCAATCTAAGTCTCTGGTGAATAAACTGTTGCTATGGAAAAAGTTTTATAACCTGAGAATGAAAGATGGAGACTCGGTGACAGAGCATATGAACGCCTTTAATACTATGGTAAGACAATTATTCTCTTTTGATATTAAAATTTCATATGAAGATAAGTGCATCAGTTTGCTGTGTTCTCTACCAGATTTGTGGGATAGTCTGGTTGTTGCAATAGGTAGCAATGCAACTTCCTTACAATTAGAATAAATAGTCTCATCCTTGCTGTCAGAGGAGATGAGACAGAAAAATACGGCGCTCTAGAATGGTGATGCCTTGTTTGTACAAGGAAGTTCCCAGAACAGAAACAAAAATAAGTCGTCAAGTGGGAGATCTATATCTAAAGGGAGATCTAAATCTTCAAGAAAACCTGTAAAGGTGTGTTGGAAATGCGAAAAGGAAGGGAACTTCAAAAGGGACTATAAATATAAAGGTCATGAGAAAGGGAAGGGATCTAATGATGCTCCTTCTGCAGAGGTGAAAACCAGCTTAGATGAAGATAGGGATGTGTACTTGGCTTCTTCTTTTAGTACACATGTAGATCATGAGGTATGGTTGATTGACTCAGGTGCATCCTTTCACTTCACTCCCCATAGAGAGTGGTTCTATGAGTATGAGAAATATGATGGTGGTGATGTCTTCTTAGGGAATGAAAGGAAGGCTAGAATCGTTGGTAATGGAAAAGTCAAGTTGAGGTTGCAAGGTGGAAGGATTATAACACTTCCAGGTGTTTTGCATATTCCTTCATTGGCCAGAAATCTAATTTGTATAAGCAAGCTGGATGATGTAGGTGTAAAAACAATGTTCGAGAAATATATTTGCAAGATGGTTCGGGGAGAACTGGTATTTATGTGGGGAGTTTAGATTGGAACTTTGTACAAGCTTCAGGGGAGCACTGTTATTGATGTGCGCAATAGTTCTGTGGTTCCTGAAAGTGGAGCAGAAAATCTAATGGTCTCTGGAGAAAAGACCATGCCATGGAATCAAAGGCTTTGACATGTTGGAGGGAAGGGCCTTCAAATACTTCATGGTAATGGTATAGTAGAAGGTATGTCTATTTTCTCTCTAGATTTTGATTTCTATGGAAATTATGTATATGGGAAGAAGAATTGGGTGAGTTTCCCCTCTGGTGCTAAGAGGGTGAAACATATATTAGAGTTTGTGCATAGTGATGTGTTTGGACCTGTGTCAGTTCCATCACTAGGTAAGTCTATGTACTATGTATTATTTATAGATGACTTCTCAAGGAATACATGGATATATTTCCTACAGAAGAACTCTGAAGTCTTTGACAGGTTTAAAGAATTTAAGGCTCTGGTGGAAAACAAAATAGAAGAAGATAAAGGTGCTGAGGACAAATAACAGTGGAGAGTTTTGCAAGAAGGAATTTGAAGAGTTCTGTAAGAAGTGTGGTATAGCACGGAAAAATACTACTACATACACACCTTAGAAAAATAGAGTTGTAGAAAGAGTGAACAAGACGTTGGTGAAAAGGAAAGAAGCATGCTTGCTCAGTGGTGCTTGTTAGGATAAGAATTCTAGGTAGAAGCGATGGAGACTACATGTTACCTGGTCAATAGATCACCTTCATCATCGTTGGAGGATAAGACTCCAAAAGAGGTATGGACTAGTAAGAAACCTTCTCTTTCACATCTAAGGGTATTTGGATGTGATACATATGTACATGTTCCAAAGGAGAAAATAACAAAATTGGATAGTAAGTCTGAAAGGTGCATCTTTATTGGGTATAAGGATGGTTTGAAAGATTATAAGATTTGGAACCCAGAAATAAGGAAGGTTGTGTACAACCGAGATGTGGTGTTTAGAGAGGTGAAAGATGTTATTAAACATGAAGTCCTACCAAAGGAACTTGAGAAGGCAAAGTTTGAGCTAAAGGAGGAAGAATCAAACTCTACAACACAAGAGGAATCAGAAGATGAAGAGCCAAAAAATCCAGTTGAGAGAAGATCAATTTGAGAAAGAAGGCAGCCAGAAAGCTATAGTCCATATGATTTCTATTCAAATTTATATTTATCTATTATTGATTATGATCCAAGAACTTTGAGGGAAGTAGTAGATTTAGAGGATGGAAAACTCTACAAAGAGGCCATGGTTGATGAAATGGCATCTTTGCACAAAAATGAGGCTTGGTATCTGGTGGAGTTGCCAGCTGGAAGGAAATCCATTGGAAGAAAGTGGCTTTTTAAGAAGAATATGAATGCAGAGGGCAAGGTGGAGAAATACAAAGCTTGGTTGGTAGAAAAAGGTTATTCCCAGGTGTCAGGAATTGATTTTGGTGATATTTTTTCTCCTTTTGCCAAGGTAGCTTCTATTAGATTAATTTTATCAGTTGTTGCTGCTTTTGATTTTGAGGTAGAAAAAATGGATGTGAAGACAACATTTCTCCACAGGGATTTGGAAGAAGAGATCTACATGAAGCGACTTGAAGGCTTTTAGGTGAAGAGTAAGAAAGAACTGGTATGCAAGTTAAAAAAGTCTTTGTAGGGGTTAAAAGAATCACCAACTTAGGATGTAGTGTCAAAAATTTGATACATTTATACGGGGACTTGGCTTCACCAGAAGCATAGCAAATCACTATGTGTATTTTAAATTAATTGGTGACCATGTTATTTACCTGGTGTTATATGTGAATGATATGTTGTCAATTGGAAATGACAAAGAAATTATCTAGGATTTGAAGGCCCAATTGTCCTCCAAATTCGACATGAAAGCTCTTGGTGTTGCAAACTATATTTTGGGCATGGAAATTAAACAAGATCAGGAAAAGAGGAGGCTTTGGTTAAACTAGAGGAAGTATGTCGAGACAATATTGGAGAAATTTAATATGCAGCATAGTAAACCGGTGAAGGTTCCTATTCCTGTAGCTGTAAATTTATTTGTTGAATAGTGTCCCAAGACACAAGAAGAGGAAGATGGCATGTCCCACATTCCATATGCAAGTGCAGTCAGTAGCTTTATGTATGCAATGGTCTATACTTGACGATACATTGCACATGCAGTTGGAGTATTGAGCAGGTTTACGTCAAAATTAAGGAAGGAACATCAGACAAAATTAAGTGGGTTTTCAGGTATTTGTGTGGCACTAGTGATTATGGTTTGTGTTACCAAGCAAGACTAGGATTGGACAGATTTTTGGAAATCCATGGCTTTGTTGATGCATATTGGGCTAGAGATATGGATCAAAGAAGTTCTACAATTAGGTATGTGTTTAACCTATTTGGAAGTTCAGTTAGTTGGATGAGTAAGAGACAGTCTGTAGTGTCGTTTTCAACTACAGAGACAGAATACATGGAAACCACTCATGTAAGCAAGGAAGCAGTTTGGTTGCAGAGACTGTGTTCAAGTATGGGGTTAGTACAATGAGCTATAAGGATAGACTATGACAACCAAAGTAAATTTTTCTTGCTAAAGAACCATGCTTGTCATTCAAAGACAAAACACATTTATGTTCAATATCACTTTGTGAGGTATATGGTTGAGGATAAAAAGGCGTTGCTGGTAAAGGTGGACACTTTGAAGAATACTGCAAATGCATCGAAAAAATATGCGAGCACTGAGAAGTTCTCTTGGTGTAGAGAAACAATGGGCGTTGTAGGGTTGGACCAATGATTAAGCTATCCTATGACCCCCTGTGGAAAGAAAAGAAAAAGTGGCAGAATGTTGGGTGTGTGTTATATTCTTTCCACGATTACAACACACGCGGGGGGGTCACAGGGGGGGCGGTAACCTCTCTTATTGGGGGGTTTGCAGGGGGGTGGTAGTTCCCTTGCACGGGTTCCGGGGTAGCACCCTTGGATTTTTTTTTTTTGGACCCTATATTAGGTGGGCACACCTACCTATGTTTTTCTGCATGGTTTTTGCACATGGTTTTGGGCATGATGGTTTTCCATCCATGGTATTTTGTAGATCCAGTCAAGGGGACTACGGTTATGTTCTAATCTAGGGTTAATGGATTGGGCTTTATGGATGCTTCAACATGTATATATATTTATTGTAACATTAAAAGGAATATAATGAAAAATCAATCTGGTAGTCCCAGTTTTGGGATCCATGGGAGAATCTTTTTGTATATCTATTTTATGTTTTATTCTCTCACTATTGTTTATTTTCTATTTTTAGAATTCGTATGCAGGTAATTTTTGTATGGGGTTAAAACCTATAGGATGTACCATGGTGTTCAAACACATTCTAAGTTGAGGACATGCAAGCATAAACTTTCGAAATTGAAAAAAGAGAAAACATGAAGAAAGAAGAAAAATTTCATTTTTCAATAGTGCTTGCTATGTATGGCTCCTCCAATTACTGAGTGATAGGATCATGTGATACAGATGGAGGATGAGAAATTTATAAACTAGATTGAATTTCAACGTGTACAACAGAGTGATGAGGAGCCTGAAAAAATTCAACACATTTCTGGTCGGAAGTGGAACTGACCTCAAGACTAGGAGAATATGACGTAACCATCTGCTTGGGTTAAAGTTCCTCAATAGCTTGGGGAATTTCCATTTCACCAGAATATGGATCATTGAAGACCAGTGGCTTAGAAAGATCGACATTGGAAAAATCAGAATCATGATCGAATGAATAAATGAAAAGATCACGACAACCATGATTAGAAAGTTCAAGATCACAGACCGAGGCATCCTCATGATCTAATGAATCATAAAGAGGGGATGATGGAAAACGAGAAATTTCAACCACTATGTTCCTGGAAAGATAAAATGAGAGATTGGGAGGATTAAGAAGAAAATATTTGTCCTCTTCGCATTCAAATGAAAAACCGTTGTTCCACAATTTCTGTGAATGATCGAAAGTAATAACATCAGAAATTAAATTTTCGCAAGATTGAAGAGGAATGACAGAATCGTGGAAAATGTTAAGATAATGCGGAAGAGGTGCAGGTAGAACAAGATCATCCTTCACCACATATTATTATTCAGACTCCCACACATACTCATAAAAAATGATACCGTAGGTTGGCTGTTCAACACCAATTCCATCTAGAACTTCATCCGCATGAACATCAAAAGAGAGATCTGAAATAGGTGAGCACAACACATCACAATACGGAGGATCAGAGGGACCAAAGCATGGAGGATGAGGAGATAGAAATTCATCACAAACATTAGACTCATAGTTCAAACTTGAGCTAAAATTCTGAGTAAGGGAGGTAAGAGAAGATGGTGATAGCTGAATAGGTGAATTCACAACTTCTCCCACCTCAACCTGCAGAATTAGAGTTGTTTGATGAGAAGGGGACTGAGGGTCACTTGAAATAGAAAACTTGTTTGTTGCATATTTAGAAGATCTAACGTCCATTTATGTTGGGATAGGTTCAAAAGATTCTAACGTGTGTGGATTTTTTGAAATGTGAACAAGAAACATAAATATGTCTACCAATAAAGACCAATCAACTTCATCTTTAGGAAACTTAGAGTAGTATTGGATGAAACGATTATGAAAATCCTGAATGGATTCATTAGGTGATTTTCATAATTTCAAAATTTTCTTATTAAGAGCTTTAAGATCATAGAGATTGAAAGCACAACATGACCCTATGAAAATTTGTTTGAAAGAGTGAATGGAGCCATTAGGAAATGTGTTACACCATTCTCGCACGCGTCCTTCGAATGTGAGAATGAACAACCTGCATCCAACATCCTCACAATGGATGTTGTGCTTTGTGCATAAATCAAGAAACTATGTGGTGTGGCCAAATAAGGTTGTTTAACCCTCGCAATTGAATTTTAGATTGGACAAGTCATCAATAATTCTCGCCGACACTTTCAGATTTGTGTGCCTTGAAAAACGTGTTAGTGTTATGATTTGGTGAGAAGTCATTAAATGTGTGTAGAAATTCAAAATAGACTTCAAGGGCTCGGATTGTCATCTGGCGCTCCTTTTAGTGCCAGAAATGTTGACAGTGCTAGACCCGCCAACATTCAAGGGATCTCCCCGATATGAAGTCCCAACTACTGTTTGGAGTTGGAGTCCTAATAGTGGGTGGTAATGTTATTCCTTGAATGCGTAAACACACAGGGGCAATTATGAAAACTTTGGGTGAGAGAAAGTGTGTGACCCTTCGAAGAGTAGAGTGCAATGCATGAATGTTCCAACACATGAAGGGAAAAGGAAGTGCACCCCTTGGAAGCCTATAATACTACACAGCTTGTAAGGAACACATGAGCATAATGACATCACAAGCTAAGATGCAGAATAGTCCACAAGTTAGAGATGAATTAATACAACAACACACATTCAACAAGATTCATACAAATGCAAACGAAATAGTTGACAATCATAAGCATAAGTTAAATAACATATATTGCAAATAAAGCAAGAGTAGTCCCATTATATCCACAACATATGCATGAAATTGTGTGAGCTTTGATTTTATTATTATAAGTGAAAGTTCCATTCATACATACACCATTGATGACCACTAGCCCAAATAGTGGAACATTACAGTCAAGAACACCTGCTCCTCTAAAGAAGTATACCACTCTATGCTACAGAGAAGCCAAGGCTCTTCACAGTACTCCTAAGGTCTTTCTAATCCTAAACCTATCCAAACACTTGGCTCCCAAAATCATGTTAAATGAGTTATGAGATTCTATTTATAACAAGAGGGGTTGACTCTTCAACTCCCCTTTGTGACCTTTTGACTACTCTCATGACTCTTCAACTTCTTTACACAATGACACATTACATTACATGATGACTTTTCACATTCCAATATTAACACTTGGAATTTCACTTACAATATAATTACAAATAATATTACATTTTACACTTGTACCCAAATAAGGCAAAATAGGGTAGATACAACTTGATAGCCTAACAAGACACAACACTATGATGATTGAGTTTGGGTTAAGTATAAATCAACAACCGCCACTTGCTACTTCTTGGTCACATACTGGTGCCAAGCTTGGTATTGTGTGATGGTGTCCCAAAACTG
Organism: Pinus tabuliformis; assembly: GCA_031772625.1. Lineage (NCBI taxonomy): Eukaryota > Viridiplantae > Streptophyta > Pinopsida > Pinales > Pinaceae > Pinus > Pinus tabuliformis. The sequence goes on along the minus strand of CM062817.1, from coordinate 1,717,827,981 downwards.
CGTGATTGTGTCTTGCTAGAAGTAGACTATGGCTTCCATGGAATCTGGGTACACTATCTTAGAACCTTTGTCCAACTCATTCTGAAGCATGAGCAACATTTTTCTGAATTTGACACGACCAAGATGAAATTCTACATGTTTTGTCTATTTAGCTCAAAGTCTTCCCAGGTGTCATTCTATCTCAATTGCTCCAAGTACTCTTCAACCTCCTACTAGACTTGGTTCTTGGGTTTAGATTTGGTGAGTGAACCGACTTATGGGATCTGGTGTGTTCTCACCAAGACATCTAAAATGCTGAAGAACCATACATATGAGGCCTAAATGCTACCAATGAATGAGGCAAGTTGCTTGTTATTTTGAATAAACATTTGAACCTTTTCCTTCTCCAACTCTTCCAGTGGCTTCATCTTCTTCACTAAGTCAAGTGGTTCCTCTTTGTATCTCATTGTCTACTCTTGTACATAATTAATTGAAACTTGTATGTTCTTGAGGATTTTAACAAAATATTTGCTTTGCTGCTATAGTCCATGCAAGCATAAAACGTATTTATATACAATAAACCCTTCATAGAGCTTCTGCATGGTTTCTCCAAGTGTTGATACTTCAACAAGTATCATTGCTCTCATCTCTTCCAAGTAAACCTACGTGGAAAATACATTCTACGCTATTGTGTGGAGTTGTGCTGCCTCTTGCCTGGCAACTCATAAGTTTTGTGCCAGTTGCTCATTCTCGGTTGTCAAATACTGAATGTTTGATCTTGTTGCTCCTGCATAGGCTAATTTGGCATTCGAAATGGCATTTGGATGCTTCCTAGTGTCAGACACTATCACCCTTTCTCTAATGCATGAAGGTGACGCCTGATCATCCAGAAAATTCTTTCTCCATGCTTGTACAATCCTCCTTTGAAACTCATCGAATGATAGACTGTACACATCCATTACTAGATCATCATCAAAGGGAAAAACATCGTCTTTCTCACTAAGGGTTGGTTTTGTTGCTAGAGGTGGTGGAGAATGAGGGATGACCTATGGTGCTCTCGGAATTAGACTAAAATCTTTATTCTACGGCTCATGTTCCATCGCCATGTCTATCACTTCAATCAATTGCTCAATATGCTAAGCAAGCTCCCGATCCTGCATCTGTTCACCTTCCTCCTTAACTACTGGTTGTTGTTGTTCCTGCTCTTCAACTTGTATTGTCGTTGTTTCATTTGTCATTGCTCCTTGCCTTTATTCTTATTCCTACTTCTACTTCTCTTCTTGTTCTCTCCTCAACTCCCGATCTCCCTTCAACATCTTCTCTGTCTCCTGCAACTTTAGTTTTGCTTCCTGCAACCTATGCTTTTCTCTCTTCCTCCACTCTGCTCTCTTTATCCTCTGCTTCCTCTTCACTTTTGATGCAAAATTTTCTTTCATGAGAATGGGATATACCTTCATCTTGCATCTTTGATCTCCCTTTGGACTATTAGTAATATTCCTCTTGCCCTTGCCCTACACGTGATTTCTACCTTCTATTGTTGTTGCTTTCAGATTTTCTATTGTCTATGGAGTAGCCTATAATGTCCTTGCTAAATTGGCTGGCTCATGGAGTCTGGAGTAGTTATAGTAGTACTTTCAAGGATCCTCCTTTGGCCAATAAAATTCCTCGTCGATACACGGAAAGTAAACTCTCGTACAATGTTCTTTTCAAATACTGCAGGGATCATACAGATTAAAGTCCTGAGTACCGAATTCAAATCTCACTATCTCCTTCGCCTCTACATCTGCGAATTTAAATTTCCTTATCTCGTATAATCCAATTAGTAAAGGTAGAGTGGTCCATGGTTCTTTCTTCTTCCCGTTTAATGTTGCTGATAACCTTGTGGCGAGATGGTATGATAATTCTTGCATGACAAGTTTATAGGTGGCGTATCTTGGTAAAACATGCAGAGGCTTCTCTACACCAAACACTCGAATGAAGGTACCACTTGGTGAGGCATACAAATATATGATGTCTTCTATTACCTCCATTTCTTCTCGTGACATGCAAGGTGGATATTCTTCAAAGATAATCTTGTATAGCAGGATGATGGAGTGGTCAATTAGCCATGCCATTACTCCTCAATAAATACTTTCCGAAAGCAGCTTGAAATAGATGTGCAAGGTATTTTCACGTGGTTTCCATGTCCATTTCATGCCAGGGAAGGGTTGTTGTGCACAAATTGCATCCAGTAAGTTTGCAGACATATAGAACCTTACCCACTCATACTTAGAAGGATTTTGAGACTATGGTACATGGGCCTTCAACTGTCAAGCCAATCGATCTAACTAGTTAAATGGCCTCCCATCATTCACCACATGGTCCAATAAGACTTCCCATCCTTTAGTAAAGGTTTATGTTCTCTCATGACCATGGATCCTGCAAGAATAGATAACTAAGAGCTGCTTGGCCTTCCTGAGGGACTTTGTCTTGTACACATGAGTGGGTGTCTGTTAAAATTTCAATGGCTCTTTCACCTAGCCTTTGAAAATGTCTCTTTTGTTCGCATGGATGTGGGTGGCATAGAATATTGAGTCCATATGCTCTACTAGCTTGTGAAAGTGGTACATTTGTTGAAAGTCTCCTACCTGAAAGGTGGTGAGCTTTCGTCCGTTGGCGTTACTCAATGCCATGGTCTTCTCATCAATGTCTGAGATAATCTAGCCGATGACATCTGCATACGGGAAGGCTAGATACCTACATGCAACCTTGTATAACCCTGACTACCTAATGTTGAGATACAACTGTTGGTCCTCTAAGTCTACCTCAAAGTCCTTTCAAAAAGCATCTTTAATTTGCTGCCATGCCAGTGATGATCCCTTTCCTATAAACAACTGAATATCTGTATATATTGGAAAATCAACTGATGTTTTCTCAACTGCTTACCCAATACTGCTCTCAGTGGTTCCTTTGAAACAACTCTCTTAGGTGCCATGGTAATAGTGACTGTTGGAGAGGTTCTCAACAACTATTGTACCTGTGGGATAGAAATGACACTATTAGTGATGAGCACTAGTATTGCAACAAAAATGTTGCAACTCCTAGGGCTACCAACTTTAATTCATCAACCCGGGGTTCATACAAACTTAGAGGTGATAGTGCTGTATACACAAATAGATGCAATGGGTCCACCAAGGAAAATTTTAAGGATGTAAAATTTTCTTGAAGTTTAAAAACATTGGCAAATCTCACTAATCCCTAATATGCAAACTATAAAATGTTTATTGATATATTTGTAAAGTTATTCAAATTTATAGTGATTTATATATAGTCTCTATATAATGTTGGCGATTTTTAAGGTAAAATAATTTTATATTCTAAAATTTGGGTGAATTGTCTTTTATAAAATTGGAAATTGGCGAATCTTTTTTGTGGAAAAATCATGGAATATTAGCCCAATGGGCTAACATTAACCCCTAAAATTTTCCATGGGGACCACTATTTTTTCACTGCTGAGCTAGGCAATAGACCACTAGGGTTTCTCAAACTAGCCTTCTATTGATTTAGAATAAGTTTGATTGCCAATTAAGAAAGGATAATTTTTACCCTAATTGAGTGAATTGAAATGTTACCTACTGTAGTAAAGAAATATTGACATAGATGCTTAAAACACACAACTCATCTAGCTATTTTTTAAGATAACTCGCTTCAGAAGAATTTTAAGCTAATACATGTGAAACCCTAACTAACCTAAGCATTCAATTTAGTCTAATTAAATACTTACTTGTTGTGATCCTATACCAATAGGTGTCATATATCATGATTGACTTGATAAGCTATGTAATATGTTCATACCTTTCCTTCTTGCAATGGTTTTCCATATTTTCAAAAAATCAAAAAAATTAAAAAATGTAAAGAGGGTACACCCTAAAAGAAAAATCAAAGGGTAAAAAGAATAAGATGGTAAAAAAAACGAAAGAAAATGAACCCCACCAAAAAGAAAGACCAAGGAAAGTGTGCAAGCATAAATGCCACTACTTTTTTATTCTTGTACAATAAACAATTGTGTGCAACTTGTTAACTTATGCCACAATTGATGAATAGTCAAACAACTTAAGCTTGGCTAGTTCATATTAGAATTTTATGTTTTAAAATAGAGAATAATGATCTGACCAAATTATTTAATCTTAGCTGATAAGTAGATAGGTAGAGTGAATAAAAGGAGCTCAACAATTTAATCTGAGCCCTTGGATGTAATAAGGCTAGACTTAGATAGATATCTGCATGTAAAAGAAAAGAAAAGTTTGATAAGGGTTTGCCAGTCTAAGTGCACCCAAATAAAGAAGAAAAAATGTTAGGTTAAAGTAGGTAGGGTAGGTAGATGATGTTGCAGAATTACATGTGATGAATGATGACTCTAAATGTGTTAATATTTTACTTTCATCACAAGTCCAAGGCAGACATTACATTGAAAGCATCTCAAGCAAATCAAAGTCAAATAATTAACTCCCCTTCTCATTTTCCCTAAATTTTCACTAATTTCCCCTAAGTACTAAGGCATTTGCTAAATTAGAGGGGCTCAGAGAATTTCTATGACTTCTGGAGGGACCGGACCCTCAGCCCAATAGTTTATAAAGCCTAAAGTACTTAAAATCATTTATAGATGACTCATTCACCTTCATAATTTTTTTTCCTAAGTAAAATCCTATTTTACATAGGAAAATTACAAATATTTCTCATATAAACCCTTTTTTCACTTTAAAGCCTAAGTTAAATACACACATCAAATGTTTTCATACTTGGAAATTTTTCCATTTCATTATCATATTAACTTTTAACTTATACTATATAGTTCCCTTATAAACATTTACCCTCTCCCATATTATTTACAATATAAAAAACCCCGAATTTCTATATATCCTGCCCCTGGTTAATTATAATCATAATGCATCCTTAATCGGGATTAATGATTTAATCCGTAATTCATTAATAACCTCACTAGCCAATCCCGCCACTCCTGATATGATTAAATTAAATCTTAAATATATCGGGCCCGCCTTTGTTAAAACTCTGCCTATCGCATCCAGCGTCAACCATCCAACCAGGTCCTCAAGATCCGACAACCATTATGAATATCACGTGACCCTTTGTGGCCACGTGTTAGCATGCGATCACAAAGCGGTTTTCTCATAACACCTCCGCCACGCGTCGAATTCTCTATGGAATCGCTGGCTCGAGGTCTATTACCGCCCTTCCCTAAAAGCGGTGCAATATGAAACTGCTTACCTCCTTTCCTCATACGACAAAAACGTCATATCATTTTCCGTTGACGTTACCCACCTAAAATCCAAAACCCTGCCAACCTTTGACTTTGTAAATAAAACAAATAAGTCATTTTTAGTGCTTTATATTGTAAACCTATGTGCCCATGCAAAATAACGTCGAGGTCAACCAGTTCAAGCTTCCAGTCGCCAACCTACTCCAAAACCTTGTAGCCGACGCCGACCAGAACCCTCCAGCCATGCCCAGCACCTGCATTTCATTGCTCATTCCCCAAAAGAGGTATTTATCAAAATCTCGATAAAAACCCTACAAATACTTCTTTTCCACTGTTAATTGACGAAAAAGCCCAAAATTCATAGTAATTTAGTCAATATTTTCGTCATTTAAGTCTCCTATAGCCTCTGTGTTTCCCATTTCACAAAGAAAACCATAGTTTCCTTCTAAATCCATAAGAACCAGACATGGAAACTGCTTTCGCTTTGAATGTTGCACCCCTAAATTCCCCTCACTAAGATTTAGACTATCTGCCTTTGGCCGATAGGGACTTCCAGATAAAATACCTTACCACTGACAAAAATCACCTTAAAGTCTTTTGCCAAAGTAAAGATTATTACCTGAATGGCTCTGATATCCTAGGACTGTGGGATCCAATCTTCCCATGTACTTTTTACCCTCAGTCCATGTTTTCCCAGATATAATTCATCAATGCCATGCCAATTATGACCCTAACCACCGGGTAGTCATGTCTCCAAGCCAAATAGTCCTTTTTCCAATAACTACTGAATCAATCAACGAAATGTTACAATTTCACTCCAGTCAAGCTCTCACTCCCCTCTCCATGGGATATTTACTTGAGAAATCCACTAAATTGTCCCAAGACGAACTCAATTTCCTCTGTCATACTTTCATGCTATAGAAACATTAGCCTAAGGGCCCACCTCCTTCTATGCAAACTTTCTTCACAGATATGGGAAGACTCATAGTTGATATGATATCTTTAGTAATGGGTTTCAATACTAGTGAGTTCCTTGATGAGTTAACACTTGTGTTGTTGTCAATCTTTACTCCTGGACAACCCCCTGCTGTCAAATATGACTATGCCTCTTATATTGCTGATAAAATTCATGACCAGTTCATGAGACTGGAAAATGAAAGAGTTTTCAAGTATACCAGCTTTATATATCATCTCATGCTTTATTATTAGTCAGACAATTTCCCATTCCCTGAATGAAACTTGATACCAAAGGAAATCCAAGGTCTGTAATCTTCTGGTGTGCCATCTTCCATGAGTCCTTTGAAACCCCTTACTCCTATAATGAGTTCATTGATCAATTTGTTCATCCAGCAACCACCTTATTGACAGGGGTTTCCCCTCCCAGGATCAGTGGTGACATTAAAAGGATCCTTCAACTTTCCAAGCAGTACAAAGTGGGTGACTGGTATCTATACCAGAACTTTACAGAAATCAGGATGTATGGGTGTGAACTTGCCCCCTTCAAGTTACCAAAATATGTTCCAATGCAACTTTTTGCATTGGAATACTATAGGCAGATCTGTAATTCAGATTTGATCCATTTTACTAAAGCCAAAAAGAAAGCACAACTCAGGATCAAACATCAATTAGGCCCTTTCATTTGCAACACTAGAGAAGCAGGGGATGCAACAGAGAGAATTCTAGAAGATTACCTTAGTACAATTTTTTTTTGGTTGGGCTCCATATGACCCTCATGGCTTTATCTATGATAGAAGAATGAATAGTTTGTCTCCATATATGCACCATAAAATCCTAGAAATTGAACAATTTTCCAACATCGATGAATGGAGAGAAGGGACCTTAGTAGCAGCTGATAGTGAACAGGTCAACATAGAAAATGTAATGAGAGATCTTGAAAAGACTCTTGACTTAGATTCTTTTGGACAGGTACATTATGATACTTCTCAGAAGTCAGCATCAAGAATAAGTGCCTCAGCAGCTGGGACCTCTGAAAGGCACTCACAGTAGACCAATACACCAGCCACAGGGACCTCCAAGGGTAAAGAAACATAGACAAGCACACAGGCTATAGAATAGTCGATGATGTCTAAACAACCTGAAACTTCCAAAGATCAAGCCGATATACAAACTCCTCCAACTCAAGTCAATGTGGGAGAACCACCAATCTTGCAGACTCCTCTGAATGAGGAAAGAACCAAAAAGAGAGACAGGGAAGTAGCTATCCTTGCTAGTGGACTCGTTGAACAGCTTGGTGCTAAGAGGCACAGGCTGAATCCTCTTTCAGAAGAAGAATTTTATGAAGAGAACACTGATAGCCAAAGAAGAGAAGGTGTTGATAGTCATCAACCTTTTCCAGTAGGAGGGACACCTTCCAGCTCACAAAGACATGAATTGGAAAGACAACAGAGTGTAGAAGTATCATCTTTCAGGCCCCCAGGAAAAGAAAATCCAGACATCAAGAAAAGTTTAAAGAAATAAAAGCCAGAAATGAGCCATTAAGGATCCATGTTTATAATCAGTATTTAAAAATGGCTCCCACTAACCAGAATAGGTTGATGTCAGCCTATGACATCAAAGAAGGTAAAATGATAATGAGTTTTTTCAAGACCAAGGTGCAACAGCCTCAATCAGCTACAAATTACCTCAAAACTGATTTTAAGGTCATGGCAAAGGACATCCATCCCCTGGAGCAGATTGAATTACAAAAACAGACAGGGGAGATGGTCTACTCTACACTGACGAGCAAGGCCATGATGGCCCAAAGGCTAGAAAATTATTTGAACAATACAACTACCCAACTACAGCTGGAGAAAGCCTCTTCATAGGCTAAAGACAACAGGATTAAATCATTAGAAGAATTGATCATTGGGTTGGGTCATGATCCTAAAGATGTGAAGGTTGCAGAAGCCTTAATTAAAAAGAAAGATGAAGACATAGCTGCCTTAAGAAAGCAGCTAAAGTTGCCTCCTTCATGGCATCCACAGACTGCTGAGGTCATACAACAAAGGTCTGAAGAAGAGCTGATGGATTTAGTCCTAAAGCTTAATGAGCAGCTGAAGGAGACTGAACAAGAATTAGAGAAATCATTGAAGGACAAGCAGGGAGAGTCGACCTCTCAGCCTCCCAATGTGATTCCAGTAGTTTCCACTGCAGTCCCTTCAACCCTTGGAACAGTTCTGGCACCAAACATTTGAGTGGTCATGACAGAAGCAGTAATAGAAACAACAACAACAGGTACAACACAAGCATGAATTTCAAGTCTTAGCCCAGAAGAATTGATAAAATCAATGGAGGAATTGAAGCTCCAAGTTACAGAACAGCAAAGGGTAAAAGAACAATTTGTTACCTTAGAACAAAAGTATGATCTTTCAAAGATCAATTTTGCATAGAAAGTGAAGGAAACAAAGGGTTAGAACAAAAGGTGAAATCATTAGAAAAGGACCTCACATTTGATAGACCCTTGGCAGATATTAGGAAGATCCTTTGGACCAACATCACTCAGTCTATAAATGATGTTTGGCCATCTATACAAATAATTTTTGAGCAGATGGAGTTGATAAAGCTAGCCCTTGAAGAAGTCCAGAGAACCAAGGAAGAATTAGGAAGGATGCCTGAAGAGGCTACCAGACTAATTAATTTTTTGAATACTAAGAATAAATACTAGCTTGAAGAACTAGGCATTAGAGATAGAACAGGGACTATTTTGGAAATCAAGAAGGTTTTAACTAAAAAGTCTTTAATGCAGAATTTGGAAAGGAGATGCCTAAACATGCAGGAGGAAATTGATGACTTTATGAAGAAATTTGGCATATTACAGAGTAAAGGACTTCCCAATCCTTTAGTTATCAATGACAAGCTGATGACACAGTTAGACTATGTTGACAAGTTGGCTAAATATGCAGACAACCAGGCCAGCTCATCTTCCAGTGCAGCTAAAGCAATACCTACAGGCAGAGTTCTTTTTGATAATCTTGAGAACCTATTCTATGTGGAGCACGAAATAAAACACCTGTTCCAAGTCCAGCCTGATTTTTTCAGATATACCGAGGCTGATGAGATCCTTAGAAAACTTCAAAGGACCAGAATACCATAGGAAAAATGGTGGGCAGAGATGATAGAAATTTTGTGATTTACCTTTGGTAAAAAGGTAAATTTCCATTTTTACCATAGTCAATGATGGTAACTGAAGGTAAACAGGGATCAAATAGGTCAAAGAGTATCAGAGCAGGTAAAGAGTATCAGTAAGAAGATCAAAAGTGGAGCAGCCAGAACAAAATTACAAAGAAGACAACAACTTGCCCAATCATAGGGCTTGCCTCCAACACATTCACAAGAATAGGAATAGCAAGCCATCATTTTGCCTTTTCTTCTATCTACGAGATCATCTGTCTCTATTTTTCATGTAACTTATTGCTAGTTATCCTAGAATATATCTCACTTTGTTATGAGACATTTTTTGTAAGTTTTTGTATAAATACTCCCTCATTTGGAGTATTGAGGGTGGATTCTTAGACATTGCTGTAAAACTGATTACTTTGGAATAAAGTGCTATTGGACAAATCTTGCATGGCTAGCTGGATGAAGAATTAATAGAAAGGACTTTTCACAGGATTCATGTGTCAAACACTAGACAAATATGTATTTTATATCTCATGTGGTATTGTTTTCTTGTTTATTATATCAATTGTGTTTCATATCTGAATATTAAAACGAAAAAGAATAATTCAGAAAGTGCTTAAGTGCAATATGTCTTCAATCGTTTTATTCTAAATGTTTTCTTCCAAACTAGCATAAGTAGTGAATTCTTAATTACTCCTGTTTCCTAGTTTACTCATTTATGATCATTTAGTAAAAAATCCTTAATTTTTTTTATATTGGTGATCGGTCATTTCCCTCTCTTAAAACATGTTGAAGGATTCTTAATTGCCCTTCATCCCTTTTAAGTCCATTCCATTTTTTCAAGTCTCTATTTTCTCCCTGTTTAGCTATCTTGCCCTGTAAAGCCATCCTTTATGGAAAAACCAAATCCAGTTGAGCCATCTTCTTTTGACTCCATTAGCCCAATGGCCTAAAATATTCAGTCCTACCCCTCTGCTACTGAATTTCAACACCAAATACAATCAAAACCCCCAAGCTTTCATAACTAGCCTAACCCAAAACAAAGCTAAATCTTAAAGAGAGAGCCCTCTCTGGGTACAGATTGGCTAGATTCTATACCTGAAAGTTGGTTTGTGGTTACCTCGGACCCCTTTCCCTCTTCTTACAACTTCTAGGAAAATCTGAGTGATAACATGGTGTGGACTCCACTAGGGAACAAATAGTTTGTTTGTTACTATTGTTTGCTTTATAAACTACAGATGGAGCCTGAGGTTAGCCAGGTAGCCTTTGAACTGCTCTTGCTTTGCAATTTCATATTAGATGAATGCTACTTCAGTCTATCTCCAATCTAGTTTATGGACTAAACATATGGTTTCCAAACATTCGACTAGTTCCTCATGTCAAATAAGTCTTTAAGAAAATCTAAATCCCATATCTAAAGCCTCTTAAAGAAAATCATAGAAGTTGTTTTGTTAATACCAATTAAGAAAAACCAAAAATACACCTAAAAATCTGGCTTCAGAAAGGACTCGTTACACCAGAGCTAATCCTGATCCCAATCCACCACAAGTGTTTGAAAATCCTAATCTGATCCCCAGAATTCTTAGGAGACAGGAAAGCCAAGAAAGTTCTGCCAGTTCCAGGCCCACCTTCAGATCAACATCCTGTCTTGTTAGGTGGATTTATCTTGAAGACGAACCCTTTGATGAACATTTTGAAACCTCTCTGTTTAGGACATCTTCTGATTCTAAATTAATTGACCTAATCCTAGATCCATTGTTCATTGAAGAATTACAGCTTGAAATTGTTAATTCGTTTATTGATAGACATTTGCAGAACTCCATACAATCCGATCTTACCTCTGAAGGAACACCCAATCTTTCTGTAATCACTACTGTCTCTGCAAGTTCATCACCATTTCCTCAGACATCTCAACCTAAAACCACCCCTTCTACCCTCCATCTACCACTCAGACACCTATCATTATCCCAACCCCATTTGTTGTTTCATCACTACCTGCTGCAATGGCAAATATATATACTCCCTTGGTATTACCAGCTAATTTAGGGGCCATGCCCCAAGACTGCCAAAGTAAAATCACTCCATTTGATGGTTCTAGTACCTACACTGCCCAACAACATACCAAAAGAATTATTGATTACTTTGAAATATATAAAATAGATGTTGATGATGTAAGAATGAGAATATTTGTTCAAAGTCTAATAAGAGAAGTCAGAACCTGGTTTAGAGCCCTACCTGCAAACAGTATAGACAACCTAGAAACCCTCTATAGGAAATTCTTAAATAGATGGGAAAATAAGAAAGATCCTCTCCAAATCTTATCATAATATGAAAACCTGAAGAGAGGAACCCAAGAAACTGTGCAAGACTACTGCACTAGGTTCAACAATGTCTATAATGCCATTCCCCAAAACCTCAGACCTCCTCCGGATTTATCTTTAATCAAATTCCCTGATGGATTTGATTCTGACATGGCCTATCAGCTTAGAGAAAGAGCTCCTTGAACTTTGGAAGATATGCAAAGTATAGTTGTTAGTGTTGAAGCCAACCTGATATCTAAAAGAGCCAAGGTTAGAAGTGAAAGGAGAATACCATTGAAAGAAGAACCCTCAGCTTTTGAATATAAATTAGATGCTATAATTAAAGGGATGGATAGGCTAGGGGATAGGGTAGAAACAATTGAAAGGAAAGCCCCTTGGGATGGTCAGCCAACCAATACTGGGTGAAATCCCAATTTCAGAAAAAATCAAAATCAGAACACTAAAAAGGCTAGACCTAACCAAAACATTAGGCCCCCATTCCAAGAAAATTATGCTGAAGCCTCAAATTTTGATGAACCAGTAGAAGATACTCAAATAAATTTAATGGGACTCAATAATGAACGACAAGTTTTCTTGACCCAGGAGGATCAAGAGGCTCATATTCTCATATAATTCCAAACTCACTTAGGTGAATCATTTGACTTCAGGGAGGGATATGACACAACCATTTATGAAGTGCACAAGCAATATAACCTGAGGAGTAGAAGAATTTATGTTCCTAAAACTAGCAAACAGAAAGCTGCAAAACAGCCTATCAAAGGTAAGACGAACACTACACCTGTACATATTCTTTCTAGATCATATCCTAATCCTGCTAATCCAATAATTGAAGATGCATCCAACAATCAAACTAATAACAGACAACCCTCCACACCTCCTCCTCCCAAAGGAAATGTGGAAGAACCTCCAGAAGTTGATTTGGAAGCAACTTCAACTCATAACCCCACTCCTGAGAAGGAGAAAAATACAGAAAATACAGAAGACAAAGAGAATCCCACTGTTCAAAATACAAAAGCTCAGACTGAAAAACCTTTTAATCTGGAGACTGAAGTAAGAAAACTAAAGATTGTTGTTCCATTGTCCAAATTACCGAAGTCAAATCAATAGATCGCTTAAAATCACTAGAAATGAAGACTCAGTCAATGTTTTTTATGACTAACCAGAATTGATCTTTGGCCCTGAAGTAAATGGAAAACCCTTAGAAGGAGGAATTTCTCCTTTCTATGTAAGTTTAAATATACATGACAAAATTCTTCACAATGCCATGTTTGATTCTGGGGCATATCATAACTTAATGCCCAAGTTTGTAATGGAAAAACTAGACCTCGGTATCACCAAGCCATACCAAGACCTCTTTTCTTTTGATTCTAGTCAGGTGAGATGTTTAGGATTGATAAAGGACTTGTGTGTTTCATTGGTTCAATACCCTGCAAAGACAATCTTAATGGATATAGTGGTAGCAGATATTCCACCGAAATATGGCATGTTATTGTCTAGATCCTGGGGTGCAAAGCTTCAGGGATCCCTTCAATTGGACATGTCCTATGCTACTATCTCAATTTTCGGCCAACCCAAGAATCTATACAGAGAAACTTTGATGAAATATGTAGTAAGTAGTCAGGAAAAACCCCAAAATTTCCCCATCTACTCAATACATTCTGATATGGATTCATTCATTCTTTACAATGCTGAAATCAATCCTCCCAATGATTTAGAAGTTTTAGCAGTAGAACCAAAAGAAATTAAAAAAGAAAAATCTAGTGTTCAGATCCAGGAAATCTCTGAAAACAATGAAATATCAGACACCCAAGGGAAACCAGAAGAAAGTGAAAAACCAGATCTCACAGTTAAACAAATTCCTGACACTCCTGATACCAACTATGAACATGAAATTCTTTGGCATTTAGAATTTGATGGCTCAGTCAATAAATTAGGAGTAGGAGCAGGAGTTTGGGTGTACAATCTAGAAAATGACCATGGTGAAGGCGATGCCTATAGGTTAGATTTTAAGTGCACCAATAATATGGTAGAGTACGAAGCTCTCTTGCTGGGTCTCAAACTTGTTAAAAGATTAGGAGCAATTAGAGTATTTGTCATAGGAGATTTTGATTTAATCATTCAACAGATCAAAGGAAAATATCTAAGTAAGGATCCTAGATTAGAACACTACAGAGGAACAATTATAGAGATTCTTAATACTTTTCTGGAAACTCAGCTTGCTAAAATCCCTAGAAAACACAACTTGCAAGCATACAGTCTGGCAATGTTTTCCAGCACTTGCAAATTACCTTTCAAACCCAATCATCAGTTTACAGCTGAGATTAGACACAGTCCAACCATACCTGATAATGTAAAGAACTGGCAAGTGTTTGATAGTGATGAGCAGATAAATAACTTTTTGACTTTAGATGAAGATTTTTCTAATAGTCACATAGATGTAGATATAGTTATTGAATTTGATCAAACAAATGAGGTAGAAACATGTGTTTGGCCTAAATCTACCTCAGGCTAAGAAAGGCAGGTCTAGGGTAACATCAAACCATGCTTAACCGGGTAGCTAGCCCTACCAGGTCGGGAGAGGGCTCTCTCCTTATCAATCTCAGGAAAATATAGCAAGTGAGGGTTGAGATGACTAATGTAAAGACTAATTTAGGCTAGATATATGCTCAAAGGAGTTTGATTGAGTTTTATGTTGGTTTGTTGGATCAAATGTGAAAGACAATTTTGGGTCCGGGGAATGAACTCAGTCTTGCAGAGGTTTCTGTGGGGCGAGGTAGGAAAATGCTTTAGTACTTTGAATTAAGTGAAATGGAGAGTCTTAAGACTGGTGAGGAGTTGGAGAAGGCATTAAAGTATCAGGAATCCTCTTCAAATAGTTGAAAACATGTATAACCAAATAAACCCTAAGGTAGAGTACTGCAACATCAATGAATTCCACCTTTATTCTTGATTCATTTACTTAAGCCGAAAGGAGAGAGATGATGGCACACATAAACACATGATAACTTGAATCACAGGAGGAAAAACAATACTAAATCACCATGCTACAAGAATCCAACAAAATGCTGCAAACCCTAGTCTATTTCCTTGCCAAACTGCAGAGATGAGTGTACAATAATGCTCAAAGCATTCATAAGAGTCCAACCTTCTGCCAAAGTCCAACCCCTACACTATGAAATTCATAAAATATGTACATTTTCTCATCCTTGTACTAAGGGAATTGAGCTCAACCATTTTCTTCAAAATAGAATTAGTTACATTAAACTTGGACCGAATTTCTGAAAATAGGTGTTGAAGATGAACTTGTATCTCCTAAACCATAGCACCTGTTACAAAACTGAAAGAGGTTTTTGTAGATAAGGTCATGTTGGAGAAAATTTTCTCTCAAATTTTGGAAATTCGTTTCCAGTTGCTCGTAATCTGTGCCACAAAATCATCTCTAAAATAGAAAATCATTAAAAATTTAAATCTGTGAAAATGAGCTATAAAGATCTAGTCACATATCCCAATTCATGACACCTGTGAATAAACTGAAAGAGGTTTTTGTTATATGGCTCGTTATTAAAAAAAATGTCTTTGGGTTTTGCAAAATTACTTTCCATCTGTTGTAAAATGGCACTGCACTAAAATGACTAAAACAATAAAAAATATGAAAAATTTTCTTTGTTTTAATGTAGGTTCCAAATATCACTATATGTCTCCCACATAGTAGCACTTGTGCATAAACTGAAGAAGGTTTTTTTTATTTGGTATGTGATGAACAAAAAATTCTTTCACTTTTGAAAAATTCCTTACCATTATTTCAGAAACTGATTTTGTACTAAACTTGTCATTGTGTGCAGCAATTGACCTCAAAACATGCATAACCAAGAATCACTCATTCATTTCAATCATATCTTCTAATTCGGGAGCCAGTTACGGGAATGTGATATACCGTTGGAAATATTTTTTTGAGCTTCTTCTGATGGACACACTTGTGACATGTTTTGTGCTGAACATCATGTGCAAAACGTCTAACAAAACTAGACATAGTAAGAGCTCATGTTGATCCCTGATGACATGCTGCAAAGACTAGAACTAACAACAAGCATTTCAGAAGAAAGTACAATTCAAATGCTTCATCCCACAAAGTTCACTAAAAAGGAAGTGCAGGACCTTAAACAAATGGATCTTGATGAGATTGTTGAAGGAGAATCAAAAGTTATTGATATGAAAGACAATCATCTACCAAAAGGATTAACTCCTTTAGAAGACCTTTTTGATTCTAATGACATTCCAAAGAAACCAAAGATGGAACCACTAAAAGCAAACATTGAAGAATATAATTTAGGGACTGAAGAAAATTCAAAAATGATAAAACTATCCAAATCTTTTCCTCCTTACCAAAAGTTAAAATATGTTGAGCTAATCAGAGAATTCCAAGATGTTTTTGCCTGGAGTTATGAGGACTTGAAATCATATGACACTCCATAATTTAGCATACAATACCTTTGAAAGAAAACAAGAAACCATTCAAGAAAAACCTCAGAAGAATCAACCCTGTGCTATTACCATTGATTGAAAAAGAAATTAAATGTATGTATGAAGTAGGGATAATTGCCCCTATTAGATTTTCAGAGTGGGTGTCTAATTTAGTACCTACTAGGAAGAAAACTGGGGAAATTAGATTATGTGTTGATTTAAGAAATGTGAATAAGGTTTCTCTGAAGGATAATTACCCTTTACCTAAGATGGATCATATTTTACAAAGGGTAGTAGGTTCTTCTAGAATTTCACTTTTGGATGGGTTCTCAGGGTATAACTAGATTCTGGTTCATCTTGATGACCAGGAAAAAACTGCTTTTACAACACCATGGGGCACTTTTATGTACATAAAAATGCCATTTGGACTTAAAAATGCAGGAGCAACCTTCCAAAGAGCAATGGACATAGCATTTGCAAAAGAGATTCATGATTTTCTTGTTATATACCTAGATGAATTAACTATTTTTTCTAAATTAGATCAGCAGCATTTGGACCACCTCAAACAAGTATTCCTAAAATGTAGAAAATATGGTATCTATTTAAATCCAAAAAAGTCCTTTTTCGGCCTAAAGGAAGGTAAACTCTTGGGCCATATCATTTCCAAATATGGCATTCGAATTGATCCTGCCATAATAGAAGCTATTCTGCAGATACCTCATCCAAGAAATATCAAAGAACTTCAAGCTTTCTTAGGAAAGATAAATTTTTTGAGAAGATTCATATCTAACTTAGCTGAACTCATTAGATTGCTTAATGATATGTTAAAAAAGGATTCAAGTATCAAATGGACAGTAGAAGCCAAACAAGCATTTGAAGAAATCAAAATGGCTTTAACTACACCACTAGTCCTAACCAGTCCTCAATTTGATAGAGACTTCATAATCTTTTCATTCGCATCATAACACACTATAGCAACTATTTTATTACAAAAAGATGATCAAGGATGTGAGAAACCCATAGTCTTTTTTAGTAAAGCACTCAGAGATGCATCATTAAAATACAAAATCATGGAGAAACAAGCTTTTGCACTTGTAAAAGCCATTAAAGACTTCAGAGTCTATATATTATACTCTCATGTGATAGCCTATGTACCAAATGCTGTTGTCAAAGACATCCTAACTCAGGATGGAATTGAGGGCAAAAGGGGTAAATGGATTGCTACCATATTAGAATATGATATTGAAATAAAACCTACAAAGCTAATAAAAGGACAGGGATTGGCCAAACTCATGACAGAAACCAATTGTCAAGCCCTGGACATAAATGAACTGGATAACGAATAGGAGATGGCGACTCCACAAATTAGCCAGGCCTTTTTAGACTCACCTTGGTATTCTGATGTAATTTATGTGTTACTAAACCTGCAGGCTCCTCCAGGGTTATCCAGAAAAAATAAAAGGTTTTTAAAGATGAAAGCTTCAAAGCTTTTTTATTTTAGATAATGCTCTCTTTTGGAAAAATCATGAAGGAATTTTATTGAATTGTTTACTAAAAGAAGAAGCTGACAAGGCTCTCCAAGATTTTCATGCAGGAGACTGTGGTGGACACCTATACTGGAAATCAACTGCAGACAAGATCCTAAGGGCTGGATTCTATTAACCAACCTTGTTTGCAGATGTAAAGAAATTTGTCATTGCTTTCCATAAATGTCAAATTTTTGAAGGTAGGAGAAAATTGTTACCTTTACCCCTTAAACCAATTTCCACTGAAAAACCCTTCCAACAATGGGGCCTGGACTTCATTGGAGAAATCCATCCTCCATCTTCTGGCCAACAAAAATGGATACTCACGGCCATAGAATATTTTACCAAATGGATAGAGGCCATTCCCTCTAGACAAGCCAATGACACAATGCTCATAGGGTTCCTAGAAACCAATATATTGTCCAGATTTGGTTGTCCTGATAAAATCATAACTGATAATGCTGCTGCTTTCAAATCAAACAGGATGATCAGTTTCTGTAACAAGTACCACATTACCTTAGGCCATTCCACATCCTATTACTCTTAAGGTAATGCACTGGCTGAGTCTTCCAATAAGAGTTTCATTAATATCATTAAAAAATTGTTGGAGGAGAACAAGAAAACTTGGCACAAGAAACTGATAAATGCACTATCGGCAGACAGGCTTACAACCAAAAACTCCATTGGCACCAGTCCTTATGAGTTAGTTTATGGCATGGAGGCTGTATTTCCTTCACCTTTAGGAGTTCTTATAATGAAATTAGTCCAAGAAGCTCAGGTGGAACCTAATGACATTCAAAGGAGAATAAACCAGACCATCAATCTATAGTAGGCTAGAGAGGAGGTGTACCAAAGATCCCAAGTATTGCAGGAGAAGCTCAAGAAGAATGATAAAAGGACCAAGGCAAATGATTTCTACCTTGGAGAAAAAGTGTTAAGATGAGATTCCAGAAGAGAGGATAAGGGGAAACATGGGAAGTTTGACTTCCTATGGAAGGGACCTTATATTATCTATGCCTTACAAGGAAACAATACATGTTATCTAAAAAACTTGGATGGCACAGAAACAGAAGAAGGACCAGTTAATGGTTGGATGTTGAAACATTACTTTGATCCTACTTATTAATGTATCCTAATTGTTAACATGTACATATTATGTCCTTTGTACTGTCACAGTTTTGATTGGAAAATAATTTTTTGGAATTGAAGCCCGAAGAGAAGGCCCTAAACTTCAAAAGTGTCACTGTCATATATACAATAAAGCATAAAGTAGAAGAAGATTTCATAGTGCAGTCAAAATCATTCAGAGGCCATCTGACCTACTGTTTTTTGACTTTCCACTAGGAAAAGCCATCCCCAAGTGGAGCCAGTGTTATGCTCCTATACCAATAGGTGTCATATATCATGATTGAATTGATGAGCTACGTAATATGTTCATACCCTTCCTTGTTGCAAACGTTTTCTATATTTTCAAAAAATAAAAAAATTTAAAAAATGTAAAGAGGGTATACCCTAAAAATAAAATTAAAGGGTAAAAAGAATAAGATGGTCAAAAAAGCGAAAGAAAATGAACCCCACAAAGAAAAAGACCAATGAAAGTGTGTAAGCATAAATGCCACTACTTTTTTATTCTTGTACAATAAACAATTGTGTGCAGCTTGTTAACTTATGCCACAATTGATGAATAGTCAAACAGCTTAAGCTTGGATAGTTCATATTTGGATTTTATGTTTTAGAAATCGAAAATAGAGATCTGACCAAACTATTTAATCTTGGCAGATAAGTAGATAGGTAGAGTGAATAAAAGGAGCTCAATAGTTTAATCTGAGCCCTTGGATGTAACAAGGCTAGACTTAGATAAATATTTGCATGCAAAAGAAAAGAAAAGTTTGATAAGAGTTTGCCAGTCTAAGTGCACCCAAATAAAGACGAAAAAATGTTAGGTTAAAGTAGGTAGGGTAGGTAGATGATGTTGCAGAATTACATGTGATGAATGATGACTCTAAATGTGTTAATATTTTACTTTCATCATAAGTCCAAGGCAGACATTACATTGAAAGCATCTCAATCAAATCAAAGTCAAATAGTTAACTCCCCTTCTCATTTTCCCTAAGTTTTCACTAATTTCCCCTAAGTACTAAGGCATTTGCTAAATTAGAGGGGCTCAGAGCATTTCTCTGACTTCTGGAGGGACCGGACCCTCGACCCAATAGTATATAAAGCCTAAAGTACTTAAAATCATTCATAGATCACTCATTCACCTTCTTAATTCTTTTCCTAAGTAAAATTACAAATATTTCTCATATAAACCATTTTTTCACTTTAAAGCCTAAGTTAAATACACACATCAAATGTTTTTATACTTGGCGCTTTTTTCATTTCATTATCATATTAAATTTTAACATATACTATATAATTCTCTTATAAATGTTTACCCTCTTCCGTATTATTTAAAATATAAAAAACCCCAAATTTCTATATATCCCACCCCTGGTTAATTATAATCATAATGCATCCTTAATCGGGATTAATGATTTAATCCGTAATTCATTAATAACCTCACCAGCCAATCCCACCGCTCCTGATATGATTAAATTAACTCTTAAATATATCAAGCCCGCCTTTCTTAAAACTCAGCATATCGCATCCATCGTCAACCATCCGATCAGGTCCTCAAGATCCAACGGCCATTATGACTATTGCGCAACCCTTTGAGACAACGCGTTAGCGCACGATCACAAAGCGGTTTTCTCATAGAACCTCTGCCACGCGTCGAATGCTCTATGGAATCGCTGGCTCAAGGTCTATTACCGCCCTTCCCCAAAAGCAGTGCGATATGAAACCGCTTACCGCCTTTCCGCATACGACAAAAACGTCATATCATTTTCCGTTGACGTCACCCACCTAAAATCAAAAACCCTGCCAACCTTTGACTTTGTAAATAAAACAAATAAGTTTTTTTCAGTGCTTTATACTGTAAATCTATGCGCCCATGCAAAAGAACATCAAGGTCAACCAGCTCAAGCTTCCAGTCACCAACCTCCTCCAAAACCTTGCAGCCGACGCCGACCAAAACCCTTCGGCCGTGCCCAACACCTGCATTTCATTGCTCATTCCCCAAAAGAGGTATTTATCAAAATATCAACAAAAACCCTACAATACTTCTTTTCCACAGTTAATTGACGAAAAAGCCCAAAATTCATACTAATTCAGTCAATATTTTCGTCATTTAAGTCTCCTATAGCCTCTGTGTTGCCCATTTCACAAGGAAAACCACAGTTTAATTCTGAATCCACAAGAACAAGACTTGGAAACCCCTTTCGCTTTGAATGTTGCACCCCTAAATTCTCCTCACTGAGATTTAGACTGTCTGCCTTTGGTCGATAGGGACTTCCAGATAAAATATCTTACCACTGACAAAAATCACCTTAAAATCTTTTGCCAAAGTAGAGATGACTACCTAAATGGCTCTGATATCCTAGGACTGTGGGAATCTAGTCGTCCCATGTACTTTTTACGCTCAGTCCATGTTTTCCCAGATATAGTTCATTAATTCCATTCCAATTATGACCCTAACCACCGAGCAGTCATGTCTCCAAGCCAAATAGTGATTTTTCCAATAACTGTCGAATCAATCAACGAAATGTTACAATTTCACTCCAGTCAAGCTCTCACTCCCCTCTCCATGGGAGATTTACTTGAGAAATCAACTAAATTGTCCCAAGACGAACTCAATCACCTTTGTCAGACTTTCATGTTGCAGAAACATCAGCCTAAGGGCCCACCTCCTTATATGCAAACTTTCTTCACAGATATGGGAAGACTCATAGTTGATATGATATCTTTAGTAATGGGTTTCAATACTAGTGAGTTCATTGATGAGTTAACCCTAGTGTTGTTGTCAATTTTTACTCCTAGATAGCCCCCTGCTATCAAATATGACTATGCCTCTTATATTGCTGATAAAATTCATGACCAGTTCATGAGACTGGAAAATGAAAGAGTTTTCAAGTATACCACCTTTATATATCATCTCATGCTTTATTATCAGTCAGACAATTTCCCATTCCCTGTCATGAAACTTGATACCAAAGGCAATCCAAGGTCTGTAATCTTTTAGTCTGTTGTCTTCCATGATGCCTTAGAACCCAATTTCACATGATGCAATAAAATAAAATTTTAAGTTTTAATTTTTATTGTATTTAGAGATGTTTTCAAATTTAGTATGGTATAAATGTTGTATTGTAATGTTTTATAAACATTTTTTCTTGGTCAAAATAAAATAAAAATAAAAATTAGTCGATGCTAAAATAAAAATAATTTCAAAATAAAATAATAAAAATAATTTTTTTTAGTTATTATTTTTTTATTATTAATTTATGTTGGGTAGTTAAAGTAAACTTGACTTGTTCAAGTTATAGGTTGTTTTTGAACTTGTGGTTTATGAGAACCCATGGTATTTACCCATGGTATTCATATGGGATATATTTTTATTTAAAGATGAAAATTAAACTAGCGTAGATTCATCTTAACTCCAGATCTACCAAGGAATGCTGAAAGGCATCAAATCTTTTGAGAGGTAAACCTACTTAGAGTGAAAAGTGATTTAATCTCTCTAGGCACTTAGTAGATCCAGGATTAAGTTGGATCTAGGATGGTAAGTCACATCTAAAATAATTGTTAAATTGTCATCAATTAAATTAATAGGAAGAATTTTATGTTTATTCATTAAATTAAAGGTTAAAGATAATTATGTCTTGTTCTTGCCAGGCCCCAGAATTGTTGTACTTAATGCACCTTTTTATTCACAAGATGCCTTGCTTATTCCATTTATTTACTAGTTTATGAACTCTTTCTATATTCTTTTAAAGAAATAGTGAAGATTTGCACTTGGGTTTAATTTTATATAAGAATACCTTCATTATATTCATTTCTAGGATTAATGCTCATTAAAATGTTGTTAATGTAGATTGTCTTGTTCTTGTATCGCATAGGGGTCCTGCAACTAGTATATGTGGACCACTTCATCATTCAAACTTTCCATGAAGGAAAATTCTCGCTGGTAGTACAAACACGCGCTTGGAATGATGTTGGATCCTTTTTTTACAGTAAAATGTGGACTTATCTTTCTTTGACCTGTTCCTGCACTAAAGAGCATCATTGATACACTAGAGAGCAACCAATTTGGGGCTTTCATACATGGACACATTTCCGGGAAAATCTGGGAAATTTTTTTGTTCAAAATATTTTTGAATGCCTCACATAAGTCAAAATGCACCAAGGCTGTATAGATGGATTTTAAGGGAATAATTAATGCTTCAGTTGTAAATTCACACTAACTTTCAAACTGCCAATTTCCTCATCGATTTTCATGCAACTGAAAGTGGATCTTGAAATTATGGAACACATGTTTTATTCCTAGTATAGGAAATTGAGTATAATTTAGGAAGATTTCCAAAATTTTCCACCATTTGGGAGATGTGAAGGGGTCTTTGAGGCAGATTTGTAGAAAAATTAAGTAAAACTCAGACTTGCAAAAGTAGCTAAACAGTCAAATTCAGGCATGATTTCCGAGGAAATGGAACTAAATCAGAAAATTACAAGAGATGTTTTTTTGGAAAGCATGACAAATTACGTTTTCCATAAATAAATTTCCAAAATTTGCAGTGGTCTAAGATATACATAAGGATCTTTGAGTTAGTTTTATAAAAATGATGTTTTTTCTAGAATTCAAAAATATGCCTAGATTTGCAAAATTCACATGAGGTTTGTGTTTTTCCAATTGGATCATGACTAAAATAACTCTCCCATTCATGGAACAATGTTGGGATTAAATTTCCATGTTGTTTGCAAAGGATTGGCTTGTCTAAAGCCAAATTTGTAATGTAAATAAATTATAAAAAAGAAAGCTATGGCTCCAAGTTTGCTAGCAAACCATCCCCTATACTCTCATCTTATTGGATTGAATTATATGGGTTTATTCCCCCTTACCTATGATCAATTCGAGGCTATACCGTTGAAGATGTATTAAGAACTAAGATTCCTTTAATAGAAAGGTTCAAGGCGAGGTTCAACTCTTCTTTGTGTTCAATCTTCTTAATAATTTTGTGTATTTTGTAGTTTAATCATTTCCTTCCAAGCAAACAAGCTGGTTGGATAGGGTGTAGCTAACCCAACTCATTATCCTTTGATTAGTAGCATTGTGTGGTGTTATCACTCAGAAGTCTTCCCTAGAAGTTATAAAAAGAAGGAATAATCCGAGGTAACTACAATCCTAATATTTTAGACTTAGGTTCTAGCCAACCTAAGTCCAGAGAGGGCTCTCACTTTATAATTTAACTTTGTTTTGGGTGGGAATTCAGGCTAGTTCTTAGTGCTCATGATGTTTTTATTTTGATTGGGTGGTGGAATTCTGGGAACAGATGGGTAGAGCAAGCATTAAGGCAAATGGGCTATGGAGTAAAGCAAATAGTGGCTTAACTAAATTAGATCGATTGCTAAAGGAGGAGTTCATAGGGCAGGCTAGCACAACAAAAAGCAAATCTCCAGGTTCAAATGGATGAGGTAGTCCTAACCAGGGTAAAAGGGCAATGAAGAATCCTTAAACTGGGATCAAGATGAAGAATAGAAGGAGATCAATAGCAAAGGGAAACTAAGAATCCTTTACTATGGACCTAAGGGGGAAAACTACGGAAGTAAGGGAGAAATTAAGAATTCCCAGACTAAGATGGTTTAGCAGAAAACAAGTAGAAAGTAAACAGTCAAGACAGAGAGCATTAAAGCTAATTATGAAATATCATTCCTTGTTTACCATTCAGATTTCATAAATAAACATGTGAATATTTATAAACATGAAGAGAAAATAGTAATAAACATGAAGAGATAGTACTTATTTGATTTCCACTATGCACAAGAATCCTGTGAAATGTCTTTAACTTTATTTCATGATCCATCAGCCAATCCAGTCGTGATTATAATAGCTCTCTAGCTTAATATGAAATGTCTATGGAAATGCCTTTGAATCCATCCACATTACTTCGAAATGTGAAGTATTTGTACAAAAAATGATACAAAATATCTAATAACAGTTTGAGAATTATTCTAGGGAAATAAAAAATATCTTCAAGCATGAAGATAGTGACAGATGGAAAACTGTTTCTTGTTGTCCCTTTTATTGTGATTGTGCTGGCTGTTGTAATTCAAATTTGGCTCCTTCATTTGATTGATATCTGTGTGCTGGAATCACTTTATGTCTTTAACCTACTGATACTCTTTACCTGCTACACTTTGACCCTGTTTCACCTATTTTAACTGGTTTCCATATGGATTTACTGTAATAACTTTATAGTAAATCTATTAATTTTACCCACCATTCATCTTCAGGTAATTTCATCTTCAACATCTTTCTATATGTCTCATCAGCTTCAGTGTACTTGGAAAAATTTGGCTTGTTGACAAACATGTGCTTTATCTCATGCTCTAGGAAGAATAGATTTTCCAGATTGTCATACAATACCTTTCCTGTGGGCAGAGCTTTTACCCTTGAAGTACTAGCTTAGTTGCTGGCCAAATTGTTTAGTCTTTCTACGTAGTCCTCTTGAGTTATAAGTTGGTCATGAATAACCATAGGACTGGGAAGGCCTTTTTCCCTCAAAATACCAAACTTTGTCATGAATCTATCAATATTAGCTTGGATGCTTTGGAATTTCTTCTCAAGATTGAGCATAATGTTCCTTTTAGTAAGAATCTTCTTAATTTCTATGATGGTCCCTGTCCTATCTTCTATGCCCAATTCACCCAGCTCATACATGTTCTTGTTGTTCAAGAGTGTTATCAATTGTTTGGCCTCTTCAGGCTTGTCTCCCAGCTCTTCTCTTGGCTTTTTAATTGCTTCGGTGACCACTTTCACTAGTTCAGTTTGTTAAAAAATTACTTGAATTGATGGCCAAACATCATTGACAGAGTCAATGATGTTGGCCTAGAGCATCTCCTTTATATCTCATAGTGGCTATTGCAATATTAAGTCCTTTTCAAGGATTTTTATCCTTTCACCCATTCTTTGACTCTTCTGAGCTTCTTCTTTCTGTTGTATTTGTGCAAGTTTGCAGTCAGTTTCCAAACTTGACACTATTTCTTTAAGGATTTTAAGCTTTGTAGCCTAGATGGTCATTTCCTCCATGGATTTTACTAATTCAACCGTCTTCTCTATAGATGTACCTATGGTTGGTATGGCTGTGGCTGGTGGAATTGTTGGTGCTAAGGAGGCAACCAATGTAGAGGGCACTGCTGTAGAGACTGTAGGAATGACAGTCTGTGGAGTGGTGGCCAACTCACCCTGTTTAGACTGAGTCAAGTTGCCTATCTCATTCTCTGTTTCCTTTAATTGATCATTTAGCTTAAGAAATAAGTCCATAAGCTGCTCCTATTCCTTCTGGGTTTCTAGCACTTCAGCTATTTGTGGATGATGCAGATGAGGGATTTTGAGCTGTTTTTTTCAAGGCAACTATGTAATCATTTATCTTTTTGATTAGCCTTTCTGCAGTCTTTACATCCTTGGGGATCATGCCCCAACTCTATGCTTAAGTCCTCTAAGGAATTTATCTTGGTATTCTTGGCCTGTGAAGAGGCCTTTTCTAGTTGGAATTGTGCTGATATATTATTCAACGAATTTTGTAGTTGATGTGCTGCGATGGCCTTACTAGTTAATGTGGAATAAACCATTTCTCTTGTCTGTTTGTGAAATTCTATTTGGTTGATAGGATGTATATCCTTCACCAGTACCTCAAAATCTGTCTTCAAGTGATCTGCTATAGACCTGGGCTGCTGTATGGTAGGCTTCATGAAAGTCATTTGCATCTTACCTTCTTTTACATCAAAGGCTAACATTAGCCTTGTTTGATTAGTGGGAGCCATTTTAAGGTATTGTGCACAGCTCTGGGCCTTCAACCTTTCATTTCTGGCCTTTATCTCTTTGTATTTCTCTCTAATGTCTTGGTCCTAGCTAGTTGGAGCCCTGGATGAGGATACTTCCATGCTCTGCTCTCTTTCCAGCATTTGAGCATGTGTAGTGGAAGGTTCTTTTGTTCCTCTAGAGGGAGTCGCCTACCTGCTCTCTGCCCTTTCTGTACCTGTGGTTCCAGCTGTTCCTCTGTGAACTCTTGTTCTGAGAAAGGATTTAACCTTTGCCTTTTGACATAAGTCTGTGCAATAGGTCTACTAGAAGGAGTGGCCTCCTCCCTATCTATTTTGGGATTCTTCTCCTCATCTAGAGGAGTCTGTACAATAGTAGGAGTACTCATGATGTGTCCTGGCTAAGCTAGCTCTTCTGATATGCTTGGTTGCTCTGATTCTTCTTTCTCTTGAGGTCCTTCTTCTGCTTGTTGCTCACTGTGTTCCTGTGTTTCCCTTTGGGACAGGGATTCTCCTGGCACCTGTACAAAAGAATCTTCATCAAGTCTCCTTTCTAGATCAATCAACACATTATCAACAACAACTTTTGTGCTATCTCTGTCTACTAAAGTGTTCTCCACCCATTCTAGTTGATTTGCATATTGTTCTATCTCAGGAATTCTGTGGTGGATATAGGGAGATAATTTGTTCTTTTGTCTTCTATTGCAGATGAAATCAAAAGGGTCATATCTCCATATGAAGCTTTGTTTCAGCCTGAGCCTTTGAAGGATTTCTTCTGCTTATCTTCCAGATTCCCTATTGTTTTATATAAAGGGGCCAAGCTGGTCTTTTATTATGAGTTGAGCTTTCTTCTTGGCCTTTACAAAATGTACCTCATTTGAATTAATTATTTGCCTATAGTACTCCAGAGCAAACAGTCTCATGGGGAGGTATCTTGGTAGTTTGTAGGGTGCTAACTCACAGCCATATATTCTGATTTCAGTGTGATTTTGGTACAAGTACCAATCTCCCACTCTGTATTGTTTGGACAGCTGTAGGACCCTCCTGATATCTGCACTGATCCTGGGGGGAGGACTTCCTAACAACATAGTTGCCACTGGGTGCACAAAAATATCTATGAAATCTGTATAAGTATATGGAGAGTCATATTGGTGGATTAATGGGGTCCAGAAGACTACTGATCTAGGGTTGCCTCTGGTATCAAGCTTTTGAAGTGTAAATGGGAATTTATCAGCTTGATAGTATAGGAAAAGATGATATAAAACTGATGAGTACTTGAATACTCTTTCATTGTCCATTCTCATGAATTGATCATGCATTTTATCTGCAATGAATTTGGCATAATCAAACATGATGGCAGGGGGTTGTCCAGGGGTGTAAATGGACATGAAGGCTATAATAATCTCATCAACAAACTCACTGGTAGTCTAGCCTAAAACACTAGATATCATTGATATAATGTCTCAGTCAAGTTCATAGAATATGGTCCACATGTTTGGGGGAGGGTACTTTGGAATGTATTTCTCTTCCATAATGAAGGTTTGGAATAATTGAGCAAGTTCGATGGAGGTGATTGTAGGGAATCTGTCAAGCAGGTCTCCAACATATATGGGGGTTAGGTTTTTCCCTGGTTGCAACTGCAGTATCTCATTGATGGATTCAACTGTGATGGCAAATAATACAATATGGTTAGGAGTTATCACTACTCTTTGGCTGGGACTGTAGTTCATATGGAAATAGTGGACAATTTTAGGGAAGATGTGAACTCAAGGGAATTGGCAGTTGGGCAAATTTGATTCCCAAAGACCTATTTTATCTATGTGGTTTAAGTATTGGGATCTGTACCTACAATATAACTTCAGTGGAGATTCATGGATAGAGGTGTCTTTGATTTGAAAGTCTTTGTCTGCCAAAGGGAGATGGTCTAAGTTCCAATGTCGAGTAGTAATTGGTAGGACATTCAGAGCAACTGGAGTAGCCATCCTTGGTTCTTGTGGATTCAAGAACAGGGGGAAAAGGTTTTCAATTAAAATAGGGCAAAATGGTCCAATTCAGAGTGGTTTGGGGTTGCTGGGAAATTGTTCTACTTAATTACTTAATAACTTTAAAGCAATTGAGTAACAGGTTTGGGAATTAGACAGGGTTTCTTGGTGAATTCGAATAAATATCCGGTTTTGGTTCTGAACGGGTTGATAAGTGACTGTGCACAGTTTGTAGAAGGCATACGTCACTGAAGAATGGACTGGACATTCAACAGCTTCAGCGAGTTGGAAGTTGTATGGAAGTCTGAGCATTTTCCACGATAAAACCAAAAACAATGAGTTTTATTTTAGTTTTATTTGTAAAGTCAACCAATTTGGCAGGTACACGGGGAAAGGTACATTTGGCATTAAGCGGGGGATGAGATGTTTTATCGTCTAGTGGGAGGCAGTAAGTGGGTTTGGGTCACACTACTTTTGGGCCTGAGGTGGTTTCAGGGGGAGGTTGCCCGATGCCATTTATCAGGCGACACGTAGCATTGGGGTCCAAAGTGAAACCACCCATATCGGGTGGGTAAAGTTTGACCTTCGGAGGCCGCCCGATATGATCGTCAACCGTCAGATTGAAAGGGGGTAGATCGCATGGTGATATGAGTGGGGGTTTTGTCACGAGGTTAAATGGAGGGGCCTGGCGGAGTTAAAAAGCGGCAAGATTAAGTTAATAAGGGATTATGGTGTGGTTAGGGTGTCAGGGGCGATTTCATTGGCAGGGTTGGCTATCAATTAACCGTAGCTCAGTTAATTAATTTCTTTTATTTGAATATGGTTTATAAAGTTTATGTTTCAAACTTTTCGGGTAGGATATTAATTGAAGGGTTTTTATTATATAAATATACGGGAAGGGTTTATTGCTTTGGGAATTAATATACATATAAGTGTTAGAATTTAATATGGTATTGGTGGAGAATGAATAAAACGCTAAGTATAATGCATTTCTTTCTTTTTTTTGTCACAAACATTATACTTAGGTTAAAGTAGTTTTTTGGTTTTTTTATGAGAAAAAGGGTCTTTTCATGGGGCAATGATCACTTTTTCTAGGATAACAAGGTTTTATCCTTAGAGAAAGGGGTTTACTAGGGGAAAATGATGTTTTTCTTAGGAAAAGGGATTTGTTGGGGAATATGAGTGAATTTGAAGGGGGTGAATGTTTATGAGGGGACTTTTAGTACTTAAGACCTATAAGTTATTGGGCCGAGGGTCCGGTCCCTCCAGAAGTCAGAGAAATGTTCTGAGCCCCTTTAACTTAAGATTTTAGGTACTTTAAGACTTTCCTTGGAAATTAGTTAAGTGGAAAATGTAATGAATGAGGGAGGTTAATCAATTGACTTTGTGTACTTTGATAAATGCTCAATTTTCATCCATACTTAGAACTTTGATGATAAAGGTGAATAATATGATCTTGTCTAATCAATCATCACAATTCTGCAACCATTCTTCTACTTACCCATCTACTCATCCTACCATTTTTACTTCTCTTTATCAGGGTGCACTTAAGTTGGAAAACCTTTATCAAAAGTTTTCTTTTCTTTTACAAAAGTAATCTATCTAATTCTAACCTTATTACATCCAAGGGCTCAAATTAATCAGTTAAGCTCCTTTTATTTACTCTACCTATCTACTTATCTACCAAGATTAAATAGTTTGGTCAAATTTTATTCTCTATCTCTAAGCATAAAATTGAAAACATGAAATAGCCAAGTTTAAACATTTTGACCATCCATGGATTGTGGCAAAGGTGACAAGATGCACATAATCTTTTATTCTGCATCAAAAGTAAATAGTAGTGGCATTTTGACTTGCACACTTTCATGGTATTTTTTCTTTCTTGGGGTTCATTTTTATCTTTTTGACCTTCTTTATTATTTTTGTACCTTTATTTTTCTTTTAGGACATACCCTATTTACATTTTTTAAATTTTTTGTTTCGTTTTGTTTTGTTTTTTTTGCTTTTTTTTTAAATACAGAAAACATTTGCAGAAAGCAAAGGTATGTACATATTACAGATTTGACCTTAGCCATTCAAAAAGTATGACTCCTATTGGTATAGGAACATAACATGTGGATTGATTTTAATATATACAATTGTGGTGTGAAGATCTGGTATTATATTGTTCACATAAGTTTGTACATGTTTTTTGAAGACTCTATTCATTTGAAATTATAATATGTGTTTGGTTTGAGAATGAAATAATCCAGGTGTGGAACAAATATTTTTGAATCTCCAAGGATTTATGGTGTTAATTCCTCATTCGAGTTCCTTGAGTTTAGGATATTCTTTCAAGATTATTTAAAAGTTCTTTTACAACAATTTTGAATAGTTAGTCTATTGTATTATGTTATTGCAACTAATTTGTTAAATCCCTTTATAGATTCCTTTTGGAATATAGATTCCATGGTTTGGAATATATTTTTGATTGGATTGAAGATGGTGAAGCTTTTCATGTTGTACATGCTTTATGACTAGTTTAATGCATATCGTGTGAAAGAAAAGAAATAAGGAATTTATTAGCACAAAGACTCAAAAGTTTTGTTAGTATGGGAACAAGACATTGGAGTGTAGGAATTATACAAAAGGAATTTTCTAGAACATAATTATTCTAGTGCAGGAACCATATTCATTAGTATAAGAATGATTTGGTTGTCAAAATGCTTCAATTGAATTGGTTGTGGAATCTTGTATTTTAAGGTGCTTTATTTCAGTTGCATTTCTTTTGGTTATGAAAATTACACATTCGACTAACACATCTGGTTTGTCATATTTTAAACACAAAATGAATGAGCGTGAGTAGTAGATGTTACAGGAATAAGTACCTTAGGGCGTTGGGTTGAAACCCCAACAGAGCAAGAGCAAACTACAGTAAGAAACACTCATACAACTTAGGCAACATGCTTATATAAACAAACTATGCAATAGTGACCACACCTGGATGTCCTTCATTTGAGTAGTTCTAGCAGGGTTCAGACCCTCTGCAACTCTTGATGATCTTCGAATATGCAAATCAACCAATTCGAACATACATAGCAGCATATAGATAAAACATTTTAATGAAATCACCTTTATATCATATAAGAAAATGATTAGTTATACATCAAAATAACATTCATACATGAATTACAACAATATATGATGCATAAACAAAGTTAATATCAGGAACAAGACAATGTTTTTTTTTATTGTAGAAAGCTATAACCAACACAGAGAGAATTCACTTAAGTCTTCTTCTTCTAGCTCCAAGCGGAATTGTCCTCTAGATCCATCCAGTCCCAGTCTTCAACAACCTCCTTCCATAACCAATACCATGATATCTCAAGGAAGTGGGATAATATCAACACTCAAGGAAACAAGGGTTTCCTAAAACTTGGGGAAGTGCTTGAAGCACAGGGATACTTCAGACTCAGTCAGGGATAATCTCAGTATAGTAATTCTATCTCTTCTCCTCCTTAAGGCCTTCCCATAGAAGTTTATTTATACTTCTCCCAATTAGTTTTTTAGTTGGGAAACAGTTGGGCCATGGGCACTAGGAGGTAATCAACAGGTAAAACATGTGAACTCTGCCCATAGTTAACGAAATTTATTTATTTTAACTGTTTTAACACATATACACAGGTTGGGTACTAACTAACCCGCGTGTACATGCTTTTATCTTAGGAAAAAGTAGTGTATAGGGAACAAAACATTGTTTTTAAAATATTTGGACCAATTATGGAAGGAGGGGTTGCCCTAGGCCATAAACTAAGCATCACAAGTACCAAGGGTGGTAAATGGAGCTATAACAGATGCTCCCTAATATATAAGGTCAGAAGGGGTACATGATGGCCTAAATGTATTAAGTATATGCAAAGGAATCTATCGAGATTGAGAAGGACTTCACCAGAATTCACCCTGCCAAGCCATCAAAAAGAGAATAGAAAGAAATTGTTGTCTGAGGTGGGCATACCCATGCTCAGAGAAAGTAAAGCATGTCTGCATATCAAGTACAACCAGATCCACTATGTATACAAGTATAAAGGACTGAAAGTACATAATGGTTCATCTGATCGTGATCGAAAAAGGTACATGTTTGAATATCACATATAAGAAGATGATTAATGAAGCTAAAAGATGAAGTTGATCACTAATGTCAAAAACTGATCCCAATATTACCAAATGAACATGATGGAATAAAATGATACTACATCACAACTCGGATGCCAACATATAAGATGTCGCGATGAAGGACTACAACATATAAGGTGGATGGTGTCGACTAGTAGTAGCAGGAGCAACTGACAAGTGAACCAAAACATGCTGATGCACCCTGCGGTCTTCACCGACCGCCGTGGTAAATTTCTACACAATGGGAATAAATGATCTGAGGTTCATGAGAAATCGTTTGATTACCGATCATTGATGTATACCGTTAAAAAACACGAGACTACTCATTGATAATGATAATGAGAGTCAAGGTACCCAGTACAATCTAACAAGTGTGAATGAATGCGCTGAAGTCGAACACCTAGAAGAATCTATTAGTTAGGGGACAATGATGGTTTCCCATTGTCAATAGTGAAGGAATATACCACTGATGACTGCAAACCCCAAGGTACTACCAAATGGACTCTAGATCTTTGTCCTAGAGCAATAAGTCATAGTCGATAGGAAAAGATCCACTAGAAGGAAGGCATTAAGGCATCCTTCATCAATCTAGTGTGAGTGTAACCCATAGGCCAATAATGTGGAAGGAATCAGATGAAAAAGATGTAGTAACCCAACTGAAGCACGTTTCTGGCGTACACAGGATGTAGTTAGCACGATAGAAACCCTCTGAACCAACCAATAATGGAATCTGACACAAAGGTGAGGAATCCACCAATAGGGTTAAATGGAAACCAAGGCACTGCACAAATCCCAATGTGTGATAATGAAAGCTGACGTTGAACACAAGGGAAACCACTGAGTCAAAGACCCATGATACTGATTGATGTTGAGCACAAGGTGACCTATCAATAATGAAAATAGGGCCAAGGTGCAACTCTAAGCCTGTCCTCAGAGCAATATGTCATCATCAAGAAGGACAAGACTTGCCAACAAGAAGTCAATGGAGAGCTTCTCAAACCAACACGAGCAAAGGACCAATATAACTGATGTGATGAAAAACACGACATTGACAACCAGGGATGGCCAACTAAAAAATAGGTCAAGAGACACCACAGAGAGGCTGACTTAGGCTTACTTCCCTTGAACAAAAGTATGACTCAATGATGGCTATCTGGTAGTATATGATAACTTTGTATAAGTTTGTCATGCAAGAGGCATGAGTGAACTCTCCATATGATTAGAAGAGGTAACGAATCAGAGGAGAACTAACTCAATAACGAGGTTAAGTCGTACCTAAGTCAAACTAAAACCCACCCAAAATGGAGGAGAGACTTTCTTTTGAGTGCTTTGTTCAAGGGAGACACAACTGACACTAGCTACCAACAATATATGGAAATGTTGTCCCATTCCCACTCTTTTTTGAATATATATTTTTTTTTTGTCTTTTTCTTTAAGCTAGAAAAAGAATAAAAGAATGCTATAGTACAGTGGAAAGAATGAGTGTCAAAGAAATAGATGATCTAGTTCCTGGGATGGGAAAAATCCTATGCTCAATGCAGGGAGGCGAAACTGGTCAAGAACACTTAAAGGGATGTTCCTTCCACAGGTCAAAGGGTGTGTCAAGTTGCAGAAGCTAAGTGATTGCATGGTTTATTTTTTAGAAGACATGGTCAAATAAGTGGCTTAAACACGAGTCCAAGTGAAGCTGGCTCAAGGCAAAAAGGTGCAAATAGTCAAAAGGCAATGTAGCAGTACAACTCAACACAAAGGAGCCTCTAGGGTATAAGGCCAGAAATAAGAGTAGAAGCAAGGAGAATGTGTCTTCAACGCATAAGTCATGGCAGGACTAAAGTGGAATCACGAGCCTACTCAGTATAACAGCATGGGCAACCATGTTAGTGAGGTTCTAACTATGATGCCCATGTAAAGGATGGCTCTACCATCGCATCATGATTTAGAAATCAGTGAGTGAACATGTTTTGCTAACCAAGACATGATGGGGTTGACCCTATGGCTATTGTATCGCTAAATGGAGGCTAGTATGCAAGATGCAATGGAAAAAATGGTTTCCCTAACCTATATGCCAGTAAGTGAACGATACCTGCCATGATAGGTCAATGGTCATGGGACCGAAATAGGATCTCGAAGAAGTGTCCAAAATATCCTGAAACAATAACCCATTCTCGACAATCCAAGCCCACAAGTCAAAAAATTCATGAGATGAAAAATCAAGTTTTGAGAAAATTTTTGAAATTTCAAAGCTATATATTGACTTTTAGACTCACAAAATTTTTATTGCTGTTTAGTAAAAAGTTGTGGATCAAAAAAGGAGCGAACTTGCCTCCGCAGAATTCGACCGTTCAAATCGTGCCAAAGTTACCAGGTAACCCTCAAACCATACTTGCAATGTTTTGTGATACTTTTTAGAAGTTTTTATTAAGATTTGACCGTGGGAATTCATGTCAAAAAATCCAACTTTGCGCACATGTGGGTTGGCTGTGACCAACCTGTGGATACGACGGCCCTACATGCGACTGTGTGTAAAGGGAACCCATGTGTACGCGAGTTGAAATTAAAACACAAATTCTAACTGTTGAAACTTATTTCTTTTCAAGATGACCATCACATGGAGAGAGAGAGAGAGAGCATACCACAATTGATAGTGAGGCAATGAATGACCAAAATGCACTAGATGCATTGAGAGGGTGCGACATTGCTGAAATTCTTTAAAATTCCGAACATGAAAGCCAACACACGCTTGCTCGAATTATTGATCCACTACTGGAGTGTAGAGGATGATGCCTTCATGATAGATCAGATGCCTCTCAGGATTGAAGTGGAAGACATTTACTTTATTACAGGGCTCTCACGAGGAGGGGAGGTTGTGCATTCGACTGGTAGGACAAGGAGTAGTCTTTCAGTAGAAGACTATGTACACATATACTATCCTGGGCATCTAGAAAAGATTGGAAGTCAGATTCCAATCAAACACGTGGATAGTTTATCTCTGAGGATTCTACTGTTTACCATTGCCAGGGTAAATGGATTAGCTTCACTACATCAGGCTTCACGAGTGTGCTTAAGCCTAGTAGTGGAATGCCTAACCACTGTGTTTGATTGGTGCACACCTTTTCTAACCAACATGAAGAGCCAACTGACCTCCATTCAGAAAGGTCAGACAAAAAACATTGGATATGGGACTATTTTATGCTCCTTCTTCGAGGAGAAGGTACCTGGGCTATGTCCCAAGGTATCTGTCTCTATCAGTAGCCCGCGAGATCCACAATGGGTAGATGGGATGACTTGATGAAATGCCTTGGAGGCGGGGACGTGTTGAGGATGAGTTTTGATGATGAGTTTTTCACCTGGTGGGACCAATAGATCATTGCAGTTGACAACTACCCTTATGCTGACATGGATTTTTGAGGAGATCCAAACTTGGTGTTGCTACCAAATGCAACATGGGGAGATATAGGTAACGGTTTTTTAAGCTTTTATCAATTTTTAAGATTTTTTTGTTTTTTAAATATGGAATGAACTTAGAAATATTTTTGATGGGACAAAATATTGACGAAATGATCATGTTCCAGATGTGGGTCCAGTGAGACTAGATGGATTCCTGAGGCACAGGCATCGTAGAAGAGGCGTCGAAGAGGCAACAACTGAGACAGAGAGGGTCCTATATGCAGTCCAAAGAAACTTGGTGAGATTGACTCACCAGGTATCGATGATAGCCATAGAGGATCTACCTAAGAATATGCAGTGCCGCGTGGTAGGAGTACCATAGGACTGGGTCCGTATACTTCGGCATGTGGCCAATGCAATAGTTAACTTCTTAGCCGCTCATCGTGAGCCGGGTCGATAGATAGATTTGACATGATTATGGGCATTTAGTCCTGATTTTGTATATTACTTTTTGAACACTTTATGTATACACAAATCTACAGTTTTATGATATATATTCAGATCCAAATTTTTGATGTTTGTTTAATTTGATGAATGATTGATATGCCAATCTAACGTTTGATTATCGATAGAATATGCTAATGAATTTTCATATCGTGGAATGTGCACATATGTATTATAAACAAATGATCATTGCAAGACACTCACTATAAAAAATTTGCGATATAAATAAGGATCCCGAACCTGATAAATGTTATTTAATTGTGACACTACCAGCTGTGAATCAAGATACACTACCAATGAATCAATTCCATAAGAAATTGCTTTGGATAGTAAATTAATAATGACAGTATATTTGGAAATATTATTTGAAGCAGGACCAATACATACTGCCCTTGACACCATCAACTGACTAGATGGATAATAAATCACCCAAGATGTAGAAGTGAGATTCTGAGTGTGCTAACTAGCACCATCGGTGAATCCGAAATATATCAAGTCATCCATCAACACCTGCCAAAGTAGATAAGAAAATGTCGATATCAGAAAATGCCCGACAAAATATGTATAGAAATATAAAATATACAAAGAAGCAATTGCTCAGTCGAAACCTAAGCAAAATACTTCTTAAGGTAGAGCCAATTTTGGGGCTTTGCCAACTTGTTCCCTTCAAAATTGACTAATTCATAAGCCCATTCTCCTAAAACTTGTTTTACTATTAAGAGACCATACCACATAGACTTGAATTTCCCTGCCCCTAAGGTGTCTTTATCTTGGTCATAGACTAAGACAAGGTCGCCTTCAGAAAAGACTTGAGGACGGACAGCTTTATCATACTGATTTTTAACCCTTTTCTTATGCGCCTCATTTATTATGGTGGCATTTCAATGCTGCTCATCGAGATGTCCCAAATGAACAAGGCATTCTTCGAGACTAAATGTCTCTTGAAGAAGCTATTCAACTAGTTTAAGGGGTGGAATTTCACATTCAATAGGAAAAATAGATTCCAGCCTGTAAACTAACTGAAAAGGTGTAAAACCAGTGGCAGTCTTCACCAAGGTTCAGTATGCCCAGAGAGCTGGTTACAACATGATGTGCCATTTGGAGTTATTTTTGTCCATTGTCCTTTGCAGGATCACCTTGAGGGACTTATTCACAGCTTCGACTTACCCATTGGCCTGAGGATAATACGGAGACGAATGCTCCTGTCGAAAGCCCAACTTAAGAGCCAATTTGGTCATTAGTTGGTTACAGAAATGACTGCCATGGTTAGTGATAATGTCTCTTGAGATACCAAAACGTAAAATGATTTGATTGAAGAGAAACAATGTTGTTGTTTCAGTATCGTTTTTGTAAGTACACATGGCCTCATCCCACTTCGTAAAGTAGTCTACGACCACTTTGATATATTTGTGATTCGTTGCCGAAGGTGGATTACAAGTGGTAAAGTCCATGCCCCACTTCCTAAAAGGTCCGACAGTGATAACAGGAAAAAGAGGAGATGGATGTGCGTGCATCTTCTGAGTATAGACTTGGAAAGGGTGGCAACATTTGACCACTTCAATACAATCATTGAAAATTGAAGGCCAAAAGTAGCCGACACACAAGATTTTCTGGGCTGTTGCAAGCCCTGATAGATGACCGCCACAAGCCCCACTATGGCAATCATTGAGTACAAACTCTGCTTCCTCCAAAGTTAAGCAACGCCAAAGGATTGAATCAACCCCTCTGCAATATAACGTATCACAAATGATAACATAATTTTTTGCAAGGTGATGTAACTTTCGATGCTCATCCTTGGAGGAAGAAGGAAAAAATTTTGAAGTCTTGAGATATGTGATGATATCTCCATACCAGGGATCTTGTGAAGAAATGAGTAATAAATGTTCGTCGGGGAAATTTTCCTCATAAATAATGTCTTCTTCACAAGGCAGCTCAGAAATTAATTCCGCAAAAACTAATGACTTCTTAGACTTGGCTGACAAGAACTCGAGATCAAATTCTTGCAAAATAACAATCCATCGATTGTATTTTCCCTCAATCACTTGCCTATTGAGGACAAACTGAAAAGGATTGCAAGTTGCTAAGATGAATGTTTTGCGTAGCAGAATATAATGACGAAGCCGCTGGACAACATGGACAGCTGCCGAGGCCAATTTCTCAATAGGAGAATAGCGTAGTTTAGGACCTTCTAAGCCTCGACTTAAGTATTAAATCACATGCTCCATGAGAGCATCATCCTCCTGAACCAAAACCATACCTATGGTTGACTTTGCCGCTGCAAGATACAAAAGGAAATCTCTGCCATAATCCAGTGGACTCAACAATGGGGCAAAGATTAATGACTGTTTCAAGGCATCAAAAGATCATTGCGCAAAGTTGTCCCATAAAAATGGAACTCCTTTCTTCAGCAAATGCAAAAATCCTTTAGTTATCTCAGCGTAGATTGGTATAAATCTCCTTAAGAAATTTGCCTTTCCTTGGAGACTTTGAATTTGTTAGATAAAAGACGGGGGAGGCAACTGAATTATTACCTCAACCTTGAAGGGATCAACTCAAACCCTTCGGTTGATACGATGAATCCTAACAACTGACTAGATGTGACTGCAAAAATGCATTTATTCGGATTCAACTGGATTTTGTAAATTCGACATCTCTCAAAAACTAACCGAAGATGGGTGGGATGATCAATTCTCTTTTGAGAACGAGCAACTAAATCATCCAAGTATGCTTCGATGACATGTTTGATGTTGTGGAAAGCGTAAGACATGGCCCACTGAAATGTAGCTCTAGCATTTTTGAGAACAAAAGGCATCTTTTTATATGCAAAGGTACCCCAGGGACAAATAAAAGTTGTCTTATGCTGGTCCTTTGGATGGATAGATATTTGATTATAACTAGAGAATCCATCCATGAACAAGAAAATTTCATTACTCGCACATTCATCAACTATCTGATCAATAAACGGTGTGGGGTAATTGTCCTTTGGAGAAGCTTTGTTCAAATCCCTAAAGTCAATGCACACTCAGATCGTTCCTTGTTTTTTATCTACTGGGACTGGATTAGAAACCCACTCTGTTAGAGGAACAGGGTATATGAAACCCGCCTTTAGCAGCTTTTCAACTTCAGCTTTAATAGTTGCTGCTTTCCTAGGATTAACTAGCCGAAGCTTCTAACGAATTGGCTTGGCATTTTCATACATCTTTATCTCATGTTGGACTATAGATGGATCAATACCAGGCATTTCCTCATAAGACCAAGTGAACACATCTCGAAACTCTTTAAAGAGGTTGGTGTAAATTTGAATCTCTTCAGGGGAACAATCGGCTCCAATGAAGACATTCTCTATAATTTCAAGATTCCTAGAGATTTTTATAGGTACAATTTTTGAGATAATTGACATATTACCTTCAGAAAATAATTTTGCTAGAGCCAAAGGTTTTGAAACTGTACAAACATCGCTAGTAATAAGATTGGAGAACCTAGATTCTACTTCATGCAATGGGAGAAGAAAATATGAACGATGATGTAAATCTTCCCCTGGTCGATCTACACCTGTCATCACTTCTAAAATTGCTTCGTCAGATGGTAAAACTGTATCTAGGTAATCCAGAGCAGAAGTGGAGTCAAGGGTCCAAGCTGGAGCCACATCACCATCTAACTCCTCTAAAAAAGGAGTAGGATGGTTGTCTGTAGAGTTAATGATACATTGATAGCTAAGTTCTACTGCAGACATCGGGAATGCCATTCCACCAACCTGCCCTCCATCTAATGTGGTCGTAGATGAAGGTAAGGTCCAAGCGTCTGAAAAATAATGAGTTCAAAAGAACTCTTTCTGTGAAGGCCCTTTGGAGGATGAAATTGCACTGATTCTAGCTGTAGGAGGGGGAAGGTCAAATATACCCATCAAGGAAAAGTACATCCAAACTCCTAAATTATCTATAGCTTGACGGGGATTATCCACCAATGGAACTGTAGAATCCGAAGTTGCTTGAGAGTCACCTGGATAATAATCTAACTGATCAATTTTAACAATCCTCCCCTCATGAGGGAAAGAGAGGATGCAGAATAGAGATGAAACTATGGAATCCATCTCATAAATCCAATTCCTTCCTAAGAGGAGGTTGTAATCCAGGTTAGCATCAACTATTTCTACCTCAATATTAACAAATTTTCCTCCAACACATATAGAAAAGCCTGGATAATTATGTGTGGCCTATGAGAATGACCATCAAATGATATTAAGAGATTTGGTGAAGGAACAACTGAAGGTGATCCAATGGCCTTCCAACATTACATAGACATTACACATGTGGAAGCTCCCTCATCTATAACTGTCTAAAAAATATTGGTTTTTCAGTAAGTAGACTTTATCTGGAAAGCCATATGGTGAGGAAGTCTCTTTTTGACATTTAGCATATCAAAAGTGAGCACTAAAGAATTTTTTTGATCTACTGCCCCAATCGGCGAAAGCAAAGCACTTCTCTGAGTAGGACACGACTGGAGTACCTCCAATGTAGACATAGCACAAGGACTTTGAGCCAGATCTTCTACAATCAAGTATGTCTAGGATGACCTAGCATTAGGGTTAATAGTCGCACACTTAGTGGAACCTTTCGGTATCTGAGGTATAGACTCAATAGAGGGTTGCTCAATATGAAGTGGGTATGTGATTTTGGGAATAGATTTTTCCTTAGACATTTTCATTTCACCATAATCGTGTGCTCGTGTGGCAATGTCAACATGAGATTTCATCATATACACATTTGAGGAATTTTCCCCTTCTTGGTTACCCCCTTCAGAGGTACCAGCAATCGAGTTTGCGCCAACAAGTAATTTCTACCCTTGGGGAAAAGTGTTGGCCAGGACAACTTGGGAGCTAGAGGACCCTTGCTGCACTAACAAGCACTAAGCGTCCTGAATCTTGTGGTAGAGGTGAGTCAAATGATCTCCATTCCATAGCTTGCATGGAAATTTAAGCTTTTTCTTAGACTCTTTTCTACCCTCATCGACATTGTTGCTGGGCTTGTTTGCATTACCCTTCCCTTCCTGGTTCTTCTTCTTACCTCATCCCTTCTTCTTCCCATTGGATTGTCGATTTCCTTTGGGGTTAGAAGTTTGGATGGCGTTTATGGAGGTAGGTTGGGAAGGCGAAGGCGTGGACGGTGCTACCTAATTAGAAGAAGCAGTTTGTAAAGATATCTGTTGCAATTGGTTCAAAAGGTTCACTGTATTTGCATCAATCGATCCAACTATACCATCGGCGTGAGGGCTTGGCTTCGTTTGGCTAAGTCAACCTTGGATCTAGGAGCGTCAGGTAGGATTTTCTAAAGAGTCCTAGACTGAGAATATACCAGTTCCAACTGCTGGGCTCGAAAAATAGCCTTCTCTTCTGAATAAACACTAGAAAGAGAAACATCCTTGGAGATCTCAAGTTGTAAAGATTTGAGGAACCATTCGAGACGGAACTCTAGTGGAATTTTGGCTTTGATAAGCCTCTTTCTCCATCTCCATTCCTGGATATGATTCGAAATGTGATTTGATGTGTCTTGATGAAAATTGGCCAGAAGCTCAGTTCCGGCTTCATAGCGGACGGGCAACTAAAAATGGTTCAAGAAAATATTAGCCAAATCAATGAAAGAAGTAAAGGTGCCCCCTGGAAACTTGATATATCATTTGGCCACATTCTCAGTTCTGGTGCACTGAAATAGCCTCAACTTGATCGAATCATTGATCAAGGAGTTGGATGAGCACCATAAATGGAATGTGGTCACATGGTCTCCTGGGTCTTCACCATTCTCCCCTTCAAATTTTGGAATATACAATGAAAGTTTAGTTGGGACCAGATGCCAAGGTGGATTGTACCTAATTGGATCATTTGTCAATTTAGTCAAGTCAAGCAGATTAAGCGTGGCCAGAAAAGGAAGTCGTGGAGGGCCTTGGGAATTCTAACTAGACTGGGCAGGGTTCCCATAGGTCTGAAAAGAATGGCCTAGATTTTGAAAGGCACCAAGTTTCCCGAAGTAACTTGTAGAACCTACTGAACCAAAGGGTGATCCTTGTGGTCTAGCAAAATTAGGAGTTTGACCAACTCCTGCCAAAAATCCTCTGTAACCGGTAAAGTTACCCCTTAACGAATTATTGAAAGGAGTTGACAGCCCTTGATAAGGGTTCCAAGCATTAGCAAAGGGTGAAAAACTTTGAAATGAATTAACTAAGGAATATGGCACATTCCCTTGTTGGTTGAAAAACTGATTCCCAGCTCCTATCCCACTAACCATAGGGTTTGTCCAACTTTGAAAGGGGTTAGTACCTTGACTCACAAAAGGAAAAGGCATAGACCCTACTGTTAGATTGGAATGTGGTATATGAACACTTCTGAATGGAAAACCCTGAAAAGAAGCCGATCCACTCATCATGGATGTAGAGGTGGTTGATGGTATATTTAAAGGAACTAAAGGAATACCTTGAGAGGTCATTCCAAAATGGAAAAATCCAAAACTGGATGCATTAGCTTGAGAACTTCCACTCATCAATGGAATGGAAGTAGACCCAAATAAAGAGGTGCTGGGAGTGTTAGAAGGGATGGAAATATTTCCTCCCTCTTGCACAAATATGGGAGTCTGTATGCTCGCAACACTCGTTGTGGATGCCAGGCTTCCAATAGTGGTCATCGAAGGGATAGATGTATGTGGACTTGGGCTCGAAGGCCTGTTATTCGGAGTTTCAACGTATAACAAAACGTCTAGATGATTAGGAGGGAGAGGAGAATTCAGAGCTGCAACTGACTCTAAAAATTCTTCTACTTCAATACTATCTTCTGACTGGAAGAGTACTCGAGAAAGAACTAGAGTGTTCCTCTCTAACTCTGTAGTAATACCAAATCTATCTTGTGAGATAATGCCTCCAAGCAGAGGATCAATCTCTGTGCGCCTACTGCCACTGGTTGGAAAGCACTGACAGAATCACTCCTACGCCTTCTAGGAGAAGGCTCTGGACTGGTAGGTGAAAGCCCACAAAGTCTCTGAGACCGTCGAGATGGTTGGTCAGCCACTTTGAATTGTTTTTATAAAATCTAGTTAAGGACTCAAGAAAATTAAAAGCTAGGCCAACTAGGAGCACAGAACACTCACTAAAATGTCTCTAAAGATATCTAC
This sequence comes from Pinus tabuliformis, assembly GCA_031772625.1. Classification (NCBI taxonomy): domain Eukaryota; kingdom Viridiplantae; phylum Streptophyta; class Pinopsida; order Pinales; family Pinaceae; genus Pinus; species Pinus tabuliformis. Next base: position 1,717,784,229 of record CM062817.1, on the reverse strand, counting down.
AATCAAGAAACTTGAAAGTATTTCTGCTCTGGGTCATTAGGACCGGACACCAAAATACAAGAAAGTTAATAATAAGGGCCTTCCGAAAATAGACTGGGTAATTACGCCCTAGGTCTACTAGCGAAGGTATTAGAAGTAGTTACGCTGACCTCGAGACAACATCCTTTGTCGGTGAAAGCCCCCAAGCTTCACAAGGGTGCCCTATAGAAGTACTACTAAACGTGATGCAACATCAACCTCAGGTGCCACGAGATTCCCCTCCACAGCCACCTATGTAAATTCCTAGGATAAGAAACTATGAACACCAACTCGTATCAGAAGCCGGGTGTAATATTCATGAGGTAGGATCCAACAAGTAAGAGAGGGGGTACCTATCATCCTTATCTTCACGAACCCTTGTGCTTAACTCCCAGTGACGGAGCTTTCCTGGTCTCCCTAACACTATTGGATTTTTCTCTTTAATCATACTTCTATGTTTTACAATTTAGAGTGGCCTTGGAGAGTTTACTCTCCTCTCACATAATCCAAGGCCCTAAATAAACCTAAACTTGTTGGTGTATTGTGATGACAATACAAAAAGTTCTAGTTTATTTTATTAAGTGCTTGATTTTAAGTGGTTATTCTTTAAATTCAAAGGGATAAATGGAAATGAAACCGATGGTATTTGTATGACACAAAAGAAATTAATGAAAAACTAACTTATATGAATGAAATCGTTTGTTCTTCGATGAAAAGAAATTTCTACTTGGGTTCTACGAAACTTCTATAAAGCAAAAACTTTTTCTTTTCTTTTCTTAAAGCACACTTCACACTCACAAAATCTGAAAAGACTATTGATGCTTTAATAATTCAAAACTACCCTAATGCAAGATGTACATGAAAATGCAAGATCCTAGATTACTCTAAAAAGAAATGAAAGAATTTTTTTATAACTTTAATAAGCCAACTTAAGTATTTGAAAACAATACAAATTTCGAATACAAAATTGTCTCCAAACAAGAAGGACAAATCCCAAAAAGCTCACAAATCAATTTCAAAAAATCAAAAGAAACCAAAATCAAACTTGGAAAAAGAAGACAAAGACAATGTTTTTTAAGGACTTTTATTTTTAAAGATGCAATGAAAACAACCTTTCGAAAGCTCTCAAAATTCCACTTAAGACTCAAAGACTGAAAGAAAAGCACAAGGAAACTTTGCAAGTTACCAATTCGACAACGAATGAAAAATTGAACAAAAAGGGTTTCAAATTGCACTAAACGACCCAAACAGTAGCAAAGAGCTTTGAGAAACTGACCAAGAAGTCAGGAAAGAAACACTTTCAAATTTGTCAAAAAGAAACTTTCAAAAAGGAAGAAAAGGTGTAAGGCCACAAAATGATGGAAAGCAAAGCAAGTAGACCAATATTAACACTAAGATTGAAAACAATCTGCTGTTCTAGAGGACCCGAACAATCAAGAACCTCTATAAGAAGTCTTGTGTGTCAAAACACAAATCATAAAACTCAGTGAAAAGCAAACCTAGGCCAAAATTTTTCAAAGCGGAAGAGATTTCAAAATAATAAGCTCACTGGATAACAAAATTCTAAAGATAGAAATTGACCACTCAGAGACCAAATAGACCAAGAAACAAATCCTTCTAGGCAAAGAGATTTGAAAAAGGCATGCAACAAAAGGGTATACGCGACTGTGTTCAAGCATATAGGTGTGTACACGTGCTTCTATTAAAGCAACCTCCCATATACATGGGTTCACTTCACAGAAGCAAGCATGTGTATGCTACTGTAAACAGACTAAACTGCATATACTGAGTTTTGCAAGAAAAATAAAAAATAAAGCCAGATCAAAAAGATTAGACTTAAGTTCTGAGTTTCTACTAGATCAAACAATACTATCACAGCAAGCAAACCAAGAAATGAGCCCTGATTGACACTGAACAACCAAGAAATGAGCCAAGATTGTTATCCCCAGTGGAGTCGGAAATTCTGTTACGGGAATAAGTACCCTAGGGCTTTGGTTTGAAACCCCAATAGAGCAAGAGCAAACTACAATACGAAACACTCATACAACTTAGACAACATGCTTATATAAACAAACTATGCGGTAGCGACCATACTCGGATGTCCTTCATTTGGGTAGTTCCAGCAGGGTTCAAATCCTCTGTAACTCCTGATGATATTCAAATATGCAAATCAACCAATTTGAACATACATAGCGGCATATAGATAAAGCATTTTAATGAAATCAACTTTATATCATATAAGCAAATGATTAGTTATACATCAAAATAACATTCATACATGAATTACAACAGCATCTAAAGCATAAACAAAGTTAATCTCAGGAACAAGACAATGTTTCTTTTTATTATAGAAATCTATAACCAACACGGAGAGAATTCACATGAGTCTTCTTCTTCCAGCTCCAAGCGGAACCGTCCTCCAGATCCGTCCAGTCCCAGTCTTCAACATCCTCCTTCCATAACCAATACCATGATATCTCAAGCAAGTGGGAGAATATCAACACTCAAGGAAACAAGGGTTTCCTAAAACTTGGGGAAGTGCTTGAAGCATAGGGATACTTCAGACTCAGTCAAGGACAATCCCAGTATAGTAATTCTATCTCTTCTCCTCCTTAAGTACTTCCCATAGAAGTCTATTTATACTTCTCCCAATTAGTGTTTTAGTTGGGAAATAGTTGGGCCATGGGCACTAGGAGGTAATCAATAGGTAAAACCCGTGAACTCCACCCATGTTTAAGGAAATTTAAATTTTTTAAGTGTTTTAACACATATACATGGGTTGGGTACTGACTAACTCGCGTGTACACGCTTTTATCTCAGGGAAAAGTAGCGTACATGGAATAAAACAATATTTTTAAAATATTTGGACCAAGTTTGGAAGGAGGGGTTGCCCTAGGCCATAAACTAAGCATCACAAGTACCAAGGGTGGTAAATAGAGCTATAATAGTAGAGGAATTGGAATAGCTAGAGAATGAGAATTAAGATTGTGCAAGAATTTTTTGATATCTTGCGTGGCTCCTTTAAGCACTCTTGTGAGATTGATTAGATTGAGACATCTGTTCTTTTGATGATATTGATTATTTATCTAGTTCAAAATCTTAATTTTCTTGATACATTAATGAGTGAAGTAGATAGTGTCTATGATCCAAGAGGATACTTGAAATGCTTAAAATTTTACAATCTCATATGCTCATGAAACCAACACCAAGTCAAAGAGCTCGTTGCGTTGATTTTGGTAGTATATTCGTTTTGAAAAGTGGCCTTCATATGGGGGAGAAAACACGTTTTGAATTTTTCTCCAACATGCAAAAAAGTGCCTTTGCAGGCCAAGTTGGAGTCTCACATCATGACACTTCGCAGGTAAAAGTCAACGCATGTGGCCATCAAAGTCAAGTCAAGGTGTAGGTCAGAGGTCAACTGGCAAGGTGGGGGGTTGAATTTGGGACCTTCAAATCAACAATCCAAAATCTTACCATTAAGCCATGACATTGCTTAATAAACAATGGGCACAATGTGTTATTTAAGGTTTGTTTAAATTGCATTATGGGGTAAAGGTTGGCGGAGCCCGACACATTCTGCGGCCCTGCCAAACCTTTGGTTGTATTAATTAACACCCTAAAGTTCTTGACAAAGCCTCCATTCTAAACTCAGTGGGTTTGTTAAAGCATTTGTTAGAACAATCACAGTTGGTGTGGGGTTCATGCCAATGATAAACCTTCGGTGGTAACCATATGCCATATTTAATATAATACCATCAAATGAATTTTATAAGCATATGATATGTTTAAAACATTTGACCCTCCAATGTTAAATGCCACGGTGATATGTAAAACTCAAAATTTTCGCCTAGTTTTTTCTCAGTTTGAATTTTTCTCTCTCATGGTCAAACTCATGATGTAAATTGATGTACTTTAATGTAAAAATGATAAAATTTAACTCAAGGAGTTAGATACATCATGTATAGGTGGTTTTGAACTGAATGAATCAGTTTCCATAGTTTTAGAGGCAAGCTGTTCCACTGCTTATTTTTCAGTTCCTAGTTTAGATCTAGTTGAAATAGCTCCTAGACTCATGGATTCGGCCCCTAAAGGCTAGCATGGGTGGTGTTTTTCCTATATCTTGTACTTTCTTAGTCATTTGTCAAGGTTGGACTATTGTGAATGCTTTGAGCATTATTGTACATTCATCTCTGCACTTTGGCAAGGAAATAGACTAGGGTTTGCAGCATTTTGTGGCATTCTTGTGGCAAGGTGATTTAGTATTGTTTTTCCTTCTGTGATTCAAGTTATCATGTGTTTATGTGTGCCATTATCTCTCTCTCTTTTCAGCTTAACTAAATAAATAATGTATAAAGGTGGAATTCATTGATGTTGCAGTGCTCTACCTCAAGGTTTATTTAGTTTTACATGTCTTCTACTGTCTGAAGAGAACTCATGACATTTCCATGCCCTTTACAGCTCCTCACCAGTCTTAAGACTCTCCATTTCACTTAATTTAAAAGTACTAAAGCATTTGCCTACCTCGCCCCATAGAAACCTCTGCAAGACTGAGTCCATTCCCCAGACCCAAAACTGCCTTTCACATTTGATCTAGCAAACCAACATAAAACTCAATCAAACTCCTCTGAGCATATCCCTAGCCTAAAATTAGTCTTTACATCAGTCATCTCAAGCCTCATTTGCTATATTTTCCTAAGATTGACAAGGAGAGAACCCTCTCCCAACCTGGTAGGGCTAGCTACCAAGTTAAGTGTGGTTTGATGTTACCCTAGACCTGCCTTTCTCAGCCTAAGGTAGATTTAGGCAATAACATATTGGCAACCATAATGGGGAGAAAAGTTTGCTTGTTATTGTTGTTTTCTTTGTAGACTACAGATGGAGCCTGAAGTTAGGCAAGTAGCCTTCGAACTACTCTTTCTTTACAAGTGCATAAGTAGATGAATACTGCTTCAGTCAATCTCTGGTTTAGTTTATGAACTAAACATTTGAACTAAAAAATATTACCCCAGTATCTTAAAGTAATTCTAGACTTTGGATGATGAGTTTAGAATTTGATAGGCTGAAAAATTGATAATGTCCCTTTGATTTTTGGGAATAATTCAACACACTGGCTTCTAGATGATACACCAGAGCCAATTGTGATCCTGATCCTCCTCCCGTATATGAAAACCCAAATCTCATTCCAAGAATTTTCTGACAAGAAAGTTCTGTGGTTCCCATTTTCAGATTTCATTCATGTCCAATTGTTTTTGAATACCTTGAAGATCTTGAGTTTGATGAACATTTTGATCTATCATTGTTTGAAACTAAATCTGAAAGTGCAGTTGGTTCTACTGTTCTAAATCTGGAGTTTTCCAAAGATCTTGAAACTGAAAAGGCTAATAGATCAGTTGATGATTATATCTTTAATCTTCAAACTTCCATTGTGGCTACAAAAATTCTTGAGTTCTTAGAATCCGCATCCGCAACTCTTGGTTCATCTTCTATTGTATCTGGTTTAGAGATTCCTACTAAAACTCCTTTTATCCCCACCATTCCCGTGCAGCCCACCATATCTGATCAAAGACCCACGGTCCCTTCTCCCCCATCAACCCCATCAACACCTCAAGCATCTCATATTTCCTCCCCTCCTTCTACACCTCATACACCCATTACATCGACTGCTATTGTTGTTCCGACTCCTCCTACATCCCCAAGGCCAGTTTCAAATCCACCTAGAGCAATGGCTGCCCGATATGCACCTCTCGTTTTGCCACAAAAATTGGATTCTATGCTTGCTGATTACCAAAGCAAAATTCCATTGTTTGATGGTACCCAAGGTATCACAGTGTAGCAACATGTTGATAAGATGAACGATTTCTTTGACCTTCATGAGATAGATGAAGAAAATGTGACCATGAGATTATTTGTGCAAACTTTTGGAGGCGAAGTGTGGAAGTGGTTCAGAGCATTGTCAGCTGGGACTATCAATTCATTGGTGGTTCTTCATAGACAATTTCTGGATCATTGGAAGGTAAAGAAAAATCCACTTCAAATTCTTTCCGAATATGAAAACATAAAGAGGAATGTTGGTGAAAGTGTCCAGGCTTACTGTATTAGATTCAATATTGTTTATAATGCAATTCTAGCTGATATAAAGCCACCAATGGGGATGGATTTGTTTAAATTTATTGATGGCTTTGATCCTAACATGGCATATCAATTGAGAGAAAGAGACCCGGCCACATTGGAGGATATGCAGAAAATTTTAGTGATCGTGGAGGCAAATCTGCTAGCTAAGAGAGCTAGAACAAAGACCGAGAAGAAAGTGACCATAAAGGAGGAAGCTTCTTCCTTAGATCACTTGCTTTGAAAAATTGAAAAGATGTTTGATAGACTCACTATTGTAGATAAGCCTAAGACATAGATCAGAAATCCAAATTTCCGTGGTCAGTAGCAACCACAAATTAGGATTAAAAAACGAGAGCAAAGAGCTCAAGACCAAGCAACACAGCAGCAAGTTAAAACACCATTACAACAGAATTTTGTACATGGTCCAGAATTAGATAATGATGAGAATATAATATGAGAGGAGAATCATTTCTTTACACCTAATGGTTTTCCAATTTATATCACAGAGGATGAAGAGTATTTAGAAAGCCCAGCTGTACAACATGATGAAGATTTTATCTTAGCAAATGAAACAGTCCTAGAAGAAGAATCTGATGAATATCAGAGGGGATACATGAATGCCTTGATAGCCCAATAATGACAATATTCACTCAGGAGTATAGAGGTACCCATCAATCCAATTCAAAAGAGGAAGGAAGCAACACCACCAAAGAATGATTCTCCAAATGTGCAGAAAAAGGGAAAGGAGACAGCAGATCCTACCACCAGCAAAACACAGTCAGCAAATGAAAAGTCAAATCAACCAAGTGCATCAAAAGAGAAGACTAAAAAGAAAGATGCTCCACTCAAAGAGGTAGAAAAAAATATAGCCTTTAGCTTAGAGAATGATATTGCTAAGTTAAAAGTGTCAATACCTTTGATTGAATTAATGAAGAATAGCAGCTATAAAGGTCACGTGTCAAAGATTTTGAATTTAGATTCGTTATCTAATATGGTTAATGTGGAGGATGACCAACCCAAGTTTATCTTTGGTCTGACATTAGAAGGTCAATTTGAGGATAGTGATGTAGCTCCTTTTTACATCAGCCTTAGATTGCGTGATTATGTCTTGCAAAATGCTATGTTTGATTCAGGAGCATCTCATAATATGATACCAAAGGCAATTATGGAAAAATTGGGTTTAAACATCACTTGCAAGTAGCATGATCTTTATTCCTTTGATTTTGGTAGGGTTAGATGTATTGGTCTCATCAAAGATTTGGTTGTCACTTTAGATCAGATTCTAGCAAAGAATGTTCTTATGGATGTGGTTGTGGCTGACATTCTCCCTAGATTTGGCATGCTTCTATCTAGATTGTGGGGTGCAAAATTCAAAGGGACATTGCAGCTAGATTTCTCCTATGCCACTGTTCCCGTGTTTGGTCAATTGAGGAAATTATATCAGGAGAAAAATATGAAGTATAAGATCACAAGCAAGGAGAAACCTTTGAATCATCCAATCAATTATGTACATACAGATTTAGAATCTTTTGTTCTTTATTCTGATAGTTTTAATGATGTAAATAGTCAATTAGTTGAAGTTGAAGATATTCCAGAGATCACAGAAAATTTCAGAGTTGTACTTGATCAAGAAAGACAAAGGCTTGATAGTACAACTGAAAAATCAACCTTCCACTAGCAACAAAAAATTGATGGACAACAAGCAAAGGTAGAAGAGCAAGCAAAATTTCAGCATTTGGAGGACGAAGCCGGTTTGTGGAGTATGGACTTTGATGGCGCAGTAGGTAAGGATGGTGCTGGAATTGGTATTTGGATATGAAACCCTGTTTTCCTACCAAACAAAGTCCCGAGCAATGTAAGAGTTTGTTTGTATAAATTGGCTTTTGATTGTTCCAATAATGAAGCTAAATATGAGGCTTTAATTGCTAGTTTGAAAATCCTCAAGAAGTTGAATGCAAAGAGAATTTCAATTTATGGCAACTCTGAATTAGTTATTAAGCAAGTCAAGGGTGAAAACCAAGCCAAACATCTTGGGCTTACCGTAATGCGGTTTTAGATATTTTGAGGGTGTTTCCAGATTATACTTTGACATGTGTCCCTCGTGTACAAAATGTTATTGTAGATTCTCTTGCTACAGCTAAAAGTAACTTAAAGATCCCAATGAATTCAAACAATAAGTTTGAAATTCATGTGAAACATTGCCCAACTGTCCTTGATAATCAAAGATATTGGCAGGTGTTTCAAGATGACAAAGAGATTTAAGAATCTATGCAAAATGAAGGCAAATACAAAGATACTTCTATCGATGGAGAGCACGATGATGGTGAATCAGACATAGAGGTAAATCAGACGAAAGTTTTGCAGTTGAAGGAAAATGTAATTCCTAAAGGCCTAATACCTTTAGAGGAGTTATTTGATCTAGATGATGTAGCCCGAAAACCAAGCTTGGTGCCGACTGAGAAGGGAGTTGAGAATGTGAATATTGGAACAGCAGAAAATCCAAAGATGGTGAAGTTGTCAAAGGCATTGCCTCCTCAGGTAAAGGCAAAATACATTAGTTTATTTTCTTATTTTACTGATGTATTTGCATGGGACTATTCAGATTTGAAGGAGTACGATAAAAGTATAATTCAACACATCATTCTAATCAAGCCAAACTAGAAGCCATTTCGACAAAAGTTAAGAAGGATAAATCCAAAGTTGCTAGTATCAATAGAGAAAGAGGTGAATCGATTGTACAAGGCTAGCATAATCATTCCAATAAGATTTTCAAATTGAATTTCCAATTTGGTGACCATGCGGAAGAAGACAGGTGAGATTAGATTACTGAATAAGGTGTCTTTGAAAGATAATTATCCATTGCCAAAAATGGACCACATACTTCGAAGAGTAGTTGGAGCATTTCGTATGTCGCTGCTCAATGGGTATTGTGGCTATAATCAAATTCTGGTCCATGAGGATGACAGGGGCAAAACAACATTCACCACTCTGTCGGGGACTTTCTATTATGCCAAGATGCCATTCGGATTAAAGAATGCTGGTGCATATGGATATCGCCTTTGCAAATGAGAAAGATGTATTTTTGGTAGTTTATCTTGATGATTTGATAGTTTTTTCCAATTCAGATGAGGAGCATCTTTACCATTTGAAGATTGTTTTTCAGCGGTGTAGAAAGTATGGCATATCTCTTAATCCAAAAAAGAGCTTGTTTTCCATGGATGAAGGGAAGCTTCTTGGTCACATCATAGCCAAGGAGAGCATCCGCATTGATCCTTCTCAAGTGGAAGCCATTCAGAAAATTGATTTTCCACGTAGTAAAAAAGAGATCGAAACATTCAACTGTAATATGAACTTCTTACATTGTTTTGTGCCAAATCTAGCTAAACATTTGAGGGAAATCACAAACATGTTAAAGAAAGATGGTGTAGTAAAGTGGACCAAAGAAGCTATCAAGTCTTTCAATTTGGTAAATTTGGCTCTTTCTTTAGCTCCGATTTTAATCAGCCCAGATTATTCTCAAGATTTTATACTGTTTTCATTTGCTTCAGATCATACTATGGCAGCAGTGCTAATGCAGAAAAGAGACCAGCGTGAAAAGCCAATCACCTTTTTCAGTAGAATAATAAGAGATGCAGCCTTAAAGTATAACATTATTGAAAAGCAAGCTCTTGCCTTGGTAAAATCTTTGAAAGATTTTTGGGTATATATTCTACATTCTCATATTCTTGCTTATGTCCCTAATGCAGCTGTTAAATATGTCTTAGTACAAACATATCCGGAAGGGAGATGAGGAAAATGGATCACAGCTTTGTTAGAATATGACGTGGAAATAAAGCCAACAAAGCTCATCAAGGGGCAGGGGCTAGAAAAACTGATGGCGGAGTCTAATTTGCATGCCTTGGACATAAACTTGATTGCTTCTATGTCTGAAGAAGATGAAGACAGCTCACTTGTTCAGGTATCTGAAATTTTTCTTCATTCTCCTTGGTATTCAGATGTTGTATATGTTCTCCAGCATCTTTCACCGCCACTGGGGATGGCTAGAAATAAAAGTAGAACTATGAAATTAAAGGATGCCAAATTTTGTATTATGAATGTAAAGAGACGAGGCAAATGGATCGTAGCTTTGTTAGAATATGATGTGGAGATAAAGCCAACAAAGCTCATCAAGGGGCAGGGGCTAGAAAAACTGATGGCAGAGTCTAATTTGCATGCCTTGGACATAAACTTGATTGCTGCTATGTCCGAAGAAGATGAAGACAACTCACTCGTTTGAGGTGTTTTTTTCCCTTTTGGTGACCCAAAATTCCTCCAAAATTCATGAAATTTTCTGGGTTTTCATATTTTTTCAAGAGAAATTCAGAAATGTAAGCCATTCCTCAAAATTCCTTACCAAATCAATGAGCAGCGCCAGTGGCGTTGCGCATCAGAGGAAAATCCCTGTGTATTGCAATTAAAAATTTGAAAATGACAAAAACTTCTCCAAACTTCTTCAAAATTGGCATGAGGCAAGCTGATCAACTACTTTGCTAAGCCAAAGAAGCTTCAGCCAAGATTCTAAGTTTGTCTTGCTCCTTTTTGACCTTTAAGGCTCTCCTTAGCTTGGCTTTTAGTCTTCTTATTCTTGCCTTACAAATTTTGTTACAGGCAAAATAGTGATAGGCTATGTGTTGCAACATTTTCTTCTCCTTATTAGCCTTGTCAAGAAACTTCTCAAGGTGGACATTCACTCTTTCCAACCATGATTCTCGATCAACCTCTATCTCTTGCTCTAGTGAAGTCAGTTTGACTTTCCTTCTTTTTTCCATTTGTCGGTTTTCCCTGATAGTTTGCAGCTCCATGATCATCTATTTATCCTCCAATTGCTTGTTTTGTTGCTCAAGGTATTTAATGATCCACTTAGCCCTCTCAAGATTGATGGATAAGGCATGGATATCAACTTCTTGTTCTCTAATGACCTCCTTGAGCGTTGAGTTTTGGGAGATCAAATCAGTATCCTCCTCATGAATCAAAATAAAGTTTCTCTCTTGACCTTCAAAAGACCCTTCATCATGCAATGGTTTATTTCCTCTATCTTGTACCTACTCTGCTGAAGAAGAAGGCAAAGCCCCTTTCACCCCAGGTGAAGATAACATTTTCATGTTGTCCGATGAAGAGAACGAGACCCCTTCCACCCCTGGTGGAGATAATACTCGTTTTGCAGCTGTAAAAAGTCTTCTTGTCCCCTTTTCATAAGTGATTAAAACAGGAATGTGAGCCTCTTCAATTTTGCTTTCATGCTCTCTTTGTTACTTGGAAGGTCCAGCTTCCTCTTGAGGTTCTGCAAAAATTTTAGGTCCCTTGAAAATCTCATGGGCAGTGAAGGTTTCCCATGGCACTCCCAACTGAGTCAACTGGTGCAGAACAACAATTTTAATGATAGAAAAGTGATATATGCTATTGAGCTACTGTGGGTAGGGTTTCCTCTTTGCAATTACAATCATCCTCTCTATGTTTTTGCAAATGAAGTATGGTATGCTCATCATTTTAACCCTAGTAAAATGCATAAGCAACCTGATATGATAAGCATAGATTCGGGAGAACCTTCCCTCACATGTGAAGTATTTAATGATGAGTTTCATTAATGGCACATACCGGTCCTCCAAAAACTTGAAAGGAAACACCTTGCCCAATTGGCTATGATATCTAGCTTTAATGTAGGGTTCATAGTTCTGTTTGCTGATATTTTGTCTCTTATTCCATCTTTCCCCCACATCTAACATCTTAGTTGCTTCTACAATAATGGCTGGTGAAAGAGTGAAGTTGATGCCAGCAAGCTGTACCATATTGTCCTCCATGTTGATGACAAATTGCCTAGCCAATTCATGATGATACCTAACCCTCTCTACCATCTCACAGAACTCAAAGCAAGATTGGTATTTGAAACAAGTGGTGGCAAGAGGACAAGAAAGAAGTTCAACACTACTAATAGGCTCCTCTCTGATGATCTTCCCACCCTTGTGAGGTCTCCTAGGCTGCAAATTTCTGTTTCCTGAACTATCACTTTGTGTTTCTTCATCATAGCCTAAATCACTGTTTCTTGCCATTGTGCTTGTTTTAGGAAAAATGATGAAATGAAGGTATGATGAAAAATGGTGATGAAAGAGGACAATAGTGATGAGTATGAAGAGATTTTACTCTTGGGAGATGAAATTGGGGAGTGAAAGGAATGAGTTTAGGAAATTAGGGTTTAGTGAGGGATTAAGGGTTTGGTGAGGGAAACTCTTGCTTTAGAGGAGTGGGGTATGAGAAAATGAGATGAATGAAGTGTATTAGGGTAAATAAAGAGTGAAAATGGGTTTGATAAAGTTTTTGTCAGGGTGGGATGAAAATTGCACAATTGGAAGGTAAATAATGAAGAGAAGCTAGGGTTTCATTCTTCACATGCAAGATCTATGAAAAACACCAATGTGACTTCAATTCCAACCTTAGGAGGATGAGTACTTACTTGTAGAGGGAAAATGTAGCAAATTTGAGGTTTGTTGAGCAATTTGGCACGATTTGGATTGATTTGGAGCAAACTGGACTGATGCACAACGCACTGGGCCCACTGTGTAGCGCCCTCTTGATGTGCAGTGCCAGTTCAAATTTACATTGCAGTTCTGCCTCTGATGCGCAGCGCCTGCCTGATGCGTAGTGCACTGCCTCTGATGCGTAGCACCAGGCCAAGTTGCCTTGAAAACAGGGTTTTTTGCTTCTTTGACTCCCAAATCATGATTTTGGTGTTCCAAGAGTAAATTTGCATAATTAAATGACCAAGAGAACCCTTTTCACTTTAAATATGAATGACTTTAATTTTTCACTCATCTCAAACCCACTTTTCTAATGTTCAAATCACTTTTGGTTTTGAATTCTGTTTTTCCACTGAAATTGATTTTTCTTATCATTTGACAAACTGATGCTTTGACGCTTGTGTTTTTACTTGCAGTGGCTGGAGTTGGCAAGGTGACCAAGGGTAGCAATTCTGAGCTTATTACATATAGGAAAATTAAAATTACATGAAATTTTTATACATAGAACATAAAAACTCCGTTTTACCTCAAAACAGGGTTTTGAGGAAAAAATCACTTATTGAGTATATCATTATTGAAATTTTGATCTTGAGACCTTATTAGACCTCCTCATGTGCCTGCTGACCATTATTGAGCCTTTACATGACTATGGTGGCAAACCCTAGACCCAATGAGACCTAAAACCCTAAAAATGGCTTTTGCATATGTAATGAAAAAAGATGACTGTAAATGACCTAAACTTGTGAAAATAGGCCAACAGGTAAAGACCATTAGGGAAATTTGATAATGAACCACTACCATCAGTTGATCCATGATCCTAATAGAATACAGTTGATCGGTTGAGACACCTAGAATGCATGCAAAAAAGAGAATTTTTATCACTGATGGAGGGATGAAGATACCGACACTAACAGGTCCAATGATATACTTTGATTAGAACTTTGGATATCATCCAAATATCACATGGTGTAGATTATTACCAAATATGGTATTAAGTTGTAGCATATTACTATGTATTAACATATAGTTGCAACATATTGCAATTCAAAAGCCAAGGAGATCCACAGGTTTGAGCCCGGGACATGCTTGCAACCTTACAAAAGGTTTTACCAGTGTGCCCTTGCTATATGAGTTGTATGGTGAAGTTCAGGAACTAATATTATTTGTGCCTGTAAAATGCCATTTGAGGCCTAACTTGGCAAGTATTGGGCCTTTTTTAAATATGTAAGTTGTGTTGGAATGCTGAGGTTGAGGCCTATCTTCGAACAGTAGCCATGGATGCTTGCCTGCAAAATCCAAAATGGCAAAATTTGATATAAAGAGACTTATGAGAATTTTTAACACCATGGATGCCCACTTGGAAGCGGACTTGGAGATGTAGTCTAGGAGGGACAAACTCCGTCATCAAATATCTTGTGTTTGATTCTTATTTCTGTTGGTAGCAATTATTTTTCAAATTTCAATTTTATGCTTAAAGGAACTTAAAAATCAATTTCTCTCATTCATTCACATAAAAGCAACCTTAATTAAAATTTGAAGAAATTGAGAAAAGAGTCAATTTTATGTTTTTGGATCATATTTTGGTATCAAAGCAAGGTTGATCAGGTATAGGCAGGATATTTTCCAATGTGAATGTTGACTAGATCTAGGTTGCGACATGGTGAAAGGAAACTTGTATAGATAAATCTAGATATTGGAAAGAGGAAAGTATCTCAAAATTTGGAGATGGGAGAGCCAAATGAAGGAGAATGTCCTGAGACAAAGTGCGAGGAGAAATTTTAGCAGATATTCCCCAATATGCAAAGGATGATTACATAACTTTATGAAGACAAGAAGACTATAGATGCAACTTCGTCTTCTAAAGGCACAAAAGTGAAAAAGGGCAAGGAAAAAGATGATGGTAATGAACCTCCTTCTCCTCCATCTTCATCTTCATCTTCTTCTTCTTCCTTATTCTCTTATCATTCAACTTCAGATTCAGACTCACAAAAGAAACCAAATAAATCTCCTTTATGGAAGCTTGATGTTAAGTTTGAATTGCCCATATATTATGGTGAAATGAATCATGAAAAGTTATATAACTGGATAAAGCAACTTGATGTGTATTGTAGAATTCAAAATATTGTTGATGAATCCACAAAAATTCAGTTAGCTACACTCAGAATGGGGGGAACAACTTTGATTTTCTGGGAAAGTAAAACTCAATTAGATTTGAAGAATAAAGGTAAAAGTATCTCTTCATGGTCTAAGTTTGTTAAATCTCTTAGAAAGAAATTATATCCTTTAGGATATATGCAACATGCTGTAATTAATTGTAAATATTTAAGGCAATGTAAAGGGCAGAGTGTGCAAGAGTTTACATAGGGATTCACGGAAAAGGCACTAGTGCTTAATGCTCCATTAGACACACGTACAGGATAATTTATTGAAGTATATTGGAAGTTTGCATTCTTATTTGCAACATACATTGCTTATGTTTAATCAAATTGAATTTGATGAAGCGTGTGTACAAGGCATTCATATTGAATAAGGTGTTAGACCTTTTCTATCAAACTTTTCAAGGAAACTATTCAAGAATTCAGAGAGAAAAGATTCAAAAGAAGGAAAAGGGAAGAGAAAGTTGAAAGGGAAGAAATCAGCAACAAATAAGAAAGAAGGATAAATTCTTACTTTTACTCATTGTCAGAGGATTGGACATGATGACTCCAACTATTGGAAGATTCATCTAGAACTTAATCCAAATAAGTTCCTTAAGAAGAAGGGTGAGATGAAAGCTAATGTTGTAGTCAAACACAATCTAGGATCCGACTCTAGTGATGAAAAGAAGATAGCCGCTATGGGTCTGATAGGTAATTCTTCTGAATCTAGCTCTAGCTCTACTTGTTCTTCATCTTCTTCAAAATTTAATGATGTGATTGAAGAAAAGAAAAGAGTTGAATTGTTTTGTATCAGGATTATCTCGAAGCACACTAAGATAGACACATTATTTGATAGTGGATCACAAGAAAATCTAGTATTTGAAGAACTAGTGAGGAAATTGGGATTGGAAACTAAAAATCATCCAAAACCATACCCTATAGGATGGTTGAAAGAAATCACGAAGATGTGAGTCACAAAACAGTGTCGATTAAGGTTTGCAATTACAACTATTTTTTTTATGAAGTTGAGCTAAATGTGATTCCTTTGGATATGTGTGCAATTGTGTTGGGTAGTCTGTATATTTATGATCGATATGTCATATTTCATAGAAAGGAGAATAAGTATCATATTGTGAAGGATGGAATTGACTACATTGTTAGGGCCCACAGAATCAAGACAAGCTTGGATTTAATCAATGTTGGTAAAATGAAAAGACTAATAAATTCAAGTAAAAAGTGTGTTCTCATGCTTGTTAAAGAACAATCTAAAGATAAGTGTGATGCTTTTCAAGGGTGTAATTCTTTGTTTAAGGACAATTTGGCTGAAATAGTAGATTCTTATAAGAAATTGCTTAAAGAGCCAAAAAGTATACCTCCAAAACGAGAAATACAATGTGAGATTCAATTACAATTTGATGCCCCTCTTCTAAATATTGACATGTATTGTATGTCAGTCATAGAAAATGAATAAATTAAGAAACGAATTCAGGATTTGGTTGATAAAGGCTTTATTCGATCTAGTTCTTCTTCATGTGGATTACTGATCATATTAGTCCCAAAGAAAGACAAAACTTGGAGAATGTTTGTTGATTTTAGAGCTTTAAATAAAATTAGCATCAAGAATAGGTATCCTCTTCCTAGAATTGATGATTTTCTTGATCAGTTAAAGAATGTTGTTTACTTTACAAAACTGGATTTAAGAACTAGTTATTATATTTTTATTGCAGAGAATGATATATTGAAAGTTGTATTTAAGACTAGACATGGGCTTTATGAATAGTTTGTTAAGCCATTTGGTTTATGCAACACTCCAACAACTTTCATGAGAGTGATGAATGATGTGTTTCGTCCTTTTATTGATAAGTTTGTCATAGTCTATCTGGATGATATTCTTATTTTCAGTTCAAGTTTGGAAGAACACGTAAAGCATGTTAAAAAAGTTTTTGATGTATTGAAAAGAGAGAAACTGTATCTCAAAATTTCTAAGCGTGAATTTGGAAAATCTTCCTTAGTCTATCTTGGTTACATATTTGGAGGAGGTCAACTTAAAATAGACCCAACTAAAATTGATGTAATAATTAAGTGGCCAAGTCCTCAAAATATGATGGAAATTAGAAGTTTCTTGGGTGAAGTTAAATATTGGAGGAAGTTTATTTCTCATTTCTCTTTTATTGCATCACCACTTCATGATTTAACAAGTTATAAAGTTCTTTTTTAGTGGGGAGGAAAACAACAAAAAAATTTGATACTTTAAAGAAGAAAATTGTGACAACTCCAATCTTGGCTTTACCAGAACTACACCATCCATTTTAAATAGAAACTGATGCTAGTGGGTATGCAATGGGTGCAATATTATTGCAAAAAGGAAATCCTATTTGTTTTCATTCAGAAACATTTTCTAAATAAATTTCTAATTATCCAATTGATGATAAAGATTTATTTGCATTAGTGAAAAGTGTTAAAAAATGGAAACATTATTTAATGGGCAAAGAAACAATGATTCATACAGATCATCAACCACTTCAATACCTTCAATCTCAAAATTAGCTGCAATAATCTTGACATTATAGATGGATGTGGTTTTTGTAGAAATTTCCCTTAGTAATCCAATATAAGAAAGGTACCACCAATAAAGTAGCTGATATTTTATAAACACCTTATTTTAATTCTTAAGTTATTCTTCAAAATAGTTATTTAGCACATGATAGTTACATTGAACAATATGTTGAAGATATTGATTTCAAAGATGTTTATGAATCACTAACTCATGGTGCTCACATGGAAGAATTGAATTATCATGTTCATGACACGTTATTTTACCATATTGGCAAGTTGTGCATACCACAGGGAGAAAGAATGTATGTGAAGAGGGGAGCACATTCTTCTCTTGTTTCAGGGTATTTTGGTGTAGGTAAGACAATGGCACAATTACAAAGGTATTGCTATTGGTCCTGGATGAATGAAATAGTTTTCAAGTACATCAAAGGTTGTGTCATGTGTTCAACAAGAAAACCAAGCAATAGAAAGTAAATTTTGTATATTCCACTTTCAGTTCCTTCTTGGCCATGGGATAGTATACCTATGGATTTTGTAGGAGCTCTTCCTATGTCTAGAAAAGGGCATGATTATTTGTATGTGTGATTGATATATTTAGCAAAATGTGTATTCTTGTTCCATGTAGAAAGCAAGTAACTATTGAACAAACTACACAGATGTTCTTCCAAAATGTATGGGTTCATTTTGGTATGCCTACTTCTATCATTTCAGATCGGGACTCTCATTTTATGGGAGAGTTTTTGTCCACTTTGTGGGGACTCATGGACACTAAATTAAGAAAGAGCACATATTTTCATCAACAAATGGATGGGAAAACAGAGGTGCTGACCAGAACAATGCTACATATTCTTAGAGGTTATTGCAAAAAACATCCTATGTTGCGGTATGAATCCTTACATTATGTCCAACATGCTTACAACCGGGCCTTGCACTCTTCTACATGTAGATCTCCTTTTGAAACATGTTTTGGGTAGTTTCTAAAATCACCAATAGACTTTATGTTTGGTGAAGAAGATAAGGAGGGTGGACATGGAGATGTCGACAAACAAATCAGGTTCAATCAAAGAACCCAAAAGATTCATGAAGCAGTGCAGGATCAATTGGAGAAAAGATGGGACAAGTACAAAATGTGACATGACAAGCATCAGGTGGACCATCACTTCCTGGTTGGTGATCAAGTATGGTTGTACATCAGTAAAGAGAGGATGAAAGGTGAAGGTAAGAAGTTGAGAACTATAAGGTATGGTCCTTTTAATATTGTTGAGAATATTCAGCACAATGCATTCTAGTTAAATTTGCCTCCATACATGCACATATATTCAGTGGTAAATGTTGAAAATTTGAAGTTGTACGAACCTCTTATGATCATGGATCCAGAGGAAAATGCTCCAATTCCAACTGTAGATGATTTTTGACCTGAATGTATGACTGAGTTATAGAAAGATACCATTTTAGACAGAACGTTTCACACTTCTAGGCATGGAGATGTTGAATATCTTCGAGTGGGACTCAAAGGCATGAAAGAAAGAAAGGCAAGATGGATGGAGATAGGAAGGGTGAAGGAGTTGTACCCTCACCTCATGTCTACTTAAAACCAAACTTTTGGTAGTCCAAAAGCTTCTAGTGGAGAGGAATGATCTAGGAGGATCCTTGAAATGCTTAAAATTTTATAGTCTTACATTCTCATGAAACCAGTTCCAAGTCAAAGAGCTCATTGTATTGATTCTAGTGGTATATCCGGTTTGTAAAATGGCCTCTGTATGACTGTGAAAACACGTACTGAAGTTTTTCTCCAACATACAAAAAAATGGGCCTTTGCAAGACAAGTGGGAGTCTAACATCATGACAAGTGGCAGGTTAAAGTCAACACATGTGGTAGTCTAAGTCAAGTTAAAGTGTAGGTCAGAGATCAGATGGTAAGGTCAGGGGTTGAACCCGTGACCTCCGAATCAACAATCCAAAATCATACCATTAAGCCACGACATTACTTAATAAATAATGGGTGCGATGTGTTATTTAAGGTTTGTTTAAATTACATTATGGAGTAAGGGTTGGCGGATCTTGCCAAATTCGGAGACCCTGCAAAACCTTTGGTTGTATTAGTTGGCACCCTAAATTTATCAGCGGAGCCTCCATTCTAAACTTGATGCATTTGTTAAAACATTTGTTATAACAATCACAGTTGGCATGGGGTTAATGCTAATGATAAACCTCCAGTGATAACCATATGCCATATTTAATATATCACCATCAGATGAATGTTATAACCATATGTTATGTTTAAAACATTTGATCCTCTAATGTTAAACACCATGATGATATGTAATATCATTGGTTCAATGATAGAAATTGATTAAAAACTTTGGATATGATCCAAAGATCACATGGCGCGGATTATTACCGAATATGGTATTAAGTTGTAACATATTACTATGTATTAACATATATTTGAAACATATTTCCATTCAAAAGCCTGAGACATTCGCGAGTTTGACCTAGGGATCTGCCTGCAGCCTTATAAAAGGTTTCACCAATGCGCCCTTGCTGTAGAAGTTGTATGGTGAAGTTAAGGAATTGGTGTTATTTGTCCCTGTAAAATGCATTTTGAGGCATACCTTGGCTAATATTGGGTCTTTTTGAAATCTGTAAGTTGTGTTAGAGAGATGAGGCTGAGGCCTATCTTTTGATAGTAACCATTGATGCCTGTGTGCATAGTCCATAATGACAAATTTAATGTAAAGAGACTTCTGAGAATTTTTAATACAATAGACGCCCACTTGCAAGAAAACCTAGAGATGTAGTCGAGGACGGACAGACTCCGTCATCAAATATCTTATGTTTGCTTCTTATTTCATTCGTTCATGTTTATTTTTTAGATTTCTAGTTGATGTTTAAAGGTAATTAAAAATAAATTTCTCTCATTCATTCACACAAAAGAATCATTAGTTAATCTTTGAAGAAATTGAGCAAATAGTCAATTCTGTGTTTCTCGATCAGTCTAGATTGATCAATTTATTTTTGTTTTAATGAAATTGTCAAATCTAGTGTAGGAATTGAATTGAGAATTTATGCACTATTTTCTAAAACTTAGTAGGTTGTTAATGGTTTTCTAGGATTAATGCTTATGGTTTTAATTTTAATGAATGCCTTTTACTACAAGATTAGAGTGGGTAATAATTGTTGTTTGCAGGGAAAATTAGGGTTTTGTTTTGCACGTTGTTGGAGTCATTCTCTGGCATCTCTAGTGTTGCACATCGAAGTTCACAAACTCTTATATTGGCAATTAAATGTTGGTCCATTAATATGCCCTATACTACACCCAACATTTTGGTGTCGTTGTGGGCGAGGTTCATAGGGGATTGACCTTGGTGACCTATTGTTGTTTAATTTTCTCTTTACCTAGTTTCTCTTGCAGGTTTTTTATTTTGTTTCTTTCCTACATATGTTTCTGACCTTTTTATGGTTTTCATTTCTCAGGTGCTGTAAGAACCCCCATATATATATGGATTACCCCTGTGCTGACAAAATATACCAGTAGGCTTCTTAAGAATAATAAAATGGTATTTTAGGGAATCATAAAATGAGGAGTTTTGATGTTGCTACAAAGATATACAAATCATCTAACTAAGAACCCACAAGTGCATAATTTAATATTTTGCTTGAACATAAAAATAATATTAATAAATCTTTGATTTCAAAATTGGATTAATTGCAGGAAGAAAAATAAAAAGGATGAAGAACCACTATTTATAGATTGTGCCAATTGTATGAATCACTTCCTTAGAAAGTGTCCACTTAGTAGCCTAAACGTTTGTAGAATTTGTGAAGGGGATCATGCATCATAACATTTCCCATCATTGCCAGGATTACTAAAGGTAAATAGGAAATCAAGTAAGGAATCAAATGAATTTCCAAGTATAAGTTAAGATCCATCATCAGTTAAAGATTATAATAGTGTTTATTATCCTAAGCAGGTTCCTTAACAGATTTATAATCCTATAGTTCAATGGAAAACTTTTAATCCTCGCCCAATTGAACATCCTACTTCATGGCTATACTGGACCTTTCCTTCGCCCTCTTCTTGAAGTTAGATATCCCCATGTCCTTAAGAATGGTTTGGAGCTTCTTCTCTAGGGAAGTATTTCGTGCAAAACCAATTACTTAATCAACAAAAAGAATCACAATTTCACTCAATTCACTAGCAAGTCATCCTCCTCCATAGTCCCAACTACATGTGCAAACTTATCCTAATCCATATCCTAGCCCTTATCTTAATCCATACCTTTGGCCTAATCCAAACTATAATCCATTTGTCTAAATCAAACCCTTTACCTAACCCTAGTCCACACCTTAATCTAAACCCTAACCCTATATATAACCCTAGTCCTAACAAGGAGGTTTCACAAAAATTAAAACACATGTTCCTCCCATTGATTCCTCTATTAAACGAAATGATATATCTTTGAGGTTGGGTGAAGTTGGGGTGAGTTTGGAAACATATCCTATAACTACAAAACATTCACCCTAGGGAGATCTAATTCAAAGACCATTAGAGGAGAAACCTATAATTGGAATGTAATCTAAAATTGTTGTTGAAGATCATCAAAAGAAAAACCTTAGAATTTCCTTTAACCATTCTTTTCAATTTGAAAAGAAGATATTTGAGCCCAAAGTTGAGGGATTTTTCTTTCTTCTTTCACCATATCCGTCATGCCTCTAAGAGAGTTATCCTCAAGTTGTGGAAGATTTGTATAAGTTGGAGAATCATAAATATGTGGATCAACACACCTTATTCCCTCATCATTCAACAATTGTAGGTATTATGTCAATTAAAGAATCTGGTTGCTCATACTCCATTATGTCTTGAAGTTTATTCTTTAAAAATGAGTGTGAGTATATTTACCATTCTGTTACACATATGGCTACATTGGAAATACTCCTACACTTGAAGGAGATATTCCTCTCTCTAAATTAGGGTAGGATAGTATAAGAGAAATGAATAGAAATGTCATTTGAAATAAAATTGTTACAACAAAACTCTTGAAAATACAATTCCCCAGGCACAACTATTGAAATTTATGTCATTATGCATTCTTCTAGTAAGATTGTCAGAATCAATTCACCCTTAATGCCTCATATTTTATAATTGAATTTGATTATTGGCCGAGATTATTCATTGGGTCAGTTAGGGGGACTTTTGTTGTTATACTTTAAATTCATAAGCTTAAAAGTATACTACTAGCCTATTCTTTTTAACAGACTGTCATCCAAGAAACCTTTTCAAGTTTCTCTTCGAAGGTATTGATGAAAATCCTCCTATGGTGGACCACTCCTATAAAACCCTAACAAGCTTTCATGAGAACCCTAGCATGATTAGCTTGAGGAATATTTTAAAGTCATTATATAAGATGTTTTATTTAAAATGAGTCTTTAGGGTAATTAAGAAAAAATCATCCCATCATGTGCTCTTAAGGAGATAATTTTCCTCCGCACCCATTAAGTAACCTATATGATGTTAATCATCAACAAAGTCTTTTAACATAAATGACTTAATTGAGGGATAAGAGGTCTCATTACGAGCCAATGTACCATGATCATGGGTCCTAATGAGAATGAAATTACCGCTATTGGTCACGAAGCCAGAGTAATAGATTTCAGTTGAAAAGTTGGAAGACATGAGGTTTTATCACAAGCTAACTTGTTCATTCTTGTTAGCCCTTGTCAATGGCACCATCGTTCGATGGTTACCAGGTCAGGACAGTGGCCTTCATTTCATTCCTAAACCAAAGTAAATTCTTTTAAAAGACTCTGAATCTATATCTAATAGATGAAACACAAACATTTTGTGGGGTTAAAAGGCATCCTTATTGAGGCTATAAATGCCTACTAGAAGTAGGGCCATGCCTATGGTATTAAATATAATTTTACACTATGATTTTGTTAGGTACCTATACTACTAGTTTAGACCCTTATTGTTATTAGTGCAACCCCCTTATTGTATTGTTGTGCCCATGTAGTCCACATATTGTTATTATGGTGCGCTATAGAAGCCCACTATTGTTATTGTTGTGCCCTTACATTATTATTGTTATGTCGGATATGATTATATTCTGAACCCTTAGACTCCTATATATAGAAAAGAGGTCTTGTCATTTGTATCATCCAAGAATTGTTCATTTGTGCAAGATAAAGGAGGCTGCCCCCTCGAAGAGGCTTATTTTGAAGTCGTTGATCTATATTTTCTCTATTTTGTGAGATGGTTGCATAACATTGTTATGTCCCTATACTACTAGTGTAGCCCCTTATTATTATTAGTGTAACTCCCTTATTTTATTGTTGTGACCATGTAGTCACCATATTGTTATTATTGTGCCCCATAGAAGCCCACTATTGTTATTTTTGTGCCCTTACAATATGATTGTTATGTCGGATCTAATTATATTGTGACCCCTTACGCTCTTATATATAGAAAGGAGGACTTGTCATTTGTATCATCCAAGAATTGTTCATTTGTGTAATCTAAAGGAGGTTTCCCCCTCGAAGAGGCTTATTTTGAAGTCGTTGATCTATCTCTTATTCTATTTTGTGAGTTGGTTTCATAACATTTGGTATTAGAGCTTTTGATTCTAGGATTTCACTTCTTCAAATAGGTCATCATGGAATTTTGCCTATAATGTTTTTTCTACGAAGTGGAAGAACCAGAAATTAACACCCATTTGAGCCAAACTATTTCTGAAGCTCCTCCAAATTTTAGCTCTTGTCTCACTATAGTTTTGGAGATATGAGATGAGGAAGTTAGGATTTTTACAGGCTCGAGAATTCCATCTAAAACATGTCATCGTGGAATTTTCGCTATAACTTTGCTTCTACAAATATTTGGAAGTGGATATTAAAACCCATTTGAGACGAAGTTGAGCTTCGCCTTAGGTACAAATTTCATAACTTGGGTTGCTATATTTCCAATGATGTGGTCCAAGGAAGTTAGGGTTTTGGCAGGCTCCCGAATTCCATCTCAAATAGATGACCTGGGGAAAATCGTCATAATGTTATCTTTGAGCATCAAATACCAATTTTATAAAAATTTAAAGAAATATAACACACTATATTTGTTTGGGTATTGTTTTGAGGGTGAAAGGTCGAAACAATGGCACATGGCACTTCATACAAGTTTTCTCTACTGAACCACTATAATCTAATTATTGTGGGAGATTGGGCATAACTCTTTCAGGAAGAAGCCAATATCGATCAAACATGTGGGGTTGGAAAGAGGACTCAGAGTGATACCAAAAAACGAAATTTTAGAACTTGGAGATCCAAGATTAGGGAGTTACAATTGTTTCAATATCAATCTCCTAAAAGAAAGAAAAAGAGATATGAGGAAGTTTGATGGAAAGGATCCGGTAACTCAGATACAATAGATGGAGCAATATTTTGATCTACATAATGTGAAACTATTACAAAATATACATATTACATCTTTATATTTAGAACCAAATCAATTTGTATGGTATAAAGGGCTTTGTTCTCGTAAACCGCTTTTCACTTGGTCAATGTTTGCATAGGAAATGATAGCACATTTTGAGGATACAAAGAGCAACACCTTCTTTAGTCAATTGATAAATCTAAAAAAAAAAGGGTTCAATGGTAGAGCACATTGAGGAGTTCTAAAAATTGAATATAAGGGTAAATGATATTCTAGAGAAGTAGAGGATTGAGGTCTTCATAGGGACTTTAAAGGATAACATTCAACATGAGGTTCGTCTTTGGGAACCTGATTCATTGGACAAGGCATTCAGGTTGGCAAGAAAATTTGAAAACAAAATTATGGAAACAAGGGATCTTACCACTCACAACTATAAATATGGAAGCATTATTTCTCATAGCCTTCCAGAGCCTACAAGGTTGAGACCACAACAATTGGAAGGAAAAAGAGAAAAAGGGCTTTGTTATAGTTGTGAAAGCAAATACGCTAAAGGTCATAAGTGTTCTTAGAAGAAATTATTTTACATAGATTGTGAAGAGGAGGAAGAAAAGGATCAATCAATATCAAAAGAAGAGCATATACACTAGGAACCAACCCTAGAGAAATAATAAATGAATCTAACCATATCTTGTAGTGCATTGGTAGGAATTAGAACTCCTCAAACTCTTAAGATAGATGGAAAAACAGAGATAGTGAACAAATATTTGGAAGGATATCTTCATTGCATTTTATGAGATAAAAAAAAATAATGGGTCAAGTGGTTACCTCTAGTTGAATGGTGGTATATCGCTTTAGCAAAAATGACCCCATTTATGGCACTTTATGGGTATCATAAACCATCCATCACATCATTTTTAAGAGAAAATTATAAGGTTCAAGGAATGGAAGATCGCATCAAGCATCAACAATAAGTTCTCAAACTCTTAAAGGATAACCTCACTTTGGCACAAAATCAAATGAAACAACAGGCAGATCAACATCGCAGCGAAAGAAATTTTGATGTAGGTGACTGGGTATTTTTACGGCTACAACCATACAGACAAATGTCCCTCAATCAAGCGAATAAGGATAATATATTATCACCAAAGTACTATGGTTACTATAATGTGTTGCAAACTATTTATACTATGGCATACAAATTTGAGCTCCCTGCATGTTCTCGAGTGCCCCTAGTTTTCCATGTTTCATTCTTAAAGAAGTTTATAGGTGACAAGCTCCCAGTTCAAACAATATTGCCAGAACTTGATGAGGAAGGAAAAATCATAGCGGAACCTAAAGCAATCATGGAAACAAGAATTTGATAGATAGGAAATCGATCAATTTCACACTATCTCATCAAGTCAAAGAACTTACTTGTTGAAGATTTCACATGGGAGGATGAGAATTTTATATAGAAGCATCGAAAACTACTCAAGTGTTTGAGGACAAAACATTTTGAAGGAGAGGGGCATGTTATGTCCCTATACTACTAGTGTAGCCCCTTATTGTTACTAGGGAAACCCCCTTAATGTATTGTTGTGCCCATGTAGTCCCCATATTGTTATTATTGTGCCCCATAGAATCCCACTATTATTATTGTTGTGCCCTTAAAATATTATTGTTATGTCGACTCTGATTATATTGTGACCCCTTCGACTCCTATATATAGAAAGGAGGTCTTGTCATTTGTATCATCCAAGAATTGTTCATTTGTTTAATGTAAAAGAGGTTTCTCCCTCAAAAAGGCTTATTTTGAAGTCACTGATCTATGTTTTCTTCTATTTTGTGATTTGGTTGCATAACATATTTACTTGGTTTTTTTGTCTTTCCCTAAACTCATTATCATATCTCTTTACGAATGGCTTTAATATCGTTTCAGTAATAATGTTTGGAGTTTTATCTTTCAAAAATAATTTGGTTTTATGGATGTGGGACCCTTAGTGCAAGTGATTCACTTTGCATGAACAAGAGTAGCTTTAGCTATACACTTGGGTAATGGTAATATGGAAATACTCGGAAGGTATCATTTTGTAATATTTCTTTTCCCCTATTTCCATAAATTTTAATGCATTGGCTTCCAAATATTTCACTTCTATTTATAATAATGAGGCTGCTGAGAGTGAAGACTTGCTGATTGGGACTACTCTTAAGATGCTTTGAGGAAATTTTGTTCGTTGCTTCTTGTAGTAACGACATTATTAGCATTCCTATTGTAGCCCTGGCATCATAATTTCTTTGGATTAGTCTTAATGAATAAATAACCCAATACAAAAATGAACCAGCATACATTATCTTTTAGAACAGTCAAATCTAGAAGGGAATATTTGTTTACACATGGTTGCAGGAACATTTATGGTTCAATTTTGTTTTTTTACAAGGGAACATTAGTATATCTGTTGATTCATTTGCATGAGGACATGCAAGATGATCTGCATGCGGGGGATGTTAGGCCCCAAAATTGTTGTACTTAATGCCCCTTTTTATTCATATGATGCCCTACATATTCCTTTGATTTATCGGTTTATGAACTCTTCTTACATTTTTTTAATGAAATAGTGAATATTTTCTCTTGGGTTGTATTTTATATAAGAATACCTTCATTATATGCATTTCTAGGATTAATTCTCATTAAAATGTTGTTAATGTGGATTTTCTTGTTCTTGCATCGCATAGGGATCCTACAGTAAGTATATGTAGACAACTTCATCATTAAATCTTGCCATGAAGGAAAATACTAGCTCGTAGTACAAACCCATTCCTCGAATGATATTGGATCCTTTTGGACAGTCATAAGTGGAATTATCTTTCATTGACCTATTCCTGCACTACAGAGCAACATTCTTGCACAAGAGAGCAACCAATTTAGGGCTTTCATACATTGACACATTTTTAGGAAAATTCAGGAAAGGTTTTTGTTCAAAATTTTGTTTGAACACCTCCACATGAGTCAAAATGCACTTAGGTCATAGAGATGGATTTTTAGGGAATTATTAATGCTTTAGTCCCAAATTCGCACCAGTTTTCAAACTACCAATTTCCAACTCGATTTGCGTGCATATGAAAGTGAATCTTGATATTCTAGAAAACAAGTTTTATTCCTTGTATAGGAAATTGAGTATATTTCAGACATTTTTCTAAAATTTGACACTCTTTTGGAGATCCAAAAGTGGTATGTGAGGAAGATTTGTAGAAAAATGAGGTAAAACCTAGATTTGCAAAAGTAGCCAAACAATCAACTTTGGGCACAATTTTCAAGGGAATGGACTTGAATCCGAAAATTCCATATTTCCAAAATTTGCATCGATCTAAGATATACATAAGGATCTTTGAGGCAGTTTTATAAAAAATGATGTTTTTTCGAAAATTCAAAATATGCCTAGATTTGCAAAATTCACATCAGATTTGAGTTTCTTCGATTGGATCATGGCTAAAATAGATATCCCATTTTTGGAACATTGTTGGGATTCAATCTCCATATTGTTCTCAAATGATTAGCTTGTCTAAAGCCAAATTTGGAACGTAAAAAAATTATAAAAAAACAAAGCTATGGATCCAAGCTCTCTAGAAAACCATCCATTGTACTCTCATGTCGTTGGATTAATTCTAGAGGGTTATTCCCCCTTCCCTCTAATTAATTAGATGTTAGATTACTGAATATGTATTAAGAACTGAGATTCCTTTAATAGAAATATTTAATGTGAGATTCAACTCTTATTTGTGTTCAATCTTGTTAATATTTTTGTGTATTTTATAGTTTAATATTTTCCTTACAAGGAAAGAGGTTGGTTGGCTATGACCCAGCCAACCCAACTCATTATTCTTTGATTAGTAGAACTGTGTGGATTGATTTTTATACATATAGTTGTGGCGTGAAGATCTAGTATTATATTGTTCACATAAGTTTGCAAAAGTTGTTTCGAAGACTCTATTCATTTGAAATTATAAAATGTGTTTGGTTTGAGAATGAAATAATCTAGATCTAGAAGAAATAGTTTTGAATCTCTGAGGGTTTATGGTGTTAATTCCTCATTTGATTTCCTTGAGTTCACGATATTATTTCAAGATTATTTATAAGTTTCCTTACAACGGTTCTGAAAAGTTAGTATATTGTCTTCTGTTATTGCAACTGAATTGTTAAATCCCTTTATAGATTCCTTTTGGAATATAGATTCCATGGTTTGGAATATCTTTTTGATTGGATTGAATAGGGGAAAGGTTTTCATGTTGTGCATGTTTTATGACTGGTTTAATGTATATTGTGTGAAAGGAAAGAAGTAACAAATTTCTTAGCACAAAGAGTGAGAACTTGTGTTAGTACATGAACAAGACATTGGAGTGCAGGAATGGGATAATAAGGCGTTTTCTAGCACAAAGTTCTTGCAGTGCAGGAACCATATTGATTAGTATAGGAATGATTTCGTTGTGAATATGATTTGCTCGAATTGGTTGTGGAAGATTGTGTTTTAAAGATATTTATTTCACTTGAAGTTCTTTTGGTTATGAAAAGTACACGTTCGACTAACACATATGGTTTGTCACATTTTGAACACAAAATGAATGAGTGTGAGTAGTGCAGGCATTAGAATAACTAGAGAATGAGAATTAAAATTGTGCAAGAATGTTTTGATATATTGTGTGACTCCTTTAAGAACTCTTATGGGATTTATTGGATTGAGAGATGTGTTATTTTCATTCTTTTGATTATTTATCTAATTTGAAATCTCAGTTTGCTTGATACATGAATGAGTGAAGTAGCTAGTGTCTAGATTGATCAAGTTCTTTTTCTTCTAATGAAATTGTCAAATCTGGTGTAGGAATTAAATTGAGGATTTATGCAGTGTTTTATAGAACTTAGAAGGTTATTAATGGTTTTGCAAGATTAGTGTTTATGGTTTCACTTTTAATGAATGCCTTTGACTGTAATATTGGAGTGGGTAATAATTATTGTTTGCAGGACAAATTAGGGGTTTTTTTGCAGGTTGTCAAAGTCATTCTCTGGAATGTTGCGCCTCAAATTTTTACGAACTCCCAGATTGAAAATTAAATGTTGGTCCATTAACGTGACATATATTACACCCAACACACACACACACACACACATATAAGTTAGAAAACATAGAGAGAAGATAGTGTTTGCACACTAAAAAATGAATCACACACCACACACTTTATTGATTAAGAAATAGTTACATTTATATATATTAATAGATCTTTGAATTAAACAATATGACTTGGACATGACTCAACTACACATAGGAAAATGATAACTTCTAGATTAACTCCTCAAAACTCACAATCACTACTTGTCACATAATTGTCAGGCACATGGAAGAATTACTTCCAAGTCTCCCCCTTAAATGATTACATGGAAACCATTCAAAACACTCATTACAACACCAAGAATGATCCATGGTTGGTTTTCCTTCATGAACACTTACACCCACTTTGGAATCTCCTAAACACTTCTCTTTCTTCACCACCACAAGTTTGAGCTATCACTTGATCCCCATTTAAAATATAACTACTTCTAACCATCCTTTATGTACTTGTGCAATTTATAATATTGACATTCTCAACTTGTTGAGGCTTACAAAAGAAAAGTTGTCAAATAGCTGAATCATTCTATAGATATACATCCATATGTCAAATACCTAGCTTTTGGTTATATGTTAGTTTCTAGGAAGGCAATTTGGATATTGAATGTATTCAGAAGTCAATCATACAATTTGAGCTCTTAAACAAAAAAAAAAAATAAGTACTAATTTTCTTAAAACTGGGCTTCCAACTTATATCAAAAACCATTATCCCTTCTTCACAAATACACAAAAATGACCTATAATCAGGTATTTTGTCTTATAACAGACGTATTCATAATTAAATCATCATTGTGTTCATGGGGTTTCGAGAACTACCAACTTAATTATGTCACTCTGTTCATTGAATGGTTTTATTCACACAAAATTTTGTGTCTCTACGATATCTTGACTCTTGAATAGTTTTGATAGATATCACATCTACGACACTCTTATTCTTATTAGGGAGGCTAAATCATAGTGAAAAATTCTCCTTTGATAATGCATGGGTGGCTTCACTCCTAATGGTTGCGATACAACTATCTTCAATTTATAGATAATGGAATCTATGATATCATATCTAAAATAAGCAAGCGACTGAACTATGTTTTAAACAATTCTAGGGAAAACTACCTTGTGTTGTCAATATCTCTCCATATGAATGCTGAAAAACATAAGTGAATTTCAATAGGAAGAAACAACACAACAACATAGAATAACACATTATGACAAATCAATCTAGATTGCACCCTCACTAACAATCCAGATATAGATAAGTACTCTCATACCTCAACCTTGTTAGATCTGATACTAATTTAGAAAACACAGAAAGCGCAAAGTGATTGCACACCAAAAAATATATATCACATACCACACACTTTATTTATTAAGCAATAGTTATATTTATATGTGAATAGATCTTTGACTTCTATAATATGACTCAGACATGACTCAATTGCACATAGGAAAACCACAGCTTCTAGATTTATTCTTAGGAACTCACAATCACAACCCATCATAATATTATAAAGCACATGGAATCATTATTTCCATGTGTATATAACATTTTAATCTAGAGTGTGTGAATCATAAACAAAAAAAAAATATTTCAATGTGCTCTCTGTCTCTGTCTCTCTCTTGAGAGAGAGAGAGAGAACATTGAAATATTTTTATTTATTTAGGATTCAACTTCTCCACATTAAAATGTTGATACATGCCCTCTCATATTCGGTAAGAAGTTGAAAACATATATCCATATCATATAATATCTCTCTCCCTCGTGGGACTTCACTGGGGAAGAAATATCGAACCACATGCATTCATATTAGGGGATATATATTAAGGAAAATA
Source organism: Pinus tabuliformis (assembly GCA_031772625.1). NCBI lineage: Eukaryota > Viridiplantae > Streptophyta > Pinopsida > Pinales > Pinaceae > Pinus > Pinus tabuliformis. Next base: position 1,717,752,470 of record CM062817.1, on the reverse strand, counting down.
ATGACATAATATGTCGAGGGATATATAGGGGGTAAATATTTTTTATATTAGAAGGTATAAAAAATGGTGCTCAAATTGAATGAAAAAATATAAAGGCGATAATTTTTTTTAATGAAAAAGTGGATACCTATAATATATAGTGAAAGTAGGGGTTTTTTAAATTGGGAAAGTCTATTGGGTTTGTATTTGTAGAGGGTCAAATAATGTGATTTGTAGAGGTATTCTCCAATATATAGTCAAATTAAGGGTATTGTTTAATATGCCATGAACACAAATGATATGTTAGAGGTTCATTGAGTGAAGCCCCTATGCTCTCCCTCTCTCTCTATAAACACACACGAACATTGAATTATTTCTTTTATTAATATTTTTTAAACTATTACATGTCAAATCCATATTAAACATTGAGGGAATTACAAGTCTCCTTCCTAGCTTGAAGTAGAAAGAACCTATTAATCGAAAAAGAACTCTCTAATTCATTCTTTGTTTCTCTATATATGTATGTATAGATTGAATTATCTTTGTTATTAACTTTAAAAAAAATGTTGCATTTCAATTATATATTAAACATTGAACGAATTAGAAATCTCTTTAATACCTTGAATTAGAAAGAACCTATTAATGAAATAAGGGTTGCATGCAACATAGTCCCTACTAAATAATTTTGAATATAAAAACCTTAAATTTATATAATGATAATGATTTGAAGATATATATAAACTTATTGTGCAATAAAATTATATATATATATATATATATATATATATATATATATAGATATATATATATATATATATATATATATATATAATTTAATTATTATTGTTTCTATTATTTAATAAGGAGTTAGTATGTATTAAATAATAGCAACTGATAATATATATTGATAGAAAAATAATATATCATATTACATTAATTATTGTTAATAATTAATTAATATCAACATATTAAAAAATTACCATTAAATATTAAAATAAATTCTATCCAAAACCATAGTAACATATTGAAATGAAAAATTTATAAATATTGTTTAACACATATTATTTACAAAGACTAATAACAACTAAGAAATTTCATTCATAATATTCAAAATTCAAAATTATTTATATAACAACCATTTAATATTAATTGGAGGAAAAGAAATATAATACTAATTAAAATAAATAAATAAATAAATAAAATTAGTTTGTAAAACTTCACTCAATTATGGTAACAACAACTTAGTAAGTGGATAAATGTCAAATATGAATAATAGACAACATAAAGTTGCATGATAGCATTTATATTCAAATAAAATGAATGCAATTGTCTTTCGATCAACGGAAAAAAATACAATAATATAAAAACATATAATAATATTATCTCTGAGTTCAACCTTCTATAATTGATATTGTTTTAAGATAGTTCTTCTAGAATAATCACACCATCAATTTTTTATGGTATGATTATTCCCAAATAACTATCTCATAATAATAATATTAGTTTAATATAATTAATAAATAACATGGTTTCTTTGGAAAAAGCTGAAATGGTTTCCATACTAACTAATAAAATATATTTATTCCAATACAAATGATCAAGTTTGAAGGAATTTGCGAAAACACAATCTGAATCCTAAACACCCAATCTTCATGGAAGGAATTTATAGATAATGATGCATTGGGGAATCCCTTCCCATATGTCAAATTTGACAAAAGAAAATGCCTCATTTCTCGTGTACGACATGGAAAATGGATGTCCACTCTTTCATTTTCTACTCCTTCCATACTCCAGGTGTATTTGGATACCTGTCAACACAGTTACACATTTCATCATCAAATAACTTAGAAATTGAGGCATATTTAAGATAAATAATATCAAGATTGTGAATGTAAACTATATATTTGTAATTCTTCATATAATCTCATAAAAAAAATTTAATGTTCCATTCTCTATATCAATACTGTGAATGCAAAGTGTATATTTGTAATTATTCATATAATCTTGGCAAAAACAATCTAATATTCCACTCTCTATATGTGTTATATGATCTACCCTCAAGCAATATCGGATATGCCAACAACTTCTATAATGAGAAATACCTTGATTCAACAAGCACAAAGCCTAAAAGCAATGCTCAACATGCATGTTCTCGCCCTAATGGATAAGAAAAATTGTACTCTAACCTGTAGTCATTCCCATATAGTTAGGTGAGTTATGAGATAGCTAGTAGTCATTCCCATATAGTTAGGTGAGTTATGAGATAGCTAGTAGAATGTGCCTAAGAAAAATCTTGTTTCTCTTTTCATGGAGAGGAGTACATCAAATTTTTAGGGCAACTTAGTCCCTTCCACTTAAGTGGAAATTATTCTTTCATAAAAATTGCAAGTATATGAAATGGAAAAATTAATTACCAACCAAGGGGCAAGGAGTTGCATAAAGTTTGGTGGGTAGTAACCATTAGTAAGTTTGCACATTTACATTTTTGCTCCTATTTATTAAAGTGCTAAAGAACACATAAATAATGGTGCGTAGTAAAACCAAGTAAATATATTTATTTTCATCTTACTAATTTCCTTTTTATGCAAATACTTGCTTAAATTTCCAAATATTTTTAATTTAGTTGGTTTTCCTCTGAAGCTTAACAATGAAAAATCATTCCAAAAATATATAAGATTCATGGCATAAATATTGCAACTCCATCTTGAATAATTTGAGGCATTTATCTACATGGCACAAGGCTACAATAAGACCTTCAAGTTTATTGTCCAATCAAATGTTTAAAAAATAATTTTTTCAATAATATTAAAATATAAATATTTATTTTCCAAAGGTAAAGATTATAAGTTGTATTGGTCAATGCTAAACTAATAGTGGTCGACATGCAAATCGGTTGCTAGAGTCTTGCCATGGTAGGGACTAATAAGAACTCTCTCTCTCTCTCTCTCTCTCGATATATATATATATATATATATATATATATATATATATATATATATATATATATATATATATATATATATATACATATATATATATATATATATATATATATATATATATATATACATATATGTATATATATATATATATATATATATACATGTGTGTATATATATATATATATATATATGTATGTATATATATACATATATGTATGTATATATATATATATATATATATATATATATATATATATATATATATATTATGTTAAAATATTTTACTAAACATGCATATTAAACTATTTAATTTATGACACACTTTAAACTTTTTTTATTAATATATTTTAAATATAATGTATCAAATTCATATTAAGAAGGGAATAAATTACACATCCCCTCACAATGCAAAGTGAAAATATAAAAAAAGAAAGGTTAAATTAAATTAATTTATGTTTTTCTCTATAAAATTGATATAAAATTATGTTTTTTTAAGATAGACATTGAAATATTCAATTGAACAATGAATTTAATGCCATATGATATTAAAAATATTATTTTTACATGTTATTTATCAACTTCCTATTAAATCAATATTAAGTATCAAGGAATTAGATATCTAAAAAGTAAATGATTTTTTTACTTTCAATTAATTCATATATGTGTATAAGTTATTAGATATCTAAAAAGTAAATGATTTTTTTACTTTCAATTAATTCATATATGTGTATAAGTTATGTAAAAATAAGGTAAAAATTGAAGTATTCTATTTATGGCCCACATTTATTTGTTTTGATGTTAATATTTTGTATTTTGTGAAAGTAAGTATTATTTTTTAATTTGTTAAAATAAGTATTATTTTATTATCTTTAAATGTAACATTAAGTGACATTTCCCTCATACTAGGTTGTATAGTGCTTTGGGGCACCAAGATTTTATATGGTTATTAACTAAATTTAAATATGAAGTATCATAATTACCAATAGGTATTGTTATTATTTAAATTTATTTTAATGTGATATGTATATTATGATTTTTTTTCAAAAAGAACGTTTGTAATTTTATTAACAAAAAAATGCAATATAATAAATTGAACTCAGAAAACTTATTATTTTAACTATTTTTTACTTTTTATTATCTTTCTAATTGCGTGCATTTTGTATTCTCATTACCATTTTTTGATCTACCTCATTGATATAACATTCCACCATCATATCTCCACCATACTAGGTTGTACAACACCTCTTGGTGCAAAACATTGTGTTCCAAGAAAACTCAATATAGGAGAAACCTAGTTAAAAGGTGATGCTTATGTTATACTCTTTTACTCTTCATTATGAGTTATAAATTCAAAGAAAAGGAAACTCACTATGGAATCTTCATGGACACTGTAGCTAGTAAAATTATTAAAAAAATTCTCACTTCATTTAATTTTCTTCAATATACCACTCGCAAATACTCTACTCTATTATGGAATAATAAACAATACTATAAGAATGGAACCCATTCCTTTCCTAATGAATCAATGGTATTTTGTAAGGATTATTGCAAATCAATATGCAAGGTAATATAAGAGGTTAATTCAAGTCATGAGGCCATCAAATGGGACCTAGAATGAGATAGGACCATTTCATAAAATTTTAAATAGAAGTTACAAACTATTTTCACTCACCATTAATTCGAATCAAAGGTTAGTGGTTATGTTGTTAGTCCTTGCCTTTGTTAGGGACTTCTCCTCATGTGTAAAATAGCCCCATATATATATATCTATATCTAATATATATCTATATATATATATATATATATCTATATATATATATATATATATATATATATATATATATATATATATATATATATATAGAGTAACCAAAAGGTTGAATTTATATTGTATTAAAACATTGTTTTTGGGTAAAGTTAATCCACCAAATAGTTTGTTACAAAATTTGGATAGTAGGTTGAAAGGGGGATTTCCTGAAATATTCTTCTTGTACCTATATTATTCCTATTCAAAATTATTCTAATCCATACATTTTTCTATTTATAGATTCTCGAGTAAGCTCCTAAAATCTCACAAAATCAATGTTTTTTTGTCTTCTTCTCTAGGGAGAGGGTTTTTTTTTGGATTGAGGAGGTGGAACGGGGGGTGGTTTCCAACTAATATGAAGTGTCAAGAATTATTCAAATTCCAAGGGCTCTAAATTTTGGTTATTTGAATAGTTGATGTTTTTGGAATTCAAGGACTCCCTTAATAAATCCATGGATGAACTAACTATTTTATTTTAATCTATTCTTTCCTCCTAAAATATAACTTTGGTTATTGTTAACCAGACCTTCCAACAAATTAATTTTTGGAGGGCTTTCCTGATCCAGGTGGATATTGGTTGCCACCTATCTATTCCACCTAGACCTCTAGTTGGTTTCATCAGCTTCCTTGATTATAGCAACATTTACTATTTATAACAGTTTTTCAGGTCCTGAACTTCCAGAGTTTCTTTGCCTCCCTAAACGACGATATTTTTTTAGGTTTGCCTTTGGCCTTGGGAAAATATTGTTTTACCTAGAGAGATATCTCTGACGAGGTATCATATGCACCAAATGAAGATCATATGACCAAGTTATGACCCTAGGAAGTTGGGTGCCCAATTATCCCCAACATGGCCCACAAAATCTTGGTGTTCCATCTCTTAGAGTTAGGTTTTGGTTGTTTATGGGTTCCCTTTATTTTTCAATTAAAAAAAATCCATTGAGCCTCATTGTAACATAGTTTAGAGGCATGTAACCATGCCATCTCTTCTTAGAGATAAGATATCATCACCTAACCTAGTTTATTTCCATTCTGTATGTAAGCATATTTCAGTTCTTTAATTTTAATGAAATGAAGTTTAATTTTTAATGCATATTTGTGTTTATTCCTATATCCGTGTTTTGTTGCATCCCTACATAAGTCCATATCATTTCAATAATATTATAAAATCATACTTCCCATTAAAAATATGCGAGTAACATGTTTCCTAATCTCTTAGGAGACCATGAATGCTAAGTAGACAATTAACTATGTGATTTAAATTTTTAGGAACCATATTCCACACTTTCTTGGAAAAGGGACAGTCTAAGAATAATTGATCATTACCTTCCTCCCTTGACCTATAGATCCCACACCTTGAGGGTTATGTTATTCACCTTTTGATAATATTTTTTGCTATTATCTTTTTTGTGAGGTAAAGATGAATAGAAAATGTTGATTTTCATAAGAGCATCTAGATGCCTTATTTCTAGACAAATTTTACACTTTGGGGGAATTCCTTCAAGGAAAATAAGAGATTCATATCCATCTTTAACATATTAACTATAAAAACCCCATAGACACTCATCTACATTTGAGTTATAAGAGGAGGTGCATCTTGATAGAAGGGTGATCAAATCATTTCTAAGGGAACTAAGATGGGGTGGGATACCCTAGAAATTCCAACTAATCCACGATACATCTTAAGGCCAATTTGAAATATCCCGTGTGGAATATTTCCCTTGGGACACAAGCCACTCATGAAGAGAAAGAAGGAAATGATGATGTTCCAGTGGAGGATGACCAATAATTCCATTAGACCAAATATTGAACAATTTTTCATTTCCAAGTATCCATGTGAGCTTGGAGAAAATTAATGGGCTGGAAGCCAAGATCAACCTCCAAATTTGAGGGCCTCCCTAATGCAAATGGGGTTACAAATTCATGATATTATGATCCCAATTAGATATCTATGATGGATGACATGTCTCCACCAATGAGGTGAACTAGATGCTAGCCATCCAACACGCTTGGTTCCTATTATTAGACTCATGATAATGGTATCTCTTATTGCTATACCTCCTGGATGTTTGGGGTGTGCAAACTTTTCCAATTAATCAAATCAAATTTCTTGGAATTCGACATCCCCCCTTGCCATAATTTTTCTTTTTGTATTTCTTAAGTCATTATAGAGTGAATCCTAGCGGGAAACAAGAAGGTAGAAAATTATAAAAGGGGGAGATAAAAAGTAAAATATTTATTAGAATAAGATAACCCATGGGGTTGAGTTAATGTGCCTCCCATTGGGCGAATTCCACTTTTAAATTAGCAAGAAATGGCTACCATGAAGGATGAGGAAGATTTATTAAAGATATAAGCATACCTAAATAACTTAAGTTGACCCATGAATCCTTCCATGGTATACCTATTCGTTGGAGGATAATTCGTTAAACTACATCGCTAATATTCCATGCAAAAAGATGGTGTTTTCTCCCATTAATTAGCCTTGTAGATGCAATAATAATTTTTTCGATAACTGATTTTAATGTGGAGGAAATTATTGAGGAAGTTGAGGAAGTTCATCCTAAAAGAATAGTATCATCTTGAAATTGTGAGTGATTTATATTTTTAATCCCACACATGAAATGGATTCCTGGAAGGGAATTTTTTCTGATTTCATATTCAAGCTTCCTAGATAGATATTCTACCATAAGGATATAATTCAAGGGGGAGAGAGAGCACACTTTCCTTAAATCACACGTGACTTTGAAGAAACTAGAAGGATGACCTTTTTTCATTTAATCCCTCTCATCGGCCACCGTAACCTCCTCCACTGGTTCCTCATCCGCCATATGATGGTGGCTCATTGAAATGATTCCCAGCTTGTGTATGGCACACAACATGGTAATTTGGATTTATTTTTTCCATTGAGAGGACATTCTTGCATTGAGTGTGCTATCTTCACAAATGGTGCACCACTTTGGCTTAGCATTTCAAAGATTGCATTGGTAGTGGGCTATTGTATGATTATAAACGATCTGAAGTATGTTGCAATATATATTAAAATGTATTCGTTGGACATGTTGATAAAAGTAATACACATATTTATAAGTGTTTGTAGTATGTCCTTCGGTCCGCTAGTTAATGCACCACACGTTATTCTTTTGGAGTGTCAACGCCAACAACAAATTTTGTAGTTTCTCAATTTTATATTCAAGTTTATTGTGAGTCGATGAGTCAATCGATTGACCCTCATCATCTATTTAAATGCTTTGTGTGAGCTTAAGAGCCTCTTCACAAGTTGTAACTTTGTGCATTCTTAGCACATCACAAATCTTTTGGAGGATACCAACCACATACCATTGTAATAATAAGTTTTCATCAATAAGGTATAGGATCTAACTCTAGAGATATTTGAATATTTTAACGTATTCTCTCACTGCTTCACTTGGTCATTTTTTAATTTATTTTTGTTTCTTTGTTGCAAAATTTTTGACATCCTAGACCTTGAAGAATGTGATAAAGTTGTTCTTGATTTCATCATTTGATTTTTGTTTCTCCTTAGTAAGATTCATGAACCATGTTAATTCTCGCTTCCTCAAGGCAACTTTGAATTGAGCCATTTTCATATCTTTGTCAGTAACATTATTTGCAGATAAAAAAATTTCACAAACAAACCAATGTTTTCTTGGATCTTCATCACCCCCATAGAGGGGAATGTGATTTAATCCCATTTTTCTTGTCGAAGTTTTCGATGTTCCATATGTTTGATAACTACTTGACTGATTGTTTATGACAAGACAAATGGTGGGTCAACTACTCTTGGGAATGATACTTTGTTTCTTATTGAATATATCTCCCAACAATGACTCATCAATCTTACACTCTTTGTCTATGTATTTGGTAAAATGACCTAGCTTGGTTTGTGACTCTTCGCCGACCGAGTTTATGTTTTCAACTTTTTTGAAATATATTAATTGTGGTAGGGGGGATATAATAATTATATTATTGAGTTGGAGAATTACTTGATCAATTTATTGATTCTCACCGTTTGGTTGATTTTCATGAGAGTTTACAATTTCTCGATGATTTCTTAGGTCATCTTCATTATGTCAAATAATGGGTATGTTAGAATACTGTTGTGATTCTTGATGGAGGAATTCTGTCACGATGGAACTTGGTATTGATATAGTTAGAACCCGTTAGATGGAAGGACTAGAGTCATCAATTTTCGTTGCGTCTACTTTCCCTCTAAGACTTATGAGTAGACCATTGTTATCTGTTGGAGTAGGTGATGCAGTGCCTCTCAACTCATTTGAAGCATCCCATACATCTTCACTCACATGCTCATGATTTTCCATTCTCATTTTCTAGTATTCTTCTCTTATTTTTTCCCATCATTGTTGTTGTTTGTCCCTTGCTATTTTTTGGGTATCAATCGACTACTTGTATTGCAGATTATAGTTCTACCAAGTACTTTCTTGTTGTTTTTCCCTAGAAGTCGATTGTGTTCCTTCCATCTTTATGACTATTGACTAATTCTCCACTTTACTTGTTTATTTTTATTTTCTTTATTTCTCATGACTCATTACCCCCCATGCCTTCCTGATCTAGTGTCATTGAGTGAGGGAGTATGTGATAACCATGTTTATTTTCTTAAAAAGTAATCTCAATAATGTTTTGTGTCTTTTCACTCAGCATCTAAAAATGTTATCCCATTCGATTTGTTGCTTCTATGGGTTAGTATTTATTGGATTCTAAAACAGAGCTCTATATTTGAAAATATAACTTGCACCCTTGTTGAGGAGGAACTTATGTAAAAGGGTGGAAATCAAGAAAACTAATTTGTTATGCAAATCGTCAATGAATATAATTTAAATATGACTTACATCCTCATCGAGGTGGAACTTATGTAAAAGGGTGGAAATCAAGAAAAATAATCTTTTGTGCAAATCGTCAAAGAATATATCCTTGACATGATAGATAGAGGTTTTTTCTTCTATTTCTCTTTCTTCACAAAAATAGACTCTACCCAATCATGAAGATTCTTCTAACTATTATTTAAGATCTTGAATAAAAGTATAGCATCAAATTCACTTTAAGGTTTTCTCATGAGCGAATCAATCAAGGAATTCCTTGATTTCCATTGGGGTTCCTTCGATAATTGCTCACTTGCTTCACCAAAAAAGTTGGCTGAAGATTTTGCTAAAGATAGATAGTTTCTTTGCACATAGTTCTTTACATGTTTATTTCTTTTTGTCTCCCACCACAATTGTATCTATTCCAATGTTAACATTTAACCTTTCATGTACTGTGTTATGAAACTAGCTCACAAAAAGATAGAAAAGAGAGATAAATGCCTTAGAATTCAGCCTCTTCGAGGGGGCAACCTCCTTTACATTACAGAAATGAACAATTCTTGGATGATACAAATGAGAAAACCTCCTTTCTATATATAGGAGTCTAAGGGGACACAATATAACCAATGTCAACCTAACAATAATAATATAAGGGCACAAAAATAACAATAGTGGGCTTCTATGGGGCACAATAATAACAATATGGGGACAATAGGGGCACAACAATAATAATAAGGGATACAATGTCAATAGTAAAGGGGGAATCACTAGTATTATAGGGACCTAACATGCCCCTGTCCTTCAAAAAGTGGTGTCCTCAACAATTGAGTAGTTCTAGATGCTTCTATATAAAATTCTCATCCTCCCATGTGGAATCTTCAACGGTTAAGTTCTTCCACTTTTTGAGATACTTTAAAATTGATCGATTTCGTAGCTAATGAGTTATTTCTTTGACTGTTTCAGGTTCTAATATGATTTTTCCTTCCTCATAAAGTTCTGGAAATATTGTTTGAATTGGGAGCTTGTCACCTATAACCTTCTTTAAGCATGACACATGGAAACATGGTGCACTTGAGAAGCTGCAGGAAGCTCCAATTTGTATGTCATAGTACCTATCTTTCGCAACACCTTGTACAGACCATAATACTTTGGTGATAATTTATTATCCTTCTTAGCTTTCTTGAGGGACATTTGTTTATATGGTTGTAGCCATAGGAATACCCAATCACCTACATCAAAACTTATTTCACTATGATGTTGATCTGTGTGCTGTTTCATTCTATTCTGTGCCAAGGTGAGGTTATCCTTCAAGATTTGGAGAACTTGTTGTTGATGCTCGATGTGATCTTCCACTGCTTGAACCTTATAATTTTCTCTTAAATATGATGTGATGGATGGTGGATGATATCCATAAAGTGCCATAAATGGAGTCATTTTTGTTCCAGTATGGAAGGAAGTGTTATGCCACCATTCAGATAGAGGCAACCATTTGACCCATTGTATCCGTTTATCAGATACAAAGAAATGAATATATCCTTCTAAACATTTGTTTACTCTCTCAGTTTGCCCATCAAATTGAGGATGATAAGGTGAGCTACAAGCTAAATTAGTACTAAGACAAGAAAATAATTCTGTCCAAAAATTTTGAGTGAAAATGGGATCTCTATCGATTACAATAATCTTTGGGTTTCCATGTAACTTTTGAATTTTTTCCATAAATGCAGTAGAAATTGTACTTGCTTTAAATGGATGAGATAATGCACAAAAGTGTGCATACTTGATAAGTCTGTCAACTACCACCATGATAACACTCTTTCCATTGGACTTGGGTAAACCTGTGATAAAATCCATTGAAACCTCCTCCCAACATTGGCTTGGAATGGATAAAGGTTGTAACGGACCTGGGTTCTTAATTATTTCAAATTTAGTTTGTTGGAAAACCAAACATTCCGCCACAAAATTTTGAATATCTGATTTAAGGCCATCCCAAAAAAATTCCTTCTTAACCCTGTGGTAAGTTTTTAGAAATCTTGAGTGCCCTCCTAAGGGAGAGGTGTGCAATTCCCTAAGAATATTCTGTTTGAGTTGGTAATTCTTACATAACTGATCTTTGTACCATAATGAATCATTTTTCTAGCTAAATGTATCAGATGTATTGGGATCTTATTGTATATTTTGAATGAGTGCCCACACTTCTTCATCATTCTTCAATTCATCCCTTGCTTCGTTTATCCAATATGGTTGGATAATATAAATGGCGCAAAGAAATGCTTCCATGATGCAGGAGCATTCAACCCAAGGAAAATCATTGTAAATAGTAGACATAGGGTGTCATGCATTTTAGGAAATAGTTTTCCTAAGTATCAAGTTAATGCAATATTTAGGCCTTTAAGTGTGATTTAATTAGATAATGGGAGAATATGTAAATGCTCTCAAAACAAATAAATGAGAACATGAGTGGCGAATAAATGACAAAGAGTTAAAGTCAAATCCAACTCGCAGATAGTTCCATGATTCAAGGAACAAGAGAGAGCTTTTAGGAATTAATTAGAGTAGAAGCAGACCATTGAGTTGATAAGGAGACTTTTCTGTTTTAAAACAAAGAAAAATATGGAAGGGATAAAGTCTCAAGGAGACTTATTTATCTACCACATATGTATGCATGTAGCGAGCTTTACGACTTTTGCTAAAGGATTGCTCAGATCCTTCAGTGATCCAATCCAATGTATTCTTATAAATAGTGAACCTGCGCATTCAATAGGAGGAGGCAAAAAATTGTTGAGAATCAGGCGTGTGTGAGACTGAAGTGTCTCGAATGTAATATTTGCTTTTACATTAATATATGCAGAGATTTCCTGACTATGTTAGAGTGTATGAAACATGTGTTTTATGATTGATTTTGGTGTGAAACCATAGGTTTTGTAATCATGGTTGCAGGTAGTGTTTTGAAGAGATATGCAAAAGCGTAAAATGATTCAGAGGAATCATAAAGTGGGTCTTTGAATCCAATTGAGGAAGCAAGGTGAAGCTCTGGAGAAAAGGAGTAGAGTGAAGATTAAATGAGGAGTTAAGCTCAGAGTGTTTAAGTAGCGGAAAGGTAGAAGTCGAAGCCCTGAATAAACAAAAAAACCACAGAAAAACCACTGAAACAACGTAAAATTACAAGTAAAAGGAATAAACAGAGAAGTGTAAAGTGATGCTCAGCAGCCGTTAGATCTCATAGATCAACGAATGTGATTTAATCATATCGGCGAGAGCCTGTTTAAGTGATTGGAACGAGCCTTGGAGATTTTCGAAGAGCGAGCAACAATTAATCGTGAACCGTTGGATTGTGGCCAGATCAATGGTCATGATTTAAATCGCATCAGAAGTTGGAGATAGTGATTATTGGAATATCAGAGCTTGAACCCATCGGAGTTCGGCGCAGCGGAAGCGTGGAGTAAGTAGAGACCGGACCTGATGATAATCATATTTGCGGTCTATAGTATTTGAAGTTCGTGGATGCTGATTAGAGGGGAACTTCCTTTGTATTCCCGTGTATTATCTTGCGCGATAGTTGATATGGTTCTGAGGGTTCTGTGGAAAAAGTGCTAATAACGTTTCTGATAGCGATTATGTAGTCGCATGTCAGAGGAAAAGGGGTGATATGGCACACAAGTGGTAAGCCCATGGAACTTGCGACGTCAGAATGCGATAAAGGGAAAAGATAGCCTTGGAATTTGTGCAGGAGCTGTATAAAGGCAGAAAAGGTGGGTTTGTGTATGAGTTTCCTTTGGAAAAGGGAAAGGTGTTATATATATACGATCGAGGAGTTAACCAAAGTCATAATCTATGGTTCATGGATTTTAAAGTCCTGATCAAAGGGAACTTATAAAGGGGCCATAACCATTAAAAGGTTGAATATTTGATTCCATTTCAAAGTTAAATACCTGGGTAGTTGTGGATGCATTTTTAATATGCATACTGTGGGTATATGCTGGGTAACCCTGGCATCAGTTTGGCTAAGTATGATTATATGTTGGGGACCCCTGCATCATTAGCAGTATTAGAGCAGAACTATAATGAAAGCGAGGAAGGAGTTTGCACAAGGAAAATGTAATGTGCTGAATGATAAAGAATACAGTGGGAGATTGTGGCAGTTCCAACAGAGGCGTGGAATAGATGGGAACAGAGAATAATCCATGGTGGAATGATGAAATAGGATGATACTGAGATCTTGAAGGCAAGGTAATGTGTTCTGTTTTAAATTAAGAATGTGTGTTTTTATACTAATGCAGAGGTGACAACAAGAAAAGCTGTGAGAGGAGAACCAGATGTGTTCTTGAAGACAGGGTAAGGGGAACACTCTAAAGGAGAAGTGGTAGTGAACCTCAAGAATCTAACAAGAGATTGGACAGAGAGGAAAACTGAAGTGTTCTCAAGAGGAAGTGAGAGATTGGAGAAGCTTAGAAGGAGAAAAGATGTTTCTTAAGAGGAGGTTCCAGATAGAGGATCGTACTTACCAAAAGACTGAGTTAGGAGAGCTTAGTGAGGTAAGATTACGACCAGGAGGACTAGCTGTTGCAAAGGCTTGTTGCAAAGGAGCTCATGAAGAAAGAAGAGAAGAAGATGACTACTGATAGTCATAGTAGAGGTTCAGAGAGAAGCCATAACAGAGGATATAAGAAAGAGGATGCCAAAGAAAATGGCAAGAGGATGAGTCAAGAAGAAATTGACAAATAGGTCGTTAAATTAGAAGAACAACTCAATGCATTAAGGAGAATGCTTGAGGAAAGCCAGAGACTAGGTTAGGTCTTGAGGAAGAACCCAATGGAATGGCATGAGATGCAAAGAAGTCTACAACAAAAGCAAGCGAAGTGGCCGATGGAAAAACTCAAGGAAGATGAGTTGGAATTGGAAATGTAAGAGTACATTTGTAAACCAGAACAAGGAGAAATTTTGGGAGAAAGTGAATATGAAGACTTGAAGACTGAAAATTCAAGTGAGGCCAAAGGGTCACATGGTTTCAAATCTGACAATTTGTGTATGATTGCAGGTAAAACAGGTGAAGGAAAATTGGTTGATATTGTCATGAAGAAGGATGAAGACTAGAAGAAAGAAAATTCTGTTTTGGTAAAAGATGAGATAGATAGATCACATATACAGCTGGAGAAAGATATCAAGCAACCAAGTGAAGGGCTTGAAGAGATAGAAGAGGAGACAATCACAAAATTTCTAAATCATATGAAGGATTTAGAACAACAAGAAGATATGATGGTTGAACCATCCAGCGGGACAATAAAGTCTATTGCTTTTAAGATTGATAGTTTGTCTGTGGATGCAGAACAAATGTAGGAGAATATTAATGCAGATGGTGAGACAAGGATAGCTCTTGGAGAAGATAAAAAATAAGGCACTGAAGGAAAACTTTAGGAAGATACTATGTTAGCTGAAAGCATAGTAAAGGATCATCAATTCACTATGATGATAGGCACAATGGAGATAGCCATGGAAGCTGTTGAGACACTCAGTAAAGAAGAAGAACATCTATTGAAAGATGTTAAGGAAGAAGATGTCTATGGAAAAGACTTAGAAAAGGGAGAAAGGAAATCTGATGATCTATCCATAACAAAGGAAGGTATGGAGTACTATGTGAAATTTCCAAAATCTACTCCAATTGAAATTGTTGATTTATATAGAAAATTAGATTTTCAAAGAAGAGAGTTGGAAAGACAGAGGATAGATGTTCAAGAGAGATTGCTAAAGAAGGAAGACAAAAGAATTGTCATGAATGATAGTCACAAGAGAAAAGAGGTGATAATAAGAATTCAGTAGATTGACACTGCAAAAGGAGGAGTTCACTATAGTGGACAAGGGCAGGAGAACATCATTAGGACAGATGGTGTGAAAGAGAGACTGATGGATAGTCTCATGAATTCTCCTGAGAATTCAAATTAGCATATTGATGTGCTGACAGAGGAGAAGGAGAAAAGAGAGCAACAAACTAAATTGTTGCCAAAGGAAGATAAGGCACAACAACCTTATGTTTTTTATTTTAACAAATGTTTTGTGAGATCAGGTTTAGTTGCAGATGCTAAAGGAAATTTGGCACAAATGAGCAGCCAAATAAAGATGAGAGAAGAAGAGAATTCTATGGAAGAACTCAATCCATGGAATATAGAAGTTAAATTGCAGGAGAAAGTGATGAACAGTCATGATTCAATCATGAAAGAGGGTAAGGATGATAGGGAGGCAATAGGTAAACCAAAGAATGAATCAAGCAAAGTTAAAGTTATCATAGGAGTCACAATAGAAGTTGGAGCAAGCAAAGAAAAAGTCAGCATAGAAGACAACAACAACAACTTGAAACAAAGAGAAGGAGGCAAAAATATGAAGTATAATAGGGACCAACCCAAAGATATGATGGACAAAGAAATTGAATAAATGTGGGAGCTGATGATGAAGTAGTCCAAATGGAGGAAAATGGTAACAATCGCAAGCAAGATCAATAAAAAATTGAACCTGATTGACAGGAAGAAGAAAATGGAGCAAAAGATAGCAAAATTGCAACAACAACAAGGGAACAAAGCATGTGGACAATTACAGAAAAAAGTATGGGATCCAGGAAGACCAAGACCAGAAGACACATGATCAGAAGATCATGAATATTTTCAACTTTGGGAGTCTGATGCTGGAGCATTTAGCCCAAGGAAAATCATTGTAAATAGTAGACATAGGGGGTCATGCATTTTAGGAAATAGTTTTCCTAAGTATCAAGTCAATGCAATATTTAGGCCTTTAAGTGTGATTTAATTAGATAATGGGAGAATATGTAAATGCTCTCAAAACAAATAAATGAGAACATGAATGGTGAATAAATGACAAAGAGTTAGAAGTAAAATCCGACTCTTAGACAGTTCCATGATTCAAGGAACAAGAGAGAGCTTTTAGGAATTAATTAGAGTAGAAGCGGACCATTGAGCTGATAAGGGGAATTTTATGTTTTAAAATAGAGATAAATATGGAAGGGATAAACTCTCGAGGAGACTTATTTATATGCCACATATGTATGCATGTAGTGAGCTTTAGGGATTTTGTTAGAGGATTAATCAGATCCTTTAGTGATCTAATCCAATGTATTCTTGTAAATAATGAACCTGCGTGTTCAATAGGAGGAGGCCACAAATGTTGAGAATTAGGCCTGTGTGAGACCAAAGTGTCTTGAATGTAATATTTTCTTTTACGTTAATATATGCAGAGTTTTCTTGACTGTGTTAGAGCATATGAAATACATGTTTTATGATTGATTTTGGTGTGAAACCATAGGTTTTGTAATTATGGTTGCAGGCAGAGTTCTGAAGAGATACGCAGAGGTGTAAAATGATTCAAAGGAATCATAAAGTGGGTCTTTGAATCCAATTGAGGAAGCAAGGTGAAGATTTGGAGAAAATGAGTGGAGTGAATATTAAATGAGGAGTTAAGCTCAGAGTGTTTGAGCAACGGAAAGGTGAAAGTCAAAGCCCTGAATAAACAAATAAACCACAGAAAAACCACTGAAACAGCGTAATATTCCAAGTAAAAGGAATAAACGGAGAAGTGTAAAGTGATGCTCAACAGCCGATAGATCTCATAGATCAATGGCTGTGATTTAGTTTCATTGGAGGGAGCCCATTTAAGTGATCGGAATGAGCCTTGGAGATTTGAAAATAGCAAGCAACGATTAATCATGGACTGTTCAATCACAATCAGAAGTTAGAGATAGCGATTATCAGAATTTCGGAGCTCGGACCCATCGGAGTTCGGCATAGTAGAAGCATGGAGTAAGTAGAGAGCAGACCCGACGATAATCATAGTCGCGGTCTATAGTATTTGAAGTCCATGGATGCTGTTCGGAGGGGAATTTCCTTTGTATTCCCGTGTATTATCTTGCACGATAGTTGATATGGTTATGAGGGTTCTGTGGAAAAAGTGCTAATAATGTTTCCGATAGCGATTGTGTAGTCGCATGTCAGAGGAAAAGGGGTGATATGACACACAAGTGGTAAGACTGTGGAACTTGCGATGTCCGAATGTGATAAAGGGAAAAGATAGCCTCGGAATTTTTGTAGGAGATGTATAAAGGCGGAAAAGGTGGGTTTGTGTATGAGTTTCCTTTTGAAAAGGGAAAGGTGCTATATATATATGACCAAGGAGTTAACCAAAGGCATAACCTATGGTTCATGGGTTTTAAAGTCCCGATGAAAGGGAACTTATAAAGGGGCCGCAATCATTAAATGGTTGAAGATTTGACTCCATTTAGAGTTAAATACCTTGGCAGTTGTTGATGCATTTTTATTATGCATACTGTGGGTATATGCTAGGTAACCCTGGCATCAATTTGGCTAAGTATGATTATATGCCGAGGACCCCTGCATCATTCCACATCCTCATTCTTTCTTGAGAGTGCATCTTCCACGACCTTTTTATTCCCTTTTTTGTAGATGATTTCAAAGTCATAACCCAACATCTTTGTGACACATTTTTGCTGCTCTTCTGAAGATAATCTTTGTTCTAAAAAGTATTTAAGACTATCATGATTTCTTTTTACCTTGAAGTGTCTTCCCATTAGGTAGGGTTGCCATTTCTTAAGTGCATGTAGTATTGCCAACATTTCCTTCTCATAAATAGCTTTCTATAAATACTTTCCTTTGATTGGATAGATTTCGAAGGCAATGGATATTTCTTCTTGCATTAAAACAACACCAATTCCATGTCATGAGGCATCACATTTAACAATAAAGGTTTTTGTGAAGTCCGGTGTAGCTAAGACTGGTGCTTGGCATATTACCTCTTTAAGATGTTCAAAGGCCTTCGTTGCTTCTCGAGTCCATGAAAATGCATCTTTCTTCAATAATGTTGTTAGAGGTGCTGCTATTCTCCCATAATTATTAACAAACTTGCGATAATACCCTGTCAACCCGAGAAATCCTCATAGATGCTTTATGGATGTGGGGATCTTCCATTCCTTAATGGTTTTAATTTTGCTAGGGTTTACCTTAACACCTTCATGAGTTACAATATGACCCAGATATTCCACCTCTTGTACTCCAAAGAAACATCTGGAGCTTTTTGCATATAATTGTTTCTCCTCCCATAGTTTGAGTACTATGTCAACATGTTGAACATGATACTTCCAAGACTTGCTGTAGATTAGTGTATCATCAAAAAATACTAACACAAATTTTCTAAGGAAGGGTTTGAAAATGGAATTCATCAAACCTTGAGATGTAGAAGGTGCATTGGTAAGGCCAAAAGGAATGACCAAAAATTCATAATGACCCTCATGAGTTCTAAATGTTGTTTTTGGAATGTGTTCAGTCTTCATTCTGATTTGATATCCTGAACAAAGATCCAACTTGGTGAAGTAAATTGATCCATGCAATTCATCCAATAATTCATCAATGACAGGAATGTGAAATTTATCTTTAATAGTGAGCTTATTGAGCTCCCTATAATTTGGACACATGCGCCATGATCCATCCTTCATATGAACCAATACTAATAGAGCAGAGAAAGAACTTTGACTAGGTTTAATTATACCAACCTCTAGCATTTCTGCAACCGTATGTTCAATTTCACTCTTTTGGGCATAGGGATATCTATAAGGCCTGATGTTTGGAGGAACACTTCCTGGAATAAAATGAATAGCATGATCATGGTCAAAAATAGTTGGGAGGCATTTGGGAGTCTCAAATACATTGGAATGATTGTCCAAGACTCTTTGGAGATTTAGAGAAATAGATGATTTCAATGTGGGAACCTCTAGTGAACATAATTGTCCAATTATGCATTGTTGTTCATTCCATTAGAGCTAATTATCTTTCCTAGTTTCCCTGCGATAGCCCTTAATTCAACTTCCTTTGCTTCTGAAGAAAATTTCATGAAAAGTGCTTGAAAATTAAAAGCTATTGTACCCAAGGATTGTAGCCACTGGACTCCTAGTACAACATCAACACCACCCATTGGAATGGAAAGCATTGGGCTATTCAAGAGATATTCTCCCATGGATAGCTTGATATTATCGCACTTTCCTGATCATTTTATGGTTCCTCCACATGCAACCATCACTTGACACTCTAGTGGTGGATATAGGAAGCAATTCAATTCCTTGGCTATCTTACAATGAATAAAATTATGGGTACTACCTGAATCAATCAACACTATTACCTTTTTCTTCTTGATATGCCCTTCTATCTTGATAGTTTGAGGAGTGGTAATTCTAGCCAATGCATTACAAGATATGGTTAGGTTCATTTCTTCTTTCTCTAGGGTTTGTTCCTAGTGTATATCCTCTTATTTTGATTTTTCTTATTGCTTTTCTTCCTCCTCTTCACAATATATGTAAAATAAATTCTTCTAAGCACACTTATGACCTTTAGTGTATTTTCTATCACACCTGTAATGAAGCCCTTTTGCTCTTTTTTCTTCCAATTGTTGTGGTGTCAACCTTGTAAGTTGTGGATGGCTAGGAGCAACAACATTTCCATCTTTATGATTGTGAGTGATAGGCTTCCTTGTTGCCATAATTTTGCTTTCCATTTTTCTTGCCAATGTGAATGCCTTCTCCAATGAATCAGGCTCCCAAAGGCAAACCTCATGTTGGATGTTATAATTTAAAGTCCCTATGAACACATCAATCCTATGCTCCTCTCGAATATATTCTACCCTTATATTCAATTTTTGGAAGTCCTCAATGTGATCCATCATTGAACCCTTTTGTTTGAGATTTATCAATTGGCTAAAAAAAAGTGTTTCTTTTTGTATCCTCATAATGTACTATCATTTCATCCATAAAAATAGCCCAAGTGACAATTTGTTTATGAGACCAAAGCCATTGATACCATACAAACTGATTTGGTTCTAAATATAAGTTGCAATGCGTACCTTTTGTGTGTTTCAAACATTATGGAGATCAAAAAATTGTTCCATCTGTAGTATCCATGTTACGGATTCCACCATCAAGCTTCTTCATATCGGTATTTGGAACATGGTGGTTCTTTGATCCAATGTTAGAGTCTATGAAATCATGATTAACATTTATTGTGTTCTCATCATGAGTTTCCTTTACTACCCTTTCGCCAGTAGTAAGCATTTATTATAGAAAATTTCTCAAATATGTCTTCAAATCTTCCATCTTAGCTTCCAAACCTTTCTTGAAATCATCCATCTTAGATTGTATGCCATCCATATTAGCCTCCATGCCATCCATCTTAGCTTGCACGTCATTAATCTTAGCTTCTACGACTTTCTTTAAACCATCGATCTTAGCTTCCATGCCATACATCTTAGATTCTACGTCTTTCTTTAAACCATCCATCTTAACTTCTGTTACATTTTGTGCGAGTGAAATTTGTTGCACTTGGTCTCGTAATTTTGATATATCATGTTGCATTTCTTCCTCTTCTTCACGAGTCATGCTAGAGCTTTTAGGTTTCTTACTAGGTTTCTCCATTTTCTTTCTTCGGGGTATCAATTACTGATAATAATTCTTCACTATGCCCTTTGAATTCCTTCAAACTAATTTTTCAAACCAAACTTATGCAAAAAAAAAAAAAGCTACACACATTTTTTCACTTTGTAGGAGCTTGATATTGAATTTGTTGTATCTCTGTAATTTTCGATCTCTAAGGTCTGAAATTGCTTCTTGTAGTAACCCTCTCAGTATTCTTTCTAGCCCCGCAAGTCTGACCAAGATTGGATTCTCCAATGAAGAGTTACGCCAAATCTCTCATGATGACCTAATTATAGACTTGTTCAGTCGAGTGAGATTGTACGAAGTGACACATGTCACTTTTTTAACTTTATGCTCTCAGATCGATACAAACAAAACTATAGTCTATACTTTTTCTATAACATGTTACGAAATTTCAATCTAATGCTCAGAAAAAAGGTTATGACAATTTTGAGGTCACCTGTTTGAGATATAATTTGGGATCCTGCAAAAGCCCTAACTTCCTTGGATCATATCTCCGACAATATAGTAAGGCAGGATCTGAAATTCAGAACTATGGTTTAGAAATATTTAGGCTCAAATGGGTTTTTGTTTTCACTTCTAAAACGTTGCAGAAAAAAAGTTATAGTGAACATTCCACGATGACCTGTTTGGAGCCACAAAACCCTAGAATCGAAGCTCTGATACCAAATGTTATGAAACCAACTCACAAAAGATAGAAAAGAGAGATAAACGTCATAGAATTTAGCATCTTCGAGGGGGAAAACTCCTTTACATTACACAAATGAACAATTCTTGGATGATACAAATGAGAAAACCTCCTTTCTATATATAGGAGTCTAAGGGGTCACAATATAACCAAAGCCAACCTAACAATAATAATATAAGGGCATAAAATAAACAATAGTGGGCTTCTATGGGGAATAATAATAACAATATGGGGACAATAGGGGCACAACAATAACAATGAGGGATACAATGACAATAGTAATTGGGGAATCACTAGTATTATAGGGACCTAACATACTCGCAATTAAACCTACGATGTATATATGGAAAAGTGCACATGGTTATCAACTGCATAGACATCAAGACTTCACATATAAAAGCACATAATAGAGAGAAGGAGAAGAGATACAAGTAGTAGAGAGCTAGCTAAAGCACTATTATATTATATCTCTTTAAATCCAAGTAGAGCTAATACATTGATACATAGAGAGATATTTACATTATGTCATGATAGTTACAACAGTCTAATTGTCCCACATCAATCTTAACTAATGAGAATTTAGTTATCTTAATATTCATCTATGTTATCTTACTTGACTTAGTTAGTGGATTGAGTGAACTAGCCCCTCCAACTATAACCATTCATTTTTCTCTTCTACTTTTCTTAGAGTCAATTACTTCTTAAACAAAAATACTATTCTCCACTATCTCACTTTTTTACTACAAGATCCCTTTGATTCTCAAAGATATGGCAATGGAGAAGAGGCTTTAATATGCAACTGATTCAAAATGATATTGTAAAACATATTACATAAGGAAAGGAGATGAAAATTGGAGAAAGAAGCAATGATGACTTCTTTGCGTATTAAATCCAAAAAGGAGGAATTGATATCACCACCCATTTGGTCATATTTATGGACAATGTCTATCATTTTACAAATATCAAATTTAATAATATACCAAAATTTTTGGTAAGTGTTCTATGAATCGATTAAGACTTGGAGCTTTGTCAAGGTCAAATGACCAAATAGTGTCTTGAATCTCCTTCTTAGTAACAACCAACATTAGTTCCTCATTTACTCCTTTCTAATTGTCATTGGAATATGCTCCAACAACTAGCGCACATCCTTAGAGGTGCCTCCTCTTTTTTCTTGGTAGAGAAATTTACAATGATGAAGAGTGACATATTTATCCTATCAAAGGAAGATAAGCAAATCCCATTCAACTCAATGGTTTTTGCATTATTCTTTTATTACTCTCATCTTGGGTTTTTTTATGAAAACATTTAGTGTTCTTTTCCCCATATTTTAAAAACAAACTTCTTGTTCTTAATCTCCACATTTATTCCTCTTAGCTCAAGGCTTTGTGTAGCATAAAAAAATCTTCTCTTTCTTGGTGAATGTCTAAGGTGATTAGATTATTTTCAATTTCATGGATTTTCTTTCTTCCAATTTGTCTTGTACATTGTCAACTCTCTATTTTTTTTATTGTAACATTCATTCACCCATTTTCCAATGTTTATTTGGTATCTTTTACATTATCCTACCAAATATATATTAGAAACCCCACTATCCATTAAGACTAGGCTCTTGAATGGAATCAAAGAACCCTTAATTAGAGACCCACAATGGATTGAAATCAAATGGGATCAAGCTTTTTCCTATATGAAGTTTCTATAATAACATAAACACTTTAATTTTGAGGAAATAAGATGTTAGAAAATCAAATATTTTTCCCAACAAGTAAACAAAATACAATGAATATAGGTAAGAAATGCGTAATTTAATTTGTGATTATGAATTATCCATACACATGAAGAAATTGTTAGTTAATTTTAAAGATGGTTCCTTCCAACCTTCTATATTCCTATATTTTATATGGAGTCACCTCAAAATTCTCTCGTTCACATGATTGCTAACATATTACACATTGAAATTATGTATTTGTACCCTTTAGTTTCAAAGCCTTTTAAGTTCATATTATAACTAGGCTTTGATGTGTATGTGTTAGTATTAAGGTAAATTGTAAAAAAAATTGAGTATAGGTATGGTACATAATTTTTCTAAGTTGTACCTATTTAAAAAAACATAGTGTAGGAAAATATTAATACCATATCTCAATTTGCATTGAATAGAGAATTAGGTGTAATTTTACAGTATAACAATTTGCTTTGAATAGAGAATTAGGTGTAATTGTACCAGTATCAAGGAAATACAATTAAATTATTAATTTAAACTTTTAAAAAATGAAACCATCTCCCCCGTAGGTTTAATCCCAAGTAAAAAGGTCAAAAAAAAATTTAAAATTATGTGAAACTTATCTTATGAGTGAGTCTTTTCATAATACATGCCTTCTATTTTCCTTACCAAAAATGAGAAGAGACAAAACCAAAAAAAATAACAAACACCTATTTTAAGGTTTTTATTGTAGAAACACATAATCCTTTTCGTCCTCAAACAAAATTTTATTGATGAGATTGACCCCACTAATAACTCCAAATCTCCCTAGGCTTTCTTCTAAATTTCAAGGTTTTGCAATAGTTCTATAATGGTCCACTATATTAATAGAGCCACTATGTATGTCTCCCTATGTTAAAATTAGAAATCACTTTTGTTAAGGTCCAATCATGTGAAGCAACCAAGATGAAGGAAGAAATGGAGATAATTCTATGAAAGAAGGATGAAGAATGCAAGAAAATGAAGGAAGACATTGTCTTTCTTAAAAAGGAAGTTGACTTGATGAATAAGAACTCGAAAATTTCTCAAACCCTAGATGACATCCTAAGTCATCAAAGGTCTCCCCTAGATAAATCAGGTCTTGGATATGCAGGTGAATCCTCAAGCAAGAGTGATGCAAACCCTAATGCTGTAAACAACAAGGATGTGAGGAAGGCTAAAAGAAATGTTGATGCTCCCAGTTCCAGCAAAGGCAAGAGTCAAGTTGACATTGAAGAAATCCTACTCCAAGAAGAAATTCACATGGTGTCAAGGATGCAAGAAGCAATGGTTATCATGAAAGGATCCCAAGGAGAAATGACTTCAGAAGTACATCAAGGAAACCTTCTTCTTTAAGGTGCCAAAGTATATTTCTTGGTTATTTCTATTCTTGTACAAACTTTGGGCACATGGCAAAAGATTGTAGGGCTTATAATCATCCCCGTTAACTTGGACCATAATGCCAAATGAAAGAGCACCATGACAAGGGGAGTAATATACCTATGAAGAACTACTATTGATGAAGAAAAGAAGCAGCTTGATAGGGGGAGTACTTGGCCATGCTGTTTTCCATTGATGTCAAATGGGGAGAGAATGTTGGAAGGGTAAGAATATTGCCATCAATGAAAAAGGGGGAGATTGTTAATCAAGGTTGTCATTGATGTCAATATGGCATTTCAATATTATTGAGATGCCTCGTTCGAGATGATGATGTTATAGGTCTTGTTTGACAAGGATACCATCAACGAAGATGTCAAGCCACGAAGATGCCAAACCATTAATGAAGAAGTCCTAAGGATCCCTTGAACTAACTATAATTGGGATGAGATGAATGATTTTGATTTATGGTATGGGATGACAAGTAGATAGATTTTGAATTAAATATCGAAGAGCTTCATCAATTTCTCATTTTTCTTTTCCACTATTTCATATGGTATTTTTGTGAATATGAAAAAAAGAATGAGAGGACATGATTTCTTAATTTTAAAGGTAATAGTTTGAACTTTGATTATATTTTAAAAGTTGTATTGCATTATACAATACAAAGAGTAAGAAAACCTAATATATTTTATTTTTGTTTATATATAACCGAATATATTTTATTTTTGTTTATATATAATAAATAAAAATTCACATATTTTTATATATCTTACTTATATTAGACGGTACAAAGTTATCAACATTCTAATTTATTTTATTTTTATCTATATATAATAGATAAATATTTTTATATTTTTATTTATTTTAGTAAATTCAATTTTATTTTTATATAATAATAAAACAAATTATTATTGTTTTATCTATTTTACATATAAAAAAATTATTGTTTTATTTATTTTGCATCATCCAATAGTAATTGAATTGAGTTGGTGTAACTTCAAATAGAAATTGAATTGAATTTATAAATTAAAAGTATAAGTAAAATTATCGAGTAACTCTACTTCTAATATTTATTAATACAATAAATTGTAAGAAACACCTAAAGCTTTCAATATTAGTGTTTCATTTTTATTGCATACAAGGTGATTAAAATTTAACTATGTTAGCTTTATAATTTTATCATATATTTATTTATTATTTAAAATGATATATTTTAAACATATATGTCTTTGAGATAATGAATTCGAATATTTCAAAGTTTTCATTTTTAATTTGTCGACGTTTCGAGTCTAGACTAAGACTCATCATGAGTCCTCATGATGAGTCTTGGTCTAGACTCAAAACATAGACAAATTAAAAATGAAAACTGTGGAATACCGGAATTCATTATCTCAAAAACCACACCACATAAATCTGCAAACCATATATGTCTTTCTATACATAATTATAAGACTTTTATGAATAGAACAACTACATTAGGTAATGTAGTTGATATGTGATTGATATAAGTGGAAGACATTATTTTCCATCATTTATATGCCAATAAACTTTATAATTAAAGCCAATCTACATAATTTTATATATTTATTAATATTATTATTTATATTGAAAACCTTAATTTCATTAAAATATTAATAATTTCATATTAATAATAACATCGATATTAATATTAATATTAAAATAAATATTTAATCATATTAATATTAAAATTGATGTTTATTATTAAATAATAATAATAAATATAATATTATTGCTATTAGTTTAGGACTTTAACAATATCAGTTATTTTATTTATTTTAATAAATAAGTTTACTAATATTATTTTTCTCAATATTATTAATATTGCATTACTCTACTAATTAATAATATTATATTAATTTTAATTTTAATGTTATTATTAATAATATTATTATTATTAATGATATTCTATAAGAATGACCATATTTATTATAACTTTTATTATATTATAAAACTTTGTGGAGTCATTAATGGGAAAACACAATATGCCCTCCACCTCAAAATCTATCACTTGTTCCTATCTACTCTCCTAGAGGATAGGGTTAGGCATTAAATCTATGCTAGATTTAGGTTTATGTTCATCCATCTTCCCAAGTTTTTGGATACTCCATGTACTTTACAATGGAGCTCCTAGTTAACCTCAAAACAAATTTAAGTATCTTCACACTATCAAAGAATAAATAAATAAATTTTACCATATTGTCCAAACCATTAAGATGATATTGATTTCAAAATATATGGAGATCTCACATTTTCATTAAGCCTTCATGTACAACATTATAAAGACATAATCCATACTAAATACCAATGTCACTTATAAATCTATAAATTAAATAGAGGAGCACATTTAAGAAACCTAAAAAAGATAGACATGTTTTTCATATTGTCCATTGGATCATGTATTATACTAAGAATATTACCTTGAATTGCAATCTCAACCATTTATTTTATTGAAAATATAAATTCTTAAGAGGCCAATTCCAATATAGACCATACTTTCTGCTTAATTATTAACATTATTTTGTATTATTTTGTGTGGTTTATCCATTTTATTGGGTAAGATTGCACACTAGAACACACACATGCATATTCTCTTTGTGTAAATATAAAAGGATTATTTTCCTTAACTTTTAAGAATATTTTCATACAAAATTTTAATATCATGATTACTATCAAATCCAATCCTAGAGTGGTCTAAAATCTATAAAAACCAATTACTAGTAGTGTGGGTCTATAATATGAAAGAGGGGTAGTTTATAACATTATTTTTAAATAATTTGGTTGTTATTTTCAATAACATATATTTTTAGATCTTAGTAAGAGTAGTTTGAATTATAATAATGTTGTTCTTGTTCAAGTTCTAACTTTGCTTAATATCTCTTGTAGTTTATTATATAGTGTCTTACAATGTTATATAATTTTTTATGGAAACAATAATTGTAAGTTCTAATTACCAAATTCCTCCCTTAAATAATAATAATATTCTCATTAAAAATATATATTTACAAACTTCTAATAAAATCAATTAAAAATATTATAAAATTATACTGGGTTGATAATAAAGATAGTATTTACTTTGAAAAACTAAACAATTTAAATGCACACTCAAGAGGCCAATTAAGCATTATGATTGAGACCTTTATTCACTAGCCAAATAATTAGAGAGGTCAATTGATATGTATCTTCACCGGACTCCGTTATGTTTACCAATAGCATTAATCGAAATACAAAACTAAGTAAAAAACCTAGTTCTCTATAGAATTTGCTTTTGCCTTGAAACATAATCAAACCATTGAGCCTTTACTCATATAAGGATTGATTTTGGGTTTTTGGCCTTTGTATTACAAGTAGTATATGTAATGTGTTAAAAGTGGCTTCTAAAACCATTCTTCTCTCATAGATCTTGTGGCAATTACCTTACAATGTGTAGAGTTTGTTACTCAAGGTAAGATTCTTCAATAAACTTCGCTTCACATCATCATATTGTTCAATGAAAGTACTATGCTTCGCATCATCATAATGTTCAATGAGGCAAGGACTAGTTGTTTCGTAATTGTTTCCCTTATTTAAATCATGCACCAAAGTTTTGTAACAGTGAAAGATGAATGTCAAGTGACAATACAATGCGAGAATATTTAACTATAATAATGCATAGAATAAGTAATGCTCACATTAACCCATAAAAATATCAATTAAACCATAGCATATCTCTAACATAATGTCTTTTCACATTAGTATGTTCACATCAACATGATGAAATCACTATTAAAAATCCTTGTTAGTGAACTGTTATTTCTTTTGATGGTTCGATACATCAAACCTTATTTGGCTATTGTAGGAAGATTCATCCCATAATTTGATATTAGGGCCTAGGTAGAGAGGCTTTTAAGTTGTATAGTGAGATAGGTATTATTACTAGAAGCTCATCAAAGGGAATTTTTTGAAGGTAAAGAAAACATGTAGAGTTATTCATGAGTTGATCTCAAATAAAGTTGCAATACTTTGTTGTGTTATTAGGATGTTAAGAAAACTTTTTGGTAGATGAACATGCTGAGTTTATTTTTTAATTAAGGATCATATTTTCAAGTCCCTTGACACAATATCTAGATTTTCTTGACTTCATCTTGGTTCCTATGGGAAATTAAGTTTCCACAAGCTTTGATGTATTTTTAACTCTCACTCTCAAAAGAGTGTATACATTAGGGTTAACTTGGTAAAATAATTAAATTAAGAGAGACACTAAGACCATTTAGCTACCTATTAGGTATATATTCCTTATGTATGCATGTTTTTGTTGTCAAATCTTGGACCATAGGATTAGGGGTTTCCCTCTAATGCCCAAGGTGGTTACTAACCTTAACCCTTACACTTCCAATGAATCACTCTATATTGAATCCTAGAGGGTGGATTTGAGTGGTAAAGAAAGGATTCAATATCCAATGGCACATGATAAGGAACTTATTGGCTCCTCTTAGGTTACTTCCACCAATGGAGAGGCATAGCCATTGGGATCAACATCTTCTATTAAGTTTGTAAGTGTAGGATACTATTGAAAGAAATGATTATTATAGAAGAGTTGAGAAAAATATTGTTAATGAGTGGGTGGGAAATATGCTAAGAAAATAGAATTTGTAAATTTGTTTTTCATGGGGTTAATTGATATGATTGGTGAGGATATGAATATATTTTTCCATTGTAATGAATTAAGTTACATCATGGAACATAATGGACTTTATAAACCTAGTAAAAAAGGACATGTTTGTATATTTTTCACTTTGGTTTCAAAATTGAACATCCTACATCTACAAGAAGGTAAGGTGACTAGTTTTATGTTGAATGTGGTTGTTAACTACATTTGACCTAATGCTTCAATGTTCCATAACAAGGACTAGGATGAGAAAGGGGGATTGGTCATTCTTACCTTTTTACATTGGAGGACTACATTATTTATTAGGGAATTGACCTATCTAGTCTAGTTCTCTAAGTTCACATCAATATTAAGGGTAAAGTATAATTGGGTCTTAGTAATGTATATGCAAAAAAATGATGTAAAAAGAAGAATTGTGATTTGTGGCTAGCTAAAAAATTCGATAGATAGACTCTCCTTTTATAAATGTTTTAATAATGTGGAATTCCAAATGACAAAACCAAATTTAACTATGTTTGTAAAACCTTGGTTTTTTAACCTTAACAAGTATCAAGGAACTTATTTTTTTAAATTATGGTTAACTTTATCTAACCTTAGAGTTAGCCATGAGAAAATCATTGAGTGTCTTGATGGAGCTATGTCATGGAAAAAGAACACATTCTTTTCTTAATAGGTTGGAGGTAGATTAATGGAAGTCTTAGAGGAAGGCACTATCTTTGACATCTAGCCCATAAATTTCTATATATGTGGGAAAAATACTAAAATGCTAAGGACTTATTTCCATTCCCTACTTGATTTTTCAGCCTTTAGAATTCAACTTGCATCTAGGATGTGTTATTGATATGGAACCTCCTACTTAAGTCTTAGGGAGAGGATAGTTGGGCTACATAGGTCAAATAGAAACTTTGTTATCACCTTTTGGTCCACAAAAAACGTGAAATAACACTAGTGTTATAAAGAAGCCAAGAAAGGATTTTATGAGGTCTAGTTTCAATTTTAACTTGGTAGAAAATGTAAAGGAAGCTAAAAAAGCATTTTATGAGGTCAAGTTTCAACTTTAACTTGTTAAAAAATGTAAAGGGTATTCATTATGATATTTCTACTTATATTATTGTATATTTCATGCCTTTATAGTTGATAATTACTTAATGAAACAACAAAAAATAATAAGATAATGCCCAGAAAAAAGAATTAAATTTAACTCAAATCCCATTTCTCCAAAGAATTAAATTTAACTCGAAACCCATTTCTCCACCATGGTATCTGAGCTATATTGAAGGTTGGTAGTCTTGAAGATCACTCTGTTTGGCATTTTTATTGTATAGCTGGCAGTGCATTTTGTTTTATGGATAGTGGACCTTATGTAGCTTGCACCAACTCTATATCATTTTCTGCGATGTCAGTGGATCACCATTCGCTATTTTTTTCAAGGTTCACTCTCTATTGCCCTGCTTCATTTTTCCTGCTGCTCGCTCTTTTCTGCGATGATAGTGGCTAGTGGATAATTCGAATAAAAGGACTGACAATTATTTGAGTGGCTCAATTTACTCTATCGTGACCCACAGTGGTTCACGTATAAATACAGTGGCACTACATCACACATGTATGTGGTTAAATGATATCACACTATATCTATGGTATGTACAATTTACAGTAACGCACAATTCACACTTGTAGATGACAGTGGTTCGTTCTCTATCTTATGATTCGTATGGATCGCTTTTGACTTAAATAAGGCGGCACGATAATGCTGTGAGAGGTTCGTATGTAACTCGCATTTATTAAAAAAGGGAACTGGCAATCATCAGAATTGGCTCCTCTGACACATAATTAGGTCTTTGATTCTATAGCATCTCATTATACAATGTGACTCATATACAGTAGCTACGCCCCTCTGTTCATCACGACTGACATTACAGTGTGGGTTGATTGATGAGGACTGTGACTTACCGACCATGAAGTCCTGACATCATTTCTCTCAAAACAGAATCTTGACAGTATGACTATGGCCGTGAGATTTTGATGACAATACTATGGCATTGCTACCATAGCTACCGTATATTGATGTTGTGTAGAAGCAGGCTAAAGTTTGGACGCGAAGGAAGACTTGTAAACAATACATTGCCAGCTTCGACTATGGTTAGTTGCAAACCCTAGATTTTAGATTAATCATTAATCTCAACCAAAAATTCAAATTTCACCAATCTTTCATAAATTTCAAATTATCATATAGCCATCATACATTAGAGATTTCTACTTAGACTAAGGTTTAAGTCCAAAACCCTAGAATTCCAATTTCACAATATTACACAAATCTCAAATCATCATATTTCAGAGATTTTACTGTGACTAAGGTTTAAGTAAAATGTCACTAATCTTTAAGCATGATTGACTTTGCAGTAAAGGCATAAATATGACAGTGACTCAAGGGTGTATGATTGACAGCAACACTCATGAGTAACATTGTTGACATATCTAACCATGAGAAGATGGACATCTCTTCCAAGGTAGGATCCTTTGAAGCAACAAAGACCAAGTTGGAAGGGCTGTAGTAGTGTTTATAGCATGCCCTAACTAGAGGTATGAAATCTCAGATAAGGACACATAACCAAGTTGCAAGAGTAGTAAAGAACAAGGTATGTTATTCTCCTTTTAGTGATGTTTTGCTAGTGAATAGAAGATCAAAGATTGGATAGATTGGTGGAGCATATTGTGGGTGTTGGAGGGTAGCAATTAGGTGTTCCTTGTAAGCATAGGACATATGGCCAAAGTCTAAAGGGTTGGTTATGGGAAAAAGAAGGAGGATTCTCACAATAAGAAGGAACTAGATTTGTTGATGAATTCTCCTGATTTGAGAAGGAGTGAGTTTGGATTTCCTATGAGGTTTAGAGGGAGTAAGGTTGGACATTGGTTCTGAGTGTGCCATGTACTAGGCCAAGACTCAGGGAGTAAGGTTGGATATTGGTTCTCCCTTTGTCATGTACTAGGCCGAGACTTACACTCATAAGTCTACTATATGAATCACTAATAGGGAGAATGGATTGAATAAGCATGGTTCTCCTTGGTTTAGGTAATAAGGACTAATATCCTAAGTCAAGTACATGGACATACACAAGGAGAATAGTGGTTTCGATAAGCATCTTGAATATGCATTATTGAGTCATGTAGTCTGATGGATTAGGATGGAGATTGAAAGTCAAGTACATGGACTTGGATGAAGAATGGTCCAGTAGAAAGACATGTACTTGAGGGAAATGGTTCCATGGAAGCAATGTGGCATCCCATAGAATGCCTCCCATCATTGTTCTCTCATCTTGTGGAGAGATAGAGTGTACCTGTCAATGCCTTGGTAATGTGACAATGTTGGCTATAATGAGTTATGCTTATCAATCTAGATCTCTTCTTAAGAGAATATTTCAATTTGAAGTATCCTTTTACTAGTTGTGGAGGGAGTGTTAAAAAATGCAACTAGGCTCAACCTCTATAATGTTCATTGTACCTATATCATTGTACATTTTATGTAAAATGAAAAAGAGGAAAAATAATTTGTATTATTATTATTATGTTATATAAGCATGCTCTTCATGCTTCTAAGTTTTCTTGAGTCAAAGAGTCAAAGTCCTATTTAGACCTATTTTAAAGAAGAAAAGAAATGATAAATTTAAATATGTATTTTGGGTAAAAATTCCTTCTAGAAATCAAGTGGGCCATGCTTGTCATGTAGGCTCTATCCCAATGAACATGACTATTTGCACCCTTTTGGACAAAGTATTAATAGAAGAAATATGGAGCTCATTTTGGACACACAATATGAAACATCTAATCTGAAATTTCATAGATAAAAGAGGAAGGTTAGAGGGATGGTTTGACTTGGCTTGTAGAAGGTAGAAGGGCCATTAATGTCTCATTTGACCTCATTCTATAAGAAGAGAATTTTTTGGGTTTTCCCCTTTGAAAGGTTTTACCTAGACTTAAAGCCTATATCTTGTGTTATGTGTGTTTTTGTGATCTTCATGTTTGTATGTTTGATCATTGCTTGATGAAAAAAGAAAAATATAATAGAATAGTCCCAGCTAATTCAAAAATAATTATTAAAAAAAGAAAAATTAAATTTAACTTACAAAACTCCCATTTTTCCAACATAACTTACTCATAATAAATCTCTCATTTTTCCAACATAACTTACTCACAATAAATCTTTTCAATTATGAATTATTGAGTTAAAATATTCTTGAAGATTGATGAGTTTTGTCAATCAAGAAATTACCCAAATATGTTTTTTATTTTTTATTTTATTTTATATTATATTGTCTTAATTCAAGGAATGGACACATGAAACCTTTCTTCATTTGCTTACTACCAAACCTAATACCATGGTTTTAGTCTTTTAATTAGTATGATAAATCATGTATAATTTGAATGATGCAATTGATGTGACCGGAGTCGAGTCACATGGGTTGGGATAAATCGAACGCAACGAACAGCCCCTACCGATAAGATGTTTTCTTTTTGCGATTAAAATATATAAAAAAGACCATAAAAGGGATAGGTAATAAAAAAAAATCGGTGATGTCACCATGACATAATAGAGACATATCCAACTTTACTAATAAAAATTAAAAGTTGTGATATGGACAGTGTTGGACGCAAATGTTGTTTAAAAACATCTTGTCATCCACCAACAATGTATCATGGACCAACACAGTTTGACACCGAGATTTGATATTCATGACCTTCATATAATTATTGATTCGGAAGACTATCAAGATTAATGATTATTTTAAGGTGTTTTTATTTTCTTTTGCAGGGTAATGTTTTAATATTTAATACCGTGCATAGACATCGGGTATCTATATATATATATATATAATATGTTTTATTATTATTTATTTTTGTTTTGGGAATATTTTTTTTTAAATATGATTCATAATATAGGTATATAATGGATTATTTAATATGATGTATATTGGTAGTGGGTAGTTTTTTTTGTTATGGTTTATGATATTATATTGGATTGGATGATTCATTATCATGTATTTATGTAGTTTATAATGAGAGTTATTGTTTACAATAGGTTAATGAGTTATTTCATGTTATTGATTATGATGATGATATTGCATGTATATTGGTATTTTGGATGGATTAATCAATCACAGTTTGAGATATTGATAATTGAAATGGAAATTGCACTCAAAGGAAGGGTAGATATCACAAAGATATTGATTATTGGATCATAATTCCTAGGAAGCTTGGGAAATGGCGAAAGCCTTGTGAAAATGACTTGTAACTTTAACATGGGTAAATGAGTAGAAGGGGAAAAGGTTAATCCATCTTTAGCTAGTTTTGGTCACTTGTAATTTCATCCTCAAGCCAAAATTTTCCCTTGCATGACAAACTCAGAGGCTAAGAGAGAAATCTTAGGGAAGATGTTATATTATAATGAATTATAAAGGAAGAGTGTTTCATATTATTTAGAAAGCTAACTTATTCATGAGGAGATGCTCTATGGAACTTAATATCATCAATGCACTTGTGTTATGATAATGAATGTTGAAAAAAACTATGTCTATGCCAAACATGTGGATTAAGGGATTCAAAGTGTACATGCAACAAGAAGAGATACCAAATCATAGTATGCCTAGGTCCTTGTACTTTTTTATTTTGCATCCAAATTTAGGACATCATTAATGCTTGATTTTGATCACCAGCTTAAGGTGCTAGTAAGATCCTTGTACAAAATTATATTTTTGTTACTATGGTTGCAATGAGAAGATAAGTTGGTAGCAAGATCCTGGCTTGAAGTTCAGTGTCACTATTGTTGTGGTTTCAATCACCAACCTTTCGTAATACGACCCCCACACACCATAATCTTGCAAGATTTGGAGGAATTGTAAGTCAAGAGCCTCTCCATCATGCATAGGATGAACTATTGTAAGATTTATCTATTTTGTTGTAAGCACCTTTGGGTTAGATCCATCAAAGTTTTGGTTAACTATGATTCAATTACCTCATTGAGTTTGAACATTTATGAGGGTCATTGCATTTTTTGGATGGACAATAGACCCTTGGCACTATTTCCCTTCCTAATTATTAATATTGGTTTGTGGGATATGAAGAAGATTCGTTCATGAGGTTTATATTTATATTATGCCTTATGGGAGCTCGAGTACAATTGGCTCAGCCTTGAACTTCCACAAGCTTCAAGTTCAAGTATTCTATATAAAAGTATTTGATTTTGCATTGTTGGCTATTTGAATAAAATGATGTAGTGGTAAAATCTCTTTTGGTCCACGGCATGCCCTTTGTTTATACTTGGTAGTATTATATATATAGTTATATATATATATATATATATATATATATATATATATATATATATATATATGAATTTTTGTTTTAAAATCTCTTTGGGCTACTTATCGTATATTGTCTTAGCCTATGATTCTTGTAATATTTTTCTTTCTCGTTACTAGTATTTTAGATTGTTAGTATTAAAATAAAAATCCTTAAAGTAATATCATGATGTCACAAGTTAATTTTATCATGTATTAGTGTCTAAGATACATTTCTAGAATCTTTTTTCATAAAATGAATGTTTGTGATATTTACTTTATAAGATGAAAAAACTCAATAGATGTGTTCATTAAAATATGGGTATTATTTTGACATGTTGCTCCTTTAAGTGGGTCAGAAAATCAATCCCATTTTTTTCTATATAGAATATAATGCAATCTATTCAATATAGTTCTAACTTGTGTGGGCACATCTCTAGTGACTTGCGGAGTTAACCGCATCCATAATGAGAGTTAACCTCATCCATAATGAGTCTTGTCTCTCTAGATCCACTCTAATTTTGGTTTTGATTTTTCACACTAGTTTGCTAAAAAATCACACCATATAGTAGAGCCTCTAGTTTGAATATGCAATGAATGGATCCAAAGTTATGAGCTTCATAATTTCTGACATCCTTTTTCACTAGAGAAATTGACCTTCCAAATCTAAGATTTTTTTTTATTATTACTTAATCTTAATGTGTATCTATATTTTCACCAATAAAATGTCATATATGGCATTAGATTTTTTATCTTACTTATATAACTATATGATCGTTTCAATTCTAAACTTATAAAACTCACAAAACTCATTCTCATCTAAATATTATATGTCACTATAAAAATAATTATTACCAATCAATTTTATATATATGCATATATTATTTTATTTAAAAAAAAACTCATATATATATATAGATATATAATATAATTATTTAATTTAACTAAAACTTAATAACTAATCAATATTTTTATTTAGTATAAAATAATACACTAAGTTTAAAAGTCAAACCATTAATTTTAATGAACTATATTGATTCATCTAGGTGCATTTTTTAACATGGTTCATAGGCCTTTATATATATGCATATATTATTTTATTTAAAACAAAAACTCATATATATATATATATATATATATATATATATATATATATAAAATATAACTATTTAATTTAACTAAAACTTAATAACTAATCAATATTTTTTAATTTAGTATAAAATAATACACTAAGTTTAAAAGTCAAACCATTAATTTTAATGAACTATATTGATTCATCTAGGTGCATTTTTTAACATGGTTCATAGGCCTTTATAATGTAGGTTTCATGCAATTTTCAAAATGTTGCTTGATGGAGGTGATCTCTAATAAAGGTGATAAATACTTTTCAACATGGTTGATTGAATATAATGTACTAACTTTTTGGATAAACAATGAAATTAATAATAAAAGTTACAAATATTATTCAATCATTTTTTAAGATTCATTAAAAAAATAAAATAAGATATAATAGTTTCAAATTTTAATACAAAATTGTTAGACATAATCAATTGGAAAA
Source organism: Pinus tabuliformis (assembly GCA_031772625.1). Classification (NCBI taxonomy): domain Eukaryota; kingdom Viridiplantae; phylum Streptophyta; class Pinopsida; order Pinales; family Pinaceae; genus Pinus; species Pinus tabuliformis. Next base: position 1,717,715,054 of record CM062817.1, on the reverse strand, counting down.
AATATTTTTAAAATTTAAATTTTACATGGATAAATATAGTGAGGGTATATTTAATATGTATACATCATAATTATAATGCAATTTGGTAGTTTTCACTATTTAAAATATATTTTTAAGTATTTTTAGTCATTTTTTAATAAATTTGAAAAAATAAGATAAAAAATCACAAAATATTTTAATTTATTAATTATAATTTTAATATATATATATCTATATATATATATATATATATATATATATATATATATATATAACAAAAATATTAGTGGCAAATAGTTAATTATTGTTAAACAAAAAAAGATAATATTAGTGGCAAATAGTTAATTATTGTTAAACAAAAAAAGTTTTTTAAAAATGATGATAATAATACAAATTACTTGATACTCTAAAACATTCATTTTATACCAAGAAAAAAATTAATTAATCTTAATGCATCTCTTGTTTAACTACAATGCAAATTTCTTTGCATAAGTGTGTTGCCACATTTTGCACTTGAGTATATGTATTATTGATAATATTTTAATATTAAATAATCTATGTGTCTTTTGCAAGGTTTTTTCATGATTATAATTCATATCTCCATATTCTGAATATCGCTATGTCTATTTGTATTCACAATAACATTGAGGCAAGGGATGGATGCATATGATATTAATGGTAATATTTTAATAATATTAGGCATATATATGTATTCTCAATATCTCTAGTCAATTGAGTAAATGTTGTGAAGAGTGCAAACAAAACTATGTACAATCAAAGATCTCACGAGAATGAAATTCTTGTGCACAATTAACCATAATAATATTAATTCGAAATTTAAAGAAAGAAATTTGCATGACTACAAATGTCAATGAACACTTCTAAGAGATAGAGTGATTTTTTCACAGTGTAGACGACTCAAGTTCTTCTGTGCTCAAGACTTTGCAAATGAATTGATTAAAAAAATAAGCATATGTGCAGGTTTGTGTAGGAAGTCCATTGTGTAGAGGAAGCTTTCAAGGTTTCATTGTGGGGAAAAGGCTTTCAAGAATCCATGGTGTGGATATTTATATTTCGCACAATGAAAAACCTTGCACACAATTCACACACATTTACACTTATAAACACATTTTTTAATCACAAAAATTACAAATAATGTTGGTCTCCACCACTATGTCATTAGTTGGATGTAGGAAGAAGTGTGGACTGTATTGTAAATTTGTGTCAGTGATATTGGTACTATGTATTTATACTTCACTAACAGAAAAAAGTTGTCTTCATGTGAGAGTGTGAAGAGTGAGTGTAGAGAAGTTGATTGTGTGGGAGTCCATAGAAATGTATTAGTAATATTTGAATGATAGTCATTGTAACCTCTGCACAGTGGAAACTTTGCACAAGGAAGCTCCACATAATGGTTTGTGTAGAATAAAGTTCTTATGCAACCTCATTCTCCCAAACGCACCCCATCCTCTGCACAATGAAACATAATAATATTAATTTGAAATTTGTACAAAAATACCTGCATAAGAAAAAATGTTAGTGAACACGTGTGAGAGTTAGAGTGTTTTTTCCGTAGTGTATCAAAACCAAATTCTTTTGTGCTCAAGACTTCTCTAGTCAATTGACTAAAAAATTAGGTATATGTTTATGGTTGTGTAGGAAGTCCATTTTGTGAAGGAATCACAAGATTTACAAACAATGTTGGTCCCCACCATTATGCTATTAGCTTGATCTAGGAAGAAGTGTGGATAGTATTGCTAATTTGTGTTAGTAATGTTGGTAATATGTATTTTTACTTCACATACCCAAAAAGTTTCCTTCGTGTGAGATTGCAGAGAGTGAGTGCAGAGGAGTTGATTTTTCCCGAGTGTGAAGAAGTATATGGGTAATATTTGAATCATATTCACTGTAAGGTTTGCACAATGATAGCTCTGTGTGAGGAAGATCTGCATCATGATCCCTACCGAATAAAGTTCATATGCACCCTTGTTCTCATGCACATACCCCATCCTTGCCATACTAAAATATCTGCACAATGACACGTAATAATATTAATTCAAAATTTGTAGAAAACTCTCCAAATAATCATAAATATAAGTGAACACTTCTTAGTAGAACCAAGTTCTTTTGTGCTCAAGACTTTGCCAAACAATTGATTAAAAAACTATGCATATATGTAGGGTTGTGCAGGAAGTCCATCATGCAAAGGAAAATTTCAAGGTTTATGCTGCACATCTTCATATTTTATACAATGAAAAACCTTGTGCGCAATTCATACATGCTCACACTTAAAACAAATTTAATCTGTTAAATGTTAGAATTCTCATAGCAACAATCTCTTCCAAGACTGAAATCTCTTTACATAAGTGTGCTGCGACGTTTCACACTTATGCATACATATTATTTCTAATCTTTTAGTATTAAATAATCCATATGTTTGTGTTGCAACATTTTTTCATAGTTATAATCTATATATCCATATTTTGAATATCGTTATGTCTACCTCTATTCGCAATATACGATAGTATTGGTAACATTTTAAGAATAAATAATGTATATCTCCATATTCCAAATATCATTATTAAATTGAGTAAATGTTGTGCAAAATGCAGACAAAAGTTGATTACAATGAAAGCTCTCTGCACAATGATCCCTACTGAATAAATTTCTTACGCACCCACATTCTCCTACACATACCATGTCGTCTACACAGAAAAAGCTCTGCACAATGAAACACAATAATATTAATTAGAAAAATCTTCGCATAATAAAAAAATTTAGTGAACACTTCTTAGAGGCACAATGATTTTTTTGTAGTATAGAAGAACCAAGTTCTTTTGTGCTCAAGATTTTTCCAATGAATTGATTAAAAAATTAGGCATATGTGCACGGTTGCTTAGGAAGTCCATTTTGCAGAGAAAGATTTCAAGGTTTCATGGTGTGATATTCATATTTCACACAATGACAAACCTTGTACGAAATTAATACATGTGCACACTTAGAATCAAAAATTTCAATCACAAAATATACAAACAATATTCATCCCCACCACTATGTTATTAGTTGGATCTAGGAATAAGTGCCAATGTATTGCAAATTTGTGCCAGTAATGTTGTTAATATGTATTTATACTTCAGTAACAGAAAAAGTTTTCTTCATGTGAGAGTGCACATAATTTAATTGCGTGGGATTGCAAAAATGTGTTGGTAATATTTTGTTATTCACTCTAAACTCTACACAATGATTCTTGTTAAATAAAGTTCTTATGCACCCTTTTTCTTTGGCACATACCTTGTCCTGTACAGAGCAAAATTTCTGCACAATGAAACATAATAATATTAATTTGAATTTTGTAGAAAAATCTCTGCATAAGAAAAATATGTTAGTGAACACTTCTCACAAACAGAGTGATTCATCGTAGTGTAGTAGAACCAAGTTCTTTTATACTAAAGACTTTTCCAACTAATTGATTATAAAATTAGGCATATGTGTAGGGTTGTGCACAAAGTCCATTATGTGGAGGAAGCTTTCAAACATTGATTGTGCATAGAAAGCTTCAATATTTCATGGTGTAGGTATTCATATTTCGTACAATGACAAACATTGTGCACAATTCATATATGCTCACACTTATAAACAATTTTTTTAATTGCAAAATTTACAGACAATGTTGGTCCCCATGACTATGTGATTAGTTTGATCTAGGAAGAAGTGTGGATCATATTGTGAATATTGCTATGTCTAATTTTATTTGAAATAACACCGAGGTAAACAGTGGACCAAGACAATATTATAGTAATATCTAAATAATAAATAATTCATATCTCCATATTCCAAATATCGGTTTATTAATTAGTGACAAAGACAAATGCTTAAAATCAAGGAAAATTAGATTGATCATATATTTACATTGTTGGAGTAACTTTGCAAGGAAAGAGTCAAGGATTAGAGCCATATTTTTCTAATTTTATTAGGCGGATGGAACTTATATTATATTAAATTTATTTTCACAAGAATTTGTTAATAAATGTACAAAATTGAAGTTGCATAGAGCTATGAATACAATTTATTATTAAATAAATTTGATTTGGTTATAAAGGTAGTTTAACTTAATTTATATTTATTATTTTTAGGTCTATAGTTTTTTATGTTGACGATTTCTTTTGTCGAGCTTTCACTATGTGGAGAAATATTCCTCTTTATAATGAAACTTTTCATTGTAAGCTACACACAAGTATTACTTTCAAATAATGTTCTTATGCACCCTCCTTCTCCGAGACGTACCATGCCATCCACACATTAAAGGCTTTGCACAAGGGAACATAATAATATTATTCGTAATTTGTAGAAAACTCTCCACATAAGCATAAATGTCAGTGAAAACCTCTTTGAGACACAGTGATATTTTCATAGTGTAGAAATACCAAGTACTTTTGTGCTGAGGACTTTTCCAATCAATTGATTAAAAAATTAAGCATATGTGTGATGGTGTGTAGAAATTCCACGCTATGGATGAAACTTTGAAGGTTTCATTGTGCAGAGGAATATTTAAAGGTTTCATGGTGCAAACCTCTGTATTCTGCACAATGAAAAACCTTTCACATAGTTTATACATTCTCACACTCATAAACGCATTTTTTTCATCATAAAATTTACAAAAATATACTTATGTTAATGTCGATACCTATAAAAATGGTTGCTCCTCACCACTCTATTATTAAGTGGCTTTACGAAGAGGAGTGGACTGTAATTCTAATATCGATATGTCTATTATTAATTGGAATATTGCCGAGGTAAGTGATGGGAGTGTGAAAGAAGTCCGTTATGCATAGGATGCATTTAAGCATTCATTAGTCAAATATTCACACTTTTCACTAAAGGAAATGTTAATTCATTTATTAAATTTTTTAAATAACATAAACAATGAAGCTAAATAATAGATTAGAAGTTGTAATGTCACAATGAAATCTTAACTCAGGTGGAACTGTATGATTTGCATGTAATTCGATAAATCAAATGCATGAAGCAATTTTTTGATCACTAAAACTTTCAACAATCAGTTGAATGGAGGAAGCATTGAATTTCATTGTGGATACCTGTGCTACATTTTGGAAGGTTAATCAGTTGAATGGAGGAAGCATTGAATTTCATTGTGGATACCTGTGCTACATTTTGGAAGGTTTTTTATGTATTTTTTTAGTTTAAATTGTTAAAAATTTAGCAAGAATTTTTTTAATCATGAATTTGGGTTGAAATTTCTACTCAATATCACTGTCACAATTTTTTTGAAATAGTTAAATATCAAAAAAACTAAATCCATATAGTTAAAAATTAATTTAAACAACAAAAAAACTAAATCCATATAGTTAAAAATTAATTTAAACAACAAAAAAATAAGATAGTGCAAAAAAAACGTCATTGAATTCTAGTCAAAAATCTCAAAATGCACCGTATTTATAGAAATCCCAAAGTAAGTACGAATTACTTGTGATTATGGAAATTAGCTTTGAAACTACCGACAATAATTGTAAACAATGGAAAACAAATATTATGTGTAGACGTGCTCAACTGCGTCTATCACAAATTGATATTGTAGCTGAGTTGGCGTCTATCACTAAATCTTTGTCGACTCATTTTATTTTGATATTGGAATATGAAAAACGCTGAACCAAACTTGATTTACCAACCATTTGATACGCATTCCAGTTGGTTGCCTGCACATTTTCCCATGATTTTTGATGCCTGAACCAAAATGGCTTTACACTTCACATTCCCCACTTTTTTCTCACCCTTTATGCTTATGTTGTATTATGCTCCTCTCTTATTTCTACATCTACACTTATTATCATGGTTATTTATGTGTAACTAGGAATGCTTGTCTATGGAAGTAAATTGTGCATAGTGCGCAAATGTGCACAATGAAAACTTGAAAGCTCCATTTACACTCTCACACAAGACTAGTGGTTATTTTATAATTAATAGATTGTGTAGAGTGTAGCAGTTTTTACAATTAAATATTGAGAGCTTCTTCTGCACAATGGATTTCCTCTGCAGTCCTACACACATAAATTTGTTTTATTTTGAAACTATACGTTAATATTAATATTTTAATGCTTTGAAAATGATATTTCTAGATTTGATATCTTTATTCCTATGTGGTTTTATCGTTCCATCTAAGCTTGGCTGCATTGATTGAATATGTATATAGGTGTGTATTAGGTGAATTGAATGCTAATAGGATTGGTATTTACTTACAACAATGTTTTCTATTAATCAGAAGATAGGCATCAGATCATTTAAAACATGAATACTAACAACGATTTCCCCATTTAAGACACCTTTGAAATTGATATGAACAGAGTATTTTATGAATATTCTAAAACTAATTCTATTTTGGTTAACTAAATATATTCTACTGATACTATGTTAATATTGGAAAGACAGATAGGGAGAAGCACATAACCATGCATAAGGAAATTCGAGATATTTTTTTAACAAGTTCCAATGCGCGGAAGTAATACTATCTTTTCATTATGAATCTAAACCGAGTAATCGATGAATAATTTTTTAGTTATACTATTGCCAATTAATGTAGCCTACAATGACAATTTTCTTTGTTTACATTTTCAAGCAATTTAGTAATGGTAAAGTTATTTTTCCTTGCATTGTGAAGAAATATTAACATTACCTTTTATTTTTTGGTTGAAGAATTTAACTATTGTCAAATAGTTTAGTTTCTTTGTTTTATTGAATCATTGAAATTGGGTTTAATTTTATAATTTCAATTGTGCGAATGTACGAAAGTGCTCAATAGTGATTTCTCTGCATTCCCCAAAAATCATCTTCCTTCATACCAAATACTACGCACTCTGTGTTTTTTCTCAGAACACATGCGAAAGTGTAGAGATTTGTTCAGATGCAGGGAGTAAATGCGGGAAGTTCAAAGCCATATACACTACTGAATCTCATCTACCAATTTTTATGTTGTGTATTGGGGTGGTTTTTAACATAATTTAATATTTTTGTTTATAACATATTATATTTCAAAATCATTATAATGATAGCAGGAAACATACAAATTGTTGGAAGAATTCTTTGCATTTCCACAAAGTCATCTCATTCTGCACCAAATGCTATGTATTTTGGGTCTATGCATGGAGTTGGGTTACGCTTTTTGGCAAAGATAGGGTGCTTTTTGGTTAAAAACTAGAACTCGATTGAGCCAATTTAAGTGCTTGATCGAGTTTCTTGAGGGGCTAAGAGATGGGTGGATCGACTGTTTTAACAAACCCTTGATCAAGATCCTATGTTACTCAAGGTAACACAAAATCTTGATCAAGCTATGGGCTCAATCCTTAGAGCTTGATCAAGCAATATAACATGGTTAATTGAGCCATTAAAGTGGTTAATCCAAGACTTGATTGAGTTTATAGCTTGATCAAGCCTCTCATTAACCATGTTAATGGCTCGATGGAGGGTTTCTTAAACTCTTGGTCGATTTATTTTAAATTTTATCTCAAGTGCTCAATGGAGCATTTTAAGCACTCAATTGAGCTGATGAGTTCCTAAAAAACATAATTTTCACACCCCTTCTACAGATTTCTCTACAACACCTTTTTTTTACCCTAGCAGACTCAAGGAAGAATTTGACCTTAAGTGTCGGAGTTGATCATCTTGGGTTCGTGAAGGAATCTTCTATCCAATGGTATATGAGTTTGGCATTTTTGAATTCTTATGATATTTTTCATATAATTTCTTTTAAACATACTCCCTAATGTTTTTTGAGACAATTTCAAAGGGGCTAAATAAAAACTTAATAACATAAAATATACACAACGAAAAATTTTCAAAAAATACCAGTATCTTTGTTTACAAGTCCTCCTCAAAAGGATATTATTGATTTTTGAATTTGTTTAAATAGTTGAAAATAATATTACATGAACACGTGTTTACAAAATGAAATTGAAATATTACTTTGCCAACTTCGAAAAATAATAAAAAATATAATTTTGCATAAACTTTTTTATTTTTTACTATGCATAACTTATTTCTCTATATGTAGATCATGTTCATATATATACATTTTAAAAATTACACATTTTAGACTAATTTATGCTATGTGAACACACACATACTTCTTAACTCCATTAGAAATTGAAATAGAAATTGAATTGAATTTATAAATTAAAAGCATATGTAAAATTATCAAGTAACTTCACTTCTAATATTCATTAATACAACAAATAGTAAGAAACACCTAAAGTTTTCAACACTATTGTCTATTTTTTATTGTATACAAGGTGATTAAAATTTAACTAAGTTGAACCTATAATTTTATGATATATTTATTTATTACTTAAAATAATATATTTTAAACATATATGTCTTTCTATACATCATTAGAATACATTTATGAGCAGCACAACTACATTAGGTAATGTGGTTGATATGTGATTGATATAAGTAGAAGACACTATTTTCCATCATTTACATGCCAATGAAATTTATAATTAAAACTAATCAACATAATTTTATATATTTATTAATATTATTATTTATGTTAAAAACCTTAATTTAATTAAAATATTAATAATTTCATATTAATATTAACCTTCATATTCATAGAAATATTAGAATGAATATTTAATCATATTGATATTAAAAGTGATGTTTATTATTAAATAATAATAATGTTGTTGTTGTTGTTGTTGTTGTTGTTGTTTAGGACTTTGATAATATTAGTTTTTTTTATTTATTTTAATAAATAAATTTACTAATATCATTTTTTTCAATATTATTAATATTGCATTACTCTAATTATTAATAATATTATTTTTAATATTAATTTGAATGTTATTATTATTAATAATTATATTATTAATGATATTATATAGAATGACGATATTTATTATAACCTTAATTATATTATAAAATTTTATAGAGTCATTAATGGACAAACACAATATGTGCTCCACCTCAAAATATATCACTTTCTCCCATCTACTCTTGTAGCAGATAGGGTTAGGCATTAAATCTCTCATAGATTTAGGTTTATGTTCATCCATCTTCCTAGGTTTTTGGATACTCCATGTACTTTACAATGGAGCTCTTAGTTTACCTAAAAACAAATTTAAGTATCTTCACATGATTAAAGAATAAATAAATAAATTTTACCATATTGTCCAAACCATTAAGGTGATATTGATTTCAAAATATATGGAGATATCACATTTGCATTAAGCCTTCATGTACAACATTATAAAAACATAATTGATCCCAAATACCAATGTCACTTATAAGTCTATAAATTAAATAGCCGAAGAAACTTAAGAAACCTAAAAAAAAGTTGACATGCTTTTCATATTGTCCATTAGATCATGTATTATACTAAGAATATTCCCTTGAATTGCAATCTCAACCATTTATTTTATAGAAGATATAAATTCTTAGAGACCAATTCCAATATAGACCATAGTTTCTTCTTAATTATTAACATAATATGGTATTATTTTGCATGTTTTATCTATTTCATTCGGTAATATTGCGCACGCCACACACACACATGCATATTCTCTTTGTATAAATATAAAAATATTATTTTCCTTAACTTTTAAGAATAATTTCATAGAAAACTTTAATATCATAATTACTATCAAATCCAATCCTAGACTCGTCTACAATCTATACAAAAAAAAATTACTAGTAATGTGGGTCTCTTTGTAGTATAATACGAAAAAGATGTTGTTTATAACATTATTTTCAATTAATTTGGTTGTTATTTTCAATAACATATATTTTCATAACTTAGTAGGAGTAATTTGAATGATAATAATGTTGCTCATTTTGGTTCAAGTTCTTAACTTTGCTTAATATCTATTGTAGTTTATTATATAGTGCCTTTTAACGTTATATAATTCTTGGTAGAAGCAAAAATGATATGTTCTAATTACCAAATTCCTCTATTAAATAATAATATTATTCTCATTAAAAAATATATATTTACAAACTCTCAACAAAATGAATTAAACATACTATAAAATTATAATGGATTGATAATAACGATAGTATTTACTTTGAAAAAACTAAACAATTTAAATGCAGCACTCAAGAACCAATTAAGCATTATGATTGAGACCTTTATTCACTAGCCAAATAAGGGAGGTCAATTGATATGTATCTTCAGCGTTCTCCGTAATGTTTACCAATAGCATTAATCGAAATACAAAACTAAGTAAAAAAACCTACTTCTCTATAGAATTTTCTTTTACCTTGAAACATAATCAAACCCTTGTGCCTTTAGTCATATAAGGATTGATTGTGGGTTGTTGGCCTTTGTATTACAGGTAGTATATGTAATGTGCTAAAGGTGGATTCTAAAACCATTCTTCTCTCATAAATCTTGTTGCCATTACCTTACAATGTGTAGAGTTTGTTAGTCAAGGTAAGCTTCTTCAATAAACTTTGCTTCACATCATAGTATTGTTAAATGAGGCAAGGACTACGCTTCACATCATCATATTGTTCAATGAGGCAAGGGTTAGTTGTTTCGTAATTGTTTCCCTTATTTAAATCATGCACCCAAGTTTTGTAGCACTGAAAGATGAATGTCAAGTGACGATACAATGCGAGAATATTTAACTAGAATAATACATAGAATAAGTAATGCTCACATTAACCCATAAAAATATCAATTAAATCATATCTTATCTCTAACATAATGTCTTTTCACATTAGTATCCTTGACATCAACATGATGAAATCACTATTAAAAATCCTTCTTAGTGAATATATTATTGCTTGTGATGGTTGGATACATCAAACCTTATTTGGTTATTGTAGGAATTGGTTGTGCTCTTAGTCAAAGCCTCAATTAAAATTATGGTTAACTTTATCAAACATTAGAGTTAGCGATGAGCAAATCATTAAGTGTCATGATGGAGCTATGTCGTCGAAAAAGAACACTCTTTTCTTACTATGTTGGAGGTAGATTAATGTATGTCTTAGAGGATGGCACTATCTTTGACCTTTAGCCAATAAGTATCTATATATCTCGGGGAAAAAACTAAAATGCGAAGGACTTATTTCCATTCCCTACTTAATGTTTCCGCCTTGAGAATTCGACTTGCATCGAGGATGTGTTATTGATATGGAACCTCCTACTTAAGTCGTAGGGAGAGGATAGTTGGCCTACATAGGTCAAATAGAACCTTTGTTGTCACCGTTTGATCCAAAAAAAAATGATAAAGCACTAGTGCTATAAAAAAAAGCCAAGAAAGCATTTTATGAGGGCTAGTTTCAATTTTAATTTATTAGAAAATGTAAAATAAGCTAAGAAAGCATTTTGATGATGATGATGGTGGTTAACGTCCGCTGAGACCAAACATTGGTCTATCGAACCTAAAGAAACAAATTATTTATTTTGATTTAAGATTTTATTTCCTATGCTCAAAAAGCTTGGAGAGAAGCCTCCTGAGCTCACTATAATTTTGACATTGTAAAAGGCTAGAAAGGTCAGTATTGTAACAAAGATTCTGAAACTGAGATCTAATGTGGTTGTACGCGGGGCACTCTAAGAGGAAGTGGTTTTCATCCTTGATGTTCCTATTCTCACATATATGGCACATCCTTTCCATCCATGGCGTTTTAGGAACTGCCCAACGACCTATTTCATGATGGAGCTCATGAGAATTCATTCTAATCTTTGCTATATTAATTTTCTTCTTTGAGCTAGTTAAAATAGAGAGATACTTTTGATCTTCTAGCGTAGGGTTGAGGACCTTCTTATAATAACTTAATTTTCTTTTAGGTGCTAAATCTTTCTCACACCACATTTTTTCTTTGAACTTAGAAATAAAAATATCTTTAATGTTATTTATGTTTTGCAATGCATCATTCTCGTTGATCTCCCAATAGTTTAACCAGCCCTTGTGTCTTTATGCCACCCCCGATTGAGCCTTAGGTGGTTTTGGCTAGAATTTAGAGCTAGCTTAGGAAGTCTATGATCGTCTATGTTATTGAGTTTGTGCTTGTACACCAGAAACCTAATCATAGGTAGGCTCTCAATAGGGGAAATACCTGTTTCTATAAAGAGAATAGGATAGGGGAATTACCTGCTTCTATATGAAGTCTAGATTGAACTTTAACTTGTTAAAAAATTAACTGGTTTTTATTATGATGTTTCTAATTATTGTATATTTCATGCAAGAAGCAAAAAAAATTGTTACTATTATTATTTTATTAGATAAGTATGTTTTTTCTTTATGTTTCTAAGTTTTCTTGAGTGAAAGAGTTAATGTCTTATTTGGACCTATTGTAAAAAAATAAAAAAAATGTGTATTTTAGGTAAAAATATTTCTAGAAGGTAAGTAAGCCCTGCATGTCATGCAGGTTCTACACCAAAGGACATGACTATTCACACTGCTATGGACAAGTATAAATAGAAGAAATTTGGAGCTAATTTTAGACACATAATTTGGAGCATCTGATCTGAAATTTCCTAGAGAAAAGAAGACCCCCTAAATCTGAGAAGAAGGATGGTTTGACCTGGCTTCTAGAGGGTGGAAGGTTTTAAGATGTCTCATTTGATATAATTTTATAAGAAGAGAATTTTCTTGGTTATCAGCTTGCACTACTACATATAGGGGGGTTTTAAGACAATATTTAAGACAATATTCGAGTCAATTGTCTTAACTTAAGACAAAAAGAAACTCAAATATTGTCTCTAAGCGGGTGTCTCAAAATATAATGTCTCAAAAATTTGTCTCTATAAAGAAAATATAGGACACATATTATTATTGTCTCTATAAAGACAGTTTGATTTGTCTCTCTAGAGACAATTTCCTTTGTGTCTCTTTAGAGACAATTACATTTTTGTCTTTTTAGAGACAATTCCATAATTCAAACTATTGTCTCTCTAGAGACAATATAAAAAATTATTTAAAAAAAAATAAATGTCCATAATTCAAACTATTGTCTCTCTAGAGACAATATAAAAAATTATTTAAAAAAAAATAAATGTCCATAATTCAAACTATTGTCTCTCTAGAGACAATATAAAAAATTATTTAAAAAAAATAAATGTCCATAATTCAAACTATTGTCTCTCTAGAGACAATATAAAAAATTATTTAAAAAAAAATAAATGTCCATAATTCAAACTATTGTCTCCCTAGAGACAATATAAAAAATTATTAAAAAAAAAATAAATGTCCATAATTCAAACTATTGAGTTAAAGATGTTTCGAACGCATGAAGATATGAAAGCAAATTCAAACCGAGAAAAAATTTAAACTAAATGACATGGGAGAAGATCAGTTATTTCCATGGCACTTACTTTTGCTCTTGCTAGGGCGATTGTTAGGACAGTATATAATGCATGGACAGTTGCCAATGTAAAAATGAAGTAGTGGAGCTGGTTCATGCCAGTGAGGGAGACTGGAGGATACTTACACTTGAATCAAGAGGGAATGAATAATTATCAAAATATCATAAATATCTTGAATCATATCAAATGGACTAACACGATCTAAGTAACATCTAATAGCATTGGGAAATTCGAATACGTAACATAGAGTTTGGTGTCCACCTCAGAACAATGATTGATAGCAGGAGCCATTGATTATTCCTTTTGACATGGAAGCATACTATAAGCCATTCCTTTCGGTATACAAATCTTAGAAATGGGCTTCTCTCCAATGGTCAGTAGAAACGAGATGAATCCCATAAGCATCAGTTCTGCAATCCAAAAAAGACCATTTAAAATGTATTATGTCAACCGATGTCATGTGATGCAATCTCATTCTGAAATTCTGAGAGTTGCTAAAAGATAGACTTGCTACAATGATCTGAATACTTCTTATGAATAGCTCTCAGCTTATTTCCTCCCATATTTAGGTGAAAATCAACCATGAAATATGCACATTCCCTGGAATAATGCACATAAATGTTATTACCTCAATGTACAGAGTTAACAAAATGTGCGTACGCCTCCAGATGCTTAGTATGCGCATTATTATTAGATAAAGATTCAATTCAGACAAGGTGTTAGTAGCTGAGTTCCAACATATAGTTGATCAAGACACAATGTTCTGGCCGTAGTTGATCAACAATGCCTGCCTGTAATTGATGAAGAAATCTAAAATGTCTTGGAGTAGGATTTCTTTAGAAGGGTAAAATTAGTAAAAGCATGATGCTTTAAAAATTTTAAGGCTTACTTCAGGTCTGCTTCAGAGTAGCTTGTATGAAGGGTAAGTGTTTTGTTCCAACGTGGATCCTTCCTCAAAGTGCATCGAGCAGTGTAGACAACAACAACAACAAGCATTGATGGACTGTAGATTGTCCATGCGCTTTATGGACATATCTTGCCATGCCAAGCACTTAATGTCCAAGAGGCTTATAAAGGGATAAGAGGCAAAAAGAGGAAACATGCATATTCAACAATAAAATAATAGAACGAACGAGAAGTGAAACACAGCCAAACCACATAGCCTCCAATTCAAATATAAGTAGACAATACTGGTATCCGTTGTATGATTGCAAACAACATAAACGTTTTCATGTCATTGTCAATAAAATTGAATGTAGGCTAAGAGCATCATGCTTTGAATTCCCTGAGACTCTAACCAAATATTTTTGTTGAATTTACAATTTCTTTCATCCAATTTACAATTTCTTTCATCCATTAGGACATCAGAACATGCTAGAATAAGAACACAGGACATACTATTCATGTTCTTGAATATAACTTTAACACCACGTATAATCATAATTCCAGAAGGCTTGGTAAGCAATAAGAAGCACTATTTCTATACAGTTAAAAAGTGGCCATCAAAAGATTTGACACAAGTTAGCAAGACTGATCGTCCCAATGCACAATTATTTTGCCAAATCAGAAAATACACATCTTTGGGGATGCACACTACTGCAAATCTAGAAATATTTACATTAATCTAGGTGAAGAGTGCAATTATCCTAGTTAAGCAGATAACTAACTCTCGAAATTCTTCTCTGGCATCTCCGTCACTGTCTTTAAAATTTGAGAATTGTCGTCAGTAATACTTCCTTGTGTCCAGCATTTTAACATCTCCAAGGCTGCTTTTGGCTAATCCATTGGGACCATATGACCTGCATCATGAACTGGTGTAGCAAAATAGAAGATTCCGTAAGGAAGAAATTATCTACTTGTACAACGAAATCAAAGATGATCATCGAGTGCCTTTTACCTTGAGAAAACTGAGTGGTCCATAACTAGTTATTAAACCTGCTTCCTTATCGTCTACAAGGAAGGATTTTGTAGGTGCCTTCTTGAAATTCTCACTTCCAGACCAATCCATGGAATTCACCCATCTTGAATTGCATGAAAGACACATAATTTGAACAATTAACTTTTCAATTTTGAAGATTAGACTGACAAGCCTGAAAAACACAACTGCAAATAATTTAATAACAGACTTAACACCTAAATCATAAAGTCATTCTCCAAAACAAAAACAATATGTTATATGTATACAGTATCATTACCTAACCAATTGCAAATGAGATCATATTCTCCTGCATAAACTAGCAACTTAACACCATCCTCCAAGAGTGTTGGAATGCCAACTTCCATATTCCGCATCGAGTCAGTAAGCATAGCTTCATAAACCAAGGGGCTACAGGAGAAAAAGTTTTGGCTGCCAACCCCTAGGGCATCCCTAACGGAACCCTGGTTTAAGTAATTCTCCATATTTGAAAAATCATAGCACAGGCCACCATTGCACTCCTTCCGAACATCATAGTACTGGAAAATATAAAACAAAATAATGAAAACTAATATCGTAAGATATATAAAGCAACGATGACAAACTACATTTTAAGATACAAAATGGTGATAAAATAAACATAATGACTGGCTGTCCAGTATTTAGAATTTAAGTATTACATTGATATTCCCAGCTAATGCCATAATGGAATTGAAAATTGAGATGCACACCAAGTATGATGCAAAGCATGTGACAGCCCTTTCGGTACCTGGCAAGTTATCACACCGGCTATAATCAGAACCTACATTAAGAACCTTCGATAAAGGATCCAGCATAACATCAGCCGTAACCAGTTACTTAAAACACTTCACAAATGGTAACTAAGGATCATAAAGCAAACAACATTTATCCATCAAGCTTCTTGCAATTTAAAACATAGTAACAAGATTTCAATATGAACACATAGAAATCTAGTTCAGTAAACAAAGTATACATCTCATAAATATGAAAATATACATTTTGTTCCAAATTTTAATAGGATTTCAGCCCCATAAAAAAATATTCCTTGAAATTTGATGACTAGTTTATATTTATAGGTGTCTATTTATGAGATTTTTGGGCTGTTTTTTTAGGATTAAAGGTCTACAAGTATCAAATACATGAGATATATTATCAAAAACGATAAAAAGTGGAACATACTGCAAAATGTTTGTAAAAACACACAATAAAAAAGAATGAACTAACTAGAGGAGGGAAAAGCATCACCTATGCACAATATTTTGAGATCCAGATAAGCATTCACTACTGTTATGGAAAACGCTTGCACAAACAACTTAAAAAATAAATTGAATCTTTCAAAAACCACATCAACAAACAAGCCTTCCATAGCGGATAAGTGTTCAAAGCCCTTAACACAAATTTTATGGAATGTACTTGCTCATTATGTACTGAAGCAAACACAGTTCAACCAAGAAGAATGCTAGATTTTCCATTGAATAATAGATAGTATGACTTGTTAGTAAAACAGGGTATTATTAGGAATACAATAAAGAAAAGTAATTTAAAACATGAATGCTAGATTCTATGAGGCATTTTCGAAAGTAGATTTGATCAATGCCACACAGGCTGCTTTCAACAATATAAAAAGTGGTGTCATTAAAAAATTTACCACTTTGTTGGAATCAGCTGCCTTTAGAAACCTGAGGAGGAATACATATGGCGGAGTGGGAACTGTAAGCTTGAAGTTCAATTGCTTTAAACTCCTGCGAAGAGTTATTATCAATTGATTAGTCAATCTAAATGTTTGGAGACTATTTTGCAATCAATGACAAAGAATTATCAGTTAGAGCTAATTACCATGGCCATTATCTGTTCTGACATGCATTCATTTGGGAAGATGCGGATGAAGTCATTGACCTGTAGCCAAGTATAAACCAGCTCTTATCAATATTGTGTTACCTATTATAATATAATTTTTGTGCTGATTCCAGCATAAAGCGTAATCTTCTGTAGGAGTAGATATTGCTGGTGTATGTACTTTTATACAGCCAACAAAGTGTTATTTTAATTAGATATATACACATCCTTTCTTACAGATGTCAGCAAGTCATCCTACCTGTGGAGGACAGAATTCTTCATATTTGCTAGCTATAAACATTACAGCGATAGCAAGTAATGGCAAATTCTTCCTTGCAATACTCTGAATAGAAAGGTATTTGTCAATGATGTTCACAGTGAGATACAACGTCTATGGCATTAATTCCAATTCCAAATGCACCTGAAAATTTTAATATTTTGATGTCAGGCCTAAGAGATAGACCATATAAATCTCTTTTAGATCTAAGTTTGACAACAAATGGAAGTTGGAACTAGCATAGGAACAAAGTTGTACCTCCACCAACCAACCAATCTTTAGCCTCCTAAACAAGATTACAGGAAGTTAAAAACTGAGATGCTAAGTGGAAAAAATACAAGCATGTAACATGAACATAGGAAGCACTTACTTCACCACCTTTAGGTCTGCCTTGGCTCTTTTCCTCGCAGCCAGTAACTCTTCTAAGATCTCTGGTAATATGCCCTAGGAAACAGGAAAAAGAGCATTCAATTTAGCGTCATCGAAAATGGTCAGCATATGATGGTTAAAAAGTAAATAATGAAATAAGTATCAGCATAGTGTTTGACATGCAAAGACATTAAGGTCTTAGCATCCTACTTTACTTTTAATCCTTTCTAGTAGCATAGCTTCTGGTGCCTATGTTAGTGTTACAACGGTACAACTGTGCATTATACAGCTAGGATGACTAGGACAGTGTACTGGGATCTCATCCACATAGCAATTTGACTGCTAAAGTCTACGATACATGTTAGGGAACCTATCTACTTTTTTTACATTGACGAATCAACCAAATCTGAATCTGAATCTACTAAAAACTTCAAAATATGTATCATAAAAGTAGCCTAGGGTTTATTGTCCATTATCTGAAACTTCTTCAGAATCTCAATTTGTTACTTACCCGTGTTCGAGGACCAGCTCACCTCAACTCAGCCAAACCTCCAAGACCAAGAAATAATACATGTCAACTTCACTTGCCAGTTTCTTATTGCACCATGGGATAGAGTTTTTTAAACTAACTGTTAGGACCAGTTAATCTACATACAACACAAATATAAGCATATCAAATTTATCATAATCAAACAAATAATAAAATTTAGGACCTGCAACGGTCATAGTGATGCCCATGATCTGTAAGTACTCATAAATCCATGAGTACCAAGCACAAGAGGCTACTTTAGCCCAGAAAGGGACTTCTTCAACTTGCACACATGGGTATCCCATCCTAACAAAGATATTATATTTGAACCCAAGCTGAAACAAAACCATGAATCACTCTTCATGCCACCTGCATCTCTGGCCCTGTCAAAATCCACTAAAGCATGCAGCAGCTCAAAGCACTGTGCCAGTGTGCCCTTTAAGTACCTTGCATACCTCATACCATGGAGCATATTTGCAGCAACCTCAGCTCAACCATATATTAGTAGCCAAGCTGGACAATACATTGGTGTCTGCGCCCCCCTTGTTTGTGAGACAAGGGATCTCATGCACACAGCAATTTGATTGCTAAATTCTACCAAATATGTTAGGGAACCTATATACTTTTTGTACGCTGACGAATCAACCAAATTTGAATCTTAATCTACTGATAAATTCAAAATATGTATCATAAAATTAGCCTATGGTTTATTGTCCATTATCCGAAACTTCTTCAGAATCTCAATTGCTTACTTACCCCTATTCGAGGACCACCTCACCTCAACTGAGCCAAACCTCCAAGACCAAGAAATAACACATGAGGTGTATATCCTTCATGTCAACTTCACTTGCTAGTTTCTTCTTGCACCATGGGATAGAATTTTTTTAATTAACTAGAATTTTTTTAACTTTTAGGGCCAGGTCATCTACATACAACACAAATATAAGCATATCAAATTTATCATAATCAAACAAATAATACAAGTTAGGACCTGAAACAGTCTTAGAGATGCCCTTAATATTTAAGTAATCATAAAAAAAACAAAGTATCTTCAAAATTTGTTTTGTTGCACACATAATTAGTTTATGTTTGAACCCTCACAACCTAGTGCGCTCCTTACAAGCTAGAGCGATGCACGTTCAAGTTATTAAAATTTAACACATATCAATCCTTTTTGTCCTCTTTTTGGGAGGCACTACATTAATTGTGGGTGTGCAATGCTCATCACATTGAACACCCTCCTCATTATTTCTGTCTCCCATTCACTGAAATTCAACAATCCGCCAAGGTTCAGGAATGACTATTGGATGATTTTGTGCAACAAGCAAATCATCATGTGCTTGTATCTCCTCCCCATGCTCACTCCCAGATGTTTCACCTGATTCCTATACACAACACACTTTAACTTGTTATAATAACATTAAAACCTCCAATTGATTTATTGCATTATTAATATAATATTATAAAAAACTAACCTCAGATCCATAACCAGTAATTATTTTTTCCCCTCGATTTATCATGTGTTGGCGAAGACCTTGGGAACCATGTAATACAACATATTTTAGGTCTTCCTCTAAAGCTTCCTTTTGAAACTGGTGAACCTACATTAACAAAGATAATCATATCTATAAGGTAAAATAACTAATAAGATATAATTAACTCAACGTGACCATGGTTACTTTGCCTAAAATAGAAAATATAATAGATGAAAATATCACTTACCATACCACCACGAATACTATTATATCCACCAGAGCCTAATTTGTGAGATCCAATTTTTGACACCCTAGCTTGGGTTGCTTTTCTTGTATCTCGTAGGCGTCTCTTAGCTCCTCCTTGTGCAGATGGCGTATAGTTTGGATTTCTGAGGACTTTCCTCTTAAACTTGGCATCTTTCATAAGTTCATCCCACGTCACTTGGTCTCTGATCCAAGCTGGACGTGGATACATCAAGTTTTTTGTCAACATTGTCCTTAAATTGGACCTCTTTGAGTGCATGTATTTACTTGCAATCTGTAAAATAAGTTCCTTATCAAATCCAGGATTACCAAATGCTATTACTACATCTTTAAATGGTTCCTCCTTTTTGGCATTGGCTTGTTTCCTCCAATCCATTTGGATGGTATTTCCAAATAATTCTTCTGCACGACGAAAAATAAAGTGATAAAATTTCAGCCCTTTTTCATCCTTCAAGACATTTCCTTCTGAAGTGAGCAAGATTGTAACTTCTTGCATTCCTTTTGTGGTCACCGATGATATTGTTGTAGTCTTGGGGATTGAGGAAGGTTCCCTTATAGATACATTAGGCACTGTGTCACTTACTTCCTGCATTTACAATGAAATTGTGGAACTATTAAGAACCCAACCAAAATATGAAACTATTTTTCATGTCTAAAATAATGATCCTAAACTAACAAATGAAATTATAAAAAAATAAAATAATTTTACCTGTTGATCTGTTGCAGGAGCTACACTCTCCAACAATGGCATTTCCCATAACTAAATTTGTTCAATTATTTCTTGTCTGATTTGAACATTTGCAGGAATATCTGGTAGGAGCCTTAACATTCTTGTTTGTGAGTCTATAAGACTCCTCAAAGAAACTTGTTCTGGTCCTGGTGGGGGAATGCTGACTAGACCCACATTTGATGTAGAGGGAATGTTATGGGGTTCTTGTCTAGGTGTAGATGGCATAACATGACCCTCTATACCAACAGATTGTGTAAAGGGCATGTTATGGGGTTCTGGTCTAGGTGTAGATGGCATAACATGACCCTATATACCAACAAATTGTGTAAAGGGCATGTTATGGGGTTCTGGTCTAGGTGTAGATGGCATAACATGACCCTCTATACCAAAAGATTGTATACTTGTTGGAGTCACCCTAGAAACATCCTGCAAGGCACAAATATAAATAATAAGATGGGATAACAAATGAATAATGTTGAAATATGTAACTAGGTTCGGTCTTCATAATGACATATCTAATCACAATTCTATGTAATTTATGTAAAAAAAGGAAAAAGAAGATTATTTTTGTTATGACTGAGGCATGGGTTTCATGAACACATGAAGAAGCAAGTCCCATTATAGAATGACAATATCTCAGAAGACTCATTAAAAGAAGGTCATGAAGGTGGAAAATGATCAATGAAATGTAGTGTAAAGTTGCAAATAATCATGGCAACCAAAATACTAATCAGTACAGATAGGTTTCCATGAGGTATGTATAATAATTTTCTTTTAAAGGGTCCATCATAAGATGTAGTAGGGTTGAATTTATGGGTTTATATTTTAAGAAATACCCTAGTATTTAGAAACCTTAATCTTAAGGTATTTGTTCCCTATGATTTGATTTCTAGGGCATGGGATAAACTCTAGAATGACATAAAGGGAAAAGAGTATGATCTAATGTTTGAATTTAAGAAACCCTAAAAAGGCCTCTTGATTACATAAAAACCCTAAAAAAGTAACTTGACATCATGTTTTGGAATAACATATTGCTTGGGTTACTTGTTAAAATAGTATTGTATGTACAAGAAGAAAAAAACAGATGGGGTGATCCATTTGAAGGCATGATGTAGCTCTTCGTAACACCTGATAAATCATGGAGTCGTTGTGCAAAAACTTTATTAAATATATTCCCTAGATTTCTCAACAAATAACATAATCAAACTCACATAAATAAATGGTTGAATCTTACATCTTGCATAACATTATATGTATATGGGGGCATTAACGATCCCTGCATGCCAAAATTGGTTGTATTGAGGGGCATAAATGAATCCTGCATGCCAACAAAATGCATGCTTAGTAAAAACACAAATATTAATAAATATATATAGTGAAATAAGTTAACTAAATGCACAAAAATATTGAACAAGTTTTACCACTATCATTACCTTAGATGTTTTATAAGGTGTTATAGGGGTTGGAATCACTTTAGCAATTGCCTGCATTCCACAAACATAAATTAGCATAATATAATAAGGAATATAAGATAATTGAAAATATAAAAGACAATATTCAAGCTTACCTCATGCATCATCATAGTGGTGTCTTGCCTTCATCCATTTGTTAACATTTCCATGAAAGTAGTGAATATCATTGAACCCCCCATGGTAGCATCAGTAACACCCATGGGTACATTCTTAAAAAAACACATAATAACATAAAAATAAGAAAACCGTGATAAAAAAACCGATAAGAAAATAGAATCAGTAACACCAAATATGTGTTGAGTGAGCATTGAAGATCTGTCCAACACTTTGAGGCAAGCTTATCATAGTGTTCTGACAAGCATTTAACTAGTCACAAACAAACTTTTGAAGTATCATTTTAAAGTTAATTTCTAAAAACAAATCCAACCTCTAACTAAATCAACAACATAAATAATACAAATACCAAAAGCAACATAAGCAACATAAATACCTGGTCTGCCATTTTGTATAGAATATTGTAATAGAAATCTACGAAGAAAAGTTTGTGGACACTCGTTAGGATCATTACATAAATAAATGTTGAAATATATGAAAACGTGTAAAACCATAAAATTATTCTAAAATATGTTGGTTTAAAGTTCTATGCATGTAATACTAATTTCATTGAGGAGTTCTCTGGATTATATTACAAAGGGTAATGCACTGTCTTAAATTGTTGTCGCATAATGCAAAGTAATCTTTGTAGAATATCTCCTTGCTGCCTATAAACATTACTTCACTATCTCATTGCAGCCACAATCAACTCCAAACCAGACCTTGCTTGCCTCAAAACCCCAGACCATACCTCGAGATGATTTGCTGCCACATAAAAACCTTAGGGGTGATTCGTTGCCACAAACACTCTGTGAAATCAACATTTGAAAAGAAATGCATATGAAGCATATTAAGCATGCATGGAAACTACTAATTGGAGTCCAAAGAATTATTATGGTAGATGAAGCGATATGGTGTGTTGCCTTAGAATAGCACCAATATGCAATAAAGAACCCTGAAATATGCTTGGAAAATGAAAAGACATAAAATAATGTAGAGCACTGGTGGCAGAGAGGGTATTTATTTTCTTTTGAATAACTAGCAAGGAGCTGGAGATGGAGCTGCTAGATAAGGTGGTTAAATGTCTGTCGGAAATAGTGAAAAAGCCAGAGTTGCCCGTGGCTGACTATCTAACAGGCTTGAATTTTAAGCTTCAAGATTTTGAAGAGACAGTCCTATTGCAGCAACAGCAAAGGGGGAAATCTCAGATATTGGGGATAGTGGGGTTAGGTGGCGTAGGAAAGACAATTTTGAAAAACATTGAAAAAAGGTCAGATTTTAACCCTATTTTTCATGTGGCCCATACCTTTTAAAATTGACAAATATATTTGGTGTAAACATGTTGAAACCTTTGCACTACTCTACAAGGAATGGAAAAGAGTATATATCGAGGCTATTACATACAAAACAACTAGTACCAAAATGATAATGTTGATGTCACTAAGTTCTAAACATTGAAAATAGATACAATGAAAAGACAAGCACCTAACTCAATCAATATTTCCATACTATTGAAATATATGTCCCCCAAATCTAGATTAGATGACCTAAATTCACTACCCAGTAATAGATAGAGATAAATGTACTTTGAGGCCAAATGTTTTAAGAAAAAACTAGATGATAACATGGGTAAAAGTATGGAGAATATTGTGAACCCATATGTTAGAAAAATGAGATAGGGAAACTTGCAGTAGAATTAGTGTTGGTAATCTTCCAGTATGAATGTCACTAATAAATTTAGCTCTGATTGTACTCACATGTTTTTTATAAATATCCTCCATAATATTCCAAGCAATTTAATAAAAAGTTTTGAGATCAAAACTAGTTTCAGAAATAAATTTCAAGAGACAAAATCCAATAGTCCTAAGAATAAAAAAGACAGTCCAATTCCTTCCTTGTATTTGGGGATTAACACTATCTTCAGGTTGAAATAAATTTACATTTTTCCAATTCCCAAGTGAAATTTCAGATCCATGTTAGAAAATTTGTAAACTCAGATACATCTAACCAGTATGATGTTTGCACCAAAAGAGCCTAGGTTCCTTCTACAACATTCATGGAAATGAGATGAGCCATCATCTCTTTCATGGCACATTAAATAAGGAAACCAACACAATCTCATGTAAATCAAGATCTAGAATGCACCTAGACATAGGAAACTCGAGGATGAATATCTATCTTGAGTTCACACAAATGGTCGATGTATGCATTATTGTAACTCTAAATATCCAACCTAAATTTAAATAGATTTGGCTAATGTATATGTTAATTTATAGAAATGTACTTCAAAGAAAACCCAAGTGCCTAGAGAGGGGTTGATGACATAAAATTGAAAACCCAAATCATGGTTACAATACTTAAATATAAAATGCTATGTTGTTTAGTTTGAACATATAAAGGAACTTACAAGTATATCTTGCATGAGAAGTGTGGGAATAGGTTTGAAAGAGGGAAATATGGCATCATTTAAAACAATTCTTTTCTCAGAAACCACTGCGTGCAGATTGTTGCATCTTTGAAGCTCTCCTCCTTTCCATTGTCTAGAAAACTTCATAAACCATTTTTTCCATCTATACATAACCATCCTGAGAGACGAAAATAAAGATGGGAATAGACCTTCCATGTACTACCAACTTCAATTCTGCCCATTTTGTGTTGAACTCATGGAAGACCGAGAGGCCACAAAATTGGTGCAACCTAAATTTTTAAAATGGGTTTATGAGCAAACTACAGAAAAATGCACAACAGATTGAGAATGAGTAGTTATGTAAGTATAAAGGTCCCTAGAATACAAGGTTCCAATTGATAAACAAAACAAAACCTCAATACCCTTCGAGGGGCCAATAATAATGCAGAAAAGCCACCAAAAATTTAGATTGAGATAGTAAATTGGATTATCACAAATTTGTCTCATAATCCACGATTCAACTGTAGCAAATTATAAGTTTTTTCCATGGAAATAAATCGAGTACTGCTGGAAACACGAGAAAGAACTTGTTGACTCAACAATAAGGTAAGATGAACAAAACACATCCAAAAACAACCAACTCCATCGAAACCTTTCGAGAGGACACATGGGATTCTGGGGGGTGCTACTGGTATGTAGTAGCATATGTAGGAGGATCAGCCTCGTGACATTTTTCTAACATTTCCCTGAAAAGTTTCATGACCTCCTCATACTTATTAGGTGGATCAAAGCAGTGGAATTTCTCTAACATTTACCTGAAAATCCTCATGATCCCTTTATACCTATTGAGTGTAAAATGGGCCATCATTAAATGATTAAAAGTCAATGTACTCAGTGGCATCTCAACCTCGTAGATGGTTTTCAGCATATTGAACCAGGTTTCCATGTCCAACCTCACAATGAGTGCTCAAAACTATGTTATATGTAAGGAGATTCCATATAACACCAGGTTATTTAATAAATTTACAAAGAGAATCAACATTATGCCCTAATAAACATTATTGCCCTAAATTTACACTCAAATTCAGGACGAAAGGGTTAAATTTCTGTCGGAAATAGTGAAAAAGCCAGAGTTGCCCGTGGCCGACTATCCAACAGGCTTGAATTTTAAGCCTCAAGATTTTGAAGAGACAGTCCTGTTGCAGCAACAGCAAAGGGGGAAATCTCAGACATTGGGGATAGTGGGGTTAGGTGGCGTAGGAAAGAAAACTTTTGCAAAACATTTCTTCAATATGAAGAAATCAGATTATCACAGATCCTGCTTTTTATTTGAAGTTAGAGATAGTGCAGCTAAAAACTCTTTAAATTCGTGGCAGAGAATACTTCTTAAGGCCAACATCTTTGCAAGGGAAATACATAAAATTGAACAGGAAATACCTATGGAAAATAAACCCTTTTTTGTCTTCCTTGAAACTTCTAGCTCATGAGCTTCGAGTTCCTTTGCAAAATAACAGTGAAAGCCCCAACATATAAAAACTAAAACAATTTAGCACCAAAAAGATTTTCGGCCTCTACACCAAACAAGTTTCGGTGGTTTCAGCGGTCTTGTTTCCATTTTAAGATGGCCTAGCCCACTGTTTCCTACTATTTCCCACATATGTCTCCCATTTTTCATAAGAATGAGGGTCTTAATATCTATCTCCTGCCACCCACGAACGAATAAATGAGTATGTACTCTGCAGTCGTTGGGCCTCGTGCCCTTAATGACCATCACAAAAACCCTAGTCTCGTGGCTTTAATAGATCAATAACTTAACACAAATGCATTCTTGGCAACAAGACAGCAATTTCATAACCAAAACCAAAATTCTGAAAACGAGGAATTATTCCTCTGAGTTCGGCCCAGTCCCTCTGAGTTATTATAACAAAACCCTCAGCCTTAGGCCAGAGAAACCTTTTAAAAATACATTACAGGGATAGAATTCCGTTCAGTTCACAGATGAAGGATGTTAACTAATATCCCTAGCCTAGTTCGACAAACAAATTACACATACCTGGTAGTGGGCGCCAAGAAACTGGTAGACCCAACCACAATTCGGCATGACTCCGAAGACCCACACCATAGCCAACCAGGGCTACACATTCAAGTAGAAAACAAGATGAGTATGTGATGACAAAACAAGAGAAAAGCTATAAAACTTAGAAACTATTTATGTTTAACACCTAAAACGAATATGCGCTTACCTGAAGAGACTATCCAAGCTGGAAACCCTTTCTAAAAACAGAGACTGTGTCTCAGCGCACATCATCTTGTACCACTGAAAAGAACAAATTTCGAAGGTAACCAGAAGTGGGCAGCTTGATCAAAGGCAAACTGTGGCGAGGTAAAGTAGCGGGTAGAGAACCATAACAGAGAAAGACAGAAGTGAAACATTTGAGGACTCGACACACTAACCCTCCCGGCTCGACAACCCTGGGAGATCACCTCAAGACACACAATGTACCAGGATCTAACACCACGACCGTTGCAATTGCAAGAGGCTGCCGCATTTGCATCATAGAACCGATCCATATTCCCATGGAATGATTCCAACTGGAGGCTCCTTGCAGGCAGTCAAACCATACATAACCCTAGGCATACCGCGACAACCACGGTACCAAGTGGAGGCTCCTTGGCAGTCGAACCATGCATAACCGGCGAGGGCTCTTAATACTTAATATATTTTAATTTAAATCTTTTATGTTAAATTTATTAATAACAAACATATATTTAACTTAATTTGATTTCTTATAGGTTTAAGAATGTTAAATTCCATAAGAATTTTAAAATGTTATGTTATTTTACATAGGTTAAGGTTCCATTTGAAGTTGCTTTTTTGAATTGACTTATTATTGATCTACTAATTGGTGTACTATAGGTATTATTGATCTACTAATTGTTGTACTATAGGTAGTGTATCTATTTTATAGTAAGTAATCATTGTACTATAGGTAGTGTCTAGTAATTTTTTAAGGAGCATTCATCAAAACAAAGAAATCTAATGAACCATAATAAATATCATATTTATTGAAGGGATTTTGTCATTATAAATTACCAAAATGTAATTTGAGTGACTAATAAAATTCTACTATTACAAATAGATAAAAAAAAATCATTCCACATTCATAAACACTTCAAGGTGGAATGTGCTATTCTTTAGTAATTACACCTTATTATCTTGACATCATTACTTATGTAATGACTATCAATCCTTCACTCTTTATTTGATTATTGCGATTTATTGTAATTGTTTTGCATGTAGCTAAATTATTTAAATAGAAATGCCTCCAAAAAGGAAGGGTCAATCGACTAAATTTTTTTAATGTATATTTTAAAACATCAAAGACTTATAATGTTAAAGATATTCCATATATACCTCATTTGAATGATGATGCTAATGAATATATGAATTAAGAGTATTTTGTTGATATAGAAATTCTTGGAAATAAAAAGGAAGGACGCGATGGTGGATCTAGTAGTTCGAGGAGCCTGCCCATATAAATGAGCAAGCCAAGAGAACCCAAGAGGTAAAAAGGAACTAATTGATGTTCTTTTACAACTGTATTACAAAAATTAAAGGTAACCCCCACTGGTAGTGAGCAAGCTTGGAGAAGCTAACCAGGAAGAGGAAAAAAATAAATAAAAACGAAACCCTCCAGGTCCAAAACTGAAGAAACCCTCTTAAAATGTAGGGCAAGGCAAAATCACTGTTAATAAGCAAACTCGAATATCTCTCCACAGCTCAGTCTGTACATGGGACAACATACCCAGAGAGATTGCTCGCTCCATATGCGACTGGAATGCTGCCCCACCTATACAATCGATAGCGCTTTCCTGTCTCACGGCTTCCAAAACCTGCATGAACCATTTACCGAAGTTATGCGGCCAATTCCATAGCAAGAAAGGAAAATGAACTTCAAAGAAGAAGTGCTAGAAAATAGACAGGGTAAAGTTTATCCACCTGAAAGTGAGCAAAGTAGACCAAAATCCAAGGTTGAGGTAGCACCTGACTTCCTCAGTATTTGCAGACAGCGGTAGGCCTCCAAGCTTCTACCTGAGTAACCCACATCCAGAACAGGAACCCCAAACCGAGCTCTGACGTCAAGGGGCGACAAATGAACCCTCATTCCTTACTTAGGAGATTGATAACCCGCCAGGAGCGCCTCCAACCGTTTGATGGAAGGGCATGATTCCTCGTCGTCGATGAGTGAGAGGATCTCGAGGAAGACAGACACGTCTGCATTGCCCATTAAACAACTTCACAAAGAGGATTATTCCCATGGGACAGTCGGGGTAAAGATCAAAGAGGAGAGCTGTGTTGTCACACTCTGAATAAGTGAGGATGCAATAGATTTCCTAGTGTTCACAAATATGTATGTTTATTACTTCATCTCATAACTGAAATCTCACAAGAAAATGTGACACATATGTATCTAAGTTGGGGCAAGAGGAAATAAATAAATTGAATTAGCCAAGAGTAAAAAAATTGCGACGATATGGTAGTAATAAAGGTTATTTTAGCGAACAATATAGTACCAATATCAACATCGTTCGACAACCTGGTAATTGGGTCTTTTGGCTGAAGTCTGAAAGAAGGAACCAGTGAAGTACATTGGTCAATTGGAGGAGCACCAAGGACCACAATTTTTGTCAATGGCACCAAAACTACCATTGAAAGTACATCCAAGAGAAACCAACATACCATGGGGAAATACAATATCCATCTTGCATATAAATAATATGTCTAGTAAAGACAAATAACATAGTGTGGAAGAAAAATATCCACACAATCAAGTTAATCTATTGTGATAATTTGATAGTCATCCATATAGTCATCCAATATATTTCATAGACTTGTGAGTAGAAATTTCATTAAAGGAGTCGAGAGGGGTCTCCCTTTGTAAACAAGCATCCGTAAGACAAGTCATGACCCAATGTCTAGCATGATTAAGTGGGTCATTGCACAAATCAGGACACAATTTTCTTACATGACGAAGTGGAGATAAGTTCTTATTAGTTAGAGGAAATTATAAGCATGCAAATATAAGACAAATAAATACACAAGCTTCTACTTGAATAAAATATTTATATTATGTAACACCCTCCTCCCACATTTACCCGAGATAATCGGTCCACCGGGGTAAACATGAGATGAAGAGTTACTATGATATGATTAAACTCCCTAAGTGCAGTTAGGGAAGTGGAACCGACTAACCAACTCTTTATAGACCTCCCTCAGGTGCTACAAGACCCCCAGGAACCAATCCACTAGTCTCGGTGCCCAACCCTTGAGTTAACCTAGCCTTTCAACCCTATCCTACATCACTTGGTCTATGTGACACTATACCCTACATCACTACAGAAATGACACTTCAAGTGATACCTGTAGCCATTATTGCAGGGAAGTTAACTTTTAAAGTGATAATATCTCTCTCTCTTTGTGTGTTTTGAGATAAGTTGATCGTATCGCTTCGATAACACTCAAGGTGTTGGGTTCATCTCAAGTGATACCCATAGCCATTATCATAAGGAAGTTAACTTTTAAAGTGATAATATCTCTCTCTCCCTTTGTGTGTTTCCAAAGAAGTTGACCCCATCACTTGGATAACACTCAAGGTGTTGGATTTGTTACAAATGATATTAGAGCAAATTACAACATTATTCTAGTGTTGGAAATAATTAGGCTTAAAGGTTAAAAGTTGCTATGGTTTTTGTTATGGTGATGACTTGTAACTAAACACTAAATTGATTGCATTACAACAATGAAGAAAAGACATAAGCATGTTGTTAGGCCCCTATACTACTAGTGTAACCCCTTATTGTTATTAGTACAACCCACTTATTATATTGATGTACCCATGTAGTGCCCATATTGTTACTATTGTGCCCCATAGAAGCCCACTATTGTTATTATTGTGCCCTTACATTATTATTGTTATGTCGGCTCTAATTATGTTATGACCCCTTAGACTCCTATATATAGAAAGGAGGTCTTTTCATTTGTATCATCCAAGAATTGTTCATTTATGTAATGTAAAGGAGGTTGCCCCCTTGAAGAGGCTGAATTATAAGGCGTTGATATATCTTTTCTATCTTTTCTTGAGCTGGTTTCATAACATTTGGTATCAGAGCTTTGGATTCTAGGGTTTCGCTGCTCCAAACAGGTCATCGTGGCATTTTCGCTATAAATTTCTTTCTGCGACATTTCAGAAGTTGAAAAAAAACCCATTTGAGAATAAATCGCGCTGAACCTTAGGTCCAAATTTCAGAGCTTTTAGCGCTATATTTGTGGAGATATGATCTGAGGAAGTTGGTCTTTTTGCAGACTCCTGAATTACATTCCAAACAGGTGACCTAGGGAAAATTGTCATAACTTTCTCTCTGTGGATCATATTGAAATTGCATAAGAAGGTACAAAAAGAGGACGGACTGTAGTTTCTTGTGTGCATTTTTCAGATCCAAAGGTCGAAACAGCGACACGTGGCACTTCATACAATTTCGCTCTTCTGGAAAGGTCTATAATCAGGTCATCTTGGGAGATTGTGCATAACTCTTTCTTAGAGAATCCAATTTGGGTCAGACTGGTGTCGTTGGAAAGAGGACATAGAGGGCTACTATAGATCACAATTTCAGAACTTAAAGATCCGAAAGTACAGAGTTACAGTCATTTCAAGGTCGAGCTCCTAAAATCAAGAAAAAGCAAGATGAGGAAGTTTGATGGCAAGGATCCGGTAAATTGGATACTTCAGATGGAGCAATATTTTGATCTACATGGTGTACAACTGTTACAAAAGGTATGTATTGCATCTTCATATTTAGAACCAGATCAATTTTTATGGTACGAAGGGCTTTGTTCTCGTAAACAACTTATAACGTGGTCAATTTTCACGGAGGAAATGATAGCACATTATGAGGATACAAAGAGCAACACCTTCTTTAGAGCAACACCACAACAATTGGAAAGAGTAAAAGGGCTTTGTGACATAGTGGAAAGCAAAATTATGGAAACCAGGAAGCATACCCCTCACAACTATAAAGATGGAAGTGTTGCTTCTCCTAGCCTTCCACAACCTACAAGGGTTACACCACAACAATTGGAAGAAAAAAGAGAAAAATGGCTTTGTTACAATTGTGATAGCAAATCCACTAAAGGTCATAAGTGTGCTGAGAAGAAATTATTTTACATAGAATATGAAGAGGAGGAAGAAAATGATCAAGAAACATCAAAAGAAGAAGATATACGCCAGGACCCCACCCTAGAGAAAGAAGAAATGAATCAGACCATATCTTGTAAAGCATTGGCAAGAATTACCACTCCTCAAACTCTCAAGATAGAAGGACATGTCAAGAAGAAAAAGGTGTAAGAAGTGAAAGATCACATCGAGAAAGAAGAAATGAATCCAACCATATCTTGTAATTCGTTGTTCGAAATTACCACTCCTCAAACTATCAAGATAGAAGGAAATATAAAGAAGAAAAATGTTCAAGAAGTGAAAGATCACATCGAGAATCAAGAAATGAATCCGACCATATCTTGTAAAGGATTGGAAGAAATTACCACTCCTCAAACTCTAGAGATAGAAAGACATATTAAGAAGAAAAAGGTTCAAGCAATGAAAGATCACATCGAGCATCAACAACAAGTTCTCCAACTTTTAAAGGATAACACCACTTCGGTGCAAAATCAAATGAAACAACAGGTAGATCAACATCGTAGTGAAAAATGTTTTGATGTAGGTGATTGGGTATTTTTACTGATACATCTCAAGAAAGCTATTTATGAGAAGGAAATGTTGGCAATACTACATGCACTTAAAAAATGGCGACCTTACCGAATGGGAAGACTCTTCAAGGATGAGGATTTGGAAGCATTGTTTTATGCTATTTCTATTATCCAACCAGATTGGATAAAAGAAGCAAGGGATGAATGGAAGAAGTATGAAGAAGTATGGCCACTTATTCAAATGTTGCAAAAGATCCCAATTCAAACAATATTGCCCAGAAATTGAAGAGGATGGAAAAATCATATTGGAACCTGGAGCAGTCATAGAAACAAGAACCCGACAGCTACGAAATTGATCAATTTCAGAGTATCTCATCAAGTGGAAGAACTTACCCGCTAAAGATTGCACATGGGAGGACAAGAATTTTATACAGAAGCATCAAGAACTACTCAAGCATTGAGGACAACACTTTTTGAAGGAGAGGGGCATGTTAGGCCCCTATACTACTAGTGTAACCCCTTATTGTTATTAGTACAACCCACTTATTATATTGATGTACCCATGTAGTGCCCATATTGTTACTATTGTGACCCATAGAAGCCCACTATTGTTATTATTGTGCCCTTACATTATTATTGCTATGTTGGCTCTAATTATGTTATGACCCCTTAGACTCCTATATATAGAAAGGAGGTCTTTTAATTTGTATCATCCAAGAATTGTTCATTTATGTAATGTAAAGGAGGTTGCCCCCTCAAAGAGGCCAAATTCTAAGGCGTTGATCTATCTTTTCTATCTTTTCTTGAGCCGGTTTCATAACACATGTGATAAGAGTACAAATGAAGTTATAATATTGACAAGGTTGACATCGAAAATGGTTATTTTGATTATTTGAAGGTTAGTGTTTCATTTCATTAAAATGATACTGCAAGTACCAAAAACAACAACATGAAATAGGATTGGTGCATGGAATCCACCATCCAAGACACCTTCATTTCAACATTTGCATGAGCTCTAGTCTATTCCAATTCACTTGCATGAGGATAAGTTCGATATATCAGTGGACTAATCAATATGCGAGCTAGTATTGAGTCCAATAGATGCATGAAATCAGGATTGACACCTCCAATGGGGTGGGTTTAGAGATTCCCATATAGGCTATGATGCCTTATGGGAGTGGATTAGGTCTAGCTTTATTTTAAAGCTTGATTGCATGAAGATAAGATTGAAGGGTTAATAAAATTGGAGAGTTGATAAGTGTGAAAAAGCTTTTGTTTTCTCTATTCGGACAATTCCACATCATATAACTTGTTGAACTAGAATGGAATATCCCCATAATGGTATTTTGTTCCAGTAAGTGCTCTACTTAATGGATAAGTGTTACAAGAATCAAAATATGATATTTACTCAGCATACTTGGTTGAAGTTGGGTTGTCAAGCTAAAGTAGAGGAGAGGTTGTGGACCCTGCAAAGAAGTCTGAAGTTGCAACTAAATCTGAAGGTAGTCGCTGATTTTTCTCAGGAGAAGAATAAGAAGACTAACAAGTGTCTTGTTCCTTATACACCACACCAACATGCACACAACCATCTGGCCCTCTTCAGTGTTTCCATGGTTATGGTCAGTGTTTTCATGGTTATAGGTAGCATTTAATGTTTATAAACTAATGCTAGCATTAGTTTCAAATCTTGGAAATATGAATCAAATAAATGAATGGAAAAAAGATATTGTATGAATAATATCAATGATATGGTTTGTCTTCCTTGGGAAGAGGCCAAATAAGACCATCAATTATCTTATTGGTCCTCAAAGTTAAATTGATAAATTGATAGGTTGAGAACAACAATCATTTTATGAACATGGTAAAGTTCATAAGAACTTTGAATTAATATGCACAACTACAATCTATGTTGCACTACATTCTTTAGAATTGGCCAGTTTAGTAGAGAACTAGTCACTTTGGTGTTTTAAGGTCAGTTCAATACAAGACCAACCTTAGCCAATCTGAACCACCAAATTAGACCAGTACAACTCTAAAACCATTGGGACCAACCAATTCCACTAGTTCTAGGTTAGCTCCAATAAGAGTGTGCCCTTCTCATCTTCCTCTCAAGTAGTTTTGTTGGATCCTTCCAAGAATGGTGATTTGGAGAGTGCCATAAACTGTCGCACTATTTTGAGCACCTAAGATCATAAGTAGTTAAGCCTTGACAAATAGGAATTTTCAAAGGAACTAGTATAGACATCCAAAAACATATTTAGTGAGGATGTGCATGCAAGGAACTATTACAGACCTCCCAAGATAGTTAGTGAGGATGTGCATGACCAAAAAGAGATACTCTTCATCTTCTAAGTTATGTAATAAACCAGTGAAAGGGAGAAAGACATGAAGAGGAAATTCCTACCCTTGCTTTGTCAGGAAAGAGCTAAGAGACTACTAGCAGCAGGTAGCCAAATTTGATAAGTAGTGAGGGTACATGCCAGATATAAAGAAGGATTAATGCAAAGGAGTGTACTAACTATATACATATCATTAAACATATTTCATCCCACATAAGATGCCTTGCATCGTGCCTGGTTAGTCGTAAGATCATGTTGGTCACAACCTCTGTAGCTTAAATAAACAAGTGGTATTTCTCTTCATCTTCTAAGCTATGTAATAAACAAGTGAAAGGGAGCAAGACATGTACAGGAAAGAATGGAATGACTTTTAGTTCTTGCAACCATGCATTTCATTGAAGACAGAATGATACAAAAACGATAAGAAAACTTTTAAGCTACAATAAGAGGTGTATTTCAAAATATGTGCTTTGTTCTCCATACCTAGCCTCCAAAGGGTTATGCATCAGATGGAGTCTTCATGCGGTCTCGACATTCTATGATACCTTGGGTTCCTTGGTCTACTTATTTTTATCCTCAGCTCCTTGAGAGTCATCTATCATGTCATCTTTCTTCGTGGCCCCTGAGAGACATAATTGTGTATTTTCAGCGAGAAGTGACCGTTGCAGAATGAAGCCCTGGGAGGAAACATTTATAAATTTTTAGCTGGATGAAAGGCACTACTATTGGATGAGGTCGTGGGAGGACACATCTATGCAATTTCAGGATGCAAGGCAGACTAGGTAGTCAAGGGAAAAAACTGCACAGTTTCTGGAGACATTGGGTTCGGGTTGAGGGAAGGACATTGGAGGAAATCACTCCACAGTTTTGAATGCTAAGGGAGGTTGGGATTTGTGTGCGTTGCACAATTCCAATAGGCAAGGGAGAATCTTGAGGGTTACGTATGTGAAGTGCGCAGTTCAGGAAAGTTGGTTGAGGCTAGGTTGATAAGGATACTCCGAAATTTGGTTGTGCGGGAGCAGTGGAACTGATGTGAACAATGATCAAATTTGACTACGATCACACACTTGAAAACTTAGTGATACAACATAAACCATCTAGAACATATAACACATACTTCGCTTAATGAAACAACGTTTGTGGCATCTTACGACAAGTATGGCTCCGATGATAGACTTTGGGATGATGATAGATTATGTGAAATGA
Organism: Pinus tabuliformis; assembly: GCA_031772625.1. Lineage (NCBI taxonomy): Eukaryota > Viridiplantae > Streptophyta > Pinopsida > Pinales > Pinaceae > Pinus > Pinus tabuliformis. The sequence goes on along the minus strand of CM062817.1, from coordinate 1,717,679,056 downwards.
GTTTGAAACATGTCTATGTGGTGAGGACAACCCATTCTCATAAATATTTCCGCTTGAATCAAAACAAACCTCCCTTTTCATGACAAGCGATAACCCACATGCCCAGAGATGACAGATTCTATGTAAAAATAAAAGCATGAATGACTCTTAAGATTGAAAAGGGGAGATTGAGATCATGATCAACTTACAAATAAGTGACTAAGGAACAATTGATCACAATATCCATATTAGGCTCCAAAATTTAAGTGCATGCCAAAATTTTCGAGGGTGTCGCAGCCGCTACAATTGAGACTTCACCTTCTTGGTAGCTTCTTTTTCAACGAGTGCCTTGAGTTCTACGAACTTGGAGAATGTCTCATCTTTCTTCCACATGAAAAATATCCAACACTTACGTGAGAAGTCATCAATAAAAATGACAAAATATTTGTGTCTAACAGTGTAGATTGTCGAGAAAGGTCCATAAACATCATAGTGGATCCTTTCTAGGACTGCATGTGCTTTGTTGTCCTCATCATGGAATGTGGATTTTATGTACTTTTGTAATGTACATCCTTTGCATATATCCTATTGCTTAAGTGCTCCTTTACATATATCCTATTGCTTAAGTGCTGCTACCCACTTTATGTGCTAGAGTTCCCTGTAAGATCTGGTTGATCATGTTAATTAAGATCTGAGAGTCCCCTTCAATTATGAGTGGGAAGAATCTATTTTTCTGAGCCAGGAGAAGTCCTTGCCAAATTCCTTCTAATTCGACTGAGTTGTTTGTATCCCAACCTATTGACCCCATGAATGTTTGGAGAACATTGCCCTTGTGATTTCTAAATATTCCCCCAAATCCTGCTTTACCTAGATTTCCCTTTGACGCTCCATCAAAGTTGAGCAGTACCATGTGTGGTGGGGGTGGAGTCCATTTGTTAGGTGTATCTCTAGAGGGAGGGATTTTCCTTAGGTGTACCTGCTCATGGTTCCACTGAAGGTTCGAGTTCAGCCATATATTTTGTTCCTGTGGTGTGGATGGGAAATCATCATCAAGCCACGTTTGGAGCATCAAGGTTTCTCGTATGTTTTGACATATATTGATCCATAGAACTTCTATGGGAGAGGAATGGTCTTTGATGATGCAGCTATTTCTCTCTTTCCAGATTGTCCACATGAGGAACCCTGGTATTAGCTTCCATAAGGCGTTTAAGATTTTTCTTTGATAAGGGTGAGGTGCCCAAGAATGAATAGTGCTGGTTGAATTCTCCTTATTTCGTCCATCTCTTTGACATCTGAAGCTAACCTTCTCCCAAAGTCGGGTTGCTAACAAACATGAGTCTAGGAGATGTCCGGGTTAAAGCGCTCGATCCATCCTCTTACGTATAGCCCTGTTGCGTTGAAGAAATATGGTCCTCCATCCAATACCCTGTTTCGGTCCTCCAGACAATTGAAAATGGTTGTAAAGAAGCCCTTAGGCCCTAACTGCAGTGCTATGTGCCCTTTTGGCTTCCATTTGGCTACGATCCAGTCGTGCAAAGCTTTCTCCGTTGTCCAAAGGTCTATGAACTTTCCTATCAAAGCATGATCCCTCATAAAATGGATCTGAGTGTTGATGCACTGACTTGGGATCTCGATTTTGGGTCTATCAACTGCTACCGGCTTGCAGGTGTTTGACGTCACTCGTGGTTCTTCATTTGTGTTGTTATTTGTTGGCGTATTTTCATTCTATGTTGTTGTATCTTCTGGATGGTCCATCTTGATATTTTCAGTCTGTCGTAGGCTGTTTTCCGTATCAATGGGGGGAGGCATCATGTCCTCCCCCTGAGGGGGTTCCATTGCGCAATAGTTTTTCCTTACTGTGTTGTAGCTGCCTTATGGCTGAAGGTTAATGGAAGAACAACGCAGTCTGTGAAGGTCTGCCAGTTCCAGAGCAGCATCAAACCCTAAGCGCTTCGCTCTCCATTTTCTTTTTTTTTGACATAAATAGTTAGTTTTTATTTAAAATTCGGCCAATCAGCTGTCGAGGACTTTAACACTGAAACCCTGTATTTCCTTGTTATAATCGGCAGGGAAAGAAGATTTTGCTTTTGAATAGTCCACTGAATGAGTTACAATGTGAGTGCAGATAGAGGCTTGAAAAAGAACTTGAATTGGTTTTAGAATGGTGCCTTGAAATTCTGCTGCTTTTGCTTTCTGTGATGTAGCTCTGCTTCCTAGCTTGCAGAGAGAAGATCCAACGTGCCGAAGTGCTGGATCATCCCAAGAATCATTGCGTTTTCTTTTTGAAATGTCTGCCAAAGTGTTATATAGTGTTCAAGAATGCCAAGAGTGGTAAATTGGCCTTGAAGAGGCCCTTGTGAACTCCCCAGCACCTACCCAGACGCAACAGTGAGTTCCATTGACGAACAGAGATCGAAAATGCCACGGTTGCATTCTGAATTTTCCCTTGTGGATGAGTCCGCGTTTCCTAAAAGCAGCCAGCTCAAAATGGTACGGTCCCGATGTCTGGAGAATCTGAATCAGCGAAATGCTCAAAGGAGCAGAGGCCTAGACAACTCCAAAATTAAGGAATGCTGCAATCCAATTCAACATAATTTACTAACAGAGATCTCCTGCTCCTGAGAGAGCCTAGGTTGGCTGCCAAGTCCGACTGTGAATTTAACTTCCTCAGAACATGATAGAAGGAGATTTTGTGGAACTTGGGCAACAGTAGTCTGATTTTTTTGAGGATGGGGGCTAACTGCACCTGAGAAGGGATCTTTTTTTGGAGAGTCAGAATGGGGATAACTTGGCCCAGTTTCTTAGCAGGTCCTGAATATTTCCTGGAAGCTCTATTTTGTCAGGTCTTAACATTAGGACACCCTTCCAAACTTCTTGAGCAAAGGGGCACAATAAGAACAGGTGGTTAGCCATTTCTTCATCCAATGCATAAAGAGGGCACCTGGAGGGACCTTCCATTCCACGCTTCCTCAGGTTATCTCTAGTGAGGATAACCTGAGATCGAAAATGCCATGGTTGCATTCTGAATTTCCCCTTGTGGATGAGTCCGCGTTTCCTAAAAGCAGCCAGCTCAAAATGGTACGGTCCCGATGTCTGGAGAATCTGAATCAGCGAAATGCTCAAAGGAGCAGAGGCCTAGACAACTCCAGAGAGAAGATCCAACGTGCCGAAGTGCTGGATCATCCCAAGAATCACTGCGTTTTCTTTTTGAAATGTCTGTCAGAGTGTTATATAGTGTTCAAGAATGCCAAGAGCGGTAAATTGGCCTTGAAGAGGCCCTTGTGAACTCCCCAGCACCTACCCAGATGCAACAGTGAGTTCCATTGACGAACAGAGATCGAAAATGCCACGGTTGCATTCTGAATTTTCCCTTGTGGATGAGTCCGCGTTTCCTAAAAGCAGCCAGCTCAAAATGGTACGGTCCCGATGTCTGGAGAATCTGAATCAGCGAAATGCTCAAAGGAGCAGAGGCCTAGACAACTCCAAAATTAAGGAATGCTGCAATCCGATTCAACATAATTTACTAACAGAGATCTCCTGCTCCTGAGAGAGCCTAGGTTGGCTGCCAAGTCCGCCTGTGAATTTAAGTTCCTCAGAACATGATAGAAGGAGATTTTGTGGAACTTGGGCAATAGTAGTCTGATTTTTTGAGGATGGGGGCTAACTGCACCTGAGAAGGGATCTTTTTTTGGAGAGTCAGAATGGGGATAACTTGGCCCAGTTTCTTAGCAGGTCCTGAATATTTCCTGGAAGCTCTATTTTGTCAGGTCCTAACATTAGGACACCCTTCCAAACTTCTTGAGCAAAGGGGCACAATAAGAATAGGTGGTTAGCCATTTCTTCATCCAATGCACAAAGAGGGCACCTGGAGGGACCTTCCATTCCACGCTTCCTCAGGTGTAGAGCGATAACTAGGGTCTCTCACACCACCAATTATTCCACATTATTAAGTCAATCCGGGATTGTTTTGTTCTTTCAAGGAGTAACTCAATCCGAGGCTGTTTTGTCCAAGTAATGCTCGGTAGTATAGCGTTCTAATGATTTGAAAGGAAACAAACACTAAGCTGTAACTAAACCAACTTAAAAGATAAAATCACACAAAGCAGTTGATCAGTCAAGGGTACGGAAACAATAACCCTTCCCTTTAGAAACTGATAAAGAAAGAAAACCAAAGCATGGACTTATAGGTCTAGGAGCTAGGCAGTGTCTTGCTGGGCTCACGACAGCCTTAGGCCTGCTATCACGCAAAAGCAATAAAGGCAGATTAGCGAAAGTAAAATGGAACATCAATTCTAAAATGGAACAGCAGTAATCAAATGGAACAACAGTAATTAAATGGAACAGCAAACTATCATAAACAGGAAACGTCAATCATATAAATTGGAACAGCAAACTCAAATGGAATAGCAAACTCAAATGGAACAGCAAACTCCGATGTATGTACACGTTCTAGACTACTGTAGCAATCCGAGAGTAATGTATGATGTGACTATGTTTCTAAACAAAGTGATATTATCTTCAAGCCTCGCAAATACTTATTTTATATGAATCCAATGATGATAACATTCATACCAATATCTTGCTATAGAAATGGATGCAATTCGAATAGATTCACTTTGTGTAATACAGAGACGTGGGTTAAAGAACTTATTCAGATTCAGATATTAATTAGGAAGCATAGTCTATCATATAAAAGATATATCGGATTACTGAAACAAGAGAAATAAGCAAACCACACAAATCACCGTATGATACAACAGCAAGTGACCGTCGGAGCTGGGCCCTTGGCTACCAATGGTACACTGCTTAAAGTTACTTCAGATGCAGAAACGAAGTGAACACCAAGTCCTTTATATTGATTGCATTAACAAAAGTATACAAAATCAGGTCTTAACAAAACTTAATGATCAAAGTTGTTCTGAAGCTTGTAATTACAACAACAGTCGTCCCCCACGCTCGATGGCGTGGTACCTTTATATAACAGAAATGACGGAGATATCTAGATACAAAAGATAAGCTAAAGCAGCGATCCCTCAGGATTGAAGATCCTGAGGGATTCGCTAATCGTTCAGTTCTTCTCTTTCCTTTCTTGCGTTCTCCATCTCGGTATCCTGCGTTCTTTTCCTGGACTATTCGGCTCTAATTTTACTTGATCTTGTCTGCATCCGGTTCCCTGTCGACGGGACAGCAGTTACTTTCCCTTCGCTTCTTGTTTTTACTTGATGATTCCCTGTTTCCGCGTCCTTCTGCATAGAAAACATCAATTATTAGTGATTGAGCTTCGTTTGTCCATTTTCACACAATTTATCAAAACCCTTATATTCTTTAGACTCATAATGCAGAAAAGGTTAGAAATATTATTGAAAAACCACTAGATTGCTTGTCAAAAGGCATACCTTCCAAGTGCTCCACACACCCCCCTGCTTACCCTGTTTCATGTCCTCATGAAAACGTTATAATTGAAATGCAAGGCTGTGAGAGAGTAGGCTGGAGAAGGGATCTCACGAAGAGGTCGACAACCATGATTAGCAACTAGATGGTCAAAGAACTGATCTAACTGATCTGTAGGCATCTCATATAGGGCATGATATCCAGGTGCAGGATGCCAAATAATTGGGCTGCGAAATCGATACCCCAACCAGAATGGTCCTGCTCGCAGAATCCGTTCCCCATAGAGACTCAATCGACTGGCAGCCAATTCAAAATTCTCAAAGTTAATGGGTTCCCTGAGCTGGATGTTTGGGTTAGAGGTTCGGTAGCGAAACTTTACAGCATGGAGGGCATGGTCTTTAATAGTCAGGAAATACTCCAGACCATTTCGGATCAAGTCTCCATGCATGGGACCTAATATCTTCATGACACCTGGGATCCTCATCACACTCCTATGCTCTCTCCATAATGCTGCTGGGTCCCTAGGTTCAGCTCGTACCCATAGGTCTAAACTATTCTCTTGCCTCTGGAAGATGTTGTAAGCTTTAAGCCATTTTAACTGATTCACCCCAAATGAGATAAAGGCTTGGAATTGTATATCGCCAACGAAAGGGCCAGGATTCAAATCAGTTTCCTGGTCTAAGACAAGATTGTGCAGGTAAAATTCACATAACAACCTTTGAACTTTAACTCCATAGTGCTTGCAGCAGTCTATAAAATCATTAACAGTGTTGATATGGATAGGTGCTCCTGCCCTAACAGTTTTTATTTTTAATCTCAAATATCGTTCAAGCAAAAACAAAGCATAATTTTTAGCAGGGGCTCTACAAGTCAAAACATCAGTATACAAGGAACACAGGGTGTCCATCTGCTTAACAACACTATCTAGTCGACGAGTTACCTTAGCAACCTTTTCCTGCTCCTTCTGCCATCCTTCAAAGGCCTGGCTCTCAGACTGACTGATGTTTCGAAGTTGCTGTTGGAGCTCTTCATATCTTTCCTTGGGGACCGTTTGTTCTCGCAACTGCTCGGCCTCCTGCTGGGCTTCCTTCATCATTTTATGCAAGGTTCTGGTTTTTGGGTCTTTCTTCCACACAGCCGTAGAAGCTGGAAGTTTAACCTAGACCTTCTTATTACGTTGTTTGGAATTTCGGACCCGAATTACACCTGAGGGAGGTGCTTCTGTTTGAACATCTTTGCTATCCATTTCCTTTTTAATGCGAACAAAGGGTTGCTGTGGTCTTCCTGCCACCGGAGCCTCTTGCTGTTCCATTGGAATGTCCATTCATTCCTCCAGGCCAGATGGAACAGTAGTTTCTATTGGAACAACACCTTGTTTCTCATTATCATTTGGAACAGCAGACTGTTCCTTGACAGTAGGTCTCCTGATGGGGTTTCTTCCATCAAAACGAACTCTAACCCTCAGGGTTCTTGCTGCCGTGGTCCTCTTCCTTTTCCTTGCAGTTTTTTGTATTCTCAGACTGGCTTTCAACATTCTAATTTGTTGCCGGAGTCTGGCTATCGTGCCCAGCATCCTCTGCTGCTTCTTTCTCAATTTTTCAATTTCCCTTGCCTCGGCAGAGGGTTTGGCCTTCAATCTTACTTCTTCTTCCTCTCCTGGAACATCTTCCGGCGTCCTGGGGACAGATTGTCCCGGATTGATGTCTTCTGCTTCATTACCATAGCCAGGCAGGTTTTCTTCCCCTGCCTCTTCTGCATGCCTTTCTTTGGGTAATTCTTCTTCTGCGGGGCCATCAAGGACGCCTCCTGTACTGGAGGCTTGGCCGTATCCTCTCATATTGGCCAGAACTGCTGCCAATTCCTCTTCTCCTGGAGGGTCTTGCAACGGGCTACCCATAGATTGTGCATTTTCTTCTTCTTGATTGTCTCGCTTGGTGGTCTCTTCTCCTTCAGATTGGTCGTGTCCTTCTTCAATTCCTCCTTCTGGCTGGTTAGTTCCAGCCTCTGATTGCTCAACATTTCCTTCGGGTAATTCACCTTCCACTTCCAGAGGTTCGTCCTCGATTTCAATTGGTTGGGCCGCAGTTTTCTGAATCTTTTCCAACCTTCCCCGTATTCGAACCAATCGAGCTGACTTCCTAGGTCTTTCAGGCAGGTTGGGAGTGCCAACAGGTTCTCTAGGTTCCTCTGGTCGTTCCGGCGTATCAGAGGGTTGCTTCCGTTTCGAAATAGCATGCTTTTCTGCCGCCGACTTCTTACGTTTCTCTGATTGTTCCGGCGTGCTGGAGGACTGCTTTCGTTTTGAAACAGCATGCTTTTCTGCTGCTGGCTTCTTATGTTTTTCTGAACGTTCCAGTGTGCTGGAGGTTCGTTCAGATTTTGGGGGTGGTACAACCAGTCCCTCTTTAACTGTTTCGACCAATTCCTCCCAGGTGCCTTGCTGTTGGGTAAGACTGTGGCTTATTATTAGCCGAATCAGTCCGTGGTGGCTAACAACCGTATCTGTGTGCTGAGCCTTCTTCAGGCTTCGGGCCGCATCATGTAATAACAAATTTAAAAGGGCAGGGAGATTTACAGAACATTTTCCCTTTAAAACAGCTAGAAGTTTTAAGTGACGAGCCCTTACCACATCTTTTCTCCCTTCGCAGGTGATATAGCTCTGCACTATCTTTGCCAGCTCGGTCCAGGGTTCCCCCAGTGTTGTCGGCAGAACTCCTTTCCCTTTGACTGTCAGACTTTGGCCTTCGCTTTGGAAAATTTCCATTACTTTCTGCAGTCTTTCCTTCTTCAGCTCCCATCTGGGTCCAACAGCTGGTAATCCTGAGGTTTCTGCGATAATGTCCTCCGTAACTCCTATCCGCTTTCCTCCGACTATAGAGTGGTTTTCCTGCAAATTTTGCAGGAATTCCAACGCTACAGCCTCATTCGATTCTTGCAGGCGGTTGAAGTAATTCAACCATCCTGCATTTTCCAGAATTTCGCGGGCAGCAGCAGACGCGGTCAGCTTGTGCGGTTCACTTCGGATTGTCCTCCCGCCCATAGCTTACTCCAGAAATAGACTCAGGAATGAAACAGCAACTGTTTGCAGTATTTACCAAGCAGAGAGGATACTCGATGCTAATTTTAGGAAGGATCTTCGCAGAGCATGCAGCAAAGAGAAAGATCGTGGATGGCAGTCCGTAGAATGAGATCATCATACCGTTAAATCGTGCCATTATTTTGCCCGAATGGTGTGCAGCCACGTAACCATTGGAGTAATGAGGTTACCTCCCCCCCGCGATCTGATAGGCTGCCCCCAGCCATCAAAGAGAGGAGCAGCAGCTAGTCGGGAGTCAAATCATAAAGTACAGCAGGGAGAATTATGCCATGTTGTAAAAGGACAATGGAGTACCGAAACTGAGGCAGAAAAGTGGATCGCTTTTTAGATAAGCCAGTGTGATATAATGAGGAACCGAGGGGTTGGACGTCTGTCAACTGTACCAAGTCTCCAGTAGTCATTGTCAATTCCGTTGCCATGATTGGTGATAATGTTCATGCGATAATTATATCAGGGTGTGACATATGATACATGCAAAGGATATAAAAGACAAACAGACTTAATATCATACCTGTTGGTGTAAATATTACGACTCCAATGCCATTAACAGAGCTCTGCTGCCAACAGGTGTTCATAACCTTGGCAAAGTTGTTTATCTCACCCTCCGGAACCATTATCCTTTGTGTATCTACTGAAGAGTGCTTTGTAAAAATGCAGGCCATTATGCTGGCTTGGTGACCAGATAACCATAATGCCATTCACAAGGTAGGCACGAAACGTGGTCAGGCCGGCTCGTGATGAGACCTCCTGTTCCAAGGTTTGCTTGTTATTTTACCTTTGGACCATATCCCTGGTGTGGTGGCCGTAATGGGAATGCCACTTCGCTTCCATCCTTATGATCATGGTAGGCTGGCTCTGAATGAGACCCCCTATCCTGCATTTGACGATTTCATATCTTGTTTTTATTTTTTCTTTTATTCTTCTTTTGCAGCACACTTCTCTTTTTCTTTGTTCAATTACACATAAGGGTGGTTCCGCACTCCTTAAGAGCGGGGAATGGTGGAAGAAGTCTTACAATCCCAACAGACAGATATAAATCGTTTGCTCATATTCCTCAGTAATGATCAAGAAAGTTTTTAGGGAGATCGACATGATAAAAATTACCAAACCACGGTTCGGGAATAAGATAATGACAGTGAAGACGAAAGTTAATGTCCCTCCTCTTGTCTTCTTATATATACTGACTGTTAAAATAGTAGCGATTTATGATATGCTGGTTTCGGTATATCATGCTTTATGTTCATTGCATAATGTCATTGCTATATCTTAAAGGATTTAGGAGAGCATAATCGCAAAACGTCCCAATAGGAGCAGAAAGGTTCTGATGGTGTCCTCTCTGAGAGAAGCATGTAAATGAGTTATCTTGTGGAAAAGAAATAGCAGAATTAGCCAAATTCTGTATCTTGGAAAAAGAAATACACGAGTGCTGTTCCTTTTCGCAAAGGAACAGCAAAGCACAAAGAGTGCTGTTCCTTTTCGCAAAGGAACAGCAAAAATCCACACGTGTTGTTTCTTTTCGCAAAGGAACAGCAAAACAAAAAAGTGCTGTTCCTTTTCGCAAAGGAACAGCAAAGCAAAAAGTGCTGTTCCTTTTCGCAAAGGAACAACAAAGAAAAAAATGCTGTTCCTTTTCGTAAAGGAACAACAAAGCAAAAAATGCTGTTCCTTTTCGCAAAGGAACAGCAAAGCAAAAAGTGCTGTTCCTTTTCGCAAAGGAACAACAAAGCAAAAAGTGCTGTTCCTTTTTGCAAAGGAACAGCAAAGCAAAAAGTGCTGTTCCTTTTCGCAAAGGGACAGCAAAGCAACAAGTGCTGTTCCTTTTCGCAAAGGAATAGCAAAACACCAAGTGCTGATCCTTTTCGCAAAGGAACAACAAAACACCAAAAGTGCTGTTCCTTTTGAAAAGGAACAACAGAATCACACGAGTGCTGTTCCTTTTGAAAAGGAACAGCAAAATCAAACCAGTGCTGTTCCTTTTGAAAAGGAACAGCAAAATCAAAAAGTGCTGTGCAAAATAAGGTAACAAAAATACTACAAACAAAGATGAGAAGAACATATGTACAGGATGTTATGTACAAATTATGAAAAACGAGTTGCTTAAGTTATAGGTGAGGAAGATTTCGCTTCCTCTCCTAAGATCTCCAAATCAGTATCTTGCTGTAGCTGTTGACAAAAGGATTCCCGAGTAAGAGGTCTTCGATAGAGACGAACTCGGTGGCCATTTACTTTGAACGTATGTCCAGAACCGTCAATTGTGATCAGAGTGAGGGTCCCATTGTCGTGCACCTTCTGGATCTCATATGGTCCTAGCCAGCGAGTCTGGAGTTTCCCCAGGAAATCCTGGAACCGAGAATCGTATAACAGAGCCCAGTCTCCTTCATGGAAGACTTTATTCTTTATAAGTGCATCATGCCACTTAGCTCGCTGCTGTTGGATTAATGCTGTGTTTTGTAATGCAGAGAGCCTAATCTCATCCAATTCGTTGATTTGTCGTAGTCGATTGATCTGTGCCTCATTCAGATCTAAGCCGACCTCTTGTGCAGTTCGTAGTGTTTGGATCTCAAATTCGATAGGAAAGATTGGTTGTTTCCCAAACACCAATTGATAAGGTGAATAGCCTGTCGTACTTCTCCATGTGGTTCTATAAGCCCACAGTGCTTCAGGTAGCCGAGCAGCCCAATCACGCCTGTGTGATGCGATAGTCTTTGTTAAGATTGATTCAATTATCTTGTTACTGTTTTCTACTTGTCCATTTGCCTGCGGATGGTAGGGAGTAGTGATCTTATGTTGGATATGATAGTTGTTAAGTGTTGCAGCTAGTTTATTTCCAACAAATTGTGGTCCACCATCTGTAATTACTTCTCTCGTAAGTCCATAACGTACAAACAAATGGAACAAAAATTGTATTACCGAATCTTCTGTAGCCCTAGCTAATGATTCAGCCTCAACCCATTTAGTAACATAGTCTGTTGCTACCAGGATGTATGTCCTCTGGTTTGATGGTGGATTAATGGGCCCGACGAAATCGAGAGCCCATCGTTCAAATGGCTCAATAACCACTTGTGGTCTCAGAGGCATTTCATCAGCTTGACCAGGTTTTCCTGCTCGTTGGCAGCTGTCACAGGCTTGTACAAACTTTTTCGCGTCCTTAAAAATTGTAGGCCAATAGTATCCTGCCTGTAGTACTTTATGTGCTGTTCTTTTGTCGGCAAAGTGCCCCCCCGCATGGTCCATTATGACAAGCTTTTAAGATGTCTAGGATCTCATCCTCTCGAATACACCTCCTGATTTGCATGTCTGCCCCTGTATGGAATAAATGGTCTCCAATCCACGAAAATCGAGTGCTTTTTTGAACAATTTGCTTTCGTTCCTGAGGGGTTAGGTGTTTTGGTAACTTACCCACTGCAAGGTAATTGGCGACATCAGCATACCAGGGTGTTCGAATGGCAATGGCAAACAAATGTTCATCAGGGAATTGATCTTCTACTGCTGCTGTTTCGATTGATTTGGGTATTCTTGAGAGGAAGTCGGCTACAAGGTTCTCCTTGCCGGGTCGATCCTTAATTGTGATGTCGAACTCCTGCAACAGGATCAACCATCGAGTTACTCTAGCATTCGTGACAGGTTTGTTTGCTAGATATTTGATAGCAGAATGATCTGTATATAACACAACAGGATAACCTGTAATATAATGCCTAAATTTATTAACAGCATGAATTACAACCAGGAATTCCTTTTCAGTGACAGTATAATTGAGTTCGGCAGAGGATAAATTTTTGCTAATATAGTAAATAGTGTATGGCTTCTTATCCTCTTCTTGTCCTAGGACTGCACCGATTGCTGTATCCGAGGCATCAGATGAGATCTGGAATGGCAAATTCTAGTTTGGTCCTCGAAGGACTGGAGCTATTGACAACAACTTTTTCAATTCTTTAAAAGCCTGGTCACATTTCTCTATCCACAAGAAATCAACATTACCAGTTAAGGCATATAGAGGTGCTGCAATTCGTGAATAATGTTCTATAAACCGTCTGTAATATCCAGAAAATCCAAGGAAACTACGTACCTCTGTTTGAGTAGTGGGGGTAGGGATGAGCAAAAGAATCTGAATTTTAGCAGGGTCTACCTGGATGCCAGCTGCTGAAATGTAGTGCCCTAGAATGAGCCCTTCCGTCATCATCATGTAGCACTTTTCGTGGCTCAGGCAGAGTCTGGTAGCAATGCAACGTTGTAGAACTTTTTCCAGGGTATCCAAAGCTGGATCAAATTCATCCCCATACGGTGTGAAGTCGTCCATATACACCTCAAGTCCATCGTTTATTAGATCTGCAAAAATACTGAGAATAGCCCTTTGAAATGTAGCAGGGGTGTTACATAGGCCGAAGGGTAATACTCGATAGGCAAACGTTCCCCAGGGGCACGTAAAGGTAATTTTATCCTGGTCTTCAGGGGCAATTTGGATTTGGTTATATCCACTGAAGCCGTCCAGGAAGGAGAAAAATTTCTTCCCTGCTAACGTGTCCAATACTTGGTCTACAAATGGCAGGGGAAAGTGATCCTTCTGTGTAGCCTTGTTTAACTCCCTGTAATCCACGCAAATCCTCCATTTTCCATTTTTCTTGGGTACCACCACAAGGGGAGAGACCCATTTACTGTCAGAGATAGGGTAAATAAAGTTAACATCTAAGAGCTTCTGAAGTTCGTCTTTTACTATCTCTTTTAGGTGAGGGTTGAGTCTTCTTTGTGGCTGACGGACAGGTCTTGCATCTTTCTCTATATAGATGTGATGGGTGCATAATTGAGGATCAATCCCCTTCATGTCAGGATAATCCCATGCAAATGCATCCTTGTATTTTTGTAACAGATTAACAATCTTTATTTCTTGATCTGATGTAAGGTTGGCGTTAATATTCAGAGTTTTACCAGGTTCAATTTCCACTACTTTGCTATTGGCAACAACAGTTACTGGTATTGTTTGGTCATGTGGATCTTTTAAAGGATCTTCTTCTAGCTCACTGTCAAATGCTGCTTCTATCATAAAACACTGCATATGTGTTCTAGCTTCAGTTTGACTAATAAAATTGTTAATGGCGTCGTCTTCTGTTTGATCTTTAAAGTCTAAAGCCTTCTGTATAGTTAATGGAGATCTGATATTGTTAGCAAGATATGACACAGGATAAGAGTTAGTTTTAATCATTGGCAGGCTTGGCTATGCTGGAGGATATAAAATTAAATTTTTAACATCTGGTCCTTTAGTTATAGTCATGTTTCCCTGCCGACAGCCAATGTAGGCATCGGCAGTAGCAAGCCAGGGTCTGCCTAGGATTAATGGATGTCCATCTAGTCGGGTTTTAGGATTAATTACCAGGAAATCTGTGGGATATTCCTAGGAATCTACGGAAACCATGACATCATTTAGAGTACCTTCTGGTCGAACTACAGATCGATCTGCCAATTCTAACAGAGTAGAGGTAGGTTCTACTGACGTGATGCCAAGCTTTTGGCAGGTGGAGTTTGTCAAAATGTTGATTGCAGCTCCCAGGTCAACTAGAGCGTTAGTCAGGGTTTGGCCACAGATTTGGACAGTTACAATTGGGTTCCCGGGATCTTCATATTTGATAGGTGCCTCTTTTCCTGATAATAGGTCGGATAAAGTACCAACTACTTGGACTCTGGGGTTAGTATTTGTATTCCTCCTTGATTTTTTGATGCACAATTCTTTTATGGTTTTTGCATATATAGGAATATCTTGTATGGCTTGGAGGAATGGAATCTTTATATACAAATTTTGTAATTCTCCCAAAATGTCGAAGTCTGGAGATTGTATAGGTCGAGATATGACTAATCGTTCTGGGAAAGGAGGAGAGGATGTACTTGCTTGTTTATTGTTTTGCTCTTTGTTTTCATCCTTCTGTTGTGGGGGTTGTTCTATTGGTAACTGATCTTCAATGCGAATTGTTTTGTCTCCCTCTGTTTCTATTATTCGCCCAGATCTTAACTGAAGATCGTTGCACTCCCGCAGATCAGATTCAATTTTTGAGGATTCTATAATTTGAAGAGATTGAACTGGTCTATTATTTGGATTAGGGTTGGGTTGGGCTGGGAGCTGCGGTCTCAGATTAGGCTGGGGGTTTTGTTGTAAGGCTGGCAGAGTCGGTTGAGGGAATGGAATTGATCCTGCTGGCTGATATGTCGATCTTGGCCAGCTTGTCTGCCAGGATGAGCTTTGCGAAGTGGAAGGGGTCCACTACGGAGGATATGAATTATTCTGCCAATATGGTGGAGGATAAGGGCAGTTTGGCCAACCAAATTGGGACATCCAAGGATTCGGAGTAGGAAACATTTGAGGTGACCAATTTGAAAACGGGGGTTGAGACTGGTTTTGCCACATATTCTATTGCTGAGTATTGAACTGCGGGGGTTGAAAAGAAGAGGAGGGGTCTGAAAACATACCTGATTGCCTAGGTTTCCATTGACGATGCTGGTTAATAAAATATGCTGATTCTGGCTCCTCTTCTGCTTCTTTGTATACTGCCTTCAAACCAGGAAGTGAAGGGCAGCTTTCGGTCAGGTGGTCCTTGGTACAGATAGCACATATTTGGACTGTATCCAGCGGGCATTCCTTGTGGCTGTGTTTCTTCCTGCATCGTGGGCAAAAAACTGCTAGATTCTGCTCCGCCTCGGCTTGCTTCTGTTTAGCCTGCACAATGTCAAGTTGTGTAGTTAATGTTCCCAGGATATCAGTTTTAAAATTTTCTAGCAAATTTCCAAGTTCCACCCGTGTTACTCCCTCTGTTGATGTTCTGTTATCTCTGGGGAAGCGATCATATTCCGCTGGTTTTATCCTCGTGCTGCCTCTTGAGCTCCTGATACACAGATCAATGATATTAGCAAAATTTTCTTGATAAATGTCTCCTTTCCCCATAATGTTTAATGTTTCGATCCATTGTTCTTTCATACCTCTAATTAATGCAGTTTTCAACACGTTATCAGGTAGAGGTAGCGATGCATAATGGGATCTTTGCAAGTTATATTGGAAACGTTCCACATATTCTTCTAGGGTTTCATTTGGTCTGGCTGACATTTGAAAGATTTCATCTTTTAGTTCTCTCGACCTACAGTAATCTTGATATTTCTTTAAAAGGGCTTCTTTCATTTGATCCCAATTGTTAATAACCCCACCACCTAAGCCCATAAACCATCTTAACGCAGCCCCTTTTAATGTAGAGGGGAACAATTTCAGTTTCTAGGGATTGGTGGTGTAATCGTATCCTCTACATAATACATCAAATTCGAACAAGAATGCGTCCGAATCTTCTGATGTAAGGCCATGAAATGTGGGAATATGCTGGAGAGGGATGGCTTTCATGGGCGCATTTGCTGCAGAATCTACTATCGGATATTGCAATGTGGAGGTCTGGTTGTTTGGCTGATTCTGCACCATGGGATCGAATATATGCCAGTAATCTTCAGGAATTTCCAAGAGAGTGTTCCTTGGTTGAGGAGGGGTAGTCTTAACAGGGATTGTCTTGACACCACTCCCTTGATCAGGGATGATAATGGCCCCAACTGTCTGCGGTGAATGAATTCCTTCAACAAGGATTTTTACAGCGCTTCCCTTGTCCGGGCTATTTAAAGGCTGGTTTAATTCAATAGGAGATCTAGGTTCCTCGATTTCCCCTGTTTCTCCTTCTCCTTCACAAAGGTTACTTTGGGTCCCTTCGTGCAATGGTCCAGGAGTCAAATTTTCAATTTCTTGAAAATCCTGCTCCTCTGTTTGACTGTGCACTTCACCAAAGGCTTCAGATGGTGATCCCGAGGCCTGAAGGGAACTAGTAGGCTGTTTAGAATTGACTTTCTTATAACCTACTGATGGCTGAGAGTCGGCTTTCTTATAGATTTCGTCTATGAAGGTCGTTCGTCCAAGGGTCACTGGCCCCTTGGCTTTGGATGGAGGCTTTTGATCTTTCTCTAACTTTTTCTGCTTAGTCATGCACTCCAATTAAACTGCTAAATCCTATTTAACCAATCAATTCTGCTAGGAAAGCGGACGGTGGAGCAGGGCTTTTACATGCTCCGTACGCAGGTTCTTACCTTCCGTTTTTAAAATCCAACTCCCTCCTAGCAGATTTGCGCACTACTCTATAAAGGACAAATGGCTATTACCCCTTCCCCGGCAACGGCGCCAAAATGTAGAGCGATAACTAGGGTCTCTCACACCACCAATTATTCCACATTATTAAGTCAATCCGGGATCGTTTTGTTCTTTCAAGGAGTAACTCAATCCGAGGCTGTTTTGTCCAAGTAATGCTCGGTAGTATAGCGTTCTAATGATTTGAAAGGAAACAAACACTAAGCTGTAACTAAACCAACTTAAAAGATAAAATCACACAAAGCAGTTGATCAGTCAAGGGTACGGAAACAATAACCCTTCCCTTTAGAAACTGATAAAGAAAGAAAACCAAAGCATGGACTTATAGGTCTGGGAGCTAGGCAGCGTCTTGCTGGGCTCACGACTGCCTTAGGCCTGCTATCACGCAAAAGCAATAAAGGCAGATTAGCGAAAGTAAAATGGAACAGCAATTCTAAAATGGAACAGCAGTAATCAAATGGAACAGCAGTAATTAAATGGAACAACAAACTCAAATGGAACAGCAAACTCCGATGTATGTACACGTTCTAGACTACTGTAGCAATCCGAGAGTAATGTATGATGTGACTATGTTTCTAAACAAAGTGATATTATCTTCAAGCCTCGCAAATACTTATTTTATATGAATCCAATGATGATAACATTCATACCAATATCTTGCTATAGAAATGGATGCAATTCGAATAGATTCACTTTGTGTAGTACAGAGACGTGGGTTAAAGAACTTATTCAGATTCAGATATTAATTAGGAAGCATAGTCTATCATATAAAAGATATATCGGATTACTGAAACAAGAGAAATAAGCAAACCACACAAATCACCGTATGATACAACAGCAAGTGACCGTCGGAGCTGGGCCCTTGGCTACCAATGGTACACTGCTTAAAGTTACTTCAGATGCAGAAACGAAGTGAACACCAAGTCCTTTATATTGATTGCATTAACAAAAGTATACAAAATCAGGTCTTAACAAAACTTAATGATCAAAGTTGTTCTGAAGCTTGTAATTACAACAACAGTCGTCCCCCACGCTCGATGGCGTGGTACCTTTATATAACAGAAATGACGGAGATATCTAGATACAAAAGATAAGCTAAAGCAGCGATCCCTCAGGATCGAAGATCCTGAGGGATTCGCTAATCGTTCAGTTCTTCTCTTTCCTTTCTTGCGTTCTCCGTCTCGGTATCCTGCGTTCTTTTCCTGGACTATTCGGCTCTAATTTTACTTGATCTTGTCCGCATCCGGTTCCCTGTCGACGAGACAGCAGTTACTTTCCCTTCGCTTCTTGTTTTTACTTGATGATTCCCTGTTTCCGCGTCCTTCTGCATAGAAAACATCAATTATTAGTGATTGAGCTTCGTTTGTCCATTTTCACACAATTTATCAAAACCCTTATATTCTTTAGATTCATAATGCAGAAAAGGTTAGAAATATTATTGAAAAACCACTAGATTGCTTGTCAAAAAGCATACCTTCCAAGTGCTCCACACCCAGCACCTACCCAGACGCAACAGTGAGTTCCATTGACGAACAGAGATCGAAAATGCCACGGTTGCATTCTGAATTTTCCCTTATGGATGAGTCCGCGTTTCCTAAAAGCAGCCAGCTCAAAATGGTACGGTCCCGATGTCTGGAGAATCTGAATCAGTGAAATGCTCAAAGGAGCAGAGGCCTAGACAACTCCAAAATTAAGGAATGCTGCAATCCGATTCAACATAATTTACTAACAGAGATCTCCTGCTCCTGAGAGAGCCTAGGTTGGCTGCCAAGTCCGCCTGTGAATTTAACTTCCTCAGAACATGATAGAAGGAGATTTTGTGGAACTTGGGCAACAGTAGTCTGATTTTTTTGAGGATGGGGGCTAGCTGCACCTGAGAAGGGATCTTTTTTTGGAGAGTCAGAATGGGGATAACTTGGCCCAGTTTCTTAGCAGGTCCTGAATATTTCCTGGAAGCTCTATTTTGTCAGGTCCTAACATTAGGACACCCTTCCAAACTTCTTGAGCAAAGGGGCACAATAAGAACAGGTGGTTAGCCATTTCTTCATCCAATGCACAAAGAGGGCACCTGGAGGGACCTTCCATTCCATGCTTCCTCAGGTTATCTCTAGTGAGGATACTTTTATGCGCCAGAGTCCAGCAAAAGAAGTCAATTTTGGGGAGAGCAGGAAAAGACAAAATAAATTTCCATTGAGTTGGCTCTGGGGGGACGCTAGGGACAACCATCATACTTTTGTAACCTTCTGTTGCTGAGTAAGAGCCTAAAAGAGAACCCCACCCTCTTTTGTCCTTAGAAGAGGCCTTTAAGGGAGATTTTCATTGGAGAATCAGAAAATCCAACAATAAATTGGCTTCAACATCCAGCCAATGAGGGACCTCCCCCAAATTCAAACCATCCCATAGACTTTTTGCATCATTTGTCCAATTGGAGATGTCACAAAGGGTTTCCAGATTGCTGGCCTGAAGCCAAGCTCTGATATTTCCCAGTTCTGCCATCTGATTCAAGGGCTGATCTCCAAGAATAGGTGTCCATCTCATGCTATCAGAAACAAGGCTCCCTATGAAATGTGGTATGGCCACATTCCTTCAGTGAGGCATCTCAGGGTTTTTGGTTCCTCCTGTTATGCCTTGATACCTAAGGAACATATAAAAAAACTTAGTGCAAGGAGTCACAAATGTATCTTCTTTGGATACTCATACCTCCAAAGAATACCATCTCTATGATAAAGTGAATAAGAAGTTTATAATATCTAGAGATGTGATCTTTCTTGAGTCTTCCAATATTGACAATGTTGTTGAGTGGCAGCGTAATCGTTTGGATAGATTTGAACATGCAAAGTATTTTCAAGAGTTTTATAGTGAGATTCTACATCTCCTTCTCTTCTCTCTATACTTCCTATGAAGAGCCTTGAATAAATCAGGTTGAAGGAAATTCCTTCCCCTGCTTTGTCAGGAAAGAGCTAAGAGACTGCTGGCAGCAGGTAGCCAAATCTGACAAGTAGTGAGGGTACATGTAAGATACAAAGCAAGGATTAATGCAAAGGAGTGTACTAACTATATACATATCATCAAACATATTTCATCCCACTTAGGATTCCTTGCATCATGCCTGGTTAGTCATAAGATCATGTTGGTAACAACCTCCGTAGCTTAAATAAACAAATGGTAATACTCTTCATCTTCTAAGTTATGTAATAAACAAGTGAAAGGGAGCAAGACATTCAGAGGAAACACATGGAATGACTTTCAGTTCTTTCAACCATGCATGTTGTTGAAGACAGAATGATTCAACAATGATAAGAAACATTTTAAGCTACACTAAGAGGTGTATTTCAAAAGATGTGCTTTGTTTTCCATACCTAGCCTCCAAAGGGTTATGCATCAGATGGATTCTTCATGCGGTACTGATATTCTCTCATACCTTCGGTTTATCGGTCTTCTTATTTTTCTCCTTAGCTCCTTGAGAGTCATCTATCATGTCATCATTCTTCATGGCCCCTGAGAGACATAATTATGTAGTTTCAGCGGGAAATGACTGTTGCGAGAGTAGCATCATTAATATAGTTGGTTTACACTTGGCACCACTGCACTAGGTGTTTGCTTGCTATTTTTTGCTCTTTTTCTCCTATCATCATTGTTTAGTCCTTAAGGTCATCATTGTCTTGACATCATTGTGCCCCCTAGGCATTTGTCACAGAGAATTTGAGGCCTTCACCCTCAGTTTCTATTAGGACATATTACTCCTCCTTGTCAAGTTAAAGTACATCTTCTAAGTCCTCCATTGAGTCCTCATTTTGACTCTAGTTCTACTGATTCTTCCAATTCTTCCTTTCATTCTGCATCTTCTCAATGTTATACCATCACCATGTCAAGCACCAATGCAGGTGTAGGAAACCAAGGTGGTAACCCAAGTACTAACTAGGGTAACCCCATGAGCGTAACCTTCACTAATATGGGCACTCCTACTCCATTGCCTCCTTTTATGGCTAGTTTGAGTCTCCCTAATTCAACCAACTCATCAACGACCCCGTTCTTCATGACCCAAATTGGCCAGTTATGCCTACCACGATTCCTTCCGACATCCCCAATTTTGAAGGTAATCCTAGAGAAGATCCCACAAATCATGTTCACTCATTCCATATGTGGTGTTCATCCAATTCTATCATATAAGACTCCATTTGTCTTCGCCTTTTCTACTGCACTCTTACTGGAGCTACTGCTAAGTGGTATGTCGATCAAACCAAATCCACTCATTCCACTTTTGTGACTCTTGCCAAAGATTTTATAGCCTATTTCAAGTTACCTTTCTATTATGACACTAGTAACAAAATTTTCACTTCTTTTCGTCAAACTTTTTCCATTGGCATATTTGATCATGTTCAAGAATGACATAGAAGGAGGAGCATATGTAAAGCTCCTGAATTCTAAGACTGTGTCTATATGGATTGGTACCTTAAATCTCTTTTGGCCCCCATTGCTAAAGAAGTCAATTCTCACTTCCGTTAATCTGAGGAATATTCAAACCTTTTCTATAAAGAAATAAGTTTTTTTTCTTTAGAAAACATATAGTTTGAGATTAAAAAACTTGTAAAGGGAAAATTTAAGAACATCAAAAGCTACCAAACAAAAATCTTAAAAATTGCGTTGCATGTCCTTTTTTATTTAACAATCAAGCAAGACTTCCCTAAAACCTGGACTCAAAGCGTTATTTTACCTACTTTTAAAAGTGGGGATTGTAGAAATTAATGTGCAAATTATAACTGCTCATGAAATTTTCTAAATCACAAGACTAGAAGCTACTCTACTGATCTGCAGAAGTAAATTCACGATCAAGAACTCATATCATCAACACGCATCAAGATTCAACACACATACACAAATATTTGTCTAAGGAAAAGCAACTTGCCCTGAGAGACAAATAGTTCCCCATCTCCTTTCCATACTTCCAACCCAAGGAGAGTACACACGAAAGTTGTGAGTTGTGTCTATGTACTTGTTGAAGGCTCGAAATTCTCTGCCTCAACATTATAAGGGAGACCACCTATCCAGGAACTTAAAGAAGCTCATTTTCCGTTGAAATGGTGGTTCTAACTGGTTAAACTAGGTCCAGTTACCTTCTTTCTATCGCTAATGGCTTAAAGTATGCCTTTTACTTACCAATAGAGAAGAGACGTCAGATCAACGCTCTTACTGATCAGACAAGAAAGTGATCCTTAAGCTAATTTGGGGCTCAGCCAAGCCACAACTAAATTTTGCCCCTTTGATAAGAGGACTTCTAGGAATGTAGAATTAAATCTAAATGGAAGAAAAATGAAAGAAATCCTAAGCCTATCTATAGCAAGTCCCGATAGTGATCTGTAATAGCTCTTTGAATGGCTTCCTGAGTCCTTTGTCTATCACCTTCTACATCTAGGGTGGAGCTAACATTATTCCTTATCTTTCTGGCTATTGTTTGCTTGTGAAAAAAAACTGAGTTCTTGTCACCACCTTGTAACCATAATTGTCTCGACTTGAGCCTCCATTTTGTTTCCTCTTATCTGTTAACTCGGTATAGCAGTAAGTAGAGTTCATTTTCCTATTGTTTGTTCTCTTGGGAAAGGCCATTATCCTCTATTGGTCTTTGGATACTCTCCAGATTGTTCTTAATTTCTTTTTTTACCTTCTCTGGTTGTTGATACTTTGTTTTAGCCCATTCTTTGATGGCTTGTTTTTTTTTTCCATATTTTTGTTTCCCAAATGAAATCGGGAGAGCCTTCCACGTGTTGGATCTAAGAGCTGTAAACAATTCCTGCAACTGCTAGTATATCATTCCAGAGAGAACTGTATCTAAATGGAATGGGCCCAAGTGGCCTATGATTTTCCAGCATTAGAGTTATTGGGAAGTGATCAGAGGCAGAGCACGTTAGAATGTTAGCATATCTGATGGAGAAAGCAGAGAGAAGTGTAATATTGATGAGAATTCTGTCCAACCGCTCCATGATGTTACCAGCACCCATCCTGTGGTTGTTCCAGGTGTTGCATCAGTTTTTTGGAGGGACATCCATAAGATCATGCTCCTGCATGATATTTTCCAACTGTATTCTATGTGGATAAGGCATAAAACTGCCTCCCCTTTTCTCATTGGCGTGGAGGATTAAATTAAAGTCACCTCCTAGAATAATGTTAGTGTTCTCTTCTGCGTCCAGACTATCTTTTAGATCATGCCAACAACTATCCTTATCTCTGCAGTGATTCGGCACATAGATGTTGTAGATGATAATGGCTTGCTGATCTGCTTTATTTTCCAGAGTTGTTTTGATCCAGTGTTGATTTATTGTTTCCGAAATACAGTTCCATATACCTTGATTCCAAATTGTTGCTATTCCTCCTGAGGCTCCTCTTGCCTCACTAATGCTTCCTCTATATTGTCTCTGCTGCTCAATGACTTTATTCATTTCCTTGTGGTTTTGTTTTGTTTCTTGTAACATAATAATTCCTGGCATCTCAGAAATGATAAGATCCCTTAGGGCTACTACCTTAGAGGGGTGCCCAAGTCCCCTGATGTTCCAAGATAATATTTTCATCATTGGATATGCGGTATGCGGGGAGGTGCTCGCCCCCCTTGGTCCTTGCTGATTGCTTTTTTGTCATGCTGCCCCAGGATATAAGTTTCTATGGGTGTCTGCGTTCCCATTGCTATGTCCTTTTGTGCGTTCTCATCCCTGTGCTGCTTAGCAGATTTCTTGCCTGGGCCAAGTTTCTTGGAGGGTTCACTAGAACCCCCGTGATCTTTAGATGAGCTTCTGGTGATTCTGTTGAGGGGAGGATCAAGAAGAGGCTGAGAGGAAATAGTAAGAGGCAATGAGGATTCGATAGTGTCTTGGCGTTGGCTTTCAGGGAGAGGGGGCTCCTGGGGATTAGGAGGAGAGTGGGGGGATGAGGGGTCTTCTTCCTCCAAAGATTCGAAGGGGTTTGATGTAGAGGGTAATGGCTGAGTGAAGATGGGAGGGGAGGAGAAGGATGCAGCTTGGATTTCTGGGGGAGGCTTTGGTTTTGGGCCAGACTGTTTGGGGTTTGCTTTCTTTTTTTTGACTTGTTCCCATGTGTCTTCACTGGCTTCAACATTTTCATTCATTTCATTTTATTTTAGTTTACTACACCTATTAGCAGAATGACCATATTCATGGCATAACTTACATTTGAACGAGATTTGTTCGTAGTCTAGCTGCTGAATATGGGTCCATTGGTCCACTTTGATCTTGATTGCTTCCGGAAGGCCCTTTCCTAAGTTGGATGGATTGTTTATCTCAGATACATTGAGATTGGTTAAATTCAACTTATCGGGTTCATGAGGGTAGGAGAGGGAGGCGAAATAGAGATGGGAAGCTTAACAGTCATCCAGAAGGAAAATATATGCCTGCATGTAAAGGTAAAGGGACTTATTGATACGGGCTTTATTGACTCTTTAACTAACTATGACTATGACTCGACCCTATTGGGTTTATTACATAAATAAAGGGGTTAGGGTTGGACCCTAACATGTAGGGTCAGATCATTAACTAATATGTATAGAGTTATACATAAAATCCACCCCTAAGAATCATCCTTTCATATTTGAAAGTATTTTTGTCAAAAACCCTGTGACATCCCCAACCATGGTTCTCTTGTAAAAGACATTGTATACATGTTTACAAAAATTAAATATTAAAAAGGGATCTGAGTAAAGGACATAGATTAAAGAGTTGAGAGGGGGTTGCTTTCTTGGGATGTCAATGGGTTTCTTGTGCAGAAATCTAAATTATTTTTGGTACACTCATTAAACAGATAGCTGGTGAGCCTTAATGGACTAGTCAAGAAATTAATTTGGGTTGGAAGGAGGTAGGCAGACCATGTTTCCTTGAGAAACATTTACAAGGAAAGAAGAACTAAATTAATGAAGTTGTTTCTGCTAGTAGCAATGAAAAAAATCAATCCCAACACAGAAGAGAAGATAACAGATAAATGAGAGGGGTTCAATCTCATTTTTTAGATACACCCTCTCTCATTCAACCAGGAAGAGACAGAATTATCCACTCACTCATTCAACATATAAGATTCAAAATTGAACAAGAAGAGGGAGGAATGGCAATAAACTATGTTTTTGGTTTGAAATATTGGTGAATAGGTGGTTGTCCTTGGTGAGGAACAATGCCTCTCGAGTCCCTGTAAAGCCATAGGATGGAGATGAATTTCTCTGGATTCCCTCAGTGGTGTAGATGGAGGATTGTGTCCTTCGATTCCTAGATGGAGAGACTCTCAAAACTTCCTGCTATTGATTTACATTGGGCTATGGATTCCCTTAAGTGAGTGGAACCACTATGTTTTGTTTAAGGGTGGATATTTACTCTCAAGATTCCCTTGGTATGTTTTGAGTGAAGGTATTGGGCATTTCAAATCCCTTTGTTTCCATTTGATTGCTGAGTGGCTAGTGGGTGTAGGAGGGAGGTCCTATAGAGTCCCTGTTTCAACTGAAAGTTGGTGTTTTATCCTTGAACCAAGCTCCTCATTCTCTAAAATCTGGCTCAAGGATGATAGTTGCAAGTCACCTTAGCTATAATTGGCTAAGGTTGGGTGGAGAGTCCTCATCCCAAACTCAATTTCCCAAAGCATCATGAGATAAGTGCTCTTATGCATTGCAACACCATTAATCATGTGTTACACTCTTGGATTGAAATCACTTGTATATGAGAAATGAATATGTATTGTGTTCTAGACTGAATGGTACTCATGATTGTGCTGAACATGGTATACTTCTTCTATAATTTAAATTATTATACCTTTGAAATATGTGATAGTACCATTTCTAAACATGACTAATTAACCTACTAAGAAAAAGGTTAAAGAACTGGAAATAGTACCTATACAACTGAACCAGATTATCACATAATAAACAATAAAATGGTGCACAGAGTAAAGGCATATAAATTTCCCATAAGAACCAAATTCTACCATCATAATATTTTGTATACGAATCCTTTTATTACAGAATAATAGTTACATCGAAGACAAATTGTTGACATGGTCTTTGCATACATATAAATGGATGTACATGCGTTTATGAGGCATGAGTTGATGCCAAGGATGTCATCCTCTTTAAACCATATTAAGTGTCGACATTAGATTAGAGGCTCTTGTAGCCTTGCATTTTCAATAGTCATGGAGGTCTTCGCCAAGCTTCATAGTGCTTCTAGTTATGGAATTACAACCCTGAGGGTATGCCTTGGCCCATAGATCATTGAGGAGTGTTGATCTCCTCAAGCCCCTTTTGGTATTTTACAACTTCAGTGGGCTTTGGAAGATAAGTTTGATCGTAAGCTCAGGAGGGGTAGAACTAGTAAGGGATAACGACCCATAGAGGCCATGAAAAAATGTTGGTGTGGATGTCCTAGATTGCAGAACCTATGAAAAAAATGAAAAAATGAACCCATGCTTAAAGGGCCAAGTTGGCGCAGAGAATTGCAACAAAGTGGACCAACATATAAATTAATTAGACATGTTGATTCCCTTGGTAGGAGGAAAGACCTAGACATGGAGGATTCTAATTAGCATGCTCATATCACACCATATTATGATTGGGAAAGGGAAGGGTGACTTTACCAAAAAAGGCACCCTAGACCATCCCTCATGGACCAATCAGTGGTAGGGTGGGCGAAGATAAGGCCCACAACCCAAATGTTGCGATACCCCTCCCTTGTGACATCACCGGGAAGGGAAGTGGGGGTGGAACAATTCTCTTGATCCATTGGATCTGAGAGAGGAGACGAGGGCTGCTCAATGTGGGGGGTAGAGCCATGAGCTTGAACCCTGATTGCACTGATCCCTGCTAGAATTATTGGCCGTTCAAGTTGCATCGACACAACACATGGAACAAGGCATCGATGAACAAGAACCGTCAAATTAGCGGGGAGATAGTTGGTAGTGAATAATGACGTGATGTGAAAAGTGATGTGACAATCATAAATATTATTTATATGTTGATAAATAAATGTTTAGATAAATACACACACACACACACACCCATTTTCCTATGCAAAAATAAAATAATGAATACTATCAAACCAATGTCCCACTCCTCCAGTTGAACCAGACGGGTTGGATTTTCAGTAACAACCCGTTCCACTGGAGAAAAGGGTAGGATGGGGTTGCATAAGTGGTATTGGAACATCCAGGTTCAACACTTGGACTGGATCATTATGAGCAAGTATGATTTTTAGAAATTACCTAAGCGAGATGTTAGGTTTTAAAAGATAGTCTAAATAAATTAATAACATACCTAAATGGGAATTATTCACTATGTGACATGTTGGAACAACAAAAAGTTTAGCAATCAACATGACTAAACATATTTCTAGTTGTAATAAATTATGAATTTGGCTGGCCTGCAAACTTTAGATGGTAAATTAGTATAGTTATGTGCTAATATGGTTATTTTGTTGTAGGTATATTGTTATGGGAACTCTATAAGGGTAGGAACCTATATATAATTGGTTATTTATTTTAATGATTATGCACTAACAACTTAAATTACTTGAATTGTAATTGATGCATGTGAGATATTGAACATCACGAGTATGTTAATTTGGTTTCCTTGTTAGAGCATGGATTACCATGGCAACTCCATGAGCATCAAATTCATGGCCATAACTATGTATTTATTTATCTATTTTCATTGTCTAATAGCGTGTGTGATTGAGAACACATCATAAGTAGCATAAGACAAAGCCAAAGTAGAAATGAGGACTGGAATGGTCCAGTATAGTTCTTAGTAGTCTCATTATGGAAGTGAAGAGGTCAGGGTCAATTAAGAGGAAATATCAGTTAACCAAGGGGCAGGGATTCACTCTTTAGATTGGATGGATACCCTAAGAAGCCTAAGGGCCAAAGTTAGAAGCTTCAAGGAAGATAATAAGAGGTTAGTGAGAGCTGAAGAGAAGTAAGCTAAGATAAATGCAGTCATTATGAAAAGTATTTTAGATTTGCAGAGGTAGAGGCAATATGAGATGAGGGTCAGTTATAGAGATAGAAGGAGCCCTCAGAGATGAGAGGAGTATACCAATGAGGCAGATGGTGGAAGTTCTAGGAAGAGGATTAAGCATGAAAGCTAGGACACCTTGAAGGGAGATGCACCAATGAGCACCCCAAGAGGAGGAGCCAACATTGATGTGCATCATGCTAAAAAACCATCTAGTTCTACTACTAGGAGGAACTATCATTGTTCTAATCATCACCATCATCATCATCATCTAGGAAGAAAGGAAAATGATTACACACCTAAGGAGTTTAAGAAAGCCAAGCCACTCACATTTGATGGGGATATGACGAAGGTAGAGGATGAAAAATCTTGGTTGTTGGGCATGAAGAAGTTTTTTAGAATACATAACTATTCTAAAAATATGAAAGCTAGAGTTGCCACCTACAGCTTGAAGGGAAAAACAAATATATGGTGGGAAGATCTTAAGAATGTTAGAGTGATTGTTGAGAGGGAGTTGACTTGGACAAAATTTGAAAAGTTATTCACAAAGCAACATCTTTCTGAACACTATTATGATGGAAATGAAAATTAAGGAGTTCTATGAACTCAAGATAGGGCCATTATTAGATGAGGAATACATCACGAAGTTCCTATGGCTATTGAGGTATGTACCATATCTCAATCATGAAAAAGCAAAAATTCAAAGGTTCATTAGTGGCTTTCATGTGGCATTCAAAGATAAAATTAAGTTTCTGGAACCACTAAATTTGAAGGATGCCATAAAAATGCTGAAGCACTATTATGAGCAAGAAAAATGTAGGCCAGAGATCGAGGGAAAATGGTAGGAAAAGGACAATGCCAGAAATAAGAGAAATTAGCCCAAGAAAAACTCAAAAGATAGGGAAGGTAAGCAACCAACCCTTGTAAACCAATTTCAACAAAAAATATAACGTTGTTGTTAAGGAAAATGTGC
Organism: Pinus tabuliformis; assembly: GCA_031772625.1. Lineage (NCBI taxonomy): Eukaryota > Viridiplantae > Streptophyta > Pinopsida > Pinales > Pinaceae > Pinus > Pinus tabuliformis. The sequence continues at coordinate 1,717,650,474 of CM062817.1, read as the reverse complement.
AACAACTAGCACTAGAGTAGACCAAGTTTGAGGGATGAGAGCCACTAAACTGTTGGATTTCTGGTGAACATCATAGAAGAAGGGATTATCCACATCAACAAAATGTTGGCCCAAAGATCTATAGTGCTCAAGAAGCTTGGACAATAGGTGATATAGCTCAAAACATGCCGAGAGTTTATGTAGTAGTGGACGACTACCAAGTAGACCAGTAGACATCCTTTATTAAGAGGGAAGGTAAGTTGCATGACCAAGTTATTTCCATTTTAGTTGATCTAGGTTCTAGTTATAGTTATGTCAACCTAAATATTGTTGGTATATGAAATCTACTTAGGGAATTGAATGAAGATCCATGGTTGGTTCAGTTAGTAACTAGAACAAAAAGGAAAATTTGTCATTGGGTAAGGTCGCGTGTATTTGAGCCTAGTGGCATGCCTATGAAATCTCACTTGAATGTATTTCCATTGGTTGCATGTGGCGTACTATTGGGCACAGACTGATTACCCCCATGCCCAAAGATGACACATTCTATGTAAAGATAAAAGTATAAACATAGGTTTGATTTAAAGTGGTCATTGTATTAAATATAAAGTTTTGTCTTAAAATATTTTTGTCTCAAAATGCTTTTGTCTTAAATATAAAGTTTTGTCTTAAACTAATTTTGTCTTAAATTGTTTTTGTCTTAAAATAATTTTGTCTTAAACTATTTTTGTCTTTAAATTTTTGTCTCAAACTACTTTTGTCTTAAATATAAAGTTTTGTCTCAAAATATTTTCGTCTTAAACTATTTTTGTCTTAAATATAAAGTTTTGTCTTAAAATATTTTTGTCTCAAACTACTTTTGTTTTAAAATATTTTTGTCTTAAACATAATGTTTTGTCTTAAAATATTTTTGTCTCAACCTATTTTTGTCTTAAACCTTATATTTGAGACAAATCAATTAATATTAATTCTTAATGTAAAATAAAAAATGAGTTTTTGAGACAAAAGATTTGTTTTGTCTTGTCTCAAAAATGCCCTTGGTGTACTAGTGTTGCAGCCATTTTGCCTTAGTTTTGAGCCTATATCTTAGGTTTTTCTAATCTTCATGTTTTTATATTCGATACTTGCTTGATAAAATAAGAAAAAATAATAAGGTAACGCCAACAAATTCACAAACAAAACAAAATAAATAAATAAAAAAATAACTCAACTCCCATTTCTCCATTATGGTATCTGAGCGATATTGAAGGTTGGTAGTCTTCAAGATCACTCTGTTGGCATTTTTATTGTATGGCTCGCAGTATATTTTGTCTTATGGAGAGTGGACCTTATCTAGCTCGCACCAACTCTATAATCATTTTCTGCGATGACAGTGGGTCACCATTCGCTATTTTTTTCAACGCTCAGACTCTATTGCCCTGCTTCATCATTCCTGCGGCTCACTATTTTCTGCGATGATAGTGGCTAGTGGATAATTCGAATAAAAGGATTGACAATTATTTGAGTGCCTCGATTTACCCTATCGTGACCCACAGTGGTTCACGTATAAACACACTGGCACTACATCACACATATATGTGGTTAAATGATATCACACTACATCTAAGGCATGTACAATTTACAGTGATGCACAATTCACACTTGCAGATAACAGTGGTTCGTTCTCCATCCTATGAATCGTATGGATCGCTTTTGACTTAATTAAAGGGGCACGATAATCCTGTTGCAATAGTAAAGAACAAGGTATCTTATTTTCCTTTCAGTGATGTTTTTCTAGTGAATAGAAGATCCAAGTTTGGATAGATTGGTGGAGCATCTTGTGGCTGTTGCATGGTAGCAATTAGGTGTCCCCTGTATGCCCTTAGTACAGATCTGAATAAGACATTTGGCCAAAGTCTAAATGGTTGTTTCTAGGAAAAAGGAGGAGGTTTCTCACAATCAAGAAGGAACTACACTTGTTGATGAATTCTCCCTATTTGAGAGGAAGTGAACTTGGATTTCTTCTTTTAGGTTGAGAGGGAGTAAGGTTGGACATTGGTTCTAAGTGTGTCATGTACTAGGCCAAGATTAACCTTCATAAGTCTATTGCATGAGTCACTAATAGGGAGAATGGATTGAAAAAGCATGGTTCTCCTTGGGTTAGGTGATAAGGACTAATATCCTAAGTCAATTACATGGACATGGTTAAGGAGAATAGTGGATTGGATAAGCATCTTGAACATGCATTATTGAGTCATTTGATTTCAGTTCAAGTACAACACATCAAAGGAGAATATGAGAATTGTCACATTGAAGAAAGAGTTAGCAAGAGTAATTAACTAGGATGGACTTGAGTTGGGAATTCATTGAGGACTATCACACTCTTTTAAATTCTAAGGAATGATTGATGCATCAATATTGGCCATGTAGGGATGCATAAAGGAAACAATTTACAATGAATGTTTGACCCTACTAGAAATAATGGAAGTGAAAATGGTGATGAATTATGACAAATCTCTTGGGTTGGATGGTTTACACAGTAAATCTTTCAAAACCACATGGGATTGTGTTGAGCCAAACTTGCTTAAGGTTTACAAATAAGTTATATCAAAGAAGTTCCTTCAACTTCTTATCAACAAAGGTTTCCTTAAATTCATTCCCAAATTATGGGACCTAGAATTAATTACCACTTATTGGCAAATTACTCTATTTAATGCTTCCTATAATATTTAGGTCAAAGAAAACTAATTTCATCTAAGGCTAGTTTACCCTTGATATTATAATTGTAGTCTAAAAGGTTATGGAAGGCACTATATGCTTGGAGTTGGAATTCCTTTTCATCAAGTTGGGTTTTGACGAAGAACATGATTGGGTTGAATGGTCATAAATTTTTTCCATGCTTTATGCTTTAAGATTCAATCATTTATGTTATCCAAATAGTGAAAACCCTAATTATGAATTCTTCAACATGTCTATGTATTGATCAAGATAAATTTGAAGAATATGGGCTATTTTGATCAATTAAATAACATTACACATTATCCCTAATCCTATTATATGTCCGTGGAATAATACCTTCAATACCTCTCGTATGATCACTATGTTTAAAATTTTATTAAAGGTGTTCCCCTCCCTATATCAAACACAATAACTTTTTTATTACTATTTTGCAAAAAAAATGAGATAATGTACAACACAATGGACTATGTTAAGTTTTTTAGTGAACCTTGAGTTTTAAGCTTCAAATGGAAAAAACCTAGTTTTATATGTCTCTTGTTTCCACCCATGTGCATTAGCCATCATGCTTCGTTTTTTCCATTGAACCATTGTTGACTAGACAAAATTTTTTGATAGATTTTTTGGGTTGACCTCTAGAGAGAAAAGGGTTTCCATCAAGTCAATTTGGAACTTTATTGGTGTTCAAAGTAATGGGGTGGTTTGGGTATGATCAAAACATTTTTCAAGGGTAAGGCTTAGTGCATCAAATGAGTGATCATATTTATGTTAAGTTGAGACAACTAGAAAGCCATCTATAACTATATTATGACATAATCCATATTAGGGAAAATGTGCTCCAAAAATCTCAACGTCTAAACTTTGTTGTTAACTTAGAACCAAGTCCAAATATAAGTCAACTTTATGGCATAAATTATTTTAATGTCATAGGGAGTTGTCAACCATAATTTTTTTTTTGAAGAGTAATTTTCTTTCTATATGGCCTAGCATTCAATGACTAGTGCATTTGATGGTCACCTTTGGTGATGTAAAAGAAAATCCTTTCACTTAGTCTTCTTGGTTATCCTAAAGTGACTCTTAAACATTATTGTTCCTACTATTGGAACTAGTTGGTTGTGTTGAAAGTAGACTTATTATTATCAACGTCTAACGAACCCATAGTTGAGCAAGTCTAAGATTTAGTTATTATTGGTATTTTACTTAATCTATGGTGTTTTTCCTAATGGGGGGTGGAGGGATTGGAAGTGGAATTAATTTAAAGGCTTCATGAAGTATAAACTAGTTAATGTGGATTAATGGCTCAATGGCATGCCACTACTAGGTGTAAATTATACTAGTTTTAGAGGTTTAAATTAAAAGATCTTTACTTGATTGTTTCAATCTTCTTATTTTGAAAATACTTTACTTAGCTTAAGAAAATTGTACTTTTTATTCCTTCCTTTTAGGTGGCCTTTCCTTGGCCAATGCCTAAAGTATATAGGTTTCACAAAGTGAGTGCTCTTTCTATTATGGCAATGATGAAACTATTACTAATTTGTTTTAGTTTTGTCCTTGTGCCAAGTTAGTGTGGGAAAAGTCTCAAAAATATATGGTTAATTTCTCCTTGGGTCTATTACTAGAAATTCAACTCCCTTGGGTAATAGATCTCCAATAAACATAACAATATGTTAAATATGAAATGAATGTGTGAATTTGATTTATTCACTTGGTATAATGAAGCTCTAACTTGTGCAACCTTGTGATTCTGGATTCTCCATCTCCAATAATATATGGAGTTTTGGGAGTTTATCTCATCCATAATGAGTCGTTCCATTGAAGATCCACTCTTCTCTTGGTAAACTCATTTACACTGGTTTATTAGTAGGTCACACCATATAGTAAATCCTATGGTTTGAGAACACAATGAATGTCAAAGCCAAAGTTTGAGCATCGCAACATGAGTCACCTCCTCAACTAGATAATGACAAGTTACCCAAGCTAGAATTGGTTATCTTAGTGGAGAAACATACCAAATCATGAGAAGAATATGGATGTGTAATTGTGATGTTCATTAATGAACTACCATTTTTTCGATAAATCCCAAACCTAGACTATCTTGACCCTATACTATATTAAAATATTAAAATAGTGATTATATTTATTACTAACTCTTTAATGTCACTTATAACTATATGATTGTTTTAATTTTAGGTTTCTAAATATTTCAAAATTCAAAATATTTTCTTCAAATTTATGAATAAATTATTTAAATAATTTATCACAAAGTAAATTTTGTATCAATTGTATTTATTAATTTATAAAAATATATTGTCATTCACCTATGGCATGTGTAATGAGTTTTGATCATGTAATATATATGTCACCTTGACCATAATTCAAGTTTATTCATCATAATGCATGCACTTCGATGAATCCATGCAATATAACATATCATTAGGTTTATGGCAGCAAAATAATGAAATGATGCATAAATTTTAAAATTGTGATGATAAATTTTAATGAATATGTCCATTCATGGATATACAATCTATAATAATGGTGACATGCATTTCACATCATGGTTCATTGAAAGCAACCAATTTGATTTTTCTATATAGTTTATTTATCATAATATGTCTTTTTCATTAAATACAAGTTATCATAGTTTTGGAAAATTAAAGAGAATGATCCCTCAAGTTAAAAAATGTGATGATAAATCTTAATTAATTTTGCTAATTCATGCATGGAAATATATAATGGAAACCTATAATGATAGTGACATGCTTTTCTCAACATGGTTCATTGGAAGAAAAGAAATTTTCCTTTTCAATAATCAATGGAGCTTATCCATCATGATATGCTCTCTTAATTGATTTCATGTAATATAATATGTCACCAAGATTTTGATAATTAAAGAAATCATGATATGCGCTCTTAATTGATTTCATGTAATATAATATGTCACTAGGCTTTTGATAAATTAAAAAAATGATGCATGAAGTTTAAGAGTGTAAGGATAATTTTAATGAATTATGTTCATACATGCATGGTGAACTTATAATGATGGTGACATGCATTTATCAATATGGTTCATGAATTATGGTGATATGTATTTGTTAAAAACAATGAATATTTTTTTTATTTTTTTAAATAATGATATCAATAATTAATCTTACAAAATTTGAAATATTAAAATAAATAAAATCAAACATGATAACATTCCTTTAAAAAGTGGATGCCCTAAAATTGTGAAACATGTCTCATTAAAAACAAAAAAAACATATATAAAAATTTAATATAGAAACATACATACACCTTAAAATTTGGTTACAAATATCATAAATTCAACTTAATTCTAAAATATTAGATTATATTTTAAATTTATTTTACTAACATCATATATTCACTATAATTTTAAAATACTAAATATATTTTTATCACTTTTAATATAAGAAGTAATAGCAACAAAGAAAGCTAATGAACATGAGAGAATATTTATTCATAAAAATAAATACATGAATAATGAAGATGAGATAAAATATTAATTTTATATAGGAAATGAAATAGGAAATAAAATATTAATTTTATATAGAAAATGAAATAGGAATATGTTTTTAACATGAGATTTTTAAGAAAAAAAAATTATTTTAAAATATTATTTATATATCATTATGAAATTAGACAATAATTATATTATTTTTTTTTATGAAATTAATTATATTATATAAAAATTGATTTTATATTTAATGTAAATTTCCCAAAATTTGATAATCTAGTTATTTTGTATTAAACTAATAATAAACCAATCATACTATATTCTTAAAAAAATTATTAGTATTAGACTTAAATTAAAAAATAAAATCCTATAAAGTAAAGAATGGATTATGGGACAAATACTATATTCTCTTAAATTAAAATTAAAATTCAATTATTACAAGTTAAAAAACAATACATCATAAAGATTTTTTTTTTCAATAATTCACAATATAGTTGCTTTTTAGGTAGAAATTTTTTTTATAATAATAGCCATTAAATTAAATGACTAACAACAATTTGCAAGTCAATATTAATAAAGTAACTTATAACTTAATAAAAATCTAAATATTAAAAAAAACTAATAAAAATTCCGACCATTTTAACCACTGCACCAAATCTTATTTACCACATAATTACATAATTATTAAGGTGAAAAACATAGAACTTTCATTTGAGAAGGCTCCTTTTCATCCCATATTGACAAAATCTTACATATAATACTAAAATAATGTGGCAGATTTGTCTAAATAGAATTATGTATATAATCACACACAGTCATATGGCATGGTTTTGGATAACATAACCTTGCACATAGATAATGAATTGAAAGAAACCACAATGTTAGGAAGAGGGACCCCAGCAACTTCTCATTCAAACTATTTGACACATCCCACGCAACTAACAGCCACTACAGGAAAGAAAATCCCACGCAACTAACAGCCACTATTGGAAAGAAAATCCCACGCAACTAACAGCCACTACCGACAAGTTGCTTTCTTTTTGTGATAAAAAAAGCCGTGGGTGATGTCGCATGACATGAGACATATTCAACTTCTACTAATAACATTTAAAAACATCTTGTCATCGATATACAATGTATCCCAACAAAGTTTGACACATAAAATAAAGAACCAAGATTTAATATTCATGACCTTCATATAATTACTGAAGACTCTCAAGATTAATGATTATTTTAAGGTGTTTTTTTTGCATGGTAATGTTTTAATATTTAATATTTAATAGTGTATAGACATCGGGTATTTTTATTACCGAAGAGTGAATAAAGCCTTTGATTGAAATAAATAAAGCCTTTGATTTACTAAATAAGACTAGAGTCACTCACGTATATAATGGATTATTTGATATGATATATATTCATAATGGGTAGTCTTTTTTGTTAGGGTTTATATATATATATATATATATATAAAATGATTGATCATGATGTATGTATATATGTGGTTTATAATAGTATTTATGGTTTAAACAGAGTTATTTTATATGATTGATTATGATGATGATATTGCATGTACATTTGTATTTAGGATGGACTAATGTGTCACAATTTGAGATATGGATAATTGAAGTGGAAATTGCACTTAAAGGAAAAGTAGATATCTCAAAAATGTTCACTATTTGATCATAATGTCTAGGAAGCTTGGGAAATGGGAAAAGACTTGTGAAAATGGTCTCCAACTTTAACTAGGGTAAATGAGTAGAAAGGGAAAAGGATAATTCACCTTTAGCTAGTTTTGGTCACTTGTAATTTCATCCAGCCTAAATTTTCTCTTTCATGGCAAAGAGAGAGGCTAAGAGAGAAATATTAGGGAATATGTTATATTAAAATGAATTATAAAAAAGAGTGTTTCCCATTATTGAGCAACCTAACCTATTCATGAGGAGATGTTCTATGGAACTTTATATCATCAATGCACTCGTGTTACGATAATGGGAGTTGAAAAAAACTATGTCTATGCCAAACATGTGGATTAAGGGATTCAAAGTGCACATTCAACAAGAAGAGATACTAAGACATAGTATGCCTAGGTCCTTGCAATTTTTTATTTTTCATCCAAATTGTAGGACATCGCTGATGCTTGATTTTGATCACAAATTGAAGGTGGTAGTAAGATCCTTGTAGAGAAAGATGTTATTGTTACTATGGTTGTAATCACAAGATAAGTTGGTAGTAATTTCCTAGCTTGAAGTTGGGTGTCACTATTGTCGTGGTTGTAATCACCATCTTTTCTCAACAAGACCCCCACACACCATAATCTTGCAAGATTTGGAGGAATTGTAAGTCAAGAGCCTCTCCATCATGCATAGGATGAACTATTGTAAGATTGATCTATTTTTTTGTAAGCACCTTTGGTTTAGATTCATTAAAGTTCATGTTAATTATGATTCAATTACGTCATTGAGTTTGAGGATTTATGAGGGTCATTGTATTTTTTAATGGACAATAGAGCCTTGGTACGATTTCCCCTCCTAATGATTAAATATTTGTTTATGGGATATGAAGAAGATTGGTTCATGACATTTTTATTTATATTATGCCTTATGGGAGCTTGAGTACAACTCACTGAGAGCCTTGAACTTCTGCAAGATTCACATTCAAGTATTCTATATAAGAGTATTTGATTGTGCATTGTTGGCTATTTGAATAAGATAACGTAGTGGTAAAATCTCTGTGGGTCCATGGCATGCCCTTCATTTGATATACTTGGTATAATATTATATATAGTTTTGATGATTTATATTTGGCCTACTTATGGTATATTGTCTTAACCTATGATTCTTGTAATATGCTTCTTGGTAGTTACTAGTATTTGAGATTGTTAGTATTAAAAAAAAAATCAAGGTAATACCATGATGTCACTAGTTAATTTTATCATGTATTCATGTCTCACATGATTTTCTAATCTTTTTTCATAAAATGGATGTTGATGATATTTACTTTATAAAACGAAAAAATTCAATAGACGCATTCCTTAAAATGAGAGTATTATTTTGACATGTTTCTCTCTTAAGTGGGAGTGAAAAGTAATCCCATTTTTTTCTATATAGAATATAATGCAATCTATTCAATATACTTCTAGCTTGAGTCAGTAAACCTAGAGTGACTTATGGAGTTAATCTCATCCATAATGAGTCTAGTCCTTGGAGATCCACTCTACTTCTGGTTTTGATTGTTCACACTAGTTTGGTAAAAAATCACACCATAGAGTAGAGCCTTTAGTTTGAATGTGCAATGAATGTTAAAGCAAAATATATGAGCCTCACAATTTCTCACATCCTTGTTCACTAGAGAAATTGACCCTCCAAATCTACTTTTTTTTATTATTACTTAATTTTAATAAGTATATATATTTTGACCAATAAAATATCTCATTTAATATTAGATTTTTTATCTCACCTATATCACTATATGATTTTTTCAATTTTAAACTTATAAAACTCACAAAAACTCATTCCGAAAAAATAATTATTACAAATCAATTTTTTAAATGAAATATATATATATGTATATTATTTTATTTAAAATAAAAATAGATACCTTTATTTATATATATAAATATAACTATTTACTTTTGTATATAACTATTTAATTTAACTATATAATCATATAATATAACTATTTAATTTAACTAGAAATGAATAACTAATAGATATTTTGATTTAAGTAATATAATATATTATAATATTTCCCAAAAATTAACTAAATAATACACTCAGTTTAAAAGTCAAATCCTTAAATTTTCATTAACTATATAGATTCAGGTAGGTGGCATGCATTTTTTAGCATGGTTCATATACTTTATAATGTACGTTTCATGCAATTTTCGACATGTTGCTTCACGGAGGTGATCTCTAATAAGAGTAATAAACACTTTTCAACCTCGTTTAGTGAAGATAATCGACTATTTTTTTGGGAAAAAAACGAAATTAATAATTAATTTTGTAAATGTATAGGTAAAATAAAAATTACAAACATTATTCAATCATTTTAGTAAGACTTATAAAACAAATAAAATAGGATATAATCGTTTCAAACTTTAATACAGAATTGTTAGACATATTCGATTGAAAAAATAATTTCAAAATTTAAATTTTAAATTAATAAATGTACTTAGGAAATATTTAATATGTATACATCATAATTATAATGCAATTTGATATTCTTTACTATTTAAAATTTATTTTAAGTATTTTTAATCATTTCTTAATAAAGTTGGAAAAACAAATATATATATATATATTAATTCGTTAATTATAATCTAAAAACATTTTGTTATATAAACTAAAATATTAGTCATAAATTGTTCATCATTGTTAAACCTTTTTTTTTAACGATAATATTATGTATGAATTCATCTAATGTTCCACACAAATTACTTGAAACTCTAAAGCATTCATTCATTAATTATATATATATATAACACTAAACTAGTCGTAAATCATTAATCATTGTTAAACATTTTTTTTTAAATGATGATAATATATAGGAATTCATCTAGTATTCCACACAAATTACTTGAAACTCTAAAATTCATTTTATACCAAGGAAAAAATTAACCAATTTTAATGCATCTTAAAATAAGAGAAATAAATACAGTGCACCATAGTGCCTCTCTCTACCACTAATTAATGTTCGACATTTGGCATTGTGTAGATGGTGAGTGACCTAGTGAAGGTATCTGCAAGTATGTTGGCATTGATGTCAACAATCATGCTCAAAATATGTGTTGGGCAGAAACAATGCCTAGAGTGTGGGCATCGATTTCAAGCATACTAGCTTGGATGCTTGTTTGAGCACCTGTTGGTAGCGATGGCGAGGAGGAATCTCTATGATAGCTACAAGATTTAAGTAGGGAACATCATAGCAACATGCTTAGTGGAAAAGGCATAAAATGATGAACTATTGTGCTTGTGAGGACAAAATCTCATGGTAGCTTCACACTTGATGTAGAGGGTGATTACAATCATGGACAAGATGGGAGTCGATGATAGCTGTATGCTTCATGAAAAGGACCACCATGGTGGGTTTGATTTCAGCTGTCGAGGAAGTTAAGGAGAAGAAGAGTGGCAGAGAGTTTTGATCCATCTTATATGTAGTAGATGGGATCAAAGAATACATCGGACCCATTCCATTTGAAAGTTCTATAGAATAGCTTTCCAATGATATGCGGAAGTCCAAAAACGGACTCCTCGATCAAAAGTTATGGTCTGCTGAAGTTCAGGGATTTGAAGCCTTAGGTAGGAAAGCATATCGAACATCACACGTCATAGATATCAGCGGCCGCATTATCAACACATTGCAATGACAAAGGTAGCATTATTGACACATTGCAATGACAGAGGTCTCATTATAGGTTCATCAAATTATCAACAATAGCAATGTTGGAGGTCCAATACATCGGAGTAGGCAACGTCAGAGCTCGGAGGAGATTAGCGGATCAACGCATTGGAATGTCGGAGGTCGACGTATCACAATATAAGAACTTTTCATGTGAGAACCTTTTAAAAGTTGTAATAGAGTTAAAACACTGATAGCGTTAAAGGTAGTTGGGAATGCCAAAAGAGAATTAAGAAAGGAATTCATTGCAAAACCAAAAGTGGGCGAGCCCTTTTATCTCTCTTCTAACAAGACACATGGTGGCATATGATTGGTCCTAATAAGGACACATGGCAGCATCTGATTGCCTCTCATAAGGTATAGTGGAAGGTGACATGAGCATGATGTGGTAGTACGAAACGACATGTGGTAGGCATATTCGACCATATTGGCTGGCCTAATGGGCCATATCTGGGTGACACATGTCACCACTCAGGAGTTACCACATGGAAATGATGACATCATATCAGAAATGAATAATTGAAGGATTGAGAAGTTCAATACTTTATAACAGTTATCTATTGGAAAGTCCCCATAAGAAGAGCTTCTGATGTGTTGGCACTTTGTCAAAGAACTTATAGAACCAAGGGCTCTAAGCTCTTAATAAAGGGAAAAAGGCCTCCTACAGAATGATAAAGGACTTGGCACCTTAAGGCTAAGCCTTCGGTCACCGCACCCAGTCCTATGGTGAAAAATGCGATAAGGAACTATCAAAAGGGGCAAACTTTCATAATGACTTTTAAGAATAAAATTATGATAAGGAAAATCTATATAACACTATTACAATAATAAAAGACATATTGGGCTTTGATATATCTGCACATACAAGCATTGAGAGTTGGATTAGTTGGCAGCTGAATAGTAAACGAGCGTAGAGGAGTCAGTCGCTAGAATAAATGGTGACTGTCAAAGATCTTTGAGACAAGGAGACAAGGAAAATGATCCATAGAGAATCAATTTTAAAGTACTGTGAAACCATGAATAAGCATGGAGAAGCCTCTGTGATAGAAGATATGTTCATGGAGAGGACTATGGTTCGTGGACGATGCAGATGGACTCATAATTAATTTTGAGTATGGAGAAAACAGTCAAGTGACAACTCTCTTATTTAATGCAGTGGCAAAGACCAAGACAGATGCAAAAATAGCATGGAAGAGCCATGTCGAGGTACAGTGTGCAGTGGGAACACATGACAATGTGGCAGAATCGATTGGGGAGCAATAAAGGAACAAAATTGAGGGGCTCACAGAACCAAGTGGAAAAAGCTCTTTGAGAATGTGCACTACTATGTAAGGCTGAGTAAGAGACTATTCTACAGAGAGAGGTTGAGAGTGCCTAAGCATATGTAAGAGACCCAAAGAGATACGCTTTGTATGAAAGGAGAAAGTTGTTTGTGCGTAGTGTAATCAAAGCGAAAGTTTCGTGTGCACTGTGTCAGCAAAGTAGAAGTTTCTTGTGCACTATGTGTAAGGCTGAAGTGTGTGTGCACTGTGAGAAAGGCCAAAAGTGTGTGTGATGTGTGATCAAGGCCATAGTTTCCTGTGTTATATGAGAAAGGTTGAGGGTTCCTGTGCACATAGAAAGGAGGCCAAGAGAAGTTTTTTGTGGAGAGAAAGAGGTTGAGAGTTGAGTGCATGCTAATGAAGAGTAGATAATTGAGAGTTGCCTAGATGGTGATGAGTGATTGTTGTTGAGAAAATTAAGGGGCTGCTGCAGAATGCTATAAAGTGATCAAAGTGAGTAGAGAACAAAGTTGTTGTCAGGCACAATCGCTGCCAAATTATAGAGAACATTTAGTTCTTATTTGAATGTGGGTTGGTTGCTGCATATAGGAAGTTTGTGCTTCCATTCTCTAGTGGGTTCTTGAGAAAGCTTGGGGGTTGGTTCCGCCTGCAAGTTTGTTCTTGCATAAATCCAAGGAGTTGCAAGTTGGTGCTTGCAACAAATCCATGAGGTCGGTCCCTCACATGGTGCTTCTGGTAAGCTTGAGAGGTGTCTACAATAGGAGGGAGTTGGTGCTTCCCCCTAGTCAGTGCTAGAAAACTATAAAAGGGAGTTGATTCTTCCTATGAGTGGGTGATCACAAAATAGATTTATGCAATAGTGTAGGTGCTCTTATTTTACATCAATAACAACAAAAATCTTGGTGGTTTTTTCCCAAAAGGGTTTCCACTTGAAAAACCTCATGTCTCATGTGTATGATGCTCATGGTGTATATGATTTTATGTTGATTTCATATTGTTGCTCAATATATGGATGGTTTCCAAGTTTGAATCAGAAACATAAATTGGCTAAATTAAAATTAGTCTTAATATTGATTCAAACCCCCCCCCTCTGAGTATTATTATTGTTTCCAACAATTAATCAATTAAACATTAGAAATCTCTTAGCACAAAGCTATTCAAATAGTGAAATATCTTTGCATAAGTTTGTTGCCACATTTTGTACTTGCATATATGTATTATTGATAATATTTTAATATTAAATAATCCATATGTATTTTGCGACGTTTTTTTTTTAATTATAATCCATATCCACATATTGTCAATATCATTATGTCTACTTCTATTATCAATAACATCAAGTCAAGCGATGGATGCATATGATATTATTGGTAACATTTTAATATTAATATGCATATCTCTTTATTCTAAATATCTCTAGTCAATTGAGTAAATGTTGTGTAGTATGAACAAAACTGTGTACAATGAAAGATTTCTGGAGAATGAAATCTATCTGCACAATTAGACATAATAATACTAATTCAAAATTTAAAGAAAGAACTTTGCATGAGTACAAATGTCAATGAACACTTCTCATAGAGAGAGTGATTTTTTCACAGTGTAGAAGAATCAATTTCTTATGTGCTCAAGACTTTGCCAATGAATTCATTAACAAAATAGGCATATGTGCATGGTTGTGTAGGAAGTCCATTGTGTAGAGGAATCTTTCAAGATTTCATTGTGTGGAGAAGGCTTTCAAGGTTTCATGGTGTGGATCTTTGTATTTCATACAACGACAAACCTTGCACACAATTTATACACGCTTACACTTATAAACGCATGTTTTTAATCACAAAAATTACAAATAATGTTGGTCCCCACCACTATGTAATTTGTTGGATCTAGGAATAAGTGTGGACCATATTGTGAATTTGTGTTAGTAATATTGGCAATATGGATGTATACTTCACTAACAGAAAAAGTTGTCTTCGTGTGAGATTGCAAAGAATGAGTGTTGAGAAGTTAATTGTGTGGGAGTGCAAAGAAATGTATTAGTAATATTTTAATAATATTCATCTTAACCTTTGCAATGTGACAACTCTGCACAATGAAGCTCTGCACAATGATCCCTACTGAATAAATTTCTTATGCAACCTCATTCTCTCAAACTTACCCCATCCTCTGCACAATGAAACATAATAATATTAATTCGAAAATTGTAGAAAAATATATGCATAAGAACAAATGTTAGTGAACATGTTTAAGAGATAGAGTGTTTTTTTCATAGTCTATTAGAAGCGAATTCTTTTGTGCTCAAGACTTTTCCAATCAATTGATTAAAAAATTAGGCATATGTGCACGGTTGTGCAAGAAGTCCATTGTGTGAAGGAATCACAAACTTTACAAACAATGTTGGTCCCCACCACTATGTTACTAGCTGGATCTAGGAAGAAGTGTGGATCATATTGCTAATTTGTGTTAGTAATGTTGGTAATATGTATTTATACTTCGCATACACAAAAAAATTCTTCGTGGAAGAGCCAAAAGAGTGAGTGCATAGAAGTTGATTTTGCGGGAATGTGAAGAAATATATGGGTAAAAATTAAACAATATTCATTGTAAGTTTTGCACAATGATAGCTTTGCGCAAGGAGGTTCTGCATAATGATACCTACTGAATAAAGTTCTTATGCACTCTTGTTCTCACGCATGTACCCCATCCTCCACATAGTAAAATATTTGCACAATGAAACATAAGAATATTAATTCAAAGTTTGTAGAAAAATCTCCAAATAATCATAAATGTAAGTGAACACTTATTATATATAAAGTGATTTTTTCACAGTGTAGTAGAACCAGGTTCTTTTGTGCTCAAGACTTTGCCAAACAATTGATTAGAAAATTATGCATATGTCCAGGGTTGTGCAGGAAGTCCATCATGGAGAGGAAACTTTCAAGATTTCATTATGCGGAGGAAAATTTCAAGGTTTCATGGTGGAGACCTTCATATTTTTTATAATGAAAAACCTTTCGCACAATTCATACATGCTCACACTTAAAACAAATTTAATCGATTAAATGTTAGAACTCTCTTTGCACAAATCTCTTCACACCGTGAAATCTCTTCGAGTAAGTGTGCCTAGATGTTTCGCACTTATGCATACGTATTATTTCTAATGTTTCAAAATTAAATAATCCATTTATTTGTGTTGCAGACTTTTTTCATAGTTATAATCCATATCTCCATATTCTGAATATCGTTATGTCTACCTCTATTCGCAATAACACTGAGATAATATTTTAAGCATAAATAATGTATACGTATTCCAAATATCACTATTAAATTGAGTAAATGTTGTGTAGAGTGTGGACAAAAGTTGAGTACAACGAAATATCTCCACACAATGATACCTACTAAATAAAGTTCTTATGCACCCCCATTCTCCTACACATAGCCCTTCGTCTACATAGTAAAATCTTTGCACAATGAAACACAATAATATTAATTAGAAAACTCTTCGCATAATCACAAATGTTAGTGAACCCTTCTTAGAGAGAGAGTGGCTTTTTTGGAGTATAGTATAACCAAGTTCTTTTTTTCTCAAGACTTTTCCAATGAATTGATTAGAAAATTAGGCATATGTGCATGGCTGTGTAGGAAGTCCATTGTGCGGAGGAAGCTTTGAAGGTTTCCTCGTGTAGATCTTCATATTTTGTACAATGAAAAGCCTTGTATGCAATTAATACATGCTCACACTTAGAATCAAATTTTTTAATCACAAAATCTACAAACAATGTCGGTCCCTACCACTATGTTATTAGTTGGATCTAGGAATAAGTGTGACTGTAATGTTTGTAATATGTATTTATACTTCAGTAAAAGAAAAAAAATTTCTTCATGCAAGGGTGCATAAATGTGTTGGTAATATTTTTTTTATATTCATTGTAATATCCACACAATGATTCATGTTGAATAAATTTTTTATGCACGTACCCTATACTCTACACAATAAAATATCTGCACAATGAAACATAATAATATTAATTTGAAATTTATAGAAAAATATCCACATAAGAACAAATGTTAGTGAACAATTTTGGGAGACTGAGTGATTCATCGCAGTGTAGCAGAACTAAGTTCTTTTGTGCTCAAGACTTTTCTAATCAATTGATTAAAAAATTAGGCATATGTGCACAACTGTGGAGGAAGTCTATTATGTGGAGGAAGCTTTCAAACTTTCATTGTGCATAGGAAGCTTCAAGATTTCAAGGTGCACGTCTTCATATTTCGCACAATGACAAATATCACACACAATTCATATATGCTCACACTTATAAGAAAAAATTTTAATTGCAAAATTTATAGACAATGTTGGCCCCCACCACTATGGTATTAGTTGGATCTAGGAAGAAGTCTGGATTGTATTGTGAATATTTATATTTTCAATAACACTAAGGTAAATGGTTGACTAACACGATATTATTAGTAATATCTAAATAATAAATAATTCATATCTCCATATTCCAAATATCAGTTGATTAATTAGTGACAAAGACAAACACTTAAAATCAAAGAAAATTAGATTGATCATATATCTAAATTGTAGGAGTGACATTGCATGGACAGAGTCAAGGATTAGACCCATAATTTGTTAAGTTTATTAGGCGAATAGAACTCATATTATATTAAATTTCTTTGCACAAGAATTTGTTAATAACTATGAAAAATTGAAGTTGCATAGAGCTATGAATACAATTTATTATTAAGAAAATTTGATTCGATTATAAATCTAATTTAAATTAATTTATAATTTTTATTTTTAGGTTTATAGTTTTTTAAGTTGCCCATTTCTTTTGTGGAGCTTTCACTATGCAGAAGAATATTCCTCTGCATAATGAAACTTTTCATTGTAAGTTACACACAAGTATTACTTTCAAATAAATTTCTTATACACCCTCCTTATCCCACACGTACGCTATCATCCCCACTAAAGGATCTAAACAATGGAAGACAATAATATTATTTGGAAATTTGTAGAAAAATCTCCATATAAGCACAGATTTGAGTTAAGACCTCTTAGAGTCATATTATCATAGTGTAGAAAACCCAAGTTCTTTTGTGCTCAAGACTTTTCCAATCAATTGATTAAAAAATTAAGCTTATGAGTGTCGGTTTGTAGGAAGTCCACTGTGCAGAGGAAACTTTCAAAGTTTCATTGCGGGAAGGAATATTTCAAGGTTTCATGGTGTAGACCTCCATATTATCCACAATAAAAAACATTTCACATAGTTTATACATGCTCACACTCATAAACAATAGTTTTCATCATAAATTTTACAAAAATATACTTATGTTCATGTCGATACCAATAAAACTGGTTTCTCCTCACCATTATGTTATTAAGTGGCTTTACGAAGATGTTTTCTGTAATGTCTATTTCTATTTGGAATGTTGTCAAGATTAGCAATGGGAGTGCGAAAGCAACCTATTATGTCTATTTCTATTTGTCTATTTCTATTTGGAATGTTGTCAAGATTAGCAATGGGAGTGCGAAAGCAACCTATTATGCATAAGATGCATTTAAGCTTCATTATGCAAATATTCACACTTTGAACTAAAGCGAATTTTAATTAATTTATTAATTTTTTTAAATAAAACAACCAATGAAGCTAAATAATATATTATAAGTTGTAATGGCACAATCAAATCTTAGGTGGCACTGTATGATTTGCATGTCATTCGAGAAACCGAATGCATGAAGCATTTTTTTTGGTCAGTAAAACTTTCAACAATCAATTGTGCCGAGGAAGCGTTGAATATTTCATTGTGTGGATACCTGTGTTACATTTGGAAGCTTTTTTTGTGCATTTTTTTGTTTAAATTACTCAAAATTTCGCAATTTTTTTTTTTAATCATGAATTTGGGTTGAAATTTCTACTCAATCTGAGTGTCACACAAGTTTTTGAAATAGCTAAATCTATATATGCATTAAAAAGTTAATTTTAAACAACAAAAAATAAGATATGGATCAAAAAAGCTTCTTTATATTTGGGTCAAAATTCCAAAATGTAGCATGTTTATATAAAGCCTAAAGTAAGAATGAAATATTTATGATTATGAAAATTAAATTTGAAACTGTCAATAATAACTGTAAACAATGGAAAATAAGCATTATGTGTAGACATGCTCAACTACTTATACCACGAATTGATTTTGTAACTGAGTTGGTGTCTCTAACTAAATCTTTGTAGACTCATTTTATTTTGATATTCGAGTATGAAAAACGTTGAACGAAACTAGATTTACCAACAATCTCATACACGTTCCACGTGGTTGCGTACACATTTTCCCAGATTTATGACAAAGGATCTCATCTACTAATTCTATCAATCATGACTTAATAGACCAACACTACTAGTTTTTACCACCATTTTTCTTATCCATTACTAGATTTAGATCCAATTTATAGATTTATTGAGACATTTAATACATTTAGTAAATAGCAATTGGAAATACCGAAGTGAATGTTAACTCTAGGTGGTAAAATAAATCTGGAAAGTAGAAAACTAGTTCATTATTTTATCTTTCTAGTTGTTATTGTTCTAATATTGTGAACATATGTGTACTATGTTGCATCAATTTATGAAATAAAATAAAAAGGAATTCATTGTGATCTTGTGAATTGTTATAGAATGAGTCAATACAATAGTACAAAAATATCATGTACAAATATGATCACTTAGCTCTAACACAAAATGATTTCATGCTTCTCTTAATGTTCTATATGTTGGGTTGGTTATCTCTAAATAATAATCAGATAAATAGAAATGGCTCATATTACTGCTAGCTCAAAAGAAAAGCTGAAAAAAAATGCTAAATAGATGAGCCGAAAAAATGCCAAAACTGTTTACATTTAATCTTGCAATAAAAGCCCTTAATCAATTCTTTTATTGAAAGTAAAGCATATCACTATATATTGGCATCAATTTTACTATCTTTAAATGTATGTGGAGTTGTGAAATGCATGGAATAAATAATGAAACATTATAATCTTAATTGGAGATTTTTATAGCCCCATTTTTTGGCCCAACTACATATACCAAAATGTAGATTTGGTTAACCATTATCCTTTAACATAAAAGTGTTGTACAAAACAAATGTGGGAATATATTAATATCTATGAAACATGACCTAGATGCGGGTGACCACTGAGGTAATTAATGGGGACTCAACTGTTAGGCGGCGTTCGGACAGGCCAAATGGTAGCCAACGCACCATCCCGTGCCCATCTAAGACGAATTCAGGCGTGCCTGCATGCAACATTTAATGGCTGCTTAGGCCGAGACCTGGACATCTTATGCCTAGATATGGAGCCTCCCAACCACTCTGTTCTCCCTCCTTCCCACTGTATCTGCCCACCCCAAGCTGGTAACCCTTGCAGTCTAACTATAACCGGGAGCCACTGCTGGCTGTTGTGTTGTATCGACCTTGGCAATGGGCATCACTATTCCCATTCCAGGCTTTTCCCTCTAAATCCGGCCCAAATGACCTCTGTTAATCCTTTGCTTTTTTTTCGCTACCTTCTCTCCTGCTGACTTCTCATCCCACCATTTTGACATGGTTCGTCACCACATCAGGAGTCGTAGGGGTGGTACTCGTGGTGGAAGCGCTCGCCCACAAGTAGCGCAGAGCCCTGAGCATGCCTCCCTTTCTCTTCCCCATGATAATTCTCCCCTTCATAGCTTGATTTACAGGCGATATCCTAACACTCACAGTGGACGGGGTTGTGCATAGGCTTCTGATGCTGAACATAGTGATTTCTGGCTTCATACTACTCCAGCGCCTTTGCCCCCTTTTCTGGCCCCTCACATGACCCAGTTTAGGTTTCATAGCAACGTAAACAGGCCTATCATCACTGCCAGCATAACCATTGTCTTCTTTAAAGATAGCGAGCTACAAGATGCTCCTTTGAGAAGCTCTGAAGTGTAGCTTCAAGAGGAGAGAAGACAAGGAAATGGCCGAGACTCAGGGAAGCTCCCAGTGGAAGAGGGAAGGGGAATTCGGAGTAGCAGTTTGCATGCAGAGGGTGGACATTCTGAAGACACTTGGCCACCAGGTGGCAGCTCGGTTGATGCATCTGGCATAATGGCTATGGCTGGAAGCACGAGTGGCACTCTTCTTGCGCGGGGACCATCAAATGGCGTGGCGGTAGAGGAAGAAGATCAGTATCAGTATGCTTGTCGAATTGAAAAGGAGACTCCAACCCTGGAGGAAGAAGGAAGAGGAATTCGGGGTGGCGGTCTGTAGCCAGAGGGTGGACATTCTGAAGACACTTGGCCACTAGGTGGCAGCTCAGTTGAAGCGTCTGGTTTGATGGTTGTGGCTGGCAGCACGAGTGGCACTTTTCATGCATGGAGTCCACAAGGTGGCATGGCAGAGAAGGAAGAAGATTGGTATCAGTATGCATGTCGTATTGAAGAGGAGACTCCAACCCAAGATGAGCTCAAATGATTTCTCATGTCAACTGCTGCCACCCTTACGCGAGCTAAGGTCTCAGCTTCTGACTCGTTTAGTTAAGTCAATTATTATGTTAGTTTTTTGTCTGGACGAAGAGCTGTTCTATCACAGCTTTTTTTGTGTTATTTTGTGTTGTGTCAAGATCTTATGTATGGTCTCTTTTGCTATGGAAAACTGGTTTCCCCAAACATGGGGCAGTTTAGATACTCCTAATGAACAATGGTTATAACGGCTGAGGCTGGGGCCTCATTGTAATTTTACTTTTGTATCTTTTCTAATAGAATTAGCCTTACTTAGAAAAAAAAACGATATCTATGAAACATGGGAAAATTACTGATATTCATAATAATTTTTCTTGGCGGAAAATAGATGTATCTAAAAAGTCTATGAAAATGAAAATTTATACGAGGATGAAAAACATTTTGTCACTAGTATGGAGATTTAGAAGTTCGCACAACAAAAAAAGCTTCTCACTTGATCACATTCTCCACTTTTTCTCACTGTTTCTACTTCTCTTGTATTATGCTCCTTTCTTATTTCTGTATCTACATTTATTAATATGGTTATTTCTGTATAATTAGGAATTCTTTTCTATTGAAGTAAATTGTGCATAGTGTGGAGTTCTGCCCAGTGAAAAATTGAAAGCTCCATTCACACTCTCACATAAGACTAGTGGTTATTTTATAATTAATATATTGAGTAGAGTGAAACGGTTCTCGCAATGAAAGATTGAGAACTTCTTATGCACAATGGATTTCCTCTGTAGTCCCACACATATGCATTTGTGTTATTTTGAAACTATACATTAGTATTAATATTTTAATACTTTGAAAATCATGTTTCTATATTTTATATTTTATATTTTAATTCTTGTGTTTTGATTGAATATGTTCATAGGTACGTAGTCGATGAATTGTATGCTAATAGGACTGGTATTTGCTTACAACAATGTTATCTATTAATCAAAAGATAAGGCATGAGAGCATTTAAAACAACAATACTAGCAATGATTTCCCCATTTAAGACACCTTTGAAATAGATACAAGCATAGTATTTTTTTAGTACCCTAAAACTAATTCTATTTTGGTTAACTAAATATCTTCTACCAATACGATGTTAATATTGGAAAGACAGATAAGAAGAAGCACATAACTATGCATAAGGAAAACCGAGATATTTTTTTTGACAAGTTCTAATGTGCGGAAGTATTATTGTCTTTTCATTATGAATCTAATTGAGTAATTGATGAATCGTTGTTTAGTTATACTATTGCCAATTAATGCAGCCTATAATGACGGTTTTCTTTCTTTACATTTTCAAGCAATGTAGTAATTGTAAAGTTCTTTTTTTCATTCTGAATCAATCTTAACATTACCTTTTATTTTTTGGTTGAAGAATTTAACTATTGTAGAAGAGCTTCTTTAATTTATTGAATGATTGAAATTTGGTTTAATATTATAATTTCCATTGTGTGAATGTATGGAATTGCTCAATAGTGATTTCTCTACATTCCCGAAAAAATCATCTTCCTCCGTACCAAACCAAATACTGCGCACTATGTATTTTTTCTAGGAACACATACAAAAGTGCAGAGCTTTGTTTGTATGCTGGGAGGAAATGTGGAAAGTTAAAAGCCATATACACTACCAAATCTCATTTACCAATTTTAATGTTGAGTACTGTAGTGGTTTTTAGCACAATTTCATATTTGTTTTTATAACATATTATATCTCAGGATCATTATAATGATAGTATATCATTATAATGATAGTAGAAAATGTATAGATTGTTGAAAGAATTCTTTACATTCCCACAAAGTCATCTTTTTCTCCATCAAATGCTATGCATTTTGGTTCTATGAATGGAGTTGGGTTAAAATTTTTGGCAAAAGAGAGGGTGCATTTTGGTTAAAATAGGTAACTAAATTGAGTCAGTTTAAGTGCTTGATGGAGTTGCTTTAGGGGTTAATATATGGCTCGATCCAGGGTTAAAACAAACCATCCATCTAGATCTTATGTTACTCTAAGTAACATAGAAGCTTGATCAAGCTATGGGCTCAATTGATCCTTAGAGCTTGATCGAGCAATATAACATGGTTAATTGAGCAATTAATGTGGTTAATCTAAGACTTGATTGAGTTTATAGCTAGATCAAGCCTCTCATTAACCATGTTAATGGATGGATGGAGGGTTTCTTAATCCCTTGGTCGATTTATTTTAAATTTTATCTTAAGTGCTCAATCGAACATTTTAAGCGGTGTGATGATTTCCTAAAAAAACAGAAAATTTTCACCCCCTGTGTAGATTTCTCTTCAACGCCATTTTGTACCCTATGAGACTTAAGGAAGAATTTGACCTTAAGTGGTGGAGTTGATCATGTTGGGTTCAATAAGGAATCCTCTATCCAATGGTATACGAGTTTGACATTTTTGAATTCTTACAATAGTTTTTATCTAATTTCTTTTAAACATAGTGTTGGAAATTTTTTCTCACAATTTCAAATGGGGCTAAATAAAAAATCAATAACATAAAATATACACAACCTAAAATTTTCAAAAAATATGAACATCTTTGTTTATAGGTCATCCTCAAAAGGACACTATTGGTTTTCAAATTTATTTAAATAGTTGAAAAATATATTACATGAACACATATGTATGCAAAATGCAATTGAAATATTACTTGGCAAACATCCAAAAAGAAAGAAAAATATAATTTTGCATAATTTTTTTTTAATATGCTATGTGAACACACAAATATCTCTTAATATGTGCAAATATCTGTGAGGACAAACATGTCATATACGAAACTAATTTTTTTTGTAAAATTTATCATTAGGACAACAACATTGTTTTCCAAAAATTGTATTTTTACTCTGAATGAAAATTAACAATTCTTATATTAATTTTGATGACTTCAATTTGATAAAATAATAAAATTTGGAAATTTCATAGCCACATTTTGAAGAAATATTTAATCAATCTTGATGCATTCATTCCTCCATTTTTTTTTTCTCAAAAGTGAAATTCTTTGTTTGGATGAGAAGAATAAATGTGGAAATTTCAAAGCCATATACAATATAATTATCATTTATCAATTTTAATATTGTGTATTGTAGTGGTTTTATAGAAGTTTAATATTGGTGTTTATAATATATTATATCATGCAAACATTCTAATGATAACAAGGAATGTGTAGACTATTGAAAGAATTAATCTAATACATAAATGAGTAAACTTGGAATTTGTACTTAGCATCCAAGAATTAATTAATGATAAGTAATATTATTAATATTTATTTACAAAATCCAAAAGCAATCATGTTATTGCAAAAATAAATTAATAGCATTTGTTCTAATTCATTGTGTAATGATTGTTGGTTGCAAAGATATCGATAAAGTCGTATCTATCTATATTACCAATACTTTTTTGGATATTTATTTGGTGATTCAAAGTATATATAACGATTTTAAAAGGAGAAACATTTAGCATTTTATGTAGTCATCCTAAATTGGAGAAAAAAACTATGAGTTTAGGATGGAGGTGTTGGTAGTGCTAGGATGGAGGTCTTGCTAGTGCTAGTATTAGTGCTATGCTTAGTGTTGGTTGTAATGGTGTTCTGCTTCGTGTTGGTGTTGTTGGTGCTACTCGTATCTACTCGTGACTAATGAGAGAAGTTATTCATAGATGGACAACATGTAGAGAAAGTACAATTTACCTTTTAGAGATTAGTGTAATGACCAAACAGTTCTTATGCCTCCTGTTGGTGTTGTTGGTGCTACTAGTATCTACCAGTGACTAATGAGAGAATTTATTCATAGATGGAAAATATGTAGAGAAAGTACAATTTAAGTGTTATAGATTAGGCTATGGACCAAAAATTTCTTATGAGAATGGACTTGCTTCCATTACTGGTATCAATATTGAGCCTATTTACCAAACTATTCCATTCCTCGGATCTGATATTGAGCCTATTTCCAACACTATTTCTCAAGTAAATAGTTTGAAACTTGTTTCTATTATGATGTTCTTATATGAAGGTGAAACATGGAGATGGATGATTAGTTTTCTTGAGTTGTGGATTGTCTTGCACTATTTAGTGTTCACGTTTTGATAACTTTTGGAGAAAAATGATTTTGTGGAAATGTGATGATATTTATTAAGTTTTTATCAATATTTTAATATTTTTATTTTTATTTTTATCATATACTGATATTTTTTTCTATTTACAGATGCTTCCAACATTATCAAATTTTCTTGAAAATAATGTTGAAATGCACAAATAAATTCATAAACATAAAGATCTCTTCATACACAATGTTCAGTTTTAGAAATGCTAATGTCTAAACCATTTGGAAAAGTAACCTTTTATAATTTGATTTTAATGCTCATTTCATTGTGCAAAGGTTTCATTTTACAAATGTTACAATGAAAGTTTTGATTGTGGAGAGAAAGTTATAATAGTTTTGAAATACTAGTTTATAATGAAAGTTTTGATTGTGGAGAGAAAGTTATAATAGTTTTGAAATGCTAGTTTATAGCTTAAGGTAAAACACTGCAAACCATAACAAAATATACATTGTTACTTAATTGAGTAAAGAAATTTCTTTTAATATTGAATAATAAGTACAGTTGACGAATGTACAATCACCTAATCCATAATTGGCAAATAGAAAAATAAGTTTACACTAGTTTTGTAAAGAAGCCAAGAAAGCATTTTATGAGGAAGAGTTTCAACTTTAACTTGTTAGAAAATGTAAAAGAAGCCTCGAAAGCATTCTATGAGTTCGAGTTTCAATTCTAATTTGTTAAAAAATTAACCCATATTCATTATTATGATATTTTTATTCATATTATTGTATGTTTTATTGTAAAAAAATAAATAAAAAATATTATTATTATTTTATTAAATAAACACTTTTTTTTTTTTTTTTATTATGTTTTTAGGTTTTTTTTGAGTTGAAAGGTTAAAGTTTTATTTAGATTTATGGTAAAGAAAAAATAAAAAAATATGTACTTTAAGTAAAAATTATTTCTTGAAGGTAAGTAAGCTCTGCATGTCATGTAAGATTTTCCTAAAGGGACATGACTATTCACATTGTTATGGACAAGTATAAGTAGAAGAAAGTAAGAGATCATTTTGGACACATATAATGGAGTATCTGATCTGAAATTTCTTAAAGAAAACAAGACTCCATAAATCTGAGTATAATGATGGTTTGACCTAGATTCTAGATAATGGAAGGTTCTTAGATGTCTCATTTGATCTAATTTTATAAGAAGAGAATTTTCTTGGTTATCAGCCTGGAGAGATTTTACCCTAGTTTTAAGCCTATATCTTATGTTCTCTATTTTTTTGTGATCTTCATGTCTATATAGTTGATATAGTTGATAATTGCTTTATGAAACAAGAAAATATAATAAGATAATCCCCACAAATTCCCCAGTAAATATCAAAGAAAAAAATAAATAAATTTAACTAGAATCCTATTTCCACCACGGTATCTGAGCGATATTCAAGGCTGGTAGTCTTGAAGATCACTCTGTTGGCAGTTTTATTGTATAGCTCGCAGTACATTTTGTCTTATGCATAGTGGACCTTAGGTAGCTCGCACCAACTCTATATCATTTTCTGCGATGACAGTGGATCACCATTCGCTATTTTTTTCACTCTATTGCCACTCGCTGTTTTCTACGATGATAGTGTATAGTGGATAATTCGAATAAAAGGACTGAATTATTTGAGTGGCTCGATTTACCCTATTGTGACCCACTGGTTCACGTATAAATACAGTGGCACTACATCACACATGTATGTGGTTAAATGATATCACACTTGTAGATGACAGTGGTTCGTTTTCCATCTAGCTTGGTTAAATGATATCTATGGCATGTACAATTTACAGTGATGCACAATTCACACTTGTAGATGACAGTGGTTCGTTTTCCATCTAGATTGGTTAAATGATATCTATGGCATGTACAACTTACAGTGATGCACAATTCACACTTGTAGATGACAGTGGTTCGTTTTCCATCCTATGATTCGTATGGATCACTTTTGACTTAAATAAAGCGGCACGATAATGCTATGAGAGGTTCGCATGTAACTCGTATTTATTAAAAAAGGGAACTGACAATCATCAGAATTGGCTCGTCTGACACACAATTATAATTATAATTTCACAATCTCAATCATCTTACATAAATCTCAAATCATCATATTTAAGAGATTTTACTTTGACTAAGGTTTAAGTAAAATGTTCATAATCTTTAAGCATGGTTGACTTAAAGTAAAGGCATAACCATGACATTGACTCAAGGGTGTAAGACTATGACAACAACACTCATTAGTAAAATTTTCTACTCTACATCTCTTCCAAAGTCTGATCCTTTGAAGAAACAAAGACCAAGTTGGAAGGGCTATAGCATTGGTTATAGCATGCCCTAACTAGAGGTCTGAAATCTGAGATAATGACACATAACCAAGTTACAAGAGTAGTAAAGAACAAGGTATGTTATTTTCCTTTCAGTGATGTTTTTATAGTGAATAGAAGATCCAAGATTGGATAGATTGGTGGAGCATCTTGTGGCTATTAGAGGGTAGAAATTAGGTGTTCCTTGTATGCCCTTAGTACAAATCTGAATAGCACATTTGGCCAATGTCTAAAGGGTTGGTTCTCGGAAAAAGAAGGAGGATTCTCACAATCAAGAAGGAACTAGACTTTTTAATAAATTCTCCCTATTTGAGAGGGAGTGAGCTTGGATTTCTCTAGTGAGGTTGCGAGAGAGTAAGCTTTGACATTGGTTCTCCGTGTGTCATGTACTAGGCCAAGACTAACTGTCATAACTCTAGTGCATTAATAGGGAGAATGGACTGAATAAACATGGTTAGCCTTGGGTTAGGTAACAAGGACTAATATCCTATGTCAAGTATGTGGACATGGATAAGGAGAATAGTGGATTGGATAAGCATCTTGAATATTCTTTATTGAGTAATGCAGTGTGATGGATTAGGATGGAGATTAGAAGTCAAGTACATGGACTTCGATGAAGAATGGTCCCCTAGATGGTCAAATGAAGGACATACTATGGGTATTCTAGGTGGAGTATGTGCCAAGCATGGAAAATTTTGCAGGCTAATATTCCTAGGTGGGCTAATTTTTAGTGTTTTTTCCCAAAAAAAGATTAGCCAATTCTAATTTTTCCTAAATATTATTCACCCAAATTTTATATGATAAACTTATTTTACCATAAAAATCGTCATTATTTTACACATAATATATATAAAATCATTATAAATTTGAATATTCTTAGAATAATATCACCAAACACATTACATTTCAGATATTGGGGACTAGTAAGATTCACCAAGGTTTATAAACATTAAGATAAATATTAATCCTTGAAATTTTCCTTGGTGCCTAGGTGAGGCAATGTGGTATCCCATGGAATGCCTTCCATCATTGTGCTCTTATCTTGTGGAGAGATAGAGGGTACCTACCAATGCCTTGGTAACCTGACAATGTTGGCTATGATGAGTGATGCTTATCAATATGGATCTCTCCTTATGAGAATATTTCAATTTGAAGTATCCTTTTACATGTTGTGGAATTATGAATACCTCCCTTGTTAAGAGGGAGTGTTAAAAAATGTAACTAGGGTAGACCTTTATAATGGTCATTGTACATTTTATGTAAAAGGAAAAAGAGGAAAAATAATTTGTATTATTATTATTATTATGTTAGATAAGCACACTCTTCATGTTTTTAAGTTTTCTTGAGTCAAAGAGTCAAAGTCCAATTTGGACCTATTTAAAAAAAAAGGAAAACGTAATTTAAATATGTGTTTTCGGTAAAAATTCCTTCAAAGCTTCCCCTTGTCATGCAGGCTCTATCCCAAGGAACATGACTATTTGCACCCATCTGGACAAGTATAAATAGAAGAAAGATACAAGTCATTTTGGACACACAATCTAAAGCATCTAATCTGAAATTTCATAGAGAAAAGAGAAAGGCAAGAGGGATTGTTTGACTTGTCTTCTAGAGGGTGGAAGGGTCATGGACGTCTCATTTCTCCTTATTCTATAAGAAGACATTTTTATTGGTTTTCTCCTTGGAGGGGTTCTACCCTAGCTTAGAGCCTATATCTTGTGTTCTCTGTGTTTTTGTGATCTTCATGTTTTTATGTTTGATGATTACTTGAAGAAGGAAGAAAAACATAATAAGATAGTGCCAATAAATTCAAAATTAATTATCAAAGAAGGAGAAATTGAATTTAACTTACAAAACTCCCATTTTTCCAACATAACTTACTCATAATAAATCTTTTCAATTGTGAATTGTTGAGTTAAAATATTCTTGAAGATTGATGAGTTTTGTCAATTGGAAGTACCCAAATATGGTATTTTTTATATTGTCTTAATTCAAGGGATTGACACATGAAAACTTTCTTCATTCGCTTACTACGGCACCTAATACCATGGTTTAAGTCTTTTAATTAATATGATAAATCATGTATAATTTGAATGATGTTATATGTAACTCGAGACAAGTCACATGGGTTGGGATAAATGACCTTAATTATAGAGATTATAGCCATGTTAGTACATAAACTTGTGTAAAATCATGTTTGTTATACCTATGAATGAGGAGAGGGCCCCATACAATTATATGTAGGAATCAGATCTCCTAAAGAGTTGGACAATTACTATTGAGAAATGAGAGGAAATGGGGTGGATAATTTTGATAGAAAAACCATGGATAGAAGGCCTACGCAGGCTGAAGGAAACGACATTAAAACATGTAACATGGGTATAACTATCCATTTATCGATTCGAGCAAAGCGTTCTCCTCCAAGTCATTTGTAGTAGGAAACCAACAATGTTGGGAAATTTTTCCTTGTACTAGAAGGGAGGAATATTCCTAAGGGATTGTGGAGTAAATAAAAGGAATATATTCCTTGTGTTCTAAAGAAGAATAGAGTGACACAATGGTTGATGGATGATGGTTGTAAAAGGGATTGTAATACTTAGTAATGAGAAAATTGGTTATTCCATGTAACATATTGGGTTGATTGATATTAGGGCCCTAGAATATATTCACTTTCCCTCATGGTATCATATTTTAACTTAGGGGTGGAATAAGTAGTTTATTCATATGGTTGGGTGGTGAATCACACATTGACAACTAGTTTGGTGGAATTTCCTTCATTAACAACTCGTTATTAGGGGGGATTTTTAATTTTATTTCCATTAGCTCCTAGGGAGGTGTTCAAGCACAACACATCAAAGGATAATATGAGAATTGTCACCTTGAAGAAAGAGTTAGCAAAGGTAATTAACTAGGATGGACTTGAGTTGGGAATTCATTGAGAATTATCACACTATTTTAAATCATAAGGAATGATTGATGCATTGAGATTGGCCATGTAGGGATGCATAAAATCTTTCAAGGGAAGGAAATAATTTGCAATGAATATTAATTCCTACTAGACCTAATGGAAGTGTTAATGGTGATGACTTATGAAAAATCTCTTGGGTTGGATGGTTTACTATATAAATATTTCAAAACCACATGGGATTGTGTTGAGCTAAACTTGATTAAGGTTTACAAATAAGTTGTATAGAAAAAGTTCCTTCAACTTATTATCAACAAATGTTTCCTTAAATTCATTCCCAAATCACGAGACCTAGAATTAATTACCAATCAGTATCCATTTACTCGATTTAATGCTTCCTATAATATTTAGGTTAAAGTTTTGGCCTTTCTACTATGCTATATATTATTGTAGGTTATTAGGTCAAAGAAAATTAATTTCATGTGAGGCTAATTTACCCTTAATAATATAATTGTAGTCTAGAAAGCTATGTAAGACACTAGATTCCTGGAGCTAGAATTCATTTTCATGAAGTTTGGTTTTGACTAAGAATATGATTGGGTTGAATAGTCATTAATTTTGGCCATGCTTTATGCTTTGAGATTCAGTAATTTATTTTATCCAAATAGTGGAAACCCTAATTATGGATTCTTCAACATGTCTATGTATTAACTAAGATAAATTTGAGGAATATAGGTTATTTAGACCAATTAAATAACATTACCCACTATCCCTAACCCTATTATATGAGTTACCCGGATGCGGGTGCCACGCAGAGGAAAGAAGGTGCGCCACATGGTCAGCATGGGCGGGTTCAAGCTCAAGCAAGTCATTAAATGCTCTACGCCGCCCTGGTTGGCAAGCGTGAGAGCAAGGAAGCGAGAGGATAGCCATTTACGGCAGCAGCTGCGCTCCATTAATTGTGGCAGATACGAGTTATGGCTCTCCAGAACCGAGGCGAACCAACGCAGCATAAGGTTGGCGAGAATTGGGAATGTTTTGTGTCGGAACAAGTTCGAATTGTGGAGGTGGGTTTCTGGGCGTCAAGGCTCAGAGCACAAGCTCGAGAACACCCTCTGGATTCAGGAACTAGTGAAAGGGCATCGAAAGGGATTGAAGGCAGTCTTGCGCCCTCATCGATCCTCAAAGAAATCATGCCGCCGAGACAGAGGCTCACCAGCAGGCGCGGTACAGGACGAGGAGGAACTTCACGCCCCCCGGCTGCCAATCCGTCTCCAAATTGTTGTCGCTGTATGTGCCACCGGGTGGAGGAAGCAAATCCCATCCAGTCGCAGCAATTTATGGATGCCAGGACGCAGGATTCAAGAGCTCCCCCGCTACCTGCGTTTGGTACAACAATTTTTTCCTTCAGCAATGCCCAAGGCAATTCCAACATTCAAGCTCACGTCTCAGTTTTATTCATGGAAGAAGCGAAAAAAGAAGTTGGGGAGCAACCCAGTGCCCAAACTCATCCTGCAGAGAGCTCCCGAGCTGTTGAGGAAAAGGCAGGGGAACAATCCGAGCCAGGGGTTGCTCCACCAGCATCACAACCAGCATCCGCGAAAGGCAAAGCCAAGTACGACTGGGGACCCCCACCAGAAGGCGAGTACTGGATTTATCCGGAAGATTCGGATGAATAGATGCTGGCTCGACCAAGCTTCAGTCCTCAGACCGTGCTCAGGTTTTTTTGCGAACTGTTACTCTTATCACCAATGTTTACTGTATGTCATCAACACTTATGTTTGGCTTGAAAATTATGTAGTTCAGTGCCTGTCCACTCCCCTGAGGGGAATTCTGCTGAAAATTTTCCTTTTCTCTCTTTTGCCCCTGCGTGGGCTTCAGGTTTCAGTCTTGGTTTCTATGATATCGCCCCTGCGTGGGTGATCAGTCAAAAGGAGAAGGCCCCTGCGCGGGTAGTTGTTTTAGTGAATATCCATCATCCAGAGTGCCATCCTAGGCCTCTGTCGACCTGTAATCCTGGATGTAATTGTTCGCTGCTGTTTCTGTAAATAATAGAATTAGTATAGTTTTAACGACAAAAAAAAAAACCCTATTATATGAGTGGGGATAATACTTCACTAACTCTTGCATGATCACTATGTTTAAAATTTTATTAAGCGTGTTCCCCTCCCTATTGCAAAAACAATAACTCTTTTGAAAAAAATGAGATAACATACAATTTTATGGACTATATTCAATTTTTTAGTGATGCCTTAAGTGTTAAGCTTCGAATCACTGAAACCTAGTTTTGTAAATTTACACAATATGACATCCAATTGTGGAATTGGATTTAGCCTTGGGAAATACTTAAATTTTTATGTAAACCATTTCCTTTCAAGCCTTGGAAAATCTCCTTGAGGAGGTGGCATTGTAATGAATAGCTAAGAAAATGGAGAAGTGGATTTCTTTCCCCATTTGCTTGGTTTCTAGGTTCAATATTTGTTTTATTTTATTTTTTTCCATGATTCTTGTTGCCACCAATGTGAATTGGCCATCAAGCTTAGTTTTTTCCATTGAATTATTGGTGACTAGAAAAAATCCTTTGATAGTTTCTTTGGGTTGATGTCTAGAGAGAAAAGGATTTCCATCAAGCCAATTTGTAACTTTATTGGTGTTAGAAGTAATGGGATAGTTTGGGTATGATCAAATCGTTTTTCAAGCATAAGCCTTAGTGCATTAAATGAATAATCATATTTATGTTAAGTTGAGACAAATAGAAAGTCTTTCTCTCTAACTATATTATGACATAATTCCTATTAGGGAAAGTGTGCTCTAAAAATATCAACCTATAACCATTGTTGTTGACTTGGAACAAAGTCCAAATACAAGTAAACTTTATGGCATAGATTATTTTAATGTCATAGGGAGTTGTCAACCATTACTTTTTTTTAAGAGTAATTTCTTTCTCTACGGCCTAGCATTCAATGACGAGTGCATTTGATGGTCACCTTTTGTGATATAAGCACAAATACTTTCACATAGTCTTCTCCGTTATTCGTGAAGTGACTCTGAAAAATTATTGTTAGCATATAGGACCTCTTTAATGGATGCTCTTACTATTGGAAATAGTTGGTTGTGTTGAAGGTAGACTTGTTACTATCAATTAATATTGATAGTACCATCAGATTTGGGAGCAGATCGGAGCGAGCGTTCTGAACAGGGAGCGACAGGTGCGAGTTGGTAACAATGGAGGGGCAAGGAAGGCGGAGCTCCACTCCCTCCTATAGTTATGCAGTAACAAACAGAAGCAAGGAGGTGGGTTCAAATTGATTCAAGATACCAATGGAGGCAAAAATGGAGAAGATAAGCACAAAAAAGCTGGAAAGCATCAATCTCATGAATAGGAAGAGAATCATGTGGAAGTGAGAAGAGAGAAGAGAAGAGGAGACAGGAGTCAGAGAACTGAGCACATGACTGTGAAAGGACTCTACAAACCTAGGTCAACCATTAAACCCTGAGTTGTCTTAAATGATCCAGTGCTACAAGTGCACAGGGATCACATGGCGACTTACACGGTTATATGAAAATTTATGGGAATATGGGCAACAGAGAAAGCTTTGCACATTTGGATAAGATACCAATAAATAAAAAAGCGAGAAATAAACCTTCATCTTGGGTCCAAGGGTTTCTTCACAGTGGTTTTCACAAACCTAGAGGATAAAGACAGAGTGTTCGAAGGAGGACCATATTTCTATGCTGCTGCAGGCCTCTACATGCGACCATGGGTGATGAATATTGTCTTGGAGCGAGAAACATTCACATTAGTACCGGTATGGATTAGAATCTACTCCCTACCTTTAGATTATTGGCTGCCTGAATCCTTAAAAGCCATAGGCAATAAATTAGGTCTTTTTTTAAAATATCATATGTGACTCTACGAGGTAAATATACCTCCTTCGCCTGCATATGTGTAGAAATGGACCTATAGAGAGCACATCTAGAAGAAATTATTCTAGAAGTATATGATGAGGAATGGGTGCAAGCAGTGGACTATGAACAAGTCCCATTCAGATGCCATAAATGTCATGAACATGGGGACCTCTTTGGAAACTGCCCTCTCAATAAACTAGAGGAAAATATAAAAACCAACACAAGCAAAGATCCTGATGACTTTACCAAGGTGGGAGGCAGAGGGAAAGGAGGGGGGGAAGTACCAAAAGAAAACTATCGAGGATAAGCAACCAAGTCATAACAGTTTCAATATTTTAGAAGAAGAAGGTGGGAACAATGGAATGGAGATTGTTGAGAGGAAGAATCTTGATCTAGAAAAGTTCCTAGAGCAGGGAACCACCGAAGGTGTTGATTCTCTACCAAAAGAGAAGTTTGACATATTGAAACAACTCTTCCTCTGGAGATATCAATCAAAGGCTGCTGGAGTCAAAAGGGACCATGACAACTAGGAAAATAGAGGGGTAAAACCGATGGACGTAACATCATGACACTCTACCAAGATCCCAAGAAGGAAAAGAGGAAGGAAGTGATAGAATGAGCTACTGACAGAGTCTGGGAAACTCATGATTAACTCAGGAAAGATGAAAGATCTTACTAGTTAGTCATTTACAAGCCTTTCATAATGAAGCTCACAACCTGGAACATTAGGGGTCTAGGAAGTAAAAGAAAACAAAGAAATCTCAGCAATATAATAAAACAAGAAAAACCAGATATGGTGCTTATACAGGAAACAAAATGTTCAATAGAGAAAATTAGAAAGATACATAGAAAATGGCTTATTAAGTACGAGTATCTAGAAGTTAAAGAAAACAACACAACAGGAGGGATTCTCACTCTTTGGAATCCCTGGAAACTTGGAATTCTGGACGTTGAAGCATCCATGAACTACCTTTCATTGGTTATCCAACTTTTGGATGACAAGGAACTCTATATGATCACAAATGTCTATGGTCCTCAAAAACTTGAAGAAAAACTCAAGCTTCTCACCTCATTGGAGGAGCTGAGAGAGAGACATCCTGTTATGCCCTGGATTCTGGGAGGAGATTTTAACATGATCAGATCTCTTATAGAGAAAAAAGGCGAGACCAGAATACTAGGCAGAGACTCCATTGCCTTCCAGAACTTCCTAAACCACATGAGGTTGGTGGATACGGAAACAATAAATGGCACCTTCACCCAGAACAATAAGAGGGGAGGGGCTTCTAAAGTTGCCTCTAAACTAGATATATTCATAATCTCAGAGGACCTTTTTCTCCCTGGCCTTGACTTGACTACCTTAATCCTTCCTTTCGGAGGCTCAGATCACTGGACTATCTAGCTTGAAGCTTCTTTTATAGACACTCCGAGGAACAAACCTTTCAGGTTTGAAAATGTTTGGCTCACTCACCCTGACTTCATCACTAATATTGAAAAATGGTGGGTGGAAGACTTGCCCGTTCAAGGCACGAAGATGTTCCTACTACAACAGAGACTGAAACACATCAAAATCAGGCTTAAAGAATGGAACAAAAATGAGTTTTGCAATATTTTCAAAGCCAAAAGAGAAGTTGAACAAAAATTATAGGGAATTAATCAAATCCTCATCATAGATGGCTTTACCGAGGAAAGGAAAATGCACGCTGACTCTCTGCAACATGAATGGGAAAATGGATGCTAGCAAGAGGAGATCTTCCAGAGATAGAAATCGAGGGTGCAATGGCTTAAAGAAGGGGAAAGAAATACAAGGTTTTTTCACAAGTCAACCATGGATCACAGGGCACATAACAGGATTGTAAAACTCAGAGATCCTCAAGGGAAAGAGCTAAGTACCCATAAAGAAATGGAATCTGTTCTGGTACAGCATTTTCAAAGCATAGCAAAAGAGCCTCTCTTAGACATATCACAATTTATCAACAACTTCACACAGTACATACCAAAACTAGTAACGAGGGAGGACAATTACAATCTCAACAGGCTAGTGACTGAAGAGGAGGTCAATGAAGTCATCAAAGAGATGAAAAATGGGAAAGCTCCAGGCCCGGATGGGTTCAATGTATACTTCTTCAAAACATGCTGGGAAATAGTCAAACAAGATATCCTTGATGTTGTGGAGGACTCGAGAAAATCAAAAACAATTTTAAGGGCGCTCAATGCATCTTTCATAGCCTTAATTCCAAAGCAGGAAAAAGCTATGACACCCTATAGATTCAAACCCATAGCTCTATGCAATGTGGTGTACAAAATTATTTTTAAAGTAATTGCAAATAGACTGAAGCCCCTTCTTCCAACTCTTGTGTCTGAGGAGCAAACTGGATATGTGGAAGGAAGGAAAATTCTCAATAACATCATTCAAGCTTGCGAGGTGGTTTGTTCTCTCAAGAGCAATAAGCAAGCGGGTAGGATCATACAACTTGACCTACCAAAAGCTTATGATAAGCTAAGCAGGTTGTACATCAGGGATGTACTAAAAGCATATGGTTTCAACCACAACTGGATAAGATCGGTAATGGCACTTGTTACCACAACTAGTTTTTCAATCCTACTTAATGACTCTACATCCAGAACTTTTAAGCCTTCGAGAGGCCTAAGACAAGGAGATTTGATCTGCCCCTTCCTCTTGATTCTCATGATGGAAGGATTAGGCAAAGCGATCAAATCATCCAATGCGGAAGGAAGAATCCAGGGTCTCAAACTAACCCTGAATGGGTACACCTTAACTCATCAACAATTTGTGGATGACACCATGCTGCAGGGTACACCCATAGTCAAGGAAGCTAAAGCTTTCAAACAAATCCTGAATTATTTTTCTATGGATGCTGGTATAGAGGTAAGCCTCACAAAATAAAAAATTTTCTTTTTCAATATTGACATCACTATTAAGAGAAATCTCTCTAGAATTATCATCTTTCAAAGAGATCAACTACCCTCCAAATATCTGGGAATACCTCTCACTGACAAACCTCTAAGTAAGGAAGTTTGGGAGCCAGTGACTAATAAACTGCAAGACAAAATCAGAAAATGGACAAGAAAATCTTTGAACTTAGCAGGACGGCTAGTGCTTACAAAGGCTGTCTTGCAAACCATTCCCATCTTCATGTTTTCAGCTCTTCCTACCCCAAAAGGAGTTTTACAACACATCAGGAAAACCAAAAGAGATATTCTTTGGGGCAAAGGGGAAGAGAAAAAGAAATGGGCTCTCTTAGCTTGGGAAAAGCTCTGCAAACCCAAGACCCATGGAGGTTAGGGACTTCATGACCCTGAAAGCCTAAGAAAAATTTTGGGGGCAAAACTTTGGTGGAGACGGCTAAAGGAAATGAGAACCCCTTGGGCTAAGCTTTGGAAATAGAAGTATGCAAATAATTGGAAAGAAAGGGATCATATTCAAATGACAGGGCTCACCAAAGGCTCCCACATATGGAACAATTCTTGGGAGAATAAGGCTATTGTTCAGAAGCATAGCTTCTGGGAGATCAAAGATGGAAACCTAGCCTAGTTTTGGGCGGATAATTGGCAGCAGGAGCCTAACCTATGTAGAGAAGGACTAGACATTCTCAAAAATGACACTGACAATAAAGGGATGCTCAGGGTAAGTGACTTTTGGGATCAGACAAGGGACAATGGAAAATGGAGAACATGGAAAGACCTAGTATATAGTGAAGAGACCCCTTTGAAGCCCGAGGCTGAAACTCTTGTAGTGATCTTGGAACAGAGAAAGATTTTGACTTCAACTTCTCCTAACCAACTAAGATGGGGACGAAACAACGAAGGCAACTTCGAATTCAAAGAAGCCAAAAGAATTTCCATTTGGCTTGAATTTCCAAACCCTGATAAGATATGGGAGGACCTATGGAAGAACCCGCACTAGATGAAAATTAAACTATTCATGTGGTTGGTACAACATAAAAAAGTTCTGACTTCAGAAAATCTAAGAAAAAGAGGCTTAGCTAGTCCATCTAGATGCTAGTTATGTGGTCTACAAGAAGAAACGATGGATCACCTACTCAACCGCTGCACATTCACCTCTACCTTATGGAATTGGGTGGCCTCAATCTTCAGGCAAAATGACAGGGACGAAAACAACATCATTGGCACTTTGATGAATTGGAGGAAAGACTTCTTAGAAAATGAAACAGTCAACAAAGCATGAACTCTAATTCTAGGTTTTTCAATTTGGGATGTATGGAAAGAATGCAACAATAGGATTTTCAAGAACAGAACTAGCTCAACCTAGAGCATCATAGCTCAGATTTTAAGACAGCTCAAAGAGACTGTGAGCACCCTTCTGAAGCAACCCCCCGAGAACCCTCCTCGAAACCAAGATGCTCATATTCATTTACATTTGGGTCTCCAGTTGCTTGTCCCCCAGGGCATCAGAAAGATCGTAAGACATACAATAGTGGGGAAGGATTTCTGGCAACTGCCCCCCATGGCTTTTTAAAATTTAATATAGATGGAGCCTCTAAGGGAAAGCCTGGGGTTGCTGGTTATGGAGGAGTCATAAGAGATGAGCAAGGAAACACAAAAGTTATCTTCCATAGTCATTTGGGGAATTCCACTAATAATATGGTGGAACTCATGGCCTTAGAGAAAAGCCTAGAAATCTTGATTGAATAAAATTTACACAATACCATCGTAGAGGCAGACTCTGAATTGACAATTAATTCGGTAAAAAAGATAGGCAACGACACAACAATAGAAAACGTTTCAAACCACTGGTGGTTATTGCAGGTCTATCAACGTATGCAATCCTTCCTGAGAGCCCTAAGAACACTTAGATTTGTTCATGTGCATAGAACTGCCAACAAATTAGCAGATCATTTGGCGAATGAGGGTGTGCTTTTGTACAAGAGATAATAGAAGCTATGTGTGGGAGTCAACATCCTCAGGGAATCTACGCGAAAACTGTCACAGACAGGCGATCGCAGACTGGGAATATTTTCAATATATGAAAGATAAGCAGTAAATAGACTAATGGAGACAGTAGAAAGCGAACCACTGACAAGGAAGAAGAAAGGGGTAAATAATGAGCAAGTTGATAGGCAAACGACCATCAATGGCAATGAGCGCTAGCATCCGTTGGATTTCAGGCAAATATTTATGCGAAGGATATCCAAAATACGGACCCGAAAGACTATAGAGGAGCGATTTAGGCCACCCATCGGGTTCGATTGGAAATATAGAGGGTGTGCTTGTCGCTGGCCCAAAATCAACTCTGAACCGTTGGCTCGACAAGGGACAGATCTCACAGTGGGAGTCAGGTTATAAAACTAATCGAGGGTTATTACATAAAACAGACCCGAAATTTCATAGAAAAATGTTTTGATTTTTCATCGGGTCCAATTGGAAATTAAGGAGTGGGCTTGTGGGTTCTTCCGAAATTGGTTTAGACCGTCAGATCTTCTAGGGCTGGATCGCTCGTTCATCGGGCTGCCAAGTCACTCACTACTGCTTTGTGGGCCATAGGATATGTGGGCCATTGGTTTATTTGGGCCGTGGGTTATGTGGGCCCTCATCTTGAAGGGATGTCAGGTTCTTTGTTGCGCGAGACTTGCGAAGTTTAGCGGACCCGAAAGTTCCTTAGTACTTTTCATTTTATCTTTCGGGTTAGGATGGAAGGCAAGTTTTCAAGTGCGAAGCTTTGAGAATGAGCAGTGCATTGGTTGTGTATGCATCAATCCGTTTGTAGTTTTGTATGAGTTAGGTACAGAGCTTGTGTTGTTGTTCTTGGCTCCATTTTACAAAGTGTACATTATGTATTTTTTTCTTGATTAATTGAAGGCCCCACTTTTACTGGATAATAAAAAAAAGGTAGACTTATTACTATCAACTTCTAACAAACCCATAGTTGACCATGTCTAAGATCAAGTTATGGTTGGTATTTTTCTTAATTTTGGGTGTTTTTCCTAAAGTCATGGTGGAAGGATTGGAAGTGGAATTAATCTAAAGGATCCATGGCCTATAAGCTAGTTAATCGATATTAATGGTTCAATGGCATGCCAATACTAGGTGTAAAGTATACAAGATTTAGTGGTTGAGATTAAAGCACTTTACATGATTGTTTCAATTATTCTTACTTTGAAAATACTTTAATGAGATTAAGAACATTGTACTTTTTATTCCTTCCTTTTAGGTGGCCTTCTCTTGGCCAAGGCCTAAAGTGTATAGGTTTCACAAAGTGAGTGATCTTTCTATTATGACAATGATGAAACTATTACTATTTTTTTTTAGTTTTGTCCCTATGCGAAGTTAGAGTGGGAAAAGTCTAAAAAATATATGGTTAATTTCTCTTTGGGTCTATTACTTGGAATTCCACCCCCTTGGGTAATATATCTCCAAGCAACATAACAATATGTTAAATAAAGTTCTTGTTTTTATATGGCAAAATATGAAATGAATGTGTGAATTTTATTTATTCACTTGGTATAATAAAGCTCTAACATGTGCCAACTTGTGATTTTCTATTATGTGCATATCCAATAATATATGGAGTTTTGGGAGTTTATCTCATCCATAATGAGTTGGGTTCCATTGAAGATCCACTATTCTCTTGGTCAACACATTTACACTAGTTTGGTAGTAGGTCACACCATAGAGTAAACCCTATGGTTTGACGACACAATGAATGTCAAAGCCAAAATTTTGAGCATCACAACATAAGCCACCTCTTGAACTAGATAATGACAAATTCCCCAAGCTAGAGTTGGTTATCTCCTTGGAGAAACATAAGAAATCATAAGAAGAAGATGGATGTGTAATTGTGATGTTCATTAATGAACTACTACTTTTTAGGTAAATCCCAAACCTAGACTATCTTAACCCTACACTATATTCAAATAATTATTATATTTGTTACTGACTCTTTAATGTTACTTATAATTATAGGATTGTTTTAATTTTAGGTTTCTAGGTATTTCAAAATTCAAAATATTTTCTTCAAATTTATAAATAAATTATTTAAATAATAGCACAAACTAAATTTTGTATCAATTGCTTTTATTATTTGATGAAAAAATATTCCCATTCACCTATGGCATGTGTAATGAGTTTTGATCCTGTAATATATATGTCACCTTGACCCGAATTCAAGTTTATTTATCATAATGCATACTCTTAGTTGAACCCATGCAATATAACATATCATTAGGTTTATGGCAGAAAAATAATGAAATGATGCAAACATTTTAAAATTGTGATGATAAATTCTAATAAATTATGTCCATTTATGGATGGACAGTCTATAATAATCGTGACATCCATTTCTCATCCTGGTTCATTGAAAGTAAGGAATTTAATTTTTCTATAGAGTTTATTTATCATAATAGGTATTTTTCATTAAATACGAGTTATCGTAGTTTTGGAAAATGAAAGAAAATAATGCATGAAGTTAAAAAGTGTGATGATAAATTTTAATGAATTAGGCTAATTCATGCGTGACAATATATAATGGAAATCTATAATGATAGTGACATGCTTTTCTCAACAGGGTTGGTGGAAGAAATAAATTTGCTTTTTCAATAATCAATGGAGCTTATTCATCATATGTTTTTTTAATTAATTTTATGTAATATAATATGTCATTATTTTTTTTAAAATTTTATGTAATATAATATGTCATTATTTTTTTGAAAAATTAAAAAAATCATGATATGTGCTTTTAATTGATTTCATGTAATTTTTTCTAGAGGGGATCTACAACTCATTATATGAGAGATGTTGTCACTTAATGTTACATTAAAAAATATTAAAAAAATAAAAAATATATATATGTGTTAGCTAATATATATTGTATATAACATTACTTTAGAAAAAATAATTAAATTAATTAATTAAAAGAAACGTTACTTTAAAAAATTAATTAAAATAAAAAATGTGTGGGCTAATATTAACAAACTCAATTTTGAGAAAGATATATATACAATTTAAAAAGAGATAGATTAGGTTATTCATCCAATAACAAATAAAATTAGGTAAAGGAAGGTAAATTTCGTGGCATTTTGTTGTGTGATTTCTGTAATAATAATAATGAGGTAAATTTATATTCGGTTGCCTTCACTGTTGTAGGAAGCTAAACTCAATACAATGGAAGGTGTTAGAATAAAATTAGTAGGAGTGAGGGGAAATATTGAGTAGAATGTAATATTTAGGGTGGGGTGTGATCTGAAATATTAGGTAAAATTTAATAATATTACAGTATTTATCCCCACCCCTTGCCACTATTTAAGAAATATTGGATAACATATAATATTGTAATATTATATTTTATGTAATCAATATATTTGTAACAATTGATATAGATGTGTTCCATCTATAAATTTAATTAATAAGCCGATAAAAACTTAATATTTAGAATATGACAACATTTTTAATCATGGATATTATCATAGATATTATTAACTTCTAAGTAGGTTTTTTTTACAATACCATGGCCCAATATCTAGAAGGAAAAGATAGAGAGGGAGAGGAGGGAAGAAAATTATAATACCATGGGCTACTACCATGGTTTATCAATACCATGGGCTATCTAGACTTTTTATTATTATGTTATGGATATAGGCTTTTAATTGATACAATACCATGGGTCAATACCATGTCTTATCAGTACCACATGCCCAAAAACAATAACTTATTTAAAAATAAAAATATTTTACAAATATTTTATTTTAATTTAATTTTATAACATTTTTGAATTAAATCTAAGAGAAAAAAGGTTTTAATTACTTTTGAGGTATATCTAAACCCTCAATCCTCACGACTACTAACAATATTTTCATAGAGATTAAATGAAGGTTTCAATAAATTAAAAAGTGAGAATATTTTTATATACACATATGTGAAATTTATATAATATAAATAATATTATAATGAAATAGGATAGATGCATCTTAACCAAGGATCCAACCCAAGTGAGAAAGCATAGTGATTAACAATGATCGAGGAAAGATAGTGTGTGATTATTTTAATTTTATTATTATTGTATTTTCTTTAACATGATTGATCCAAAATATGGGTTTAATATTTTGCAACCAATTATGTTTCTTGTTAATTTAGATACTTTCTTAAATACAATACAATGGGATCATATTTAAGAAAGAGAGTGAGATGGAAGGGGGAACAGAGTGTGGGAGAGGGACATAGAGGTGAGAGACACAATGAGAGAGAGAAAGGAGGAGAGAGAGGAGGGGGAGAGAGGGAGGAGGAGGG
Source organism: Pinus tabuliformis (assembly GCA_031772625.1). Classification (NCBI taxonomy): domain Eukaryota; kingdom Viridiplantae; phylum Streptophyta; class Pinopsida; order Pinales; family Pinaceae; genus Pinus; species Pinus tabuliformis. Next base: position 1,717,606,622 of record CM062817.1, on the reverse strand, counting down.
ATGAATTTAGAAGGGGAAAGAGAGGGAGTGACAAGGGAGAGATGAATATGGAATGAGGGAGAGAGGAGATGATGGAAGAGAGAGAGAAGGAGAGGGTAAAGATAGGGAAAGAAGGGGAAGAGAGGGAGAGAGATGGGAAGACATAGATATGGAGGGGGGAGAGAGAGAAGGAGAGAGGGAGGGAGATTGTGACAGAGTTGGAGGGTAGAGAGAGAGTGTGAGTATGATGGGGAGAGAGACGAAGGGAGGTGGGAGAGAAGGGGAGAGAGAGGAAGGAAAAGGAGAGAGTACTTTAGAGAAAGGAGAGAGAGGGGGAGAAAGAGATGGAGTTGGAAGGGGAAGAAAGAAATAGAGAGAGAAATGTGGAGAGAGAGAGAGAGAGAGAGAGAGAGAGAGAGAGAGAGAGAGTATGTTTTGGGGGTGAGAAGGAGAGACAATCAGAAATAGAGATATAGATGGGGTGCGGGAGGAGGTAGAAGAGAGAGGAAAAGAGAGGGATGGAGGAATAGGGATAGATGTGAGATAGAGATATATATGGAGACAGAGAGAGAGAGAGAGAGAGAGAGAGAAGGGGAAGAGATATAGAGGGAAAGGAAGAGGGAGAGATAGATGGGCAAATAGATAGATATTGGGAGAGAGGGAGCATGGCATATGTTTAGGGGGTTGAGATAGAGAGATAAATAAGGAGAGAAGGAGGGAGGTATAAATATAGATGGCACGACGAGAGAGGAAAGAAGAGAAAGATAGAGAAAGTTAGGGAGAGACAGATAGAGTGAGACGAGGGAGAAAGGGAGGGAAAGAGAGATAGGAGATGGGGAGGTAGATAGACATAGAATGGAAGGTAGAGAGAGAGGAAAGAAGAAAGAGTCTCACAGAGACAAGTACAGACATAGAAGTTAGATCTAGAAAGTCATGAATATTTTAGATATTCACTAAAATAGATGTATTGATTTCAATGTAGTTGCTGATTTCTAAACCTATTTGGTCACATGCACTATATCCATTGATTTCAATGTAGATGTCAATTTATAATTATATTTAATACCTTACACTAGATGCATTGATTTCAATGTCAATGTTGATTTCTACTCCAATTTTATTGCTTGGACACGATGCATAGGTTTGAGTGTAGATATTGATTTCTAATCCTATTTGATCGCTTGCACTAGATGCATTGATTTCAGTGTAGATTATGATTTCTAATCATATTTAATACCTTACACTAGATGCATTGATTTATGCATAGATGTCGATTTCTACTCATATTTGATTGCTTGCATTGGATGCATTGGTTTCAGTGTCGATATTGATTTCTACTCCTATTTTATTGCTTGCACAAGATGCATTGGTTCCAGTGTAGATATTAATTTCTAATCCTATTTAATCGCTTGCACTAGATGCATTTATTTCAGTGTATATGTTGATTTCTAATCATATTTAATACCTTACACTAGATGCATTGATTTCAACATAGATGTTGATTTCTACTCATATCTGATTGATTGCATTAGATGCATTGGTTTTAGTGTAGACATTGATTTCTAATCTTATGTGATTTCTTGCACTAGATGCATTGATTTTGGTATAGATGTTGATTTCTAATCATATTTGATTGTTTGCACTAGATGCATTGGTTTTAGTGTAGATGTTGGTTTCTGATTTGATGCAACAAGATGTATGATGTACACTAATTTCAAAGTAATTAGATTAATAGTGTGCATTGATTTCAGTGTAAGCACATCTCTACCTCCTCCATCTATATCTCTATCTCCCATTGTCTCTCCTTCTTTGTCTCTCTATCTCAGCCCTAAACATACACACTCTCTCTCTATATCTATCTATATCTCTCTCCCACCCTCCCTTTCCTCTCCCTCTCTCACTTCCCCTTGTCTCTCTCTAACATTTCTCTCTCTCTCTATATATATATCTCTCTTCCTCCCTCTCCGTCTTTTCCTCTCTCTTCTTCCCTTCCCCCATCTATATCTTTGTCTCCCCTTGTCTCTCCTTCTCACCCCCAAAACACACACACTCTCTCTCAATGTAAGAACATAAAAATTATTCAACCATTAATACAATACTTGAATTTCCATCCTAAATATTTTTTTTTTCTTACCCCAAATGTTTTCTTTAAACTATAAAATATTTATAATTGGGTACATTCTGATTATTCCCATTTTCCATCATTCAACATTGTTAATTACTTTGCATTTAAATGCAGTAATAGAAAATAACTACCATTGAAAATTATTTGGGGTTTAACACTCCATAAGTCACAATGATTGACTTTGGAGAAAACTACTATTAATATTAGAGAGCAAGGGAGACAAGGTATGTTGTTTACTACGGTAGCTCAAGTTAAATATTTGAATGGTCTATGATTCCAACTACTCTTTTAATATGATCGATATGAGAAGATGGAAAAATTAATAGGTGTGACAATAGGAACACTAGAAGAAAATAGTTTATTGATTGCAATGAAGATTGTTTGTAATTGATTATATTCTTAGTATTCACATTTTCTATCTATCAAAATTGTTACATTGACAGTTTGCACTCTCTCTCATCTCAACAAAATGAGGTAACTAAGCAAATTTTAAATTAAATTAACCAACTTAATCTTAGACATATTTAGCATATTTAAAATGATAAAAATAATTAAATGTTCAACAAATTTCCTATCACCTCACAATACTCAAACCAACCTAGATCCATCTTAACACAGGATCTATTAAGGGCAGAGAGAGATAAAATCTCTCGAGGTGCAAACCTTTCCTCAAGTTTTTTACTCAAAAAATAGGTTTTCACCTGAGATATTGGATCCATCTAGGTGCCTGATAGGTCCAGTGTTAAGATAGATCTAGTTTAATATGTCACGAGGCTTTTGATAAATTAAAAAAATGATCCATCAAGTTTAAGAGTGTAATGATAATTTTAATGAATTGGATTGATACAAGTATGGACAACTTATAATAATGGTGACATGCATTTATCAATATGATTTACTCAAAACAACTAATTTGTGTTTTTGAAAAATAATGAAATCAATAATAGTGATATGTATTTATTAAAATTTTTATTTAAAACAATGAATATTTTTTTACTTTTAAATAATAATATCAGTAATTAATCTTATAAAATTTGAAAAATTAAAATAAATAAAATCAAACAGAGAAGATAACATCCTCTGAAAAGTTGATGCTCATACATTATAAAGTATGTCCAATTAAAAACAAAAAAACATACCTAAAAATTTAATATAAAATTAGACATACACCTTAAATTTTGGTATACTAATATCATATATTCACTGTAATTCTAAAATATTAGATTATTTTTTAAATTGGTTAGACTAACCTCATATATTCACTTTAATTTTAAAATATTAAATATATTTATTATTTTTAATCATTGCTTTAATCATTTTGGGTTTTGGATTTTATATAAAAAGTAATAGAAACAAAGAGAGCTAATTAGCATGAAAGAATATGTATTCATAGAAATAAATTTATGAATAATGAAAATGAGATAAAATATTAATTTTATATAAGAAATGAAATAAGAATAAGTTTTCAAGATGAAAAGTTAAAAAAAAAAAATATTGTATTAAAATATTATTTATATATTATTATGAAATTAAAAAATAATTATATTAATTTTTTTATATAAAATTAATTATATTATATAAGTTTTTAATTCATATTTAGTGTAAATTTTTCACAATTTGATGAATTATCTATTCCATATTAGGAAAATAATAAACAAATCATACTATATTCTTAAAAACCTTTAATTTATGTTACATTTAAATTAAAAGATAGAATCCTATAAAATAAAGAATGGATTATTAGACCAATACTATATTTTATTAAATTAAAATTAAAACCGGATTATTAAGTGTTAAAAAACAATTCATCATAAAATTGGATTTAAAACTAGATTATTAAGTGTTAAAATCTAATACATCATAAAATTGGATTTTTTATTTTCACAATATAGTTGTTTTTTAAACTAGGAAAAAGGGTTTATAGGGTTTTCTACTAAAGTGGTTTCATTTTTAATTTTAGATTTAGTAACTACAATTTGTAAATTAATATTAATAAAATCATTTATAACTAGTCTTAAGGGTTAGCTCAATCGGTCAAATCAGTGCTTCACCAATCTAGAGGTCACAAGGTCAATTCTCCCCAAAAGCCCTTGGGGTCATGTCTAGATATAGGTCAAGGGGCTTGATCCCCTTTGAGGTCAATCTGCCCATTTCTTACCATGGACATAATGGCTACCTAGTGACCGCAGGTGCCGGTGAACCACAGTGGACGTAATGGCTACCCAATTTCCTAGTTCTTACCGTGGACGTAATGGCTACATAGTGACCGTAAGTGTGCTGGTGAACCACAGTGGACATAATGGCTACCCAATTTCCCAGTTCTTACCGTGGACGTAATGGCTACATAGTGACCGTAAGTGTCAGTGAACCTTAGTGGACGTAATGGCTACCGAGTTGCCCAGTTCTTACCGTGGATGTAATGGCTACCTAGTGACCGCAGGTGTCGATGAACCATAATGGACTTAATAGCTACCCAATTGCCCAGTTCCTATCGTGGATGTCATGGCTACCTAGTGACCGTAGGTGCGGGTGAACCACAGTGGACGTAATGGCTACCCAATGACCCCGAGTGCCAGTGAACCACACAAGAAAAAAAATTCAATTATAACTTAATAAAAATTTAAATATTCAAAAAAAATAATAAAAATTCCAACCATTTTAACCACTCCACCAAATCTTAGTTACCATATAATAACATAGTTATTAAGGTGAAAAACATAAAACTTTCATTTCACAAGGTTCTTTTCATCCATATTGACAAAATCCTACATATAATACCAAAAGAATGATGACAGATTTGTCTAAATAGAATCATGTAAGTAATCCACATTGTCATATAGCATGGTTTTGTATATAGATAGGTTGTACCCAAGAAAAAATTGAAAGAAGCCACAGTGTTATGAAGCGAGACCCTCGCAACTTCTCATTCAAACTATTTGACACATCTGGGAATAAAATTCCGCGCAACTAACAGCCACTACTGATAAGATGCTTTCTTTTTGTGATAAAAATATATAAAAAAAAGACCATAAAAGGAATAGGTGATAAAAAAAAGTGATGTGGCCATGACATGATAGAGACTAATAAAAAAATAAAAATTATGATATGGACAGTGGTTTAAAAACATCCCGTCATCGATAGACAATGTATCATGGACTACCAACTCATAACATTCATGACCTTCATATAATTATTGATTCGGAAGACTATCAAGATTAATGATTATTTTAAGGTGCTTTTATTGCAGGGTAATGTTTTAATATTTTATACAGTGTATATGGACATCAGGTATATATATACCCGATGTCTATATATATATAACTTATTTTTGTTGTGGAGTTTTTTTTAAATATGATTCCTAGGTTTATTATGATATGATGTATATTTGTATTGTTAGTTTTTGTTGCTATGGTTTATGATATTACAGTGGATGACTAGTTATCATGTATGTGGTTTATAATAGGAGTTATGGTTTATACTTGCTTAATGAGTTATTTTATGTGATTGATTATGATGATGATATTGCATGTATATTGATATTTTGGATGGATTAATTTATCATAATCGATAATTGAAGTGGAAATTTCACTCAAATGAAGGGTAGATATTTCAATGATGATATCTCAAAGATGTTGACTATTTGATCGTAATGTCTTGGAAGCTTGGGAAATGGGAAAAGACTTTTGAAAATGACCACCAACTTTATCTTGGGTAAATGAGTACAAGGGAAAAAGGATAATTCACCTTTACGTAGTTTTGGTCACTTGTAATTTCATCCTCAAGCCCAAATTTTCCCTTGCATTGCAAAGGGAGAGGCTAAGAGAGATCTTAGGGCAGATGTTATATTAAAATGAATTATAAAGGAAGAGTGTTTCCCATTATTGACCAAGCTAACCTATTCATGAGGAGATGCTCTATGGAAGTTAATATCATAAATGCAATGATGTTATGATAATGGGAGTTGAAAAAAACTATGTCTATGTCAAACATGTGGATTAAGGGATTCAAAGTGTACGTGCAACAAGAATAGATACTAAAGCATAGTATGCCTAGGTCCTTGTACCTTTTTGTTTTTCATCCCAATTGTATGACATCACTAATGCTTGATTTTGATCACCAACTTAAGGTGGTAGTAAGATCCTTGTAGGGAAATATATTATTGTTACTATGGTCTCAATCACAAGATAAGTTAGTAGTAAGATCCTAACTTAAAGTTGGGTGTCACTATTGTTGTGGTTGCGATCACCAACGTTTCTTAATAATACCCCCACACACCATAATCTTGAAGGATTTGGAGGAATTTTAAGTTAAAGAGCCTATCCATCATGCATAGGATGAACTATTGTAAGATTGATCTATTTTTTTGTAAGCACCTTTGAGTTATATCCATCAAAGTTCTTGTTAACTATGATTCAATTACCTCATTGAGTTTGAACAATTATGAGGGTCATTGCATTTTTTTGGATAGACAATAGATCCTTGGTACGATTTCCCATATTAATTATTAAATATTGGTTTGTGGGATATGAAGAAGATTGGTTCATGAGATTTTTATTTATATTATGCCTTATGCAAGCTAGAGTACAATTGGCTCACCCTTGAACTTCCACAAGCTTCAAGTTCAAGTATTCTATATAAGAGTATTTGATTGTGCATTGTTGGCTATTTGAATAAGATGACGTAGTGGTAAAATCTCTTTGGGTCCATGGCATGCCCTTAATTTGATATACTTGGTAGGATTATATATATATTTTTGGTGATCTATATTTGGCCTACTTATGGTATATTGTATTAGCCTATAATTCTTGTAAGCTAATACGGTGATGTTACTAGTTAATTTTATCATGTATTCATGTCTCACATTCTTTTCTAATCTTTTTTCATAAAAGGAATGTTGGTGATATTTACTTTATAAAGCAAATTTTTTTTCATAAAATGAATATTGGTGATATTTACTTTATAAAATGAAAAAACTCAAGAGACGTGTTCCTTAAAATGTGAGTATTATTTTGACATGTTGCTCTTTTAAGTGGGATGCAAAAGTATTCTGATTTTTTCTATATAGAATATAATGCAATCTATTCAATATAGTTCTAGCTTGAGTGGGCACATCTCGAGTGATTTATGGAGTTAACCTCATCCATAATGAGTTTGGTCAGTGTAGATCCTTTGTACGTTTGGTTTTGATTGTTCACACTAGTTTGGTAAACAATCACACCATAGAGTAGAGCCTATAGTTTGAATATGTAATGAATGTTAGAAAAGTTATGAGCCTCGCATCCCTTTTAACTGGAGGAATTGACCCTCCAAATCTATTTTTTTTGTTTGTTGTTACTTAATCTTAATGTGTATATATATTTTCACTAATAAAATATCATATTTGGTATTAGATTTGTTATCTCACCTATAACATTATATGATTGTTTTTATTTTTAATTTATAAAACTCCCAAAACTCATTCTCATCTAAATATTACATTTTCCTATAAAAATAGTTATCACACATTAATTTTTTACTTTTGAAATATATACCCAAAATATATATGTATATGTATATTATTTTATATAAAGTAGAAATTCATATATATAATATAACTATTCAATCTAACTATAATCCTATAATATAACTATTTAATTTAATTAGAGCTGAATATCCGATAGATACTTTTATTTAATTAATATAATATATTATAATATTTTCAAAATTTAATTAAATAATACACTTACTTTAAAGTCAAACCGTTAATTTTAATGAACTATATTGATTAAGGTAGGTGGCATGCATTTTTTAACATGGTTCATGGTCCTTTATAATGTTGGTTTCATGCAATTTTGAACAAGTTGCTTCATGGAGGTGATCTCTAATAAAGGTGATAAACACTTTTCAACATGGTTTATTGAAGATAATTGACTAACCTTTCGGAAAAACAATGAGATTAATAATCAATTTTGTAAATGTAAGGGAAAAATAAAAATTATAAACATTATTTAATTATTTTAGTGAGATTTATTAAACAAATAAAATAAGCAATTCGAAAAAATAATTTCAAAATTTAAGTATTAAATTAATAAATGCATTGAGAAAGTATTTACTATGTATACATCATAATTATAATGAAATTTGATAGTCTTTACTATTTAAAATATATTTTAAGTAATTTTAATTATTTTTTAATAAATTTGAAAAAATAAAATAAAAAATCACAAAATATTTTAATTGGTTAATTATAATTTCCAAACATTTTGTTTATATATATATATGAACAATGATCACTAAAATAATATTCGTAAATGGTTAATTATGGTTAAATAATTGTTTCTTAAATGATGATGATATATAGGAATTCATCTGGTATTTCATACAAATTACTTGAACCTCTAAAACATTCACTTTATATTGGGAAAAAAATTAACCAATCTTAATGTATCTTAAAATAATAAAAATAATAAGAATAACTACAATGCACCATAGTCCATGTCTCTGCCACTAATTAATGGATTAAACATTAGAAATATTTGAGCACAAAGCTCTTGGCATAGTGAAATCTCGTTGCATAAGTGTGTTGCCATATTTTAGACTTGCTTATATGTCTTATTGATGATATTTTAATATTAAATAATCCATATGTTTGTTGCAACATTTTTTTTTTGTAATTATAATCCATATCTCCATATTGTCAATATCACTATGTCTAATTCTATTCGCAATAACATCCATGCATATCATATTATTGGTAATATTTTAATAATAATATGCATATCTCTCTATTGTAAATATCTCTATCAATTGAGTAAATGTTGTGTAGAGTGGGATCAAAATTGTGTACAATGAAAGATATATCCAACATGAAATTAGTCTGCACAATTAAACATAATAATATTAATTCAAAATTTAAAGAAAGGACTTTGCATGAGTACAAATGTCAATGAACACTTCTTAGAAATAGATTAATTTTTTCAGAGTGTAGCAGAATCAAGTTATTCTATGCTCAAGACGTTTTCAATGAATTGATTAAAAAAATAGGCATATGTGCAAGGTTGTCGAGTAAGTTCATTGTGTAGAGGAAGCTTTCAAGGTTTCATTGTTCCGATAAGGCTTTCAAGGTTTAATGGTGTGGATCTTTGTATTTCACACAACCATAAACCTTGCACACAATTCATACACACTTACACTTATAAACACATTTTTTAATCACAAAAATTACAAATAATGTTGGTCCCCACCACTACGTCATTAGTTTGATCTACTAAGAAGTGTTGGTTGTATTGCAAATTTGTGTGAGTAATATTGGTAATATGTATTTATACTTCACTAACAAAAAAAGTTGTCTTTGTGTGAGAGTGTAGAGAGTGAGTGTGGAGAAGTTGATTGTGTGGGAGTGTAGAGAAATGTATTAATAACATTTTAATAATATTCATTATAACCTCTAGAAAGTGACAACTCTCCACAAGAATGCTTCGCATAATGATGCCTACGGAATAAAGTTCTTATGCAACCTCATTCTCCCAAACTTATCCCATCCTCCGCACAATGAAACATAATAATATTAATTAGAAATTTGTAGAAAAATACCAGCATAAGAACAAATGTTAGTGAACACGTCTCAAAGATAGTGTTTTTTTCGAATTGTGTGAGAACCAAATTGTTTTGTGCTCAAGAATTTTCCAAACAATTGATAAAAATTAGGCATATATGCAGGGTTGTGCAAGAAGTCCATTGTGTGAAGGAATCACAAAAGAATTACAGACAATATTGGTCCCCACCACTATGTTATTGGGTAGATCTAGGAAGTGTTGGAATTATGGCATTATGAACATATGTTGAACTTGATGGCAACCCTCTCTTAGACAGTCATTTATCTTATATACACCATGATGGGGACAAGAAGAGCCAAGAGGAGAGAAGAAAGGCCATATACTCATGTATTAGAGAAGAAAGGCCATATACGCATGTATTGGTTGGGTGCGTAAAACCCATATATATGCATTATATCCCCTTTCGGCGGTTACATGAATAATATAATTGCGGCATTGAAGTTTCGGCATATCGCATATCAATTATATATATATATATATATATATATATATATATATATATATATATATATATATATATATATATATATATATATATATATATATATATATATATGCTTCGACATATCGGCGCAATGGTGTTTCGGCTGTGTGACCTGGAAGCATATCGCAATGGACCCGATGAAGGCATTAATCATGGTTTATAATAATATCGCATCCGGCTATGTGACTTTGGTGAAATCCTCTGATTGCGAGTGGACCCGATGGTGGCATCAAACATGGATCATAATAATATCGCATCCGCCTATGTGTCTTTGGTGAAATCCTCCGATTGCGATAAGAGGGGTCGGACTCGATGAAGGAATTAAAAGCATTTCATATTAAATCGCATCCGCGGTGTTCGCCCATAAGCCTCCCACTTCAAATCGCCGATAGCGATGAAAGGAGCGGACCCGATATATTAATAAAGGCTGTTTAATGGGGCATATCGCATTTGATCCATCGGATCGGACGCCGGGCATGTATTGTTAGTGATGAGGAGCGGACCCGATATATAAATAAAGGCTGGTTAATGGGGCATGTCGCATCTGATCCATCGGATCGGACATGAGATGGGCAGGCACCGATAGCAATAAGGATTGGACCCAATATATTATTAGTTTGGATGCATTAAGTTAAAAGCCCGCCTTTTGTGGTTTTGGACCGCTATCATAGTTTTCCCACTTAAGCCTTCTCTTAAGAGAATTGGTCAAAACAGTTGCGCCTCAGGTTTCGGATCCTCTGGTTTCGATTCATGGTATTATCAAAAGCATGGCTATATAAAGAAAAAGGGGATCCGGTGGCAAGTATGGATAATGAATTGAAGATCTTAAGGGAGAATAGATCGGCATTCTTATGATCTGTCAAGGAGCAATCTACTGAACCGAATTCAAGAAGAATGCGCGCAGGACGGCAGATCCGCATCGCTTCGGGGGTATTGCAGTTCAGTTGAGAGCAGCAAACCGCAGGGAAGTAGCAGTCATTCCTTAACTCTGATATAGCGTCATCTGTTGATTTGATAAAGGTCTCTGGGTCCGGATATTGGGTTTGTCTTGTGTCTAGCCTCTAGGTGCTCTATAACATGTATGACCTCTGCATTATGGTATGATTCAGGCATATACAACCTCTGATTAAAAGGTGACCAGATCAGATATTTATTTATAGCTAGTGCGTGGGTGATCTGCTGTATAAAGAAAACATGAATTGATCTGAGGTTTGGGTACTTCTGAAGAATCATTTATACTTTATGATCAATTGATCTTCTTGGATCCAGTTTGAAAATTTATGAAAAGTGGTCCTTGAAAGAAGTAAGGGGGTTGTAGCTCCCTTCCAAGAGAGACTGGAAAACGAGAGAGAGTTGTAGCTCTCTGCAGGTTGCAGCCTACGTACTGGTAAAGGACTGCACCAGTACAAAATCATTGTAAAAGGAGTTTCTAATTGAAAGAAGATTGAGACTTGCAGCAGGTGGTTTTCTCCCACATTGGGTTTCCACCTTATATCATGGTGTTCATGTGTGTGACTTATGTGTGATGATCTGTTCTATTTTACTGCACCAGTTTACTGTTAATATGGTTGATAATGTTCTACTGAACTCATTAAGGATCAACTAACTGAATCATAAGAAGTTGTGGAAGTAGCATATATGAATCTGAATATGGAAATGAAAAAGTTTTATTAATGTGATAATACTGATTCACCCCCCCTCTCAGTATTATTTCCAACAGGAAGAAGTGTAGATCATATTGCGAATTGTGTGAGTAATGCTAGTAATATGTATTTATAATTCACATAGACAAAAAGTTTCATTCCTATGAAAGAACGGAGAGTAAGTGTAGAGAAGTTGATTGTGTCAGAGTGTGAAGAAATATATGGGTAATATTTAAATAATATTCATTGTAAGGTCTCCAAAATGATAGCCATGCATAAGGAAGCTCTACATAATGATCCCTACCAAATAAAGTTCTTATGCACCCTTGTTCTCATGCAAGCACCCCATCCTCCGCATTCTAAAATATCTACATAACGAAACATAATAATATTAATTCAAAATATCTGGAAAACACTCCAAATAATCATAAATGTAAGTGAACATTTCTTAGATATATACTGATTTTTTCATAGTGTAGTAGAACCAAGTTCTTTTATGCTCAAGACTTTGCCAATCAGTTGATTAAAAGTTTACTCATATGTGCAGGGTTGTCCAAGAAATCCACCATGTAGAGGAAACTTTCAAGGTTTCATTGTGTGGAGGAAAATTTCAAGGTTTCATGGTGCATATCTTCATATTTTATACAATGAAAAACCTTGCTCACAATTCATACAAGCTCACACTTAAAACAAATTTAATCGATTAAATGTTACAATTCTTTTGGCAAAAATCTCTTCGCACAGTGAAATATCTTCGGATAAGTGGGCCGCAAGGTTTTGCACTTATGAATACATATTATTTCTAATGTTTTAATATTAAATAATGCATATGTTTGTTTTGGGGCATTTTCTTCATAGCTATAATCCATATATCCATATTCTGAATATCATTATGTTTACCTCTATTCGCAATAACACCAAGGCAAGCAATGGATGCATATGACAATATTAGTAACATTTTAAAAATAAATAATGTATATCTCTGTATTCCAAATATCATTAGTAAATTGAGTAAATGTTGGGAGGAGTGCGGAAAAATGTTGAGTACAATGAAATCTCTCTGTACAATGATCCCTAATGAATAAAGTTCTTATGCACCCCCATTCTCCTGCACATACCTCGTTGTCTACATAGAAAAATCTCTCCACAATGAAACATAATAATATTAATTAGAAAACTCTTCACATAATCAAACATGATAGTGAACACTTCTTAGAGAGAGAGTGGCTTTATCACAATATAGAAGAACCAAGTTCTTTTGTGCTTGAGACTTTTCCAATGAATTGATTAAAAAATTAGGCATATGTGTAGGGTTGTCCACTAAGTCCATTTTGCGGAGGAAGCTTTCAAGGTTTCATTGTGCAGAGGATACTTTCAAGGTTTCATGGTGCAGATCTTCGTATTTCACACAATGACAAACCTTGTAAGCAATTAATACATGCACACACTTAGAATCAAATTTTTTAATCACAAAATTTGCAAACAATGTTGGTCCCCAACACTATGTTATTAGTTGGATCTAGGAATAAGTGCGACTGTATTGCAAATGTGTGCCAGTAATGTTGGTAATATGTATTTATACTTCACTAATAGAAAACGTTTTCTTGGTGTGAGAGTGCAGAGAAGTTAATTGTGTGGGAGTGCATAAATTTGTTGGTAATATTTTGTTAATATTTATTGTAAACTCCACACAATGATTCATGTTTAATAAAGTTCTTATGCACCCTCGTTCTCCTGGATGTACCCTATCCTCTACACAAGAAAAGCTTTGCATAATGAAACATAATAATATTAATTTGAAATTTGTAGAAAAATATCTGCATAAGAACAAATGTTAGTGAACACTTCTCAAAGGCTAAGTGATTCATCGCACTATAGCAAATTAAAGTTCTTTTCTTCTCAAGACTTTTCCAACCAATTGATTAAAAGATTAGGCATATGTGCATGGTTGTGCAGGAAGTCCATTATGTGGAGGAAGCTTTCAAACTTTCATTGTGCATAGGAAGCTTCAATATTTCATGGTGTGGGTCTTCATATTTCTTCACAATGGCACACATTGCACACAATTCATATATGGTCACACTTATAAACCTTTTTTTTACTTTCATAATTTACAGTCAATGTTGGTCCCCACTACTATGTTATTGGTTGGATCTAGGGAGAAGTGTGGATTGTATTGTAAATATTACTAGGTCTATTTCTATTTGCAATAACACTGAGGTAAATGGTGGACCAACACAATGTTATTAGTAATATCTGAATAATAAATAATTCATTTCTCCATATTCCAAATATCAATTGATTAATTAGTGACAAAGACAAAAGCTTAAAATCAAGGAAAATTAGATTGATCGTATATTTACATTGTTGGAGTGAGTTTGCAAGGACACAGTCAAGGGTTAGAGTGATAATTTGCCAAGTTTATTAGGCGCATATAACTCATATTATATTAAATTTCTTTGCACAAGCATTTGTTAATAATTGTGCAAAATTTAAGTTCCATAGAGCTATGAATAAAATTTATTATTAAATAAATTTAATTTGGTTATAAATTTAATTTAACTTTATTCATATTTATGATTTTTAGGTTTATAGTTTTTTAAGTTGGCCATTTCTTTTACAGAGCTTTCACTGTGCAGAAGAATATTCCTCTGGATAATGAAACTTTTCATTATAAACTACACACAAATATTACTTTGAATAAAGTTCTTATTCACACTCCGTCTCCCACACGTACCCTATCATACACACACTAAAGGCTCTGCACAATGAAACATAATAATATTATTTCGAAATTTGTAGAAAACTCTTCACATAAGCACAAATGTCAGTGAAAACCTCTTAGAGGCATGGTCATATTTTCATAATGTAGAAAAACCAAGTTCTTTTGTGCTCAAGACTTCACCAATCAATTGATTAAAAAATTAAGCATTTGTGTGGCGCTGTGTAGGAAGTCCACTATGTGGAGGAACCTTTGAAGGTTTCATTATGTAGAGTAATATTTCAAGGTTCCATGGTGCATATCTTTGTATTCTGCACAATGAAAAACCTTTTGCATAATTTATACATGCTCACACTCATAAACAATATGTTTTCATCATAAAATTTACAAAAATATACCTATGTTCATGTCTATACCTATAAAAATGGTTCCTCCTCAACACTATTTTATTAAGTGGATTTATGAAGAAGTGCAGACTGTAATGCTAATATCGATATGTCTATTGCTATTTGGAATGTCACCGAGGTAAGCGATGGAAGTTCGAAAGAATTCCATTATGCATAGGATGCATTTAAGCTTTCATTATGCAAATATTCACACTTTTCACTAAAGCCAATGTTAATTAATTTATTAATTTTTTTAAATGACACAATCAATGAAGCTAAATAATAGATTGTAGGTTGTAATGGCACAATCAAATATTAACTCAGGTGGCACTGTATGATTTTCATCTCATTTGAGAAATCAAATGCATGAAGCAACTTTTTGGTAAGTAAAACTTTCAACAATCAATTGTGTGGAGTAACATTGTGTGGATACTTGTGCTACATTTTGGAAGGTTTTTTGGTGCATTTTCCAGTTTAAATTGCTCAAAATTTGGCAAGAATGTTATTGAATCGTGAATTCGGGTTGAAATTTCTACTCAATATGAGTGTTGCACAGGTTATTGAAATAGCTAGATCCATATATGTAGTTAAAAAGTTAATTTTAAACAAAAAAAATAAGATATGGATAAAAAAAGCTTCGTTGGATTCTCGTCAAAAATTCAAAAATGCAGTATGTTTATAGAAAGCCCAAAGTAAGTATGAATTATTTATGATTATGACAAGTAGCTTTGAAACTGCCAACAATAACTGTAAACAATGGAAAATAAATATTATGCGTAGACATGATCAACTACGTCAATCATGAATTGATTTTGTAATTGAGTTGGTGTCTATCACTAAATCGCTGTCGAATTATTTTATTTTGATATTGGAGTATGAAAAAGGTTGAAAAAAACTTGATTTACCAACAATCTAATACACGTTCGAGCTGGTTGCCTACACATTTTCCCATGATTTATAACAAATGATTTCATCTACTAATGCTATCAATCATGACTTAATAGACCAATGCTAGTATTTTTTACCACCATTTTTCTTGTCCATTACTAGATTCGATCTAATTTATAGATTTATTGAAACATTTAACACTTTCAATAAATATCAATTGGAAATATCGAAGTGAATGTTAACCATGGGTGGTAAAATAAATTTCGAAAGTAGAAAACTATTTCATTATTTTATTTTGTTAATTGTTATTGATCTAATATTGTCAATATATGTATACTATGTTAGAGGAATTTACGAAATAAAATAAATATGAATTCATTGTGATCATGTGCATTGTTATGCACACACTCAATACAATGGTACAAAAACATCATGTACAAATATGATCACTTAGCTCGAACATAAAATGATTCCATAGTTCTGGTAATGTTCTATACGTTGGGTTGGTTATCTCTAACTAATAATCAGATAAATAGAAATGTCTCGTATTACCACTAACTCAGAAGAAAACCTGAAAAAAATGCTAAATCGATCAACCGAAAATATGCCAAAAGAGTTTACATTTAATCTTGCAATAAAAGCCCTTAATCAATTCTTTTATTGAAATCGTATCACTATATGTGGGCATCGATTGTACTATCAATAAATGTATGTGGATTTGTGAAATGCATGGCATAAAAGTTCTTCCATACATAATCCCATGTGCACAATAAAATCTCCACACATTGAAACATTATAATATTAATTGAAGACTTTTTTAGCCATGTTTCTTGGCCCAACCACATATACCAAAATGTAAATTTGGTTAACCATTATCCGTTAACATAAAATTGTTGTACAAAACAAATGTGGGAATAGATTAACATCTATGAAACATGCAAAAACTACTCATATTCACAATAACTTTTCTTTGTGGAAAATAGATGTATCGAAAAAGTATATGAAAATGAAAATTTATACGAGGATGAAAAACATTTTGTCTCTAGTATGGAGATTTAGAAGTTTGCACAACCAAAAAGGCTTCACACTTCACATTCCCCACTTTTTTCTCACCCTTTCTAATTCTATTATATTATGCTCCTCTCTTATTTTTGTATCTACATTTATTATTATTGTTATTTCTGTGTAATTAGGAATGATTTCTTATTGAAGTAAATTGTGCATAGTGTGGAGGTCTGAACAATGAAAACTTGAAAGCTCCATTCAAACTCTCACACAATACTAGTGGTTATTTTATAATTAATAGATTGTGTAGTTTGCAATGGTTCTCGCAATGAAATATTAAGATCTTCTTCTACACAATGGATTTCCTCTGCAATCCCACACATATGCATTTGTGTTATTTTGAACCTATACATTAGTATTAATATTTTAATGCTTTGAAAATCATGTTTCTAGATTTGATATTTTAATTCATGTGTGGTTTTATCATTCCGTCTACGTGTGGGTGCATTGATTGAATATGTGCATAGGTGCATAGTAGGTGAATTCGATGCTAATAAGATTGGCATTTTCTTACAATAATGTTTTCTATTAATCATAAGATAGGCATTGGAGCATTTAAAACATCAAAACTGACTTTGATTTCCCCATATACGACACCTTTGAAATTGATATGAGCATAGAATTTTATTAATACCATAAAACTAATTCTATTTTTGTTAACTAAATATATTCTACCAATACGATGTTAATATTGGAAAGATAGATAGGCAGAAGAACATAATCATGTATAAGGAAAACCGAGAGATTTTTTTGACAAGTTTAAAGTGCGGAAGTACTACTGCCTTTTCATTATGAATCTAATCGGGGTAATCGATGAATCATTTTTTAGTTATAGTATTGCCAATTAATGTAGCCTACAATGAGGGTTTTCTTTGTTTACATTTTCAAGCAATCTAGTAATGGTAAGGTTATTTTTTCCTGCATTGTGCAACAATATTAGCATTACCTTTTATTTTTTGTTGAAGAATTTAAATATTGTCAAATAGGTTTTTTGGTTTATTGAATGATTGAAATTGGGTTTAATGTTATAATTTCCATTGTGCGAATGTATAGAAGTGCTCAAGAGTGTTTTCTCTGCATTCCCCAAAGATCATCTTCATTCGTACCAAATACTATGCACTCTATACTTTTTCTCAAAAAGCATACGAACGTGCAGAGATTTGTTCAGATGTGGGGATTAAATGTGAGAATTTGAAATCCATATACACTACCAAATATCATTTACCAATTCTAATGTTGCGTATTGTAGTGGTTTTTACCACAATTTAATATTTGTGTTTATAACATATTATATCTCACAATAACTATAATGATAATAGGAAACGTACAAACTCTTGAAAGAATTTTTTACATTCTCACAAAGTCATCTTCTTCTGCACCAAATGCTATGCATTTTGAGTTTATGCATGGAATTGGGTTACACTTTTTGGCAAAGAGAGGGTGCATTTTGGTTAAAAAAGGGAACTCGATTGAGCCAATTTAAGTTCTTGAGTGAGTTGCTTGAGGGGCTAAGAGATGGCTCTATTGATGGTTAAAACAAACCCTCGATCAAGATCCTATGTTACTCAAGGTAACACAAAATTAGGATCAATATATGGTCTTGATCGATCCTTAAATCTTGATCGAGCAAAATAACATGTTTAATTGATCCATTAATGTGGTTAATCCAAGACTCGATTGAGTTTATAGCTCGATCAAGCCTCTCATTAACCATGTTAATGGTTCAATGGAGGGTTTCTTAAACCTTTGGCCAATGTATTTTAAATTGTTAAACACATACATGGAGGAGGCAATATGAAAGATAAACATTAGATTACTTTTCTTATTCACAACGCTACATATTTATAATACATAGGAATGACCCTTGGTTTCATATTCCAAGTGGTCCCTTGGACTCTCTTTGGCTGTTTAGCTTCCACACCAAACCTTAGAGGATTAGGTGTCCAACATTCCCCCCCTTAATCTGAAGGGTCATGTATGAGTCCAAGAAGAGAGTTATAATACAAAACATGAAAAAATGCATGGCAGCACTAGGATGAATGTGCTATTTGAAATGTTGGCATAAATGGAGGTGGTTTAAGGATGACCACCAACAATGGAATGCTTAGTGCAGTTCCTGGAACACTTCCAGGTTTGGCAAGAAGCTGAGGTATTCTGCTGAGGAAGTGCTCCTGATGTTTTGAAGAGGGAAACCTTCAACCTTAAAAGGGAGGTCTCAGCCCGCATAAAAAGGGAGAACCTCAACTTGAAAAGGGAGGTTTCAACCCGTGATGGTTTAAGGATGACCAACAACTCTGGAATGCTTAATGAAATTCCTGGAACTCTTCCAAAAATGGCAAGAAGCAGAAGTCTTCTACTAGAGGAAGTATCCCCAATTCTTTGAAGAGGCATCACCAACTTAAGACATGCTCAAGGGAATCTTTGTCTCTGTCTACAACTTTGAATCTATTATGGCAGGTTGTGGCTTAGGCTCGCTTGATGTGGCTTTGAAGCTTGTAGATGACCATCACTTCCCTCCTTGTCAGATACAAGGTGAGATGATGGAGAAAACTAAACTAGAAGATTGTTCAATACTCTAGAACAAGTTTTGACATATGATTGAAATATGTTCTTGGTTGTTGATGCCCATTGCCAAGAAGTGATCCATCCAAGATGAATCTTTGTTCTTGCAGGAAGCTTGTTTTTGAAGCATTTGCGTGAAGAATGAGTATGCTGACCACAATGCTTCCATGGATGAAGATAAAAAAAAAATGATCTTTCATATGGCCAACTCCGTCACATTTTTGGCATTTAACAACTTTTGACTGTGAATGTGGAGGAGCATAATCTAGAACAGGTGAAGGTGAACCGTCGTGAAAGAATCCAACATTTTGAAACTAGATGGGCTTTGAGTAATCTAGAATGTGAAAAGAAAACTCCTTATCATATCCAATGCATGTTATGTGTTTGTTATGGACAAGCTCTTCCCAAGGTCTGATGACTAACTTGGGAAGTGCAGACTAAATTTCTTCATCTCCATGTACAACTACTCCTGAGAGGGGCTCAATAGTCTGATCAATTTCTAGTTATTGATGAGAATGTGTCTCAAACAAAGAATTTTCCTAAACAAAGATAGGTTCAGAATCATTACTATACTTTTGTAACTCCTCTTTCTGTAGCTATGATTCAAGCTGCAAAAAATCAATCTTGTCTTGTGCATTTTGCAGACAAGTCTGAATGTTTGAAAGAGAGGATTTTCCAATTTTAACTATGCTGTCAGCCGTGGACCTCATTAGAGTTTTTAGTAACTCTAATAAGCCATGAATTTTTGTCGTTATTTAACAAAATCAGGTCAACCAATGACCACAAATTTACTTATAAAGGAAAATAGCTAGCAATGCAATGTTCTTCAAAATTAAATACCCCCAATGATAAGAGGGGAATCTACTCAATTGATAATCCTTTGCAAGAAATATATACTTTCCTTGAAAGATGATTCTCCTTTGTGTTTGCGGAACTTGGAAAATCAAATAATTAAAATAACTTCATTTAAAACTTGGACAAGTGAGAAAATCGAATAATTTCAACACCATGGTCGTGAGGTATACCTATAGCAGTTCACATACAAAGGCTCCAAGGATAATTGAGCCTGCACTAGAGGGAACTGCTGACAGAATGACCGTAGAAAGGTCCCAATAAAACAATTAACAACCTCTATTTTCAAATTTCTAGGAGTATAAAGAGTGATAATAACTACCCTTCCCTCCTTCTGTAATTATACAATTTTGTTTCGTTTTTCTGCAAAATTGAAAAGATCTAGGATTTTAACGAACAAATAATTCCTTCAATGGCTTCTGGTCGGGCTTGACTGCAACTTTCTTTCATAATTTTCATTCAATGCCACAATTATTAATTAATAATACCGTAATAGACAATTGCGATATATCTTCAGCTAGGAAGAAGCTTAGTGTTATATACGAGTGTGGTATGTCGAATGGCAGCGTGGTATGTCATAAGAGTATGCAGGAGCGGTGTGTAAAATGAAGTAGCATTTGGGAGCTACGCTACAACAATGATGAATGAACAACGATGAAGGTTGGTTTCATTTACACACAATGGAGTCAGGAAGGAGGCGGGAATGTCACAAGAGTCGAGCTCCATACAGTTAATAATAATATATGGGAGTCATACCTCATTATACAGGAGTAATTCTGACATTTTCGAAGTAAGACCTTTCAAACCCCTTGCGACTTTAGTGAGGATCCTTCTTTCTCATATTGAAACTGCTTGGGCTATTGCAACTTCTCTCCAAACCCTTGAACAAGATCTTACCCAAAGCATTCCTCCATGGGCTTTCAGAGAATCTTGGTGGTATTTATAATACAAGAGCATTGTATCACAGTCACCAAAGTGAGGAAGGATTCAAATAGTCAGGCTCAGATTTAAATAGTCAGTTTGTATGATATATTCGCATGCAAACAATGGTATGGCTTGACCGTATTAACGCTACCATGCTATGGTCTATGTAACTACTTTATACCCTCCAAAGTAATATGTTACATAGAAG
This sequence comes from Pinus tabuliformis, assembly GCA_031772625.1. Classification (NCBI taxonomy): domain Eukaryota; kingdom Viridiplantae; phylum Streptophyta; class Pinopsida; order Pinales; family Pinaceae; genus Pinus; species Pinus tabuliformis. The sequence goes on along the minus strand of CM062817.1, from coordinate 1,717,585,189 downwards.
AGTGGTATAGTGAAAGGAGGTGGCGGTATGGAGAGCGTTCAATAGTCATTCAACAACGTTCAGATGGTTGGTGGCATATGGGAAGTCAACATAAGATCGTGATTATGAACTGCTATAGGTGGTGGTATGGTGGTTCCGAGTGTTACAATAGGAGGTATACGTTTGGGAGCTGCGCTACATTTGGGAGAAGTGTTTGGAGGACCGATTGCATGGGAGTGTATTTCAAGATGTGGAGCAGAGAGGCATTTAAGATGTGGAGCAGAGTAGAGGGTTGTATGGAAGCAGAGAAGCCAGTGGTTTGTGTTATGGTAGTTCAACGTATGGATAGCAAATTGGAGACCAAAAATGGTGACCTGCAGATTTCAAAGGATAGAGAAATGGCAGCGAAAAATAGAGACCTCTTGATTTCAGAGGTCAGGGAAATAGTCATTTAGACTAAGGTAGAGGAACCACCATGCATAAATGTGTCAGGGATGGCAGGATAATGGCTAAAATTGGAGCTCAAGTGAGCTGGGAGCATTATAGCTGCACTTAATGAATATAGTCTTCAATCTCCTAGTTTCGTTCTTCAATGCAGAATACAACTACAACAATCGATTACAATTCTTTCACATGACTAACAGTAGAACTGGCCATAGAAAACAATCACTCATATCAGGTATTACACATGGAGATCACCACACACATAGACATTCAAAACGTTTAGAATTCCTTTAACCAAGGTACAGAGACACAATGCAAGGAAAATCAATTGTCCATTCCAACATGCGGCGATATATGAAATGCCAATGCATGAATCAACCAACCAATAGTATCACTACAACCAGACTTCATGACCCACATAACATCAATGGTCAATGCATAGGTCTAGTGAGAGAAACACAACAAAAGGCAACAAGAAAACAGTGACTCAAATATGAGAAGGGTCAAAATTCGCCCACTCTGATACCATGTTAAACACATACATGGTGGAGGCAATATGAAAGATAAACATTAGATTACTTTTCTTATTCACAATGATACAAATTTATAATACATAGTAATGACCCTTGGTTTCATATTCCAAGTGGTCCCTTGGACTCCCTTTAGTTGTTGAAGTTCCACACCAACCCTTAGAGGATTAGGTGTCCAAAATAAATTTTATATCAAGTTCTCAATTGAGCATTTTAAGCACTCAATTAAGCTGATGAGTTCCTAAAAGACAATTTTCACACCCCTTATATAGATTTCTTTGCAACACCATTTTGTACCCTAGTAGACTTAAGGAAGAATTTGACCATAAGTGGCGGAGATGATCATGTTGGGTTCGTGAAGGAATCCTCTATCCAATGGTATTTGAGTTTGGTATTTTTGAAATCTTATGATGTTTTTCATCTAATTTCTTTTAAACATAGTGCATGAATTTTTTTTAGATAGTTTTGGAGGCACTAAATAAAAAATCAATAACATAAAATATACAGAACGAAATTTAAAAAAAAAATACAAGTATATTTGTTTACAAGTCCTCAAAATAATGCTATTAGTTTTTGAATTTATTTAAATAGTTGAAAAAAATCTTACATGAACATGTGTCTGCAAAATGCAATTGAAATATTACTTCGCCAACTTCGAAAAATAATAAAAAACATAATTTTGCATAATTTTTTTTAATATGCATAACTTAGTTCTCTCTAAGTAGATCATGCTCATGTATATACATTTTAAAAATTACACATTTTAGACTAATTTATGCTATGTGAACACACACATACCTCTTAATATGTGCAAAAAATTGTGAGGACAAGAATTTCATTTAATGGAATATTTACAAATTATATGAAACTAAATATTTTTGCAAAAAATATCATTAGGACAACAACATTGTTTTCCACAAATCGTCCTTTTACTCTAAATCAAAATTCACAATTATTATATGAATTTTGAGGGCTTGAATTCGATAAAAGAGTAAAATTTGGAAATTTCATCGCCACAGTTGGCCCAAAATTTTAGCCCATCTTCATGCATTCACCACTCCATTTCTTTTCGCGGAACATGTATGAAAGTGAAATAATTTGTTTGGATGCAGAGAGTACATGTGGAAATTTAAAAGCCATATACAATACCAATTCTCATTTATCAATTTTAATGTTGTGTATTGTAGTGGTTTTACTGAAGTTTAATATTCGTGTTTATAATATATTATATCATGCAATCTTTCTAATGATAACAAGGAATGTGGAAACTGTTGAACGAATTAATCTAATAAATAAATGCATAAAATTGGAATTCGTACTTAGCATCCAAGAATTAATTAATGATAAGTACTATTATTAATATTTATTTAGTAAATCCAAATGCAATCGCATTATTGCAAAAAAATCTTAATACCATTTACTCTAATTCATTGTGTAATGATTGCTAGTTGCAAAGATATCGATAGAGTGATATGGCACACAAAACCTTCAAATAACACCCATAACACACATGAAGAGTAGATATATCTTAGATAAGATATGTGTGGTGGTTTGAGACCTTAGTCATGTCCATTAAGCTACTAGAGAAATTTTGTCTGGGGACTAAGGATGTTATTTTCCTTCCCTATCCATCGTAAAAGCCATAAAGCCCATTCTTATTAGGAAAAACATACTAATTGTGCTCATATTTCCATTATAATATTTTGTTGATGGACATAAAACATGAGAAATAGTTATTTTAGGCCTAAGGCCCTTTTTCATTCCTTGGTCAAGATATAAGCCCTAACTCCCATGTATGATGTGGAAAACCTCATAATGGAGCCCTTATCGTAGATGGAGGCCTAAAATCACTCAAAGATGATTTATATTGTTCTTTGTGGGCTTTTGCATGCATTGTAAACTAAAGAAGTTTCATTTTGGGCTTGAGGCCATTGTTTTCATTCATTTTCCATGGTACAAGACAAAGACCCATAATTCTTACTATGTAAAACATAGCAATGACACTAAAGATCCCCCATAGAGGCCTAAGATCTCCTATAGAGGTTGTGTGTGGTTCTTTGAAAACTACTTCACAAATATTAATCATAAAAGATTCAAATAAGGCCTAAGCCTCTTATGTTCTTATTTTGAACAACTCTACACTTGTAAGCATCGTATGTGATTTAAAAACCCCCTAATTTCATTAAGGTCCAATGATGAGGCTCCAACACCCAATCATGGTGTGAAAAACCTTTTAATGGAAGACACACCCCTCATAGAGGAAAAATAATATCCCTTAGAGAATAAAATTAATGTTGTGGTTTGAATCCTTTTTAATGGCCACTAATTATTTAGGACTTAATTCCATTCTATAAAATTTGCTTCCTTGGCCATAATAAAGGCCATGAGACCCATTCTTATTATGTAAAACATACTAAATGTAAATATTCCCAACTACAGGTCTTGTTCATGGAAGTTGAGAATGAAAAAAATTAATTTATGGACTAAGGCACTTGCTTTCATCTCCTAATCATAACATAGACACTAACTCCCATATGTGGTGATAAATACCTCTTATGGTGCCCATATACTGACTTAAGACCAAAGATTCAGTAAAGAAGATCTATGTGGTTTTTAAGTCTAGGTCATAGCCTTTGAGACCAAAAAGCTTCTTGTAAGGCATAATGCCCTTGATTACCTCCCCTAACCATGGTACATTGCTTGAATCCTATGGATGGTGTGAAAAAATTCCTAATAGAATTGATATCCTATATTATCCCTAAGATTATTTAGAGATGATCTATGTGGTTGTTCAATGTCAAATTCATGGCCCTTAAGCACGAGAAGCTTCATTTTAGAAGTAAAAAGCTTTTTCTCCTTACCCCATACAAATTTTTATTATGCAAAGAATAGTAATGATGCCCATATTCCTAATCTAAGGCCCTTATCATGTCCATTGGTAAAGGCCTTGAGAATTATTCCTAGTCTGCAAAATGTGGTAATATTACTAAAGATAAAGGTCCCATTAGAAGTTTATCCATTGTTCATGACATTTCATAATGTTGAATGTGGGCAACTAGCCTCATTGTAATAGGAGGAATCTTAGTTCAAAAAAATAATAATTGTCAAAGTTTTAGGAGGGGGTATGTTATCATACATTTCTATGTCTATATTGAAACAAGAAGAAACCTTGACATGATTTTAATGCTGAGTCTTTTAATTTATCCCAATATATGAAAATTTGTGGCCACATAAAAAAAGTTATACTCTGACACACATAAATATCATTGGCTAGAATCACTAATTACATTGATTAAAACTTAAATTTTACATATTAAATAGTTTATATACAACTTAATATCGTGTTTATTTTTATTAAAACCTTAAATTAATAAAATGTATACTTTTTTTAAAAATATTATTATCGTATTTAATTTTTTATTTTAAATAGTATATATATAATAAGTATGCCTAAAGAATTTTCTCTCTAGAATTGGTTGGGAAAACACTGTTCAACCCAGCCAATCTCCTCTCTCAACACGTGGAAACCATTGTCAGTCACTTCATATAGGGTTCTCCGAGTCAGTTTACTCCACATATAAAACTCAACCACAATTTCAAAAGCATTTGCAACAGAAAGAGTGGCTATTGATTTTAAAATCTTTTGCAATAGAAAGAGTGGGAATTAATTTTAAAGCATCATCAAATCTCGATTGGACAATGGAATTGTGGGCAACACTGGTGCCACCGGGATCTAGGACTTGTCCAAGCTACTTGATGTCTTGCCTGAAACCATCTCATGAGATGAAATTTTCCATCAAAATGCGCTTCTTTTGAAGGGCATAGAATGCAGTGACCGAGATGATGCATGGACTTTTTCAAAAAACCCTAAGACCTCCACAATTTTTACACCTAATTCAATTATTTCCTACCACCTCCATATAAAATTCTTGAGATACATTACACCAATGACACCCATCTCTAGTTATGCAAAGAATTGTTATATGAAGCCCCCAAAATCCATGCCCACATTATTTTCTTTTGCTTTTGGGTCCCTACACAATTCATCACTTAGACTAGCAAAAGCATTCCTTGTACAAAATTTCCTTATAGCCTGTTGAACTTTGAGGACTCTAGGTAGAAGTCATTTTCCCCACCACAACAGTAACTTCATTAATAAAATCTGTGAAGATATCAGGCAGGGAAGCGGGATCTCTTACAGTAGGATTCAGTGCCTTCCACATTACCCCCATTGACGATCACACTCGTCCTATTGAGGACACAATTAGAACTAGCAATGGCCTTCCAATTCTTCAATTGGGTAGAACGAAAAAATGGCATAAGGCACAGTTTACAGAGCTGGTGCATCATGGTCAATATTCTGAGCTTTTCGAGAATGTTTTAAGATGAAATGACCCTAATTCGCCACTCAATATCAGGTCATGAGACTTGCAATGAAGTATTTGATGAGCCTCTAGAGACCTCAAACTAGTGCAATTGGAATGTTGTGGTGTTTGATACGATAATCAAGGCTTGTGTCCAACATGGGAGCGCACAGGATGTTCTTTGATATTTAGGCTAATAGAATTTATTGAGTCTATTCCTCACATCGTTGCTTGCAATAACATTCTGAATGGTTTATTAAAGTCCAATGGCATCGATATGTGCTAGGAAATCTATATTAAAATGGGTAAGAGACAAATACCTCCCAATGCTTTTACTTTCAATAAAATAATTCATGCTTTATGAAGTTAAGGTAACTTGGAAGAGGGCTTTTAGTTTCATATTGTAACATCTAATACTCTCATTTATGGGTATTATAACACCTCTCCACTATATAGAAGTTACAAGAGAACCCTCTAGAATATGGTACTCCATGTGTTCGATAGAATTGTAGTTGCGCACTTGGTGCATGGGGTGAAAATCCTCGTCACTCCCCTCTTTAATTGCATGTAGAGTCGATGGGATGAGGGGTAACCTCCCCAAAACCCATTTGTCACTTTTGTATCCACCCCATCATGGAATAATTAAATTGTATTTTTAACAATATTGTCCAATTTCATTGATAAGAAAACCAATAATATATATATATATATATATATATATGGTAAAAAAGTGATAATATGTAGTTTACTCAAGAGATCACATAGTAATTATATGCTTATGCAATAAAAACATGTTCACATTTTAAAACTTATATTTGTGGAATTTTTACGCCGAAAAGTGTTTTCTCTATGGAATTGGCTTGGCAAACACTGTTCAACCCAACCAATCTCCTCTCTCCCTTTTCATCATTTCCGTGTATCATAAATCAATGAATGGAAACCATTTGTCAGTCACTTCGTACATGGTTCTTTGAGTCTCATTTACTCCACAAATAAAACCCAACTGCCATTCCAAAATATTTTGCAACAGAAACAACGGAAATTGATTTTCAAGCATCATTATATCTCTGACAATGTAATTGTGGGAAGCACTGGTGCCACTCGGATCTAGGACTCATTCAAGCGACTTGGCAGCTACGTCAAAGTTTTTGTCGACGTGTCTCACATAAAACTTCAGACACTTGAGAAGGAAGATTGTGTCAAGAACCATGAGTAACACCAAGCTTTCTTCCTTGTATTCGTGGAAATTGTGGTAGTTGCTCCAAATTTGCCATTCGTGCCTCCTAAACTCCTCCACAATCGTTGACTCAAACTTTAGTCTGTTGATTCTTTTTGAAATCTGTGAGAAAGTTCAAGTTTGTAGTGCTCCATGTCATAGAGATCAGATCTCCAGTGATGATAGGGGCCGACAAAAATGGAATGAGGAGTGTATGCTTGAGGTTTCACTACCAATAACTCTTTGTGCACATTAAAAATGGACATACATAATTCCTTCACTTCTTCTTATTCTTCTTGATCAAAACTTCCCTTGATTTGAGTAACCTAACCATTCTTATTGATCTTTAATTGAACAGCAGTTGTGGACTCCATGATTTTGAGTCAAAATCAGATAGTCTCACAAGAAACAAAGGAGAAGAGGTGGGAAATATTTGAGATACTTGAGCGACTACAAAATCTTATATGGATATTATCTAGTTAATGAATACATAGACCTGATCGAATGAAATGGGTACTAAAAATTTTCCTTATTTCCTTCCTTTGAAACAAGACTTATATCATATTATCTAACACCCCACATGGGTCCTTATACAATGCCTTTTTCGACAATATATTTCACATGTTTAACACGATTTTTATATTTATGCAAAAAAGTGTTTTGTTTATAGAGTTGGTTGGGCAAACACTGTTTAGCCCAGCCAATCTCCTCGCTCCATTTTCATCATTCCCTCCCATCAAAATTCAACACCTGGAAACCATTTTTTCCTTGTTGTTAGTCCCTTCATCTGTAAATGGGTTCTTCAAGTCTCATTTACTGCACATATAAAACATATATAACTATTGGCTCATAGGTTCCAACGATATAAATTCCAACACCATTCTTCAAATGCCTTTGTTCGTTCTGCTTGTTCCAACAATTCCATGAAGATTGTTGCGAGACGGTTGCGAAAGGATAGATGCTTCCCAACACCGATACGGACAATGTAGCCGTTGAATGTATCATTTTGTTTTCCCCATTTCTACACCAAAAATAAACCACATGTTCTTTTTTGTTGGACCCCTTGGTAGCCTTTTCCTTCTTAGCAGCCTTGGGCCCCTTGACATTTGTTTCAGGCTCTTTCGTAACAACTTCCTCAGTGGCGATAGAAACTCCTTCCACAGAATAATTCTCAGTAGATGTGGGAGCCATGGTTGTGTTTCACAAGTTTAAATCACAAGAAAATCTCAGAGAATTACAGGGGACTTACGACTCCAACACACAACAATGCAAACATGTTAATACAATCAAATAATGAGCATGTATAAATTCAGGAGAGCAATAAGTAAATTCAAGATAACATAATGAAGGAATTTATTAAGTGACTAATGTAGCATGGACGCCTTCTGGCATGTAAATTAATCGAATGAACTAGCTTGACAACCACATGTGACAGTGATGCAAATTTTTGAAATGCCATGTATGAACCAAAACAGAGGACAATCACCAGTATTTTGATTGCCAAACAATGCCACTGAGGTTCCTCTTCTTCATATCTAGCACCAATACAAATTGAATCATTGAATGTATACTTTAGAGACATGAAGATTATTCAATGAAGAGCAAGTTGGGCTCTTAGAGTTGTCCTCTGTATTCAATGGATAAGAGTTTGCACTATCATGAACTCCTTGTTGTCATTATGATATAGGTGTTGTCCTTGATGGAAACTCACTCATCGGTCAGTTCAAAATTGATAAAGGGAAACTCACATTGTAATAGGTCAATTCAGAGCTAACAGGGCAATGGTATAGAAGAACAGGAAGTTGTAACAAAGGTCTACTAATCAGAATCAAGAACTTGAAGGAAAAGGATGTTCTGAGGTAGTTTAATTTGTATACGCAGGTTCACCTTGTCAAAGAGGCATATACAGATGGGTTAACAGAAAAAAAGAGTGTATACATATGCACACACTTTCATAAGAGAAAAAATGTGTATGGGTTGGAAAATCGAGGAAATTCAAGATTAAATAATACCAAGGGTCAATACCATGTTATTAGCCCACAATATTTAGTAGAGTAATGTCTATTTGATCTCATCTAAGAATACCACAAGTTCTAAGTGTTGTTCTGGTCCGAGGTATTGAGAAAGGCCAAAAAATATATAAGGAAGAGAAGATCAAAGTGTGAAGTGTGCAAGTGAGATGTTTTATCATGAATACTTCTATCTAAAGTACATTTTATGTTGTAGGGGCTATGATTATGATATAATCTGAAATATTGTATGCACCTTGAATTCAATGTTGGATCAGTATCATGAGACCTGAAATGACTTATCATTGAATTATATGATATTGGTTGGGCTAGATCTGATTTCTTACACATGTTTTATTCTTCAAATGTCATGATCTGGGTATGTCTAAAATCTGGAATAGCAGTAAAGTCGTAAGTTATTATTTGCAGATATATACGTTGGTTTTCCTTGGTGAAGGCATGTATACACGATGGTTTGAAGCTTCCAAGTAGCATATACAAAAGAAAATATTGTTATTTAGAAATGACTAATCTATTTGATCAGTGTTGTTGGTTTACTATTGTCTGTCAATGATGTCTTATTAGATCTGAAAGTACAACTGAACACATAAGGAGATTGAGTCTGATTGATTGATTGCTTAAGTGAGAAAGGTGATATTTACTACTAACTATATAGATCTCTGTAATTTGACAGTAGATGTTCAGAATATTTTTTGTTGGTAAAAATTTAATAAAGAAGCTTTTATGATTTAGAAGTTTTCGAGGTATATGTAGGTTTGGTTAAAGGAAGCAACGTACACACGTAGTTTGGGTTCATTAAAGTATAATATGCATTATGATGTATTATTTTTGAGGTTGCAACTAGTTTTGAATGATGAAGCAGGTTTTTGGGTTCAACACAGTGTTCTTGTCACAGTGATTTCACTGTTCAGATTGACTGATTGTTGGTTGATGTAGTTATTATTATAGAGTTTGGGCTTCAAAGTTTCTGATGGGTCTAGTGTGAAAATTTGATGAAATGAGGCCTTCATATTGTGTTATTGTGTACCAGGAGAATCCAATGTGAAAATTTATGAAACGTGGTCCCTCGTGGAAGTGAGAAGGTCATATCCTTATGTAGGTCAGCACCTACGTACTAGTAAAAATATCAGCTAGTACAAGAGCTAGTGGGGTGTATCTCCCTTCCAGTAGAAGCTGGAGAACGAGAGAAGGTTGTAGCCTTCTGCATGTGGGTTCTTGCGTACTGGTGTGAGTCTGCAGTAGTACAATATTGTAAACAAATTTTGTTTATATTAAAAAGAAGACAGAGATGACATCAGTAGGTGGTTTTTCTCCCGCATTGGGTTTCCACCTTAAATCTTGGTGTTCATGTGTGTTTCTTATCTGTGATGGTTTATTATGTTATTACTGCACATAGTTACTATATAATAAAGTACTAATGCACTGATTAAACATCAACACATGGTGAATTAACTAAATCATAAGTTCTGTAGGTACACGTTGTTTTCTTTAATCACAGTTGTGTGCACATGCAAGTTGAATTCATTGAAGTAAAGTATATAAATCTGATTGGGAAATGAAAAAATATTTAATTTTAAATACTGATTCGCTCCCCCTCTTAGTATTATTTCCAACAATTGGTTTCAGATTAGGTCCTTCAAAGAAGCTTGATCGCTTGAAGGGAGATCTTTCAAGATGAAGAATCATGAAGGCATGAGATCTATCAAAGCACCAATATTCAATGGGAACAACTTGGTATATTGGAAAATAAGAACTAAAGCCTATCTTTAGTCGCTTGGAGCTGATGTTTCGGAAATTATGGAAGGAGGATACCAATTTCCAGTAGAAATACCTATAGATACAGCAGATAAGAAGTTATATGAAACCAATGTTTATTGGGAAGTTTGTTAGGATCAAAATTCATCAAAGTCATGCATCTCAAGACAGCCAAAGAGATATGGGACAAAATCATTCAGAGCTACGAAGGAGACTCTTAGGTAAAACGTGCTAAGCTCCAAACTCTCAGAATTTAGTATGAAACTATTAAGACGCATAGTAATGAAAGTATTGCTAGTTACCTTTTACGTGTAGATGAGATTGCTAATTGTATGAAGAATATGGCTGAAGAGATAAAGGAGGCTACTTTAGTAGAGAAAATTTTGAGATCTTTGTCTTCTAAATTCGAGTCAAAAGTATCTGCCATAAAAGAAAAGTAGGATCTTCAATCTATTACTATTGTTCAACTTAATGGAATTCTAACTACCTTTGAAATGAGGAAAGGAGGTCCATTAGATATGAGAAAATCCACTTTAAAAGCTTCAGCAAAGGGAAAATAAAAGGAAGAGCATAATGAATCACGATATATTTCAGAAGAAGAAGATGAGGCAAACTTTGTCAAGAAGCTTCAATGGGGTTCCAGAAGATTTAGAGGTAGGATACCATTCAAATGATTTTCTTGTGGTAGAGTTGGCCATTATGTTGCAAAATTCCCTCATAAAGATAATCATGAAAAAGGAAAGGAATCTTCAAAAGGAAATAGAAAATAGGCTATTAATAGAAGAAGTTACTATACTCATGAAGATAGTGATGGATTATCAAATACTGATGAAGATGAAACTGAAAAATATTATAATCTTCTCATGGTTTATGACAATGATGATTTTCTAGATGCCTTAGAAGAGTCTTGAAGAAATCACTAAACTCAAAATATGTTTGGAAGAAAATAATATGATCATAGACACATTGACACATCAATTCACTAAAATAGAAAATCACAATGAAAAAATAGAATGTGAAGTTTTGGGTTTAAGAAAAGAACTTGAGAAGACAAAATCTCTTAATCTTAGATTTCCTAAAGGATCCAAAACATTAAATGAGATCATCAAGGTTTAGCAGTCTCCTCTTATGAAGATCAGTCTTGGATATACTGAAGAATCATCCCAATCATAGAAGTCATCAGCCTCCACCAAAAGCTATCTTGATGCAGCAAAGACGAGTAAACAGTATCTCAATCATCAACAAAATCCTAAAATTACTCATCAGGTAAATCGTGCTCAATTTACTACAAGGATGAACATCAATAGAAGCATCAACCAAAAGGTAAACAATACCAAAAGATTCTATGATCACAGAAACTTCTATAATGGACAATTTTTTTCATGAAATAACTTTGGGCATAAGGCTTCTCAATGTGTTTCTTACAAAACTATCATGACTAGAGAAGCACGAAATCAATGGTGTGTAACAAGAATCAATACAATTTCTTATAATAATGTTTCTCCTCTTGAATATGAAACTGAATGTTCATTTTGTAATAAATTTGGTCATTAAGAATCTGAGTGCAGGAGCAAATTTCGGCCAACACATCAAAAGGAGAAAACATCATCATATTCAAAGGTATGGAGAAAGAAGGAATTTCAATCATAAATATGTGGCATAACTCTGTTTGCAGAAGGACAAGAAAATCAGTGGTACATTGACAGTGGATGTTCTAAACACATGACAAGTGATAAAGAGAAACATCATTCATATAATGCTTTAGAAAAGGAAAATAATGTCTCCTTTGGAAATGACACACCAGATGTCATTAAAGGTAAAGGTTCTATTTCTTTGAAAGAAATGGTTAAAGCTGGAAATGTCATGTATGTTGATGGTTTAAAACATAACTTGTTGAGTGTTAGTCAAATGTGTGATCAAGGAAATGAAGTTGTGCTTCAATTAAATATATGTGTGGTTCGTGAGCTTGATACAGGAAAGACCGTAATCAAAGGTACAAGAACTCCAAGAAATCTATACATACTGAAAGGAGGACAAAAACAATGTTATCTAAGAAAAACAGATGAAAACTGGCTATGGCACAGAAGATTGGGGCATCTAAAATTTTATCAAATAAGAAAAGCATGCAAGCTCAAGGCGGTTCGTGATATTCCAGATATCATCATCCTACAAAATACCATTTTCAAACCATGTCAAGTCAGTAAGAAAACTAGAGTTCATTTCAATGAAAAATAAGGATCAACAAGTAAGCCTCTTGAATTCATCCACACTCATTTGTGTGGACCAATAAGGAAAATGTCACCTTGTGGAGAATAATACTTTATTTTATTCATTGATGATTTTTCTAGAATGTGTTGGATAGGTATACTAAAGCATACAGTTGAAGCATTTGAAAATTTTAAAGCCTTCAAAGCTTTAGTTGAAAATGAATCAGATCAAAAAATCAAATGTCTCAGACCTGATTGAGGGGGAGAATTCATATCAGTTGATTTTTTTTTTATTTTTGTCAACAACATGGAATAAAAAGGCAGTTCTTTGTTTCCAGAACTCCTCAACAAAATTTCATAGTGGAAAGAATGAACATAATAGTTCAAAAAATGGATCGAGCTATGCTTGATGAATCTAGAATTCCTGCCACCTTTTGGGGTGAAGCTGCATTTACTGCTGTGACTATTCTCAACAAAGCTAATGTTTGAGTAAATAGTGATCAAACTCCACATGAACTTTGGTATGGTAAGCTTCCTTCTGTAAAACACTTTAGAGTTTTTGGAAGCAATTGTTTCATCAAAAATACTGATCAAAAACTTGGTAAGTTTGAACCCAGACTAGATGAAGGAATTCTTCTTGGTTTTTCATCTAGAAGTAAAGGATACAAATGTTATAACAAGAGACTTTGAAAAATTGTTGAATGCATTGATGTAGTAATTGATGAAGCATGCAAAAATATGGAACAGATAAAGTCAAAAATGGATCATGAAAATGATGAATATAGTGAATTCTTTCCTGTATCAAATCAAAATGATATAGAGGAAAAAACCAATGAAGCATCAGAAGAAGACACAACTGATAGGGAAAAGATTCCATCTAAGTTTGTTCAAACGAATCATCCAAAATCTCAAATTCCAGGAGAAAAAGGGTCTGGAGTATAGATAAGAAGAAATTTGCACGATCTTCCACTTATCTAGCATTACTATCCTCCATAGCACCATAGAATTTTAATGAAGCTAGAAAAGATGAATATTGGGTTAAGTCAATGAATGAAGAAATTTACCAAATTGAAAAGAATAATACTTGGGAACAAGTTGCTAGACCTCTTGATAAAAATATTATAGGAACAAAATGGATATTCAAGAATAAATTGAATGAAAATGGATAGGTTATTAGAAACAAAGAAAGACTTGTTTGTAAAGGGTATTCTCAACAAGAAGGTATATATTTTGAAGAAACATTTGCACTTGTTGCCAGACTTGAAGCCATAAGAATGTTTCTTTCTCTTTCAACTTTTTGGAAATTCAAAGTGTATCAAATGGATGTAAAATCTTAATTTCTTAATGCAGAGTTAGAAGAAGAACTTTATATTGAACAACCAGAAGGATTCATTATAGGAAATGATGCAAATCTTGTATGCAAGCTCAAAAAGACTCTTTATGGATTGAAACAAGCTACAAGGACTTGGTATTATCGCCTTGACAAATATCTACAGCAACAAGGGTTCAAAAAGGATCTGCAGACAACAACTTATACACCAAGATTGAGAATGATAAACTACTAATTATTGTTGTTTATGTTGACGATATCATCTTTGGTAGCAATGAAGAATCTATGAGTCAGAACTTTTCTTCGGTTATGCAACAAGAATTTTAAATGTCCTTACTTGGTGAACTTCCTTATTTTTTTGGCCTACAAGTACTACAAACAAAAGATGGTATTTTTCTTTCACAAACTAAATATCTCGAGTAGATTCTGAAGAAGTACGAAATGTAATATTCTAAACCAGTATGTACTCCAATGGCAACAAGATGCAGTCTTAGTTCTAATGATTAATCAACTACAATGAATCAACCAACATATAGATCTATGATTGAAAGTCTGCTCTATCTAATAGGTACCAGACCTGATATCATGCATGTTGTCAGAATTGTTGGAAGGATCCAAGAAAATATAAAGGAATCACACCTTCATGCTCTAAAAAGAATATTCAAATATCTTCAAGGAAATCAAGACTTTGGTCTATGATATCCTAAAGATACAGATCTTACTCTTCATGCATATACAAATGCAGATTGGGTAGGAAATGTTGATGATCAAAAAAGCACTAGTGGAGGTGCATTCTATATGGGATCATGTTTAGTATCTTGGTTAAGCAAGAAATAAAGTTGGATTTCCTTATCTATAGCTGAACCAGAATATGTGGTTGTTGTATCTTACTACACAGAACTACTCTAGATGATGCAAACATTGAAATACATTCAAATCACGTGTTCTCCACCCATCTCCATTCTATTTGATTATACAAGTGCCATCAATAGTTCGAAAAATCCAGTCATGCACTCCAAGAAAAAGCACATGCCCATTAAGTACCATTTTCTATGAGAACAAGTGCTTGAACAAAAGGTTAAATTGGAGTATGTTCCCTCCAAAGAATAGGTTGTTGATATATTTACCAAATTGCTTCCCATAGAAATAATTGAATATCTCAGACAAAAGTTTGGAGTATTTTCTGCATTATCTTGCTGTTAAATCTATAGAAAATCTGTGATAGGTTAACCCGATAATGAAATATAAATCAAAGCATAATACTATAACCTACTTATACTATCAATTTGCGGAAGCTTAAAGATCGAGTTGAACAATATAACCAGAAGAAGAAGAATCAATGGCACAATACACATGAAAATACTTTGGGGAAAGTGTTAGATAAAAACCCCACACTATTGTATTATCATACAAGGTGGAAATACATAGGAATTATACAAAGCCTTAGATCTCACAGGTAGCTATCTCTCAGTACAATCCTCACAGATTCTCACAGACAATCTTGGCTTCTCTCCAGCCTTCCTCTCTGCCCTCCAAGCTCCTCTTTCCTTGCGTTGTTCCTTATGGAAGATTAGCCTATTACCAAGTGGAAAAACAAGCCTTTAAAACTGCACAATCCTCAAGGATGAATCCTTGACTACATGCATGAATTTTCTCCATGAGAAAACACATGCAACTAATAGTACACTGTCTTTGAACATTAATATCAACTAGGTCTTTCTCAAAATAGACATGCATGAGTTTTTGATGAGGGAATCTTTAGTTAACTGGAGTAGCACTATTTGAGTGCATTAATGCATCAACTGACTATTAACTCACTCTTAGTTCCTCAAAGAGTTTGGAACTAATTTAACTAGACTTAACTCAATAAATTGAGTTAACCAATTACGACTCAAATATAACTCAATCTTATCTCCTTAATTTAAGGGATAGCTCTTGCATGAATTCAGAAAGACTTCTAACTTGAATTTCTCCAACTAATTAATTTAAAATAAATTAATTAATTATTTCCAAGTAGCTGTTAAGACTAAATTCTATTTTAATTCACAATTTAATTCAAGGACAAATTAAATTGGAATATTCTTGTTTCCATATTTCAACACTCCCTCTCAATAGCCTTTGCTCGAAAGGAATGGCTTGCCTCTGCTCGAAGGGCACAGTGATACCAGGCGTGAGCTCGCCCAGCTCTCCCCTCACGCTAATCTAGTCTCGGCCAGCAGATCTATGTGTGGCCAAGATCTCCGGTAGCCCAAGCTGGGTAGAAGCAGCACTCGCTACTCATGTCTATGCCAGGAACCCCACAGTTGCAAAAACCCACGGTTACGAAGGAGTGGAGGGCTTGAAACGAGGATTAAAAGAAGCTGCATAACACATGAACGTTTCAGAAGGAGCTATGGCAAGACACCTACAATGAGTAGAAACGTTGGCACCTCAGAGCAATAAGAGATGGGGAAATAGGTCAATCGATTCCGAATGCGTTGGATCTGCCGGAGTACACACTGGATCTACTATGACAGTACCTAGAAGACTGTTGATAGGAGTTGGGTAGCTCATTCCCACAATGGGAAGGCATATATACCCTAGATCTGCCATCGAACCAACTGATTTGATTTACAATAACTAGATATGCCACGATCCAACAACTTGAAAACCCTGGATTGACAAATGCAGACGGTTTAGGGACGAGACAAGTTTCTATAGCAGGTCACTTCAGGTGACAGAAAGAGGTCAGACACAGGCGGAGATAGATCCTATAACTGCGAACCTTACATAGATCTTTATCAAATCACCAGACGGCAGACACCACTGCCTAAGACTATGGCAGGGTTGTAGGATCCGGGATCTGCGAGTTAAAATACAAAGCTTCCTTGGCATACCAGCTCATGCACAAAATTTGATCTATAAGGGACACAGTTTACAGGACAATCATACCCTCCAGGACTACAACATAATATCTGATACAACCATCACCATCAACCTCCATCTGTGGGGCGGATGCTTGGGAACTAGCTCAAAGAACACAGGGACTTTCAAGGATGTAGTCAAGGGCAAAGGGAAGGTACAGACCAATCCCACAGCTGCCACTTTATCTCCGGGGCCCTACATTGTAGAACAAAGACCTGAGAGCCCATCCCTCACCATCGATATACCAGAGGTAAATACAATACACTCAGATCTACAAATATATGCAGTAATATGCAGGTTTAATGGTTTTTGGCCCAGATCTGACGTATTGCATCAATGGATCCATACTGTCTGGACAACAAACTATGAAATCTACTTATGCCCCAAGGGGTTCTTCATAGTTAGATTTAACACAGAAGAGGAAAGGGATTTTGTTCTCAACCAGGGGCCATGGTTCTGGGGCAGCACCGAACTATTCATCACTCCATGGTTTCCAGAATTCGACGCCAACACAATGGTGGTATCAAAGATGCCAGTCTGGGTTAGGTTGCATAACCTCCCTTTACATTTCTGGCATCACAAGGCATTAAATGCTATTGGAAATACTCTTGGGAAATTCATAAAGACCGACTCAGAGAGATGCATAAAGGGAATATTTACTTTCACTAGAATATGCATCGAAGTAGACCTTAGCAAAGGTCTACCAGAAAGCATAATCCTGAATTTCAACAATACACAGTGGATACAACCCTTGGACTATGAAAACACAACATTCTGATGTCGTGGATGTCAACAAATGGGTCACTTTCTTAGTGCATGTCCACACGTCAGAAACATCCCCAATAGGAGCAAGCAGCAACAGAGGAAGCCGAAAGGATGGCAAAATACAGAACCTTTGGTGATGGTAGTAGACATTGCAGAGAATGTAGAACAAGATGCAGAAGAAGAAGAACAAATTGTTCAGGACAACACACAAAAAGAAGAGGAAGTCCCCAGCAATCCCATGCAGCAACAAGGTTCCCAGCTAACAGGCAAGGAAACACTCGGCAACAAGAGAACTCACAGATCAGAAGGATCGGAGTCAGACAAGGATTCTCCCACAATTATAACAGAAAATCAGCTATCCATTGTAACTGCTACCCCCAACACGGGTGGATGGCGCAAGGTGGAGAAGAAGAAAGGGAGAAAACAATAGCTACTCCAACTTTATTATTTTTATTTTTTTGCTCTTTTTGGTTTCGGTGAAAACCAGAATAGAACCTTGGCATATGCTCTTTAGCATCTACAAAATGTAATTTTATCTTATGAATAAAATTAGGACTTTTTCCATAGGAAAAAAAACACTCCCTCTCAACAAGAAATGGATTATCTTCCACCCTGATCATGTCCCTATGGAACTCGAATTTACACTTTGACAATGCCTTTGTCAAAATGTCAATATCTTGCTCCTTTGTCAAAATATACTACAACAACATGATCCTCCTTGCTACACAGTCTCTGAGATGATGATACCTGATGTCGATGTGCTTAGACCTATCATGAAATACTAGATTCTCAGAGAGTTTGATACAACTCTGATTATCACAATAGATCACAGTTGGATCCATCCTTTGATCAAACAAACCAACTAGGATTGTCCGCATCCCGATGGCCTCACATGTTGCCTGATTTGCAGCCATGTATTCTACCTTTTCTGAGTTGAGTGCAACTGACCTCTGTTTCCTGCTGTACCGAGAAACTACCACTGACCCAAGGTTGAAAATCCCTCTTGATATGCTCTTCCGATCTAATGGAATCCCTGCCCAATCTGCATCAGTAAAGTCTTGTAGCTTCACTCCCTTTTTCCATATGTACCATATTCCATATTGAGATGTGCCTCTGAGGTATCTCAATACATGCTTTGCTGCCTTCCAAAACATCTTGGTAGGCTGAACCATCGCTTGACTCAGCTGGTTCATCACATAGCATAAATCTGGTCGTGTGTTCATTAAGTACATCAGTGAACCCACAAGCTGCCTGTACAAAGTAGCCTCTACCACTTCTCTTGAAGTAGCAACCTCCTTCCTCCAGTTACCTACTAGAGTAGTCTACATGGGCTTGCACTTCTCCATGTGGAATTTCCTGAGTATCTCATTGGCATACTTGCCCTGAGACACAAACAACTCCCCATCCTTCTGCCACACTTCCATGACAAGGAAGTAATGCATGAGACCCATGTTTTTCATCTTGAATTCTCTTGCAAGGTCCTCCTTGCAAGACAAAATCAACTAATCATCACCAGTCAATATGAGATCATCAACATAAAGTATGATGATCAACAGCTTACTTTTCACCACTATGTGGTACAGGTTTGCACCCACTTCACTCTTTGTGAAGCCCAACCCCGTGAAGTAGTTGTCTATCCTGGTGTACCAAGCACGAGGTGCTTGCTTTAGCCAGTACAATGCTCTCTTGAGTCGGTACACATGCGACTCATGATTGAAGGTCTCAAAACCTTCCGGCTACTCAATCTGGCCATTGAGGAATACAGTATTCACATCCATCTGATGGATCTTCTAACCCATCTGTGCTGATAGTTCTAACATAGATATGATAGATGAGTACCTTATGAGAGGAGCAAAGTATCATCATAGTCAATCCCCTCGACCTATTAAAAGCCACGGGCAAAAAATCTTGCCTTATGCTTCTCCACACTACCATTAGCTGCTTGCTTTACCTTGTAAAGCCAACGAGAACTCACAACTAACTTGTTCTCTGGTCTCGGAACCACGTCCCAAACATTGTTACAAACTATGGAGTCATACTCTGCCACCATAGCATCAACCCAAATCAGCTACTGCATTGCTTCCTAAAAGGAAGATGGCTCTGTCTCAACGCATTCCCTAGTAAGGGCCATGTATCCAGTGTACCTCTCAGGTGACCTCCTCTGTCAATGCTAAGAAGATGGTGCTCCTACATTCTCTCTTGCATCCTCCAACAATTTGTTATCTTCTCTTGTGCACTTTTGTCCATTTCTTGAAGACTGCTTGAGTGGATGTCTCCACTCTTGGAACCTCTACATGCGGCTGCTCTGCATCAGTCTAAGGCTCCTCCATCTTAGGAACCAAAAGTTCCTCCATAGCCTGTAGTTTGAGCTCCCTCTCAAGGGAAACTCGCATGGCCTTCTGCTAATCAAACTTAATATCTTTACAAACCACTTTCCTCCGACTCGTAGACAAGTACACCTGATAGTTGTGAGGTGTATCAGTGTACCCCAAACATCTTGAAGTGACCCACATCTAGTCTCTTATAGCAAAAGGCTTCCTTTGGTGTCTTCATCCCAAGTATGCGATGTGGGATTCTATTATGAAAATAGACCGTTGTGTTGCATGCCTCAGCCCACAAGTGAAGTGGTAGGCCTTGGTCATGGCACATTTCCCGTGCTACCCCTACAATAGTTCTTTTCTTCCTCTTGGCCACCCCATTCTGTTGTGAGTTATGAGGTGCTGTCAAATCTTGTTTAATTCCTTCCACTGCACAGAAGTTCTTAAACTTTTGAGATACATATTCCCCATCGTTGTCACTTCTTAAGGCCTTGATCTTCTCCCTGACTCTTTCTCAACCAAAGCTTTGAACTCATAAAACTTTGTGAAAGTTTGGTCCTTCTTCTGCATCAAATAAATCCAGCATTTACGAGAATAGTCATCAATGGAAATCACATAATACTTTTGCTTCATTATGGATTCCATCAAGAATGGTCCACACGAATCAATATGGAATCGCTCTAAGATAGCCTCTGCTCGACTGTCTCGATCATGAAAGGAAGACTTGATGTACTTTCCCAAGGTACAACTTTTGCATGTATCAACTTGCTCAAGTTTACCTTTGGGAAGTCCTGTAGATATCTACTGCATTATCTTTGAAGCCCCATGATGCCAATAGCCCAACCACTTGTGCCACAACTCACCAATGTCTTGGCTTTGCACCAATTCTACTTTCGTACTCAATGTTTCATAATCATCTACCTCTAGTTTATAGATATTCTTCACCTGAATCCCTACCCTCTTGGTCTGAGATGTGGCTATGTGTCTTAGGAATGCCTTTCCTTTACTGAAGACAACATTGTATCCTTTGTCCTCCAACATCATGACTGATACCAAGTTCTTCTTCAGTCCAAGCACATACATCACATCTATCAAGGTGAGAGGAGCTCCATGCTCCCTCTAAAAAGAAACCATGCCCACTCCTGAAACACTATACCTTCCATTGTCACTCATCTCTATACGCATCTTGAGTTCTTTCTCCTCAAAGGCAGTGAATAATTTTTTATCACCGGTCATGCGGAATGAGGCTCCACTGTCAAGATACCAGACATAACCCATCATCGATGACACCATGCATGCGATGAGGGTAAAGTACATTTTGAACTGAGAGGTTAATTCCTCACCTTCTAATCCTTCCAAGGATCCCTTCTTGGACTTCTTTGATGGGAAATTAGTCACATAATGTCCCATCTTGTGACAATTAAAGCATCTTACTTTAGACATGTCACCCTTCTTCCCTCCATGAGAAGAATTTGATTTGAAATGGGAAGCCTTCCCCTTCCCTTTCCTTGCCTTACTTGCTAAGGCCATATTTTCTTCTTCATCATTCTTGGATGAAGAACCGTCTCATGTGCTCCTCCTGATCTCCTCCTGCATAAGATCCAACCACAGTCGTTCCCAATCCGGCAGTTTCTCCCTTCCATTCACAGAGTCCTGGTAGCTATTCCAACTCTTTGGAAGGCCAAGGAGAGTGAGGCTCACCATATAATCATCAGCAGTAGTTATTCCCACACTGCCAAGCTCATCTCTGCATGTGGTGAGCTTGTTCAGATATGTGGAAATAGGATCGCTCTTCTTCGTCTTGATTCTTTGAAGCTTATCCTTGAGCACCAATTTCCTCTGGTCGCTACTGTTTTGTTAGAGGTCCTTCAATGTCTTCCACATTGAAAATGAAGTATCCTTCCCATGGAGACTAGAGACAATATGGTCTCGAACTCCCTCAAGGGTAATCCATCTCACCTTCGCCACACACTTCTTCCACTCAGCCAACTCTTGTGCATTAGTTGAAGTTGGATTTGGGATTTCTTGATCAATGAATTCCTTCAAGCCATTGTCTTCTAATACAGCCTCCATTCAATCTTTCCATGCTATGTAATTCGACCTACCTTCCAGGGCATACTCAAGTCTCAAGACATAGAATGCCAATAGCCAACCTTGAAGTATGATATGAATTCGATTTGCACCTGCAACCCCGAACTTAAAACTTCGAATTCTCTTCTCAGTATATTGTTCACAGCTTCGATACCATGTACAAAATTTGTGATAGGTTAACCCGATAATGCAATATAAATGAAAAAAGAATACTATAACCTACTTATACTATCATTTTGTGGAAGCTTAAAGATTGAGTTGAACAATATAACCAGAAGAAGAAGAATCAATGGCACAATACACATGAAAATACTTTGGGAAAGTCTCAGATAAAACCCCACACTATTGTATTATCATGCAAGGTGGAAATACACAGGAATTATACAAATCCTTAGCTCTCATAGCTATCCAACTCTCAGTACAATCCTCATAGATGCTCACAGGCAATCTTGGCTTCTCTCCAGCTGCTGAGCCCCAAAAATGGATAATTATTTGGGCTCAGTCAACCTCCTAATTCAACTTAATCCACCATTCTCATTAGTTTATTGCATGTTTTTTATTATATTTATGCTAATAGAGTGAATTGGGTTAGTCATTATGCCAACAAGTCTAATGTGTGCTTTGTGTAGTCTTTTTGGTCAATTTGGAGACAAAATCAAGGGGTTTAATGAGCACTTGGCAGCCAAATTCGTGGGCAAACAAGAGAGAGGATTTCTAGGAAGGTGTCCCCTTCATTTATGGGCCCTTACCTCGAATTCTCCACCATCAGCTCGGAGTTCAAGGGCCACCAAGCAAGTCAAGTAGGACTGCTGTTAACTACAAGTTTTGTGCAGTTGAGTCCCTAAAGTTTAGGAGGACTGTTGGGGTCCTCAATTTGTATAAATAAGAAGGCTTAGGGCCTCATTTTCGTTAGCCAGTATTTAGTCACTTTATAGTCATTTTGTATTCATTTTGTAGTCATTTTGTAGTTCGATTTTTAGGTAGTAGATTAGTTTTTCTTTCAGCACATTTTCAAGTTCTCCTCGTGGATAGTTTTTGGAATGTAACATTTATTTTGATCAATAAAGATGAATCCAGCTTTGCACCATCTCTAAATCTCTCTTAGGAGGTTGTAGCTCTTGGGGTTGGGCCCATCTCAAGTGCCCAGTACCTCCTTTATTTACTTTCATGTGTCTTTGCTGCATTCTTGGAATAAAATCTGTTATTTAGATTTAAATCTTGTTTTGTTATTTAGGTTGTTTTTGATGAGAAAAATAGCTTTTCATGTTCAGATCTAGTTGGTAGGATAACAACAGAAAAAAATCTCCAAGAAAAGGGTCAACAACACTCTCTGTTTCACCTCATCCTTATTGGATCAGGGGCTGGAATTGAAGAATTAGTGCTGCCCCAACAAAAACACTAGTTTGCTTGACCATGCAATCCTTAGTGTACTGTTTCATTTGCAGAAGTTAGTTATGGGTTCAGATCTCTGAAATGTTTCTTTGCACGATTGGTGTACATGGTTTTCTTTCCAAATAAATCTGTTGTTCATTCGTTTTATTGACAGTTAGATTAGATTAGCTAGGACTTTGATTATTTGTAAGACGTTGTTGATTTGGTTAAATGTACATTGTGCAGGGCATCTCTACCACTCTCTCATCCGCCTAAGCTTCATCAGAGCCATATGATCCATCTCCTAGCTAGGTTCCTCATCTCACATCTGTCTTCTTGCCCACGTAACCCTACCTTTTTGTGCAATCATTGTTTCAGCCTTCTTTGAGCCAATTTAGCCATCTACACCTCCTCACCACTCCATCCACCAGTCCCTGGGCCACTTCAGACCCCTATCCTACCTCCATATCCATCCATGCATCTTCCCTCACTCACCCATCCTCCAAAATCCAATTTTTAAACATCCTGTAGAAATTTCTGAACATCCTGTAGAAATTCCTGAAACATCCTGTAGAACCCCTGCAGACTTCCTGTAGAAGCTCACGAATGAGGTTTCTTGATAGCCAAACTCTGTGAAACTCTCTGGAAGGGTGTTAGGGACTCCTTAGACCCTCTCTGAACCTTCCCAACCTTTTCCAAGCATTTCTCCTCCTTGATCCACCCCTGCACAGTAAAAAGCCAGTTAAAAGCACATGCATGATAATTCTAATAACTTATTCAAAAATACAAAAAGATGTTTTCTTCAAATAGTGATAACTTAGACACATGCATTTTACCTTCTTAGAAGTCAATGGCATCTCTTTCTGTAGCTTTCATCATTCTTCTTGCACCAGTAGGGTTAGGCGGTAAAATTAGGGTTTGCTAGGGTTTGCGTTTCTTTTTGGCTTTCAGTTTCTTTCCGCAAGTAGATTAGCTTCCTTCGAGTTAGCTTTCATCCATCAATTAAAAAGCTTCTTCTAAGAGCTCATAGAAGTTGGCTTAAGCTCATAGCGGACTTGTGCCAGCTGACCAAGTGACAGCTGCGGCAAGAGCTAGTACTTGTGCATACAGCACCATTGCTTCCAAGTTTGTTACGAACTACCGGGTTGGTAAAATTAAAGAAGGGAGTTCCAGGAGTTGCAGCATTATTGCTGCAATACTGGAGCCCAGCATATTTTTGGCGCCGTTGCCGGGGAAGCATCAGAGTATTGGTGATTGCTACTTTTCTTCTATTTTCCACTACAACCTTCTGCTAAGTAGTTTATTTCATTTCATTTCCGCAAAAGTAGAGTAGACATTTCCCGCTTTCATATATTAGCATTTCAATTCTGCAATTTCATTTTTGCAAGTGTAGATTAGCATTTCAATTCCGTAATTTCAATTCTGCAAGCGTAGACTAGCATTTCATTCCTGCAATTTCATTTCAGCAAAATAGATTAGTCCCTTCCTGCTTTCATTTCAATTCCGCATTTTCTTTTCAGCAAGATAGTTAGTTGCAGTTCAATCTATTTTAGTTTTGCAGGTACAAGAACAAAAAAGTGAAAATCAACCAAAAAGATTTCCTTTCATGCCTTGTAGGAGTAGAGATAATTCAGAAAAATGATTGCACAACGCCCCCACTGCTTCACACAGCCAACCTTCTCTCTTCTTCGATGGCTGTGATTAAAGAACCCTTAGGTGGACAGTAAGACATATCTGAAGAACTTCAAGGGAAGAAGAAGAAGAAACCATTCCTCTGGAGCGAATGGCTACAAGCAGAAATGTTGGGAGCAGTACCTTATCCAAAAATGCATTTGAAAATCAGATGGAAGATTTCAAGAGCGAGGTAAGACAGTTTCTTGCCATTCAACTGGATACCTTACAGATCCAAAGGAAGCAAGAGGAAGCCAAAAGGTCTTTGGCCATATTTTGTCCCAGGTGCACTAGAAAGCATCCTAGGGAAGAATGTCCAATGCACTCCCTAGAAGTGTGTTTCGTTTGTGAAGAATACCATCCTACGAATCAGTTCCCTTCCTTGCCTGGAATCAAATCTGCATATCAGAGGGAAAAAGGAGCTGTTGAATCACTCTACTATATGAACTAAAGGAGGCCACATGAACCCAGATCTTATCAGCAGGAACTGCAAGAGATATCCGAGACCTATTATGACCCCTATCAAGCCACTTTCATGCCTTCTTGGGATCCCCCTTCTCATCCTTCCTGGTTCCCACCTCCTTCTTGTTCCTTCGTAGATCCATATTATGCCCAACTAGCTGCTCATTCATTTGACTCTTATGCTCAGCCACAACCTCAATGGAATGCACCTCATCAAGGGTGGAGGCCCTAGTACAACTCTCCTCCCAATCCTTTGCCTCCACCACCTGCTCATCCACAACCATCGCCTCCTGCTCCACCAAGGCAACCCCAAATGCCTGCCCAACCACAACCCCATCCACATCTCAAATCTATGCCCCCACTCAGCTACCATACCACCATTTCCAAACCTATCCATTGGATTAGCTCAACACAATTGCAATGTTGGGACACAACATGTCCAAATGACTCCTCTTGCGCTCAATGATCTTCACCATAGCTCAGGAAGAGTGTTGCAAAACAGAGATTATATTGACAACATTGAAGGACCAAAGGCAAAAGAAGATTCCAAAGGGCATATCACAACACCATGGGCTGCACTTGATGAAGAGGAAACATCAGAAGTAGAAATCAAGAAATCTTCCTCATGGTTACCATCAACCCCTCCATGTAGTCAAGAGAAAAATCAGCACAAATAGGAAGATGTGAAGGTCATGATAGAAGAAGATATGGAGAATGATCCAGATCAGCAAAAGGACCAAGGATATCAAAGCTATATTGAGACATGGTTCCAGACGGTCACTAAGTTGCAGTAGTACTCTCTTCTTCAGCTATGTTTGATCCCTTCACAGTCAAATCATTTGGTCTCTAAAATTTGGATAGCTGTCAAAGTATGCATTTCAAGCCTCCACATCATCTTGTCTCTAATCTCAATGTGCACATGGCTCCATTGGAAGTATTCTTATACTTGAAAATAATTTTGTTTTTCAAGTAGGGTAGGGTAGAAAAAAGAGAAAAAAAGAAAAAAGAAATAAAAAAATGAAAAAATGGAAATAAGAGGAAAAATATAAGGTGAAAACCTCCTTGAGGCACCTTAGATTGGCTCATTGACTGAAAACCTCCATGAGGCGGTCAATGTGTTGAAAAAAAAAAGAAGAAAAAAGAAAAAAAAAAAGAGAATAAGATCTTTGGGTGAAAACCTCCCTTGGAGGCGCCCAGCGCAAGCAATTAGGGTGAAAACCTCCATGAGGCGCCGTAGTTGTTTTTTAAAAAAAAAGAGAAAAAGAAAAAGAAAAATAAACCTAATTTCCATTGGATAATTTCAGGTTGCAAGAAGAACATTGCAGGTCAGGAGGATCGCTCAAAACAAAGACAAAGGAAGTTTTGTGTCTTCTACAGGAAGTTCTGTGTCTTCTACAGGAAGCCTACAAATGAGCCAAAATTGATCTCTGAAGAGGACCTGAAGGCCGAGAATCTGTCCATGAGGCCTGCAAGCATCCATGTTTCCATCCCTCACCCTTCTCCATTATTTTTTTCATCTCATTGTGCTTCTTTCCTCAAAACTGTGTGTTCTACAGGAAGTTCCTGTAGAAATTACAGGATTTCTACAGGAAGCTAGAAATGAATTTGAAAAAGGTATTTTGGCAAACATGATAGCTTCCTCAAGGGTTCAGAAGTCCTCCTACAATCTTCAAACTCCTCCTCCATCATCTCCATGCCTGCATCACATCCCAAGCTCAGTTTTTCTTTCCATGCAAAAACTTGTAGAATGCTTTGAAGAAAAAAATACATATAACAGAATTTGTTTTTTCCCTAACTTGAAAACCA
The DNA here is from genome assembly GCA_031772625.1 of Pinus tabuliformis. NCBI lineage: Eukaryota > Viridiplantae > Streptophyta > Pinopsida > Pinales > Pinaceae > Pinus > Pinus tabuliformis. The sequence continues at coordinate 1,717,557,946 of CM062817.1, read as the reverse complement.
TGCATCCATTTGAGAAACCGTTTTACAGGGAATTGTATAGGGATGATGGCAACATTCCTGAGCAATTTCAGCCCATTCCGATGCACGGTTTCCAAGAAATCCACCTCCATCACCGTCAGCCATTTTTGAATTTTCTCCATATCCGTGCATCCATTTCAAAACCTATTTCATGGGGAGATGCATATGGGTGATAGTAACCTACCCAGGCAGTTTCAGTTGATTCTGATGCACAGTTTCCGAGAAATTGATCTCTGAAATCTTTAGCCATTTTCCATTTTTCTCGAAATCTGTGCATCCATTGATCTCAATTTTGCTAACGGGGGTGCATCATGATGATAGGAACATGCTCAGCAAGTTTCAGATCGATCCGATCTATCATTCGGGAGCAATGGCGAAAACAAGTTTTGGTCTTGAGAAAATTCAGCAGCATCAGCTTGAGGGTGCAGATCTGAACGTGGAAACGAACTCCTGCAGCTTAGATCCGGCTAGAGGATACCTGCACAAGAAAAATAACCACACATCAGACAGCAAAGAGCTTATAGCACAAAGGATCCATCATGCAACCACCGAAAGAGATGCATGCAGCAGCAAAAAGCACCTCACAGCAACCATTTGACTTCAGGTACGTGACTAAAACTTGTTCCTCTATTGCATGAATCTAATTGAAGAACTACATGAATGAATGGAATGGTGGGGTAAGCCATGAATCTAGCAAGGTTAAACTGATTGCCTTCTCTAGCACTCAGCCGAAAGTCATGCAGTACACGTGGACAACTGACTCACGTGAAAATTAAAGCAACCAAGAGTGTTGTTTGTTTAAACCTCAGTTCAATTGACGGCAGTGATTACAGGGGGAAAACACACAGTTCAGGAACAACACTTGCAGTTGCATGTGGCCACGTACACCTGGCCACTTCACTCCCTCACCACAAATCACGCTGAAATTAAATGATGCTCGGCTGAAATTCTCACCACCCTCTGTTCAGCTGCGGTCAACTGGAGCGTGCGTCCACCACGTCCAGATTAGTTAACCGGTGGTCCTCTGCAAGATTCCTACCTGGTTTCTCGATATTTCTGCCGTTTCTTAAAAAATTCCCACCTGTTGCGCTCTACAGGTGTTTCTACAAGAAGTCTTCTACAGGAAACACAGAAAACAGCCTTCCAGAGCAGAAAAGCCTGGATTTTTCTTCGACAAATGGGAGTTTCGAAGAGAGGTAGGTTAAAAAAAAATGCCATACCCGTGCATGAAATTTCAAAAGGTGGTAAATTAAATTGTTTGGAGTAGGGGAATTCGAGACAAGTCTGCCATGAGTAAAAAACAGCAGTTTTCCTGTGTTGCATGGAATTTCTCGGTTGCAAGAACACAATGCAGAAAGGAGGCCTCCCAACACGAGGACAAGGGCCCCTACCAACTTACTAGGCATCCTCACATCCACTCTCTCCATGAACACTCATTTTTTCAGGGTTCGGACACAATCTGGTCATGGTTCAACCTTCTACAAGAAGCTATAGGAATTTCTACAGGAAGTTCTGTATTTCTACCAGAAACATCTTGTAGAGCCTTTGGGCAGTCCAGAATTGATTACGGAGAGGGATTTGAAGCTTGAAGTCTGTTGAGGAAGCATGCAACCACTTTTTTCTTCAATCCTCCACTTGTTTCATCTCCTCTCACCACCATTGCCACCATCTGGTTGAATATACCTTCACGTCATACCAGAACCCTATTTTCTCAGATAGAAATTTGTTTTTTAAGTGAAAAATAAAGCATGTACAGGCCCGCACACCTTTCCTGTCATCGTGAATGCAACTTTGTTTGTTTCAGCATGCACCCCAGGAGGAGAAATGACTACAGGATGTCCTACTGGAATCCTATAGCAGCTGATCCGGCTGGAGCACATACCATGGAGACATCAGCAGCTCACATCAAACAAAGGCAGTGCATGCAGCATTCACCACTAGAGAGTCGGGTCTCAAGGTCTTGGAACCAGCATCAGCCAATGGAAGAAGAGCACCAACACCTAGCAACCAACTCTCAGGCTTTGTTAGAGTACATGGATCGGCAGGCTCAGGCCATAGCACACTTCGAGGATATGGAGTGACTATTGGGGGACAATTGTGTTCATGCTTGCACCTGTAGGTGGAACACATTATCCCATAGCCTCAAAATCAGGGAATACTACACTCCAACTAGAATGAGGGAGGCCTTGGCACGAGTGCCTCCCTACAAAAAGTCTATGTAGAATCTCCAGGACAGCTGGATAGGCCTTAAGTTAAGTTCTCCTTTGCTTTTGGGACTGTTAGAAGGAGGCATAGAAGAAGAAGAGTATAAGCAGTGGGAAGAGGAAACCACAGCAAAATTGAAGAAGAAGACACCCCTAGCCATGCAAACCAAATCAGGGAAAACTGTTTCTACAGGAAGACAGAAAACTGCTTCTACAGGAAGCCAGAAAATGACCACTACAGGACTTTCTACAGGAAGTCTGGGGAAAGGGCAGCAGAAGGAGAAATTGGCTGAGATTTTAGCTAGGGAGGTAGCCGTTGTGCTGGACACCCTAAGCACATCCCCCAAGCTGAAGGAGAAGTGAAAGAGGGAACATTCCATGTATTTTAAGGCGAGAAGGAGCACACGGATCAAAGTGGGCAGACCCAAACCACAAACAAAGGAGAAAATTGTCATTAAGGACACAAAAGCTAAACAAAAGGAGGAGCCTCCTTCAAAGATGTCCATCACCTATGAATGAGGAAGCCAAAAACCTTCACTTGGAGAGAGAGAATTCAGATAATGGACTCAAAGACGGTTCTACAGGATGCTGAGACAGTTCTACAGGAAGCTGAGAATTCTCTAGGAAAAGAAGCACAGGCAGTGGGAAGGAGCAGAGAGAAAAGCATGGTTTCATGACTGAGGAGAGGACATCACTTCAAAATCTTGGCATGATAAGGAGGCCACCAGGGCCATCAAAGACGAGGACATAGATTGGTTGCTCAGAGGATGAGCAACACTTTCAGTAGGGGAGTGATGCTGAGCCCCAAAAATGGATAATTATTTGGGCTCATTCAACCTCCTAATTCAACTTAATCCACCATTCTCATTAATTTATTGCATGTTTTTTATTATATTTATGCTAATAGATTGAATTGGGTTAGTCATTATGCCAACAAGTCTAATGTGTGCTTTGTGTAGTCTTTTTGGTCAATTTGGAGACAAAATCAAGGGGTTTAATGAGCAATTGGTAGCGAAATTCGTGGGAGAACAAGAGAGAGGATTTGTAGGAAGGTGTCCCCTTCATTTATGGGCCCTTACCTTGAATTCTGCACCATCATCTCAGAGTTCAAGGGCCACCAAATCGATTATCACAAGGGCAGCCAAGCAAGTCAAGTAGGACTGCTGTTAACTACAAGTTTTGGGCAGTCGAGTCCCTAAAGTTTAGGAGGACTGTTGGGGTCCTCAATTTGTATAAATAAGAAGGCTTAGGGCCTCATTTTGGTTAGCCAGTAGTTAGTCACTTTATAGTCATTTTGTATTCATTTTGTAGTCATTTTGTACTTCGATTTTTAGGCAGTAGATTAGCTTTGCTTTCAGCACATTTTCAAGTTCTCCTTGTGGACAGTTTTTGGAATATAACATTTCTTTTGATCAATAAAGATGAATCCAACTTTGCACCAGCTCTAAATCTCTCTTATGAGGCTGTAGCTCTTGGGGTTGGGCCCATCTCAAGTGCCCAGTACCTCCTTTGTTTACTTTCATGTGTCTTTGCTGCATTCTTGGAATAAAATCTGTTATATAGATTTAAATCTTGTTTTGTTATTTAGGTTGTTTTTGATGAGTAAAATAGCTTTTCATGTTCAGATCTAGTTGGTAGGATAACAACAGAAAGAAATCTCCAAGAAAAGGTTCATCAGCACTCTCTGTTTCACCTCATCCTTATTGGATCAGGGGCTGGAATTGAAGAAACAGTGCTGCCCCAACAAAAACACTAGTTTGCTTGACCATGCAATCCTTAGTGTACTGTTTCATTTGCAGAAGTTAGTTATGGGTTCATATCTCTGAAATATTTCTTTGCATGATTGATGTACATGGTTTTCTTTCCAAATAAAGCTGCTGTTCATTCATTTTATTGACAGTTAGATTAGATTAGCTAGGACTTTGATTATTTGTAAGACGTTGTTGATTCGGTTAAATGTACATTGTGCAGGGCATCTCTACCACTCTCTCATCTACCTAAGCTTCATCAGATATATCTGATCCATCTCATAGCTAGGTTCCTCATCTCACATCTGTCCTCTTGCCCATGTAACCCTACCTTTTTGTGCAATCATTTCTTCAGCCTTCTTTGAGCCAATTTAGCCATCTACACCTCCTCACCAGTCCATCCACCAGTCCCTGGGCCACTTCAGACCCCTATCCTACCTCCATATCCATCCATGCATCTTCCCTCACTCACCCATCCTCCAAAATCCAATTTTTAAGCATCTTGTAGAAATTTCTGAACATCCTGTAGAAATTCCTAAAACATCATGTAGAACCCCTGCACACTTCCTGTAGAAGCTCACGAATGAGGTTTCTTGATGGCCAAACTCTGTGAAACTCTCTGGAAGGGTGTTAGGGACTCCTTAGACCCTCTCTAAACCTTCCCAACCTTTTCCAAGCATTTCTCCTCCTTGATCCACCCCTGCACAGTAAAAAGCCAGTTAAAAGCACATGCATGATAATTCTAATAACTTATTCAAAAATACAAAAAGATGTTTTCTTCAGATAGTGATAACTTAGACACATGCATTTTACCTTCTTAGAAGTCAATGGCATCTCTTTCTATAGCTTTCATCATTCTTCTTGCACCAGTAGGGTTAGGTGGTAAAATTAGGGTTTGCCAGGGTTTACGTTTCTTTTTGGCTTTTAGTTTCTTTCCACAAGTAGATTAGCTTCCTTCAAGTTAGCTTTCATCCATCAATTAAAAAGCTTCTTCTAAGAGCTCATAGAAGTTGGCTTAAGCTCCTAGCGGACTTGTGCCAGCTGACCAAGTGACAGCTGCGGCAAGAGCTAGTACTTGTGCATACAGCACCGTCGCTTCTAAGTTTGTTACGAACTACCGGGTTGATAAAATTAAAGAAGGGAGTTCCTGAAGTTGCAGAATTATTGCTGCAATACTGGAGCCCACCACTAGCCTTCCTCTCTGCCCTCCAGGCTCCTCTTTCCTTGCTCTATTCCTTGTGGAAGATTAGACTATTACCAAGTGGAAAAACAAGCCTTTAAAACTGTGCAATCCTCAAGGATGAATCCTTGACTACATGCATGAGTTTTCTCCATGAGAAAACACATGCAATTGATAGTACATTGTCCTTGAACATTAATCTCAACTGGGTCTTTCTTAGAATAGACATGCATGAGTTTATGATGAGGGAATCTTTAGTTAACTGGAGTAGCACTAGTTGAGTGCATTAATGCATCAACTGCCTGTTAACTCACTATTAGTTCCTCAAACAGTTTGGAACTAATTTAACTGGAATTAACTCAGTAAACTAAGTAACTAATTACAACTCAAATATAACTCAATATTGTCTTCTTAATTTAAGGGATAACTCTTGCATGACTTCAGAAAGACTTTTAACTTGAATTTCTCCAACTAATTAATTTAAAATAAGTTAAATGATTATTTCCAAGTAGTTGTTAAGACTAAATTCGATTTTAATTCACAATTTAATTCAAGGAAAAATTAAATTGGAATATTCTTGTTTCCATGTTTCAACAAAATCCGGTTTTGATAAGTAGGTTCCTATAGGTGGGTTTCATGAAGGATAGTCGTGTATATACACGAGTTTCTGTGGTTGCAGGAGCATATAAGTTTTTCTGATAGAAAAACAATGGGTCAAACTCTGACATGGGTGTTGATTCTAATATTGATGGTTACAGTTTGTTGTTATGCTTTGTTCATTGATTTTTATTTGACTGTTGAAGATGCCTTGATGAATTATTTGTTGACAATGCATAGGTAGCACAAGTTCAGGGGGAACATTAGCATTCACAAACATTCTACATTGTTGGCATTATGGTTGCTTATTTCAGCTATGGTTTCAGATATTCGTATCCATTATTGCTAAGGTCAAGTAAATATCTAGGGTGTAATATGTCTCCTCTTGTCAGAGTCTAATTTTTGAATGAGTCTTATTAGACATATGATGTAATTTGTATCCCCACTGTGCATGGGAAGGATTATATAATAATTGCTATATTTCGGTCATTTATAAACAATTGGTATATCCCCACTTGGTTGGGTGGATGAGTCAAATTTGGTGTATCTCCACTTGGTTGGTTGATTAGTGTATGTATGAGTCATTGGTGATAGGAAGGTCATACTCACATAGTTGACTTATAGAGTCATGTTATTCTTTTGAAAAATATCTTTTCATATTATACATATACTCAAGGGGAGCATGGGCAACATAGTGTATCTCAAAGGGGGAGAATATCTTGGTCCACCCTTTGCCCTTGATGTCAAAGAGGTCCGAGAGTATTTTGGTGTTTCTTTCTATCTCTAACAGGTTCAACAGCTTGAAGTAATCAACACCAATATGGTTTCCATCAAGTCCAAAGGGGGAGATTGTTGGCATTATGATACAGGTGTTGTCCTTGATGGAAACTCACTCACTGGTCAGTGCAGATTTGATAAAGGGAAACTCACATTGTAATAGGTCAATTCAAAGGTAACAGGACAAGGATACAAAAGAACAGGAAGTTGGAACAAAGATCTACTTATCGGAATCAAGCAGTTGAAGGAAAAAGATGTTGTAATGTAGTTTAAGATATATACGCAAGTTCACCTTGTCAAATAAGCGTATACACATGGGTTAACAAAACAAAAAAAGCGTATACGTATGCACACACTTTCACAAGAGGGAAAGTGCGTATGGGTTGGAAAATAAAGGAAATTCAAGATTAAAGAATACCTAGGGTCACTACCATGCTATTAGCTCACAATATTGAGTGGAGTAATGACTATGTGATCTCGTCCAAGAATACCACAAGTTCTAAGTGTTGTTTTGGTCTGAGGTATTAATAAAGGTCAAAAAATGTATAAGGAGGAGAAGATCAAAGGGTCAAGTGTGCAAGTGAAAGGGTTTCTCACAAATACTTCTATTTGAAGTAAATTTTATGTTGTAGGGGCTATGATTATGATATAATCTAAAATATTGTGTACACCTTGAATTCAATGTTGGATCAGGATCATGAGACCTGAAATGAATTATCATTGAATGCTGTGATATTGGTTGGGCTAGATATGATTTCTTACACATGTTTTATTCTTCAAATGTCATGATCTGGGTATGTCTGAAATATGGAATAGCAGTGAATTTGTAAGTTAGTATTTGCATATATATATATATATATATATATATATATATACACTAGTTGGCCTTGGTGAAGGTGCGTATACATACTGGTTCGAAGCTTCCAAGTAGCGTATATAAACGAACAATCTGTTATTCATAAATGAATAATCTATCTGATTAGTGCTACTAGTTTACTGTTGTCTATCAATGAGGTCTTCTTAGATTTGAAAGTAGAATTGAATTCATAAGGAGATTGAGTCTGATTGATTGATTGATTAAGTGAGAAAGGTGATCTTTACTGCTCACTATCTAGATCTTTGTAATTTGATAGTAGATGTTCAAAATATTTCTGGTTGGTATAGATTTCATTCAGAAGTTTTAATGATTCAAAATTTTTGGAGGTATACATAGGTTTGGTTAAACGAAGTAGTGTATACACACAGTTTGGGTTCATTAAAGTAGTGTATGCATTCTGATGTATGATTTTTGAGGTTACAGCTAGTTCTAAATTATGGTGCAAGTTTCTAGGTTCAACATAGTGTTCTAGTGAGAGTGATATGACTGTTCAGATTAACTGATTGTTGGTTGATGTAGTTATTATTATAGATTTTGAGCTTCAAAGTTTCTGATGGGTCCAGTGTGAAAATTTTATGAAACGAGGCCTTCATATTGTGTTGTTGTGTACCAGGAGCATCCAACGTGAAAATTTATGAAATGTGGTCCCTGGAGGAAGAGAGAAGGTTGTAGTCTTTTGTAGGCTAGTGCCTACATACTAGTAAACATATCAACTAGTACATGAGCTAGGGGGTTGTAGCTCCCTTCCAGTAGAAAATGGAGAATGAGAGAAGGTTGTAGCCTTCTGTAGGTGGGTGCCTATATACTGGTATGAGTCTGCACTAGTACAATATTGTAAACATATTTTCTTTATATTAAAAATAATATGGAGATGAAAACGATAGGTGGTTTTTCTCCTATATTGGGTTTCCACCTTAAATCTTGGTGTTCCTATGTGTTTCTTATGTGTGATGGTTTATTATGTTATTACTGCACATAGTTACTGTATAATAAAGTACTGATGCACTGATTAAAGATCAACACATGATGAATTAACTAAATCATAAGTTCTATGGGTTTACGTTGGTTTCTTTAATCAAAGTTGCATGCACACACAAGTTAACTTCACTGAGTAGTGTATATAAATCTGATTGGGAAATGAAAAATTATTGAATTGTAAATACTAATTCACCCCCCCTATCAGTATTATTTCAAACACTCATGTATCATTTAGTGGAACTCGTGAAGAATTCAACCATTCTCTGAAATGTGAAATCTTAAAATAAATTTCAACACATGGTCACTGGTAGAGACAATAGCTTTATTTAAGGGTTTAATTTTGAGTCACATTTCAAAAATATAGAATCCTAGTGTAGATATCACGTTGATAGTTTACTACGTAACATGATATTTCTCTCACAACGATCATGAATTAGACTTCCAAAAATTTGAAACGGGCTATTTATTTAGTGTACAATATGGTTTCCACCATTAGCCTATCACCTCTTAGTTAAATGGTAGAGTCACTCATGGTCATGCAATTGAGTCATCAGAGGACAGTGATTGTATAATACATGAAGATTTTTGAAGTCCCTTGGAGTAGATAAAACCTCTAGGTCGTAGGTATTCCAGCACTATAAACAAAGGTGAAAGATCTGTTGTAGGGAAAACCTTGAACAAGGAGGTGGATAAATGTAGTAAGGCTTCTCTTTTCTCCACTGGGATTCAAGGAAGGATAGCTCTCAATCATTGCTTTGGGCCATATTGGACTCGAAGTATCACGCAGGGAAGGCGATTCTACTATGTAGATAGATAAATTGTACAACACTTTAGACCAAGAGGCTCATGATGATGGATTGAAAATCCATGACACCTTTCGGTTGTCATATTTCTCCGCTTAGGTCTAGTTCTTACTATTTATTTCTCCAACTCAGAAACCGTACCATATTCTCATCACAAAAATTTTGTTTTGATATCCAATGGGATGGAAAAAAATATCAGCGAAAACCAATTTCCGTAAGTGAGCCACTCTTCTCCTGATACTGTTGGTGCTTTATTATGGTAAAATGGTTGAAACTTGAAAGTATATATGTTTAGGTTATAAGTCTAGCTCCCCTTTGTTTTGTGTTGAAGTTGAGGTATTTCTCCCACTGCTACTATATTGGTCTTCTAATTTCCTCTTTACCAAAATTCTCTAGGGTTGATTTGACTCAAGTCTAACACTAATCTTTGGGGAAATAATAAAATTAGGCCCATTAATAGATAACTTGGTCCAGAGCATTGTCGCAATAGTCAAATTTTCTATAAAAAATTATTCTATCTATAAAAGGACAAAAAAAAGTCGTTATCGTTGTTTATTTATCCAATTTCATAACTTGGTCTCATAACATATAGATGGAAAAGCATGTGTTGATGTTATAAAAAAATAAGACTCAAGTAGAGATCACATCCATTGAGATGACCACTTTTGGTTGCAAGGACTATAGTGTTTCCTGAGGTTTGGAGGTTAGAAAATGTTTCCCCTTCGATGTGGCATTGTGCACCCCATAAGGTAACACTGATGATGTACACTGACATGTAGATGTGGGGATAGGGTCCCTAGGGTCAATTTTCGGTTAGTTTAGTAAATTTTTTAGTAGAATTTTGTAAATAATGTAAAGTCTCCACAAAATGTGGAAAAGGAGCATGCAGCTAAGCAGGGGCTTTAGCCCCTTGTACGGGTAAGTGATAGGATGGTTTCGAGACTCACCCATAGGCTGTGAGCCATGGTATTGTAATAAAAAAGCTATAAATATTTGAGTCATAGCAAGTCCATATATATAACTTTTGGGAAAAGAACAAGTGTAAGGGCAAGTGAGGCAGGAAAGCTTTGTTTTCATGTACTTAGGTGAAAGGGGAAGGCTACTGCGGCTGAGTGTGTGGAGACCTTTGTATGTCTACAAATGAGTGTGTGGGCCCCTGTAGCTGGGTGCACAGGGCGGAAGAGTCTATAAATTGAATGCTAAATCTAATAAATACTATTTTGGACCGAATCTCTTGCATCTATTCCTTGTTCTTAATTCCATTTAAGTTTATGCATTTTACTTAATGTTACTTTTTCTATGAAGTAAAGGGTATTTTATGTGTGAATCTATCAAATCTCTAATATATATGCATGAAATGAGTAATGAATTGTTTTTTTGATGGTAGTAACTAAATCTGATATGATATCTGTTTGAATTGGGTAGGTCTGCACAAAGGAAGATCTAGGGTTGTTATTTACTAAGAGAAAGTTGTGAGTCTTCTTCTTTTAGGTCTAAAAAGCCTGATTGTAGACATTCGCGAAGGTCTGGGAGCTGTTTGGATACAGTTGCAGTGGTGAACCATAGGAAGGTATAGATCTACACGAAGGAAGATCTGAGATACAAGGGTTTTAGAATACATATCACATTGTCTGTGGATGCAGAAACATAGTTCTAGCATTTCCCAATACTTCTTTGGTTGAGAATGCAGCCTGCACTATGCAAGTTGTTGTCGAAAGGGCCAGTAGTTAGGGTTTTGTTGGTTGGCGGGAATAACTTCGAACCTATGTTAGGCCCCCTTAAGCCAAAGAATGTTTTTGTTTCTAGGAACGAGATCTATCTCAGAGATGTGTGATAAATGGTTTCCTACAAAGAAAGAATTTGAGAAGTGGATTGACCGAAAAGTGCACGCGTTTGCGGCTTAAGAGAATAGGAGCCCTAACTTATCCAAGGAGCAATGGTTGCAGAGGTATTTATACGCAAACACGACCGAAGCATTCTTCTGTTTCTTCCCTGATGAACTACATGAATGGTTGTCTAAATTGACGGATAGTCAAGGGACGTGGAGGCTTGACTGCCCTATAGTGTTGACTCTAGAACTAGTGTGACATCTGGAAGCATCAGGAAGCAATATCACACGGGCCGCGGATCATTGGATTGATCGTACACTTGGAAGTGTTGTGACTGAGTTCGTGATCAATAGAAATATCAACTATAAGGAAGTAGCACATAGGCTCTTTAAGGGACCATGAGGTAAGTATTTGAAATCATTAAAGACTTGGATTAAAATGTTGTTATATGAAAAGAGGGTTATATAGTTACCTTGATATTTGGGGATAAGTAAAGTGGGAGATTCTTCAGAGGAAACAAAGGATTGAGCTCAGAGTATAGTTCGCTCATTGAACCCCCTTCAAGTGATGATGAAGGGGCAGTGATGAATACATAGTGAACTGCGGTTCAGTTAATCGAGCATGGTATCTCAAGGATACCTCATTTATACACTCCACCTCCACCTCCACCTCCACCCCGTATGCATACACCTTCACCTCCACCTCCACCTCCACTTTCACTATTCAACATGGTGCACATGATGAAGATGTTGGTTTTTAAAGGGGTAGGGAGTGAAGACCCAGAACAGTTCTAGTTTGTTGTAGGAGTTGTATGGATCGCGCAAAAAATTACAGATGATAATATCGGGAAAGAACAACTATTCAAAGCCTTACATGATCAAGTTTTAACGTGGTACATCAAGTACTGCATTGACAACCCCACTGCAACGTTGGCAGAAACCCAACAAGCTTTGAACAAGGAGTTTAGAAAGCCTAAGTCAGAGGCGCAGTTTGTAATTGAGTTTAAATAAATTCAACAAAAGATAGATGAGACACCTTGGTATTTCTATCAAAGGTTGAAATTCCTTATTAGGAAAGCTAATATGGTGATTACAGATTCCTAGCATTGCAACTGGTATATAGCATCGCTCTTTCTGAACATAAGAGTGCAGCTGTCACAACAAAAGATAGTAATGCAAGCAAAAGCCTTATAAATTGTGATGAGGTTGGACGCCTCACCCATACAAGATAAAAACCTTCGAGTGAATTAGATTCACTCACATCTCAAAAGCTTACACTTGGAGTTCTAGAGCCTGAAGAAAGGAAAGGAAGCCCAGCTGGAGGTGAGCGCTAAAGTCTGGTGCTTGAAATGCAAGGGCCATGGGCACGATAAGGACCATTTCCTGGTTTATAAGAACTATCTTATTGGGGGAGAGTCTGTTCCCCTGAAACTAGAGAATAAAGTTGGGCCAAGTGTGGGAGATGTGCCATGGTGCGCTATTTGTGAGGTTACAGGACAACATGCGACTGATAATTGCCATTTACTATAGAAGTTCATATAGACCCCTCAACAGTTGTTTTGCAATTTATGTAAATCTATAGGTCATGGTGAATGCCATTGTAGGTGTTATGAGATGATGATGGATAGAATCCCTACCTACTGAATGCAGGTATAAAACCGACCTCAGGATCATGGTGCGGGAGTAGCACGTGGAAGATTCCAAGGCCATGGATGAGGAAGAGGGGGTGGAGCTGGCTGAGGACATGGGAAAATAATTTTCTATAACTGTGGCGAAGGAGGACACTTTGCACGAGATTGCCCAAACCCCATGCATCCATCATGTTAGTATTGCAGGCAGTTCAACCATGTGATAGAGGAATGTCTGATCCTTATGTAAAAAATGAAAGAAAAGAAGACACAACCCCATTAGCCTACGTAGAACATCCAGATGATGAGGAAAAAGCGCCACAAAGAAGACCAGAGCATAAATATAGTAACAAGAAGTGGTATGGCCACTAGTGAAAATTAGGGCAAGAAGCCTAAGGCTGACGGGTGGGTGCGCAAGGTTGTTGATAAGGAAATAGACTTTTACCTTAATCACACTAAAGAGACCTTCATGGAACCAAAGAAGAACTCCGTTGAGGCTTCCACATCAGGAAGCCAGGAAAAAATGTCGGAAACTAGTATGACATAAGAGGTAGATCCTTCAGTATTAGCTAGATTTCTAAAGACCTGTATGAAGTTATTGCATGATAAGAAAGCAGTAGAAGGGTTACAAGAGATAATCGACAAGTGCACAAATAAATAAAAGAGCCCCGCTAAACAACGCACAGTGAGAAAAATTGATAAGCAAAAGAAGCGAACGGGGCGCGAAATGAGGTCGGCCATGCAAATAGGAGAATATGAAATGGACCAAGTAATCTTGGATCTGGGATTTGATGCAAATGTCCTGTCTAAGTGTTGTTGGGAAAAGTATCCAATACGGAATGACCCTATCCCACTCTAAGGGTGATAGTACCTCAGCAACAATCGAAGCAAAGCTATCTAAGATTTCTTCTTTATGAAAGTAAAATAGGAGAGAAAGGGATCCACTAACCGATATCTTTCGCTAATGGTTGATCCAATATTCTCTCCTTGCTGCTTGCTCCCAGCTCCTTGCTCTTTCACTGGCCCAGCTACACACAGATCCTGCAAAATGGCAAGAGAGGGAAACTACAAGAAGCATACATTCATAATTGATTCAAGGATTAGAATAAATCAAATACACAAGTATGACAATACATCATTGAGACACATGCATATAGAAGAACCTCAAATGCTTTATTAATGGAAGAAGTAAAGTTCAGGAAGTGATACAACCATAAGAGGCCCAATCCAGCATCACCTTCCCAGCAGAAAGAAATCTCCTCTTCACCTCCTTCAAAGCAAATCACCCAATAGTTCTAAACTCAAACCAACAACACTTCCTTACATTCACAAGATTCCTGCCTCCTTAGACCTCATGAGAGAGCTCTATATATAGGAGTTTTGGAGAAAGGATGAGTCATGAAGCTGACTAGTGTCCTCTCCCACTTTAGTTATTCTTCAGTTCTTGAGTCCACTTGGAGGTTCTTGCTTCCACTTGGAGATCTAGACCCTCTTACTCATCACCAGTCGAATTCCTTGATCCAAGTGTCATTTTGAAAGCTTCCTGGGCATTGACACCTTGAGGAATGACTGTGCCACTTGTCCAAGTACGTTCAGCGCAGGTGGCCTTCTTTGCAGTTGACATTCAGTGCAGGTACAGAGTGGAGCACTTGACATTCAGCGCAGATGCTCAGTGGAGCAGTTGACATGATCCAGAATTTGCTTGTTTTTGAGTGTTTTCAGGTGGAGAACTGTTATTCAGTGCTGTGGTTTGCTGACCTTGTTCCTCTAGGGGTAGGAACAACATGTTTAGGGACTTTGGATCCCTTAGATTATGGACATTTCATGCTTCATGCTGTAAGGCACAAAAATGTCTATAACAGTTGCCCCCTAAAGTATGAGGTCGTTTATCGGGTGAAATGCTTTATCCGGAGGATCCGAAGTTCATTCAATCGCTGAGAGGTGACCTGTAATAAAATACAATACAATACATTATTTTTCATTCTGCTTTCATGATCTAGCTGAGGCGGGCATTCCCATGCTCAGCTTTATAAATTCATTTTGGTACATAGAACAGACGATCGTCTGATGGTAGACTGATAATTCTCTGCTGAAATTATCATCCTTTGAGTAGGATAATCATCTGCTGCAATGATGTACATGTCAAATGTCTTTATATTTCCTGAATATATATCGCAGCCCGGATGGATGAAACTAGATCCGGGGTCTTCAAACTCGTTCGATCTTCACTCTAAGTACAAGTCGATCCATGTGAGAATTGCGCTGAAGTTGAACATGGAAAGACATCGCTTGATTACCGGTCAATGATGTAAACCGTTAACAAGCGCGAGAGGAATCACCGATAATGATAATGACCCTCAAGGTACCGCAGTACAATTCACGTGGTGTGAATAAAGGACTTGGCGTCGAACACCACGTAAAATCTTTCGGTCGAAGGTCATTGATGTATACCTGTCGCCGGAAGTGAGAAACTTGCCATTGAGGCATGCAAGCTTCAAAGTACTGAGGGGGTTGTTCCTAGATCAACTTCTTGGATAATGAGCTGAAGTCGACAAGAAGTGATCCGTCAAAGGAGGGCCTTAATGAATCCCACATCAGTGACACGGAACGGAGCTAATGATTTTAGTGGAGGTGAAAACAATCTGTGACGTATGATTCAGGGAGGCGGTCATGGATGGATGAAGGATAATGTATGGCAGTGGATGGGACACGGTTGACTCTTTCTGAACAACATCTCTTGAACATATAACGACACTGATGCGATGGATCGGTAACATTACCCCAAATGGATGGTTTGGCGAGACCATGGTGATGAGACCGGTGAATGAAACAACCCAACCCGATGTGGTACGGAGGAAAAGTGTCATGTTCAAGAGCGACTTGCTACCATTAAAGCTTTGAGGTTCTCCCAATTTTTCCCCAGTCATTTCTGACTAGTACCTCTTTAT
The DNA here is from genome assembly GCA_031772625.1 of Pinus tabuliformis. NCBI lineage: Eukaryota > Viridiplantae > Streptophyta > Pinopsida > Pinales > Pinaceae > Pinus > Pinus tabuliformis. The sequence goes on along the minus strand of CM062817.1, from coordinate 1,717,542,360 downwards.
TTTTGTCAAGCTTGAGGAGGATAACATATGCTTGTTCTATAACCTGCCCTTCGGGCAGGCCCATCGCTATGTTTTAACGAGCCTAGCGATAGGGAAACTCGTTCTCGTCTAAAGACAAGTTTGTCGCTATTTAATCATTTTAACGAGTCTAACGACAAGGAAAACTGGGTCCTTTTCATTTTTAGAGAGTCTGAAAAGGTACAGAAAGTTAACTCCAAAATTCCTTTTTCGTCATCTAATCCCTTAAGTCCGAAAAAGTATAAAACAATACAGAAGGGATGAGTTTTCGGTACTTTTAACGAGCCGAACAAAACAAGCGCTCGATCTTTTTGTGCAATAATCCTTCAGGTCCAAAAAGATTAAAATCTAGAGGAGGGATAGCTCTTCCGGTCACTTTAACGAGCTGGAAGACCAAAACTCGGCAAACTTTTCATATTTTACGAGTCAGATGAAAAGAGCTTAAAGAAGACTCGTCTTTTGAGGAACGAGTGATAAACAGGGATAGCAGCAGATTCCAGGTACAGGTTGGAATTTTCGAATCACGGCAGTGTCACAAGGATGGCTAAGTGAAATCACTCTTCGCAGCTGTTCCTCAAAATGGGTAAACAATCATATGGAGGTGAACGATCGGCCAAATGACGGTGGAGGTGGCAGGTGCAAACACGACCAAGGCTTTTTATGGCTGATAAATTTACGATCATAGAGGTTATTTACCGGAAATAGGTTCATTTTTTATTTAAAAATGAGCTTAAACTCTGGGGGAAACATTGCTCACTGCTTTTATTTATTTTTTAACGAGCATGAAGACCGCGTTAAAACTGCTCGGATCTTGTGTTTATTTTTTAACGAGCATGAACTTTATGCTAAAACTGCTCGATTATATGGTCAAATTTTGATTTTTTACCATTACTAGCTTTTCTCTTTTCAAGGATAGTACTGCATTCTCAATTGCTGCAACAAACTTTGTTAGAAATGAATAATATTTGCAGGAAAATGAGATTATAACCCTAATATTTCGCTTTGAACTACGTAAAAGCCATAAAAAGGTGTTTTTTACCTCTCATTTTACCATTTCATTTGCATTTGGTTTGTTGGAGCTCTAGAGGTGCCTCTTCCCCCTTGATTTTCACCAGCTGATTCTGGGAGAATCTACAGACGATTTTCAGCGCCGTCTGGACCAGGTAGGAGCTAAACCCTAGCTCTTTCTTTTCATGGTTTCCTTTTCTTATTCTGTGCCTGTTTTCCAGCTTTTCTGAGCCTCAGGGGTTTTGCCAGGGCGCCCTAACTTCAGCGCAGGTTGCCCATTCGAAACCTGCGTTGAATGTCAAGCTGCCTTGAGGCAGCCTGACCTTCAACGCCGGTAGGACACTGCCTGCTTGCGTTGATCTCAAAAAACTGAGTTTCCAGCACATTTTTTGATGAATTTTCGCCAGTTTCTCATCAAATTCAGGATCTTACTCATTCTCTTGTTTGTTTTGCAGGAACCTTTGAGAAAATGTCCCTTACATGGCGAGAACGAGAACATGAAGAAGAAGATATGATTGCTCTCCATGATCCAGTCATGGTGAACGCGCTGCGGAACTGTGGCCTGCTGAAGTTTTTCCGTATCTCTAGCATGAGAGCACAAATTACTTTGCTGCAGTACATGCTTGATGCTTGGGATCCTATCAACCAAGTATTCCAGATTAGGGGAAAAGCCATCCCCTTAACCATAGTAGACATTTACTTCTTGACTGGGTTGTCAAGGCAGGGTGCCCCCATTTCTTTGTCAGGTTCGGCCCGGGGGAATGACTCCGTGAGAAACTATGTTCGCCAGTACTGCAGGGAAGGTTCCCAGCCGAACAGAGACGGCAAGGTTGTTATTCGTGAGATTACTGGCAGGTCTCTCAGGTCCATTCTATATACCATTGGTAGGATGGCCGGTAGCGCAGCTCTACATGTTGCCAACAGATCTTGTGTGCAGCACGCCTTGGAGTGTCTCCAACCGAAAGTATTCAACTGGTGCGATGCAGTACTTGTTCAGATGAAAAGTCAGTTGACCAAGGTGAAGGACGGGAAGCTGAAGAACTTTGGATTTGGTTCTATTCTGACTACCTTCGCCTTGGAGAAAATCCCACTGATGCAGCCTCAGTATATTATACTCGACTTGCCTTCCCCGACCGAGCCACGCATGCAGAGGTGGGTCGATCACATGTCTAGGCACGCTGGTCAACCTCAGATTACTTTTACTGATGCCTTCTTTAGGTGGTTCGAGCGCCAGGAGATGGTCTTTTCCGAGTATCCATATGTGGGTATGGATTTCTGAGGTGATCCAGATTTGGTGCTACCGGATGGCGAACAGTGGGGCGCTATTGGTAAAATCTTTGACCATATCACTGTTTATTGTTTTCATTCATAATGTTGTTGTGCTTTATTCTATCAAGACTTTTAATCAAACTCTTGGGTGCATGCAGATGTTGGTCCTGTTCGTCCAGCAGTTCGTCCGCGATCGCCCATTGCTGCCCCGGCAGTGGAGCCTGCTAGGAGAGTTATCCTTCGCGACCTTGACGACACTGAGACCCTTACAGCTGTGCAGGAGCAGGTTGAGAGCCTTACTCTCGGTATTCCGGATGTACGGATCGATGAGTTACCTTTACAGTTGCAGCGGCATACTACTGGCGTACCTAGACGATGGACTCGTCTCTTGCGCATGATTGCACAGGCCGTGACGTGCTATCATGAGCACCATTAGGCTAGGGTGCCCCCTAGCACTTTTGAGTTTTTGGGTCATATGACCAATTTTTTTTCTTGGTTACAGAACATTATGTATAAACGATAAACAGCTTTATATATTTTGATTTTCGAGGTTTATTCTGGTTGATTTATGTGATCCATTTGCATAGTACTGATGCATTTCCTTTTATAAATGTCGTAAATGTCTATCTAATACATAGTTTGCTAATGAATCGGTTAATGTGTTTAAGTTCCTGGAAATATGCTGGTATTGAATTGAATCAAACTGTCTTTCCAAAATCTTAACCCTTAGAAACATTCGATAAATAGCTGGATTGCGGACCGAATATATACCATTGAGTTGTAGTACTACAAGTTGTGAGTCTAGCCTGACGATTAGTCGGCGTATACCATGGGCAATGGTATCAGAGAGGAGTTCTATCAACGCGCTATACTCAGCGATGTTATTCGTTGATTGCCCAATACACACACCTCTGAAACTCACTAACTCACCACTTGGATCAAAAATGGCCCAGGCTGCGGAGGATAGATTCCGCGAACTACGACTCGCTCCGTCGGCATATCCCACATATGTCTCAGAAATGTTCGACATCTGCAACAAATGAAAAAGGTGGATTACTCGACCGAAACAAACACTTTAGCGAAAACAAAATACAACAAAAGCACTCAGGTTACTACTTAGGCATAGTAACGCTTGAGGTACAACCCGTTGCGGGGTTGCGCCAGTGGTATTCTGTCATAATCCATTAACTCGTAGGCTCCTTTTGCTAACACTCATTTAACAATGTAGGGACCCATCCATAAAGAATTAAATTTTCCTGCTCCCAATTTGTCGAACTCTTGGTCGTAAAGCAAGACCAAGTCACCTTCAGAGAAGACACGGGGTTTGACATTCTTGTCGAACTGTGCCTTGACTCGCTTCTTATGGGCTTCGTTAGCCAAAGCGGCGTCACGACGGGTTTCATCCAACTGGATTAATTCCAAGAAACGGGCCTCTTCTTCTGAAGTTCCGGGGAGGAGGTCAATTGCGAGTTTAAGAGACGAAATTTCACACTGGATTGGTAAGACTGCCTCCAGGCCATACACCAGTTGGAACGGTGTGAACCCAGTGGCATTTTTTACCGATGTTCGGTAAGCCCACAAGGCTGAGTACAGGATTAGGTGCCACCTTCTTTTGTGAACCCCGATCATCCTTTGCAACATACGCTTCAGGACCTTGTTGATTGCCTCAACTTGTCCGTTGGCTTGCGGATAATACGGGGTAGAGCTGTCGTGAGATAGCCCTAGCTTGGCAGCTAATTCAACCATCATGTGATTGCGAAAATGCGATCCATGATCTGTAACTATAGCCTGCGGTACGCCGAACCTGGCGACTACATGATTGAAAAAGAAAAGGGCAGCTGTTTCACCAGTGTTATCCAATGTAGGCATCGCCTCGGCCCATTTGGTAAAATAGTCAACGGCGACTATAATATACCCATGCCCCCTAGTCGAGGTGGGGTTACATTGCATGAAATCGATGCCCCATTTGGCGAAAAGCCCCACAGCAACTATTGGCTGTAAAGGTGCGGGTGGTCTTCTGGTTTTGCTATCAAAAATCTGGCATGCATGGCAACTTCTGACTGCGATTATGCAATCTTTGAACATGGTTGGCCAGAAGTATCCTGCTCGTAAGATTTTTTGTGCTATTGCATATCCAGATTGATGCACGCGCCTGAATGACACTCATTCAGGGCTTTCTCGGCCTCCTCATGGGTAAGGCACCTCCTCAGAACTGTATCGATACCACGACGGTAAAGAGTATCACCGACGATCATGTAGTCTTTAGCTTGGTATCGTATACGTTTCTGTTCAGAGTGAGAGGTGTTAGGCCTGAACTTTTGGGTTTGGAGATAAACTATGATATCTCCATACCACTCATCGCTTGTAGATATCAGAAACAAATTTTCATCCACGATTGACTCTTCCGATGTTTCATCGTTGGACGACGATGGGAGATCGCACAATAATTCCGTGAAAACTAGAGCTTTCTTTGATTTGGATTTTACAAATTCCAGATCAAACTCTTGAAGGATCGCTATCCATTTTGAATATTTGCCCCCCAACAACTGTCGTGACAGTATATATGTCATGGGGTTGCAATCTGATAAAATGGTAGTTTTCCGAAAGAGGACATAATGTCGAAACCTTTGAATCGCTTGAACAGCTGCAAGCGCTAGTTTTTCAACATAGGAATATTTGCTCTCTGTATCATTTAAGTTTTTACTTAAATAATATATAGGATGTTCAATTCCATCGACTTCTTGCACTAAAACCATCGCAATGGTCGTATCCGCGGCAGCTAGATACAGGTTAAAATCTCTTTGATAGTCTGGGGCGTACATTAATGACGCTCTTACTAAAGAATCTTTCAGAGCATCAAAGGAAGTTTGCGTGACCTGGTCCCAGACGAAAGGTACATCCTTTTTCAAAAGACGAGTGTAACCTTTAGCAAGTTCTGCGTTATTTGGAATGAACCTCCTCAGAAAGTTTGCTTTCCCTTGGAGTTTCTGAATCTGAAGCAAATTTGAAGGTGCAGGCAAATTGATGATTGCCTGAACCTTGCAAGGGTCGAGACGAATCCCATCCTTAGAGACTACAAAGCCAAGTAAACGACCAGACCCGACGCAAAACACACATTTGTGCGGGTTGAGTCTTATCTTGTAGTGTCGGCAACGTAGAAATATCGCTCTTAAATGCTGCGGATGATCAGTCCGCTTTCGCGAGTGAGCCAGAAGGTCGTCGAGATATGGTTGAACAATGTTCTTGATGTCATGGAAGGCATAATTCATTGCCCTCTGAAACGTCGCCCCTGCGTTCTTTAAACCAAAGGGTAATTTTCGATAAGCGAATGTGCCCCACGGACAAATAAATGCAGTCTTAGACTGGTCCTGTGGGCGGATATTTATTTGATTGTACCCGGAAAATCCATCCATAAAGGAAAAGATTTCACATCCGGCGCATTCATCAATTATCTGGTCGATGAAGGGTGTAGGGTAGTTGTCCTTTGGACAAGCTTGGTTTACATCCCTATAGTCGACACACACTCTTATTGTCCCTTGTTTTTTCATAACAGGGACAATATTCGATACCCAATCGGTTAGAGGAACCGGGTAGATGAAACCAGCATGGAGAAGTTTCTCAACTTCTGCTTTAATGGCAGCGGCTTTCTTCAGGTGCACCTGTCGAAGCCGTTTTCTTACTGGTTTGACATCAGGATACATTTTAATTTCATGTTCAACAATACTCGAGTCAATGCCTGGCATTTCATCATATGACCACGCAAAGACATCTCTAAACTCGCGAAAAAGAGCGTCATATATTTCCAGTTCTGAAGGGGAACAACCTTTGCCGACATAAATATTCTCTACAACATTTGGTTTAGTCGAGATATTTATGGCTATAGTCTCTTCAATATTGGATAAGTTTCGCTCGGAATCCACCGTATTTACAGTATTTGTTAGGAATTCAAAAACTGAAGGGTGGTAAAGGTCGTGTTGAGTATCTTCTTCACACTCTGGAAGAAGGGAACGATGGTGGTGATCATTCCATGGTGCCCCCTCAATCAACATTGATTGTAAGATCCTTTCGTCAGTCCCATGCACTTTCGACCAAGGATCTAATGGGGTACCATATTCTCCAGACCTATCTACCCAAACGCTCGACGAGCGTTGATTTGGGTTCGCCTCCCATGCTCGAAACATTGATTGCTACAATATTTCTATAGGGCTTGGGGGCAAAACCATTGAATGATCCATGTCGACTTTGTCTTCTACGACCTTCGTGGAAGATATCATGTTGCATGTTGCTACAAACGGGATATTTCCTATATGGATAGGGGGTGGCAACGCGAAAGCTCCCATCATTGTGGGGTCTTTCAATAGGCCTACTCCGATATCTTGAATTGAATGGTCGCTCCCATGGATCATGGGAATGCTTCCTGTAACTTGTGAACCATTAGGGAGGAAGTTCTGTTGGTCGACGATCGTAATCCCTCCTTCAAACGGGAATGCGATCTTCCTAGAATAAGTCGACACTACAGCTGCCATGGCATATATCCATGGTCTTCCCAGTAGGATGTTATAGTCAAGATTTCCATCGATGACTTCAACATCTATTTCTACTGTTTTTCCCCTAGTTCAACCTTTAAGTTATTTAGGATGCCGTACGGGGTGTACGTCCTTCCGTCGAATGCTTTTAATGTCGTCGAAGATCGCGACAAGGTTGGAGATCCGAGAGTTTTCCAGCAACTCATCGACATGATACATGTCGATGCCCCCTCATCAATAATTGTTCTGTGAACAGTTTTGTTGAGTGCTTTCACCTGAATAAGGAAAGCTAGTTGAGCTGGTAACTGAGGATCATATCCTTTGTGATCAAAGGATACAAGATTGGAATCCTTAGGATCCACTCCACCAATAGCTGATAACAACGCTTGCCTTTGGGATGGGCAATTTTGCAGTACCTCAAGAGTCGACATAGCGGATGGCGATTGGGCCAAATCTTCCACTATGTTATAATGCTACGCCGCTCTGGCGCGAGGATTAAATGTCGACTTGTGTACTACTCCCTTTGGCGGTTTTATTGTTAACTCATGCGTGATGGGGGGTACAACTTCTATCGAAGTTGTTGTCGAACTACTTGGTTGATCTTTACCTTTGTCGTTCGACATCTGTGGATTCCCATAATCTTTGCTCCTTGTCGAAATCAAAGCATCATTTTGTTGCTTAGAGATCGACAACATTAGCACTTGCGACGGGGAAGCATTTCCACTTTCAACCATATTTTGACCTGGATTAGGAAATGGATCAGTCAACACAGCTGAGGTGTGTGGACTTTTGAAGAACTTTTTGAGTTCAGCTTTATACGGACAATTTTTTGTCCAATGATCCTCCTCATCGCATATCTGACACGGTGGTTTCCTATTTCCAGGAGGGTTTGAAGAAGTTTTTTGAGGGGATGACTCACCCTGTTTCTTCTTCTTCCCTTTGTTTTGATTCTTCTTGCTTCCTGGTTGATTGGAATTTTTGCCTTTATCTGCTGATATGGCATTTATTTCCGAAGCAAGAATCTCTTGATTTGCTTTTTGATTTGAAGTCTTACGGGCTTTCTTATTCGAATCCCTTGTCGACTTTGTGTTTGTAGTGCCAATCACACCGTCGCCGGCATGAGAGTCACTATTTGATCCAGGAGGAGGAGGAATTGAAAATTCCGGTCTGGGGGCGTCAGGTATCTTATCATAGAGCGTGCCAGACTGAGTATATACTAAGTCTAAATACTGGGCACGAGCAATAACATGCTCCTCTGTTACGACCCCTCCCTTGGCCACATCTTCTGTTATAGCAGGAAGAAGCGACTTTATAAACCACTCAGCTAATAACTGATCTGGAACATAAGTCTTTACCATTCTGCGACGACGACGCCACTCATGTATATGATTGGATATATGTGTGGCCGTTGTCTGCTTGAAATTGGTTAAGATCTCTGTTCCAGTTTCGTACCTTATAGGTAACTGAAAATGGGTTAAGAAAGTCGTGGCTAGGGAACTGAAATTGTCGAAAGAGGCTTTAGGTAATTCAATATACCATTTAGCCGCCGGACCTGTCAATGTCCTCTAAAAAAGGCGAAGCCTTATCGAATCATCATTCAAGGTGTTCGACGAACACCACAGATGAAAAGTCATCACGTGATTTGACGGGTCTTCGCCAGGATTTCCATTGAATTTAGGAATGTCCGACGGAAGCTTGTGAGGAATCGCTGGCCACCAATGGGCATAGGCAATTGGATCGTTCGTCAGTCGATGTAAATCTGGTAATTCTAAAGTTGCCACGAATGGTAACTGTTGATTCAGGTTTGGCGAGGCGTACCCAGGATACGATGGAATCGCCTGAGCAGTAGGCCTTTGCATACCAGCATAATGCAATTGATGCTGGTATGACTGATACGGCTGGTGGACTTGACCACTGTAAAGTGGTTGATTTAACCCATTTTGAATATAGGGTTGTCCACTATTTGCAAAGATCTGTTGCTCAGATCCTTGGTACACCTGCTGGAACTGTGGTTGTTGGTACTGCACCATCCATGGCTGTGAAGCCATGTTTTGCTGTGCTATACTAACCGACGGACCAAGATGCGGGGTAATTGTACCCGTTTAGACCTGTGTCGTCCCGGCAGTTGGCGATTGTGGTTGTGTTGCAGGGTCAAGGGGCTGTTGCATTACAACCTGGGGTTGACATACAACAGGCATCGTTTGAACTTGCGACACGGTTACAATAGCTGGCGTCGTCGGGATGCTAGACATAGGTACACATTGTTGCATAGAATACACAACTCTTAGCTGTTGGGGTAACATAGGTACCCAACCACTTGTCGTAACTCCAGTCAAACCTGAACACTGTTGAGAACTGCCGTATGGGTATCCTCCCGGAGGGGGTAATGAAAGGGCATATTGCCCCCCATACGGTAGCAATCCGGAACTCAAGGGTATGGCTTGCCTTTGAGGACTGGATGGCCCAAATTGACCTCTATAGGGATCAATTTGTCTAGTTTCAACATAAGAATTACCGGGTATTATACCGGAAGAACAAACCGGAACAGACCACACTGTCGAAATAGTCCCTGGGTGGACTCCTTCTAGCTGTTGAGAGCTAGTTGGGACAGCTGGTACGCCGGCAAACATCGTTGGAGTGGCGACAGGGAGTTCTGTCGTCGCTGTGTCATTCGACACAGTCCTAGATGTCGACGGATGCTCTGACATTTTAAGTCTATCCAATAAACTGCCTAGCGATTCTACAGGAACTTCCACTGGTGATGGACAAACTTCTGATGCAGAAGGAAAAAGAGTGACACCTACTCCAAAATGAGTTGGAGTATTTGCTTGCGGGTCCTCTACGATTTCCTCTATTGCAATCAAACCAGGTGGAAGAGGAAGACCATCAGGTCCGTAAAAGATTTCTCGTGTCGAAGAAGGGGTTGTTTCGACAGCGACAGTTGTTTGAGGAACAATACTCTCTGGACCGGTTACAGATGTAACTGGTTCAGTTATGCAAGTACTTATTCCCAGACCAGGATCAGTGTTACTGTCCCTTTGTGGCTGTTGAATTTCTTCAATAGAGGCAGGAATTCCAGAAATACTTGGAGTAACCGGGATCTCAGATGTTGTTGGAACAGTTGTTCTAACTTTGATAGGAGATTTCGACCCGGTTAAGCGAGTTCGCTTTGTCTGTACTATTTTCGATTCCGAAGACAAAGACGGTTGACTCGCAAGCCTCCGCGAACGACGGGGTTTCAATTGACTTTCTTCCACGGTTGCGGATTACTCGATCAACTAAAATACAAAAAGGGGAATTATATTTCCGAATTGAATGAATTTTATTAGACGCTTTTAGACACAACTTGCTTTTTCAGTTTTAAAGAGTCGAGAAAAAGTTAAAGATGACTCTAGTCTCCTTCGATGTTTTAACGAGCCCGAAGTGACAAATGCTCGGATGGACTTTTTCAGTTATAGAGTTTGAAAAAGGCCAAAAGAAACTGCTCTGGAGATCTAGGCAGAGGGTGTGCCAAACCTTTCACGAAACCACAGAATACGTTTTACGGTATGGGTGGTCGATCTTCGTGAATGCTGTGTTCACTGCATCGCAATCAGTAAGGCGGCCGACACGGCTTCCTAAGGATAAAGGATAAATGCCTATAGGGGTCTCCCAATATATACGCGACGGTACGTGGGAGCACAAGTCCGTATTAGTGCTATCGTCTCTCAGGAGGAATCACCCACCTTCGTAGAGATCGACAGTCACTACGTTTAACGACGCCAGAACACGTCTCTACCTAGACCTCTACTGTGAGCGTTATGTTGCAAAGCATTGTTAGGTTCATTCAATATATTTTAAGTTGATCTTTTTTAAAGTTTGTCTTTCAGGATCACCACGAGATGTATTGGTACAAATTCCTAAATGCAGTCTAAGATGATAAGCAAGCTTTATAATCTTTCAACTTTGAAAATCCTAGCTACTAAGGGAAAAGAGAGCGACTATCTCTTCTCAAAGAGCAATCAGCACACTCTAATGCACTCTTCCTAAATCCAACATGCAAACTAATCAAAAATGCAAATTGCACAATGCAGGTATTTCTTTTCTCTTTCTTAATGTTGATGTATTACAAAAAGAAAGCTGTTGTATAATTTTGAATTCAATTTCAAGTGAAAGCAAACAAGCTTTGTCCTAAATCAAAAGACACCTTAAGATTTACTTGTTTCAACACTAGAAATACATAAATTCAAACAATATGACGAAAGCAAAAGCTCAATCAGCTATGAACAGCAAACAAACTAACTCTTAAGATCAATACGCCACTTATCACAGGTCTAGATCTAAGAGGCCACAGCAAGACTAGTTCACTTTTCGTTATGGGAAACTGCAAATGATATAAGAAATACAAAGAACAAATACAGTCTCTTTATACAACCGAGGCAGAATAGTGGCAAGGAAAGGTGGTTTCAGATAGGTACATTGACTGATAACAGGCTGCAAAAACAAGGATGAAAACAGGGCAATAAACAGCAGGGAACCCCAGTTGCACAAGGCAAAACTGGTTCAGCGCAGGTAGTACACTGTCAGTTTGACATTCAGCACAGGTAGTCCTTTCGGGACTTGCGATGAAATGCAGACTGCCTTCACAGTGCCTGCAATGAAGAGAGAAACTCTCATTTCTCTTGGTTTCCGGGTCACAGATTGCTCAAAAATTCACAGTTTTTGGCCAAATCAAAAGCTATCAATCAAGTACACACTAAAGGGTAATTAGGAGGATGAAAAGCTATCACTAAGAGCTCTTCAGAGTCCTTGTGGATCAGCTCTTCAAATCATAAACATGCCCAGAAACTGAGCTAGAGTAGCTGCCCTCTACTTTGCATTTGAAAGATCCAAATGCAGTTCGATTCGGTACTCCCTGTGTTTAGGAAATGAATAGCAAAAACACAAACAACCAACAAGATACGATCCCCAGCGGAGTTGCCAATTTGTTGTTGGGAAAAGTATCCAATACGGAATGACCCTATCCCACTCTAAGGGTGATAGTACCTCAGCAACAATCGAAGCAAAGCTATCTAAGATTTCTTCTTTATGAAAGTAAAATAGGAGAGAAAGGGATCCACTAACCGATATCTTTTGCTAATGGTTGATCCAATCTTCTCTCCTTGTTGCTTGCTCCCAGCTCCTTGCTCTTTCACTGGCCCAGCTACACACAGATCCTGCAAAATGGCAAGAGAGGGAAACTACAAGAAGCATACATTCATAATTGATTCAAGGATTAGAATAAATCAAATACACAAGTATGACAATACATCATTGAGACACATGCATATAGAAGAACCTCAAATGCTTTATTAATGGAAGAAGTAAAGTTCAGGAAGTGATACAACCATAAGAGGCCCAATCCAGCATCACCTTCCCAGCAGAAAGAAATCTCCTCTTCACCTCCTTCAAAGCAAATCACCCAATAGTTCTAAACTCAAACCAACAGCACTTCCTTACATTCACAAGATTCCCGCCTCCTTAGACCTCATGAGAGAGCTCTATATATAGGAGTTTTGGAGAAAGGATGAGTCAGCTTGAGGCCATGAAGCTGACTAGTGTCCTCTCCCACTTTAGTTATTCTTCAGTTCTTGAGTCCACTTGGAGGTTCTTGCTTCCACTTGGAGATCTAGACCCTCTTACTCATCACCAGTCGAATTCCTTGATCCAAGTGTCATTTTGGAAGCTTCCTGGGCATTGACACCTTGAGGAATGACTGTGCCACTTGTCCAAGTACGCTCAGCGCAGGTGGCCTTCTTTGCAGTTGACATTCAGCACAGGTACAGAGTGGAGCACTTGACATTCAGCGCAGATGCTCAGTGGAGCAGTTGACATGATCCAGAATTTGCTTGTTTTTGAGTGTTTTCAGGTGGAGAACTGTTATTCAGTGCTGTGGTTTGCTGACCTTGTTCCTCTAGGGGTAGGAACAACATGTTTAGGGACTTTGGATCCCTTAGATTATGGACATTTCATGCTTCATGCTGTAAGGCACAAAAATGTCTATAACACGAAGTAGACTTTAGAAAGGATGGGGAAATCTGCACTGCAGTGATCTCCTATTCAACGGTAAATGGAAAATCAACAGAAGATTATTCCAATGGGGTGCTTATATGGTGTAACAATAGACATTGAGGGTGCAAGCACGCTGGCTGACTTTGAGGTCATTGAAATAGTGGATGATAGTAACCCATACCCCATGCTACTAGGAATTGACTAGGATTTTGATATGGACGTGGTAATCAACTTGAAGAAATAGAAAATGGTGTTTAAAAGGAAGTGGCTCAGGGTTTTAGTACCACTAGACCCTGCTGAAGGAGCGTGTTATACTGAACCTGTTTCCAACATTGTGGAAGATGATGGTGATCTGGATAAGATATACAAGATCACAACATGGAATGAAGATTGGATCAATCCTACGGCTGATGGATCAATTTCATGGGATAGGGATAGCTCCTGCAACTTAGACTCAGATGAAGAGCTTGAAAACTAGCAGAATTAGTTGCATGAAGTATCTATGCTCCGTTGCAATATGATGACCAAATCATTGTGGTGTGTCTCAACTGAGGTAAGAAATCTCCCACATTATGATGTTGTGACTGATGTGGATCTATTTTTAGATTAATTTGAAAGGGAGGTACCTGAAGAACATCACTTCCAAGCATTGGAGTTGGCATTGCGTGCTACACCTGCTCATTGTTGGGGTATGCAGAAGGAGAGCTTTGTTGGATGGAAAGAATACAGAAGAATAATGAGATTACAATTTGGGTATGCTAATACCTGGATGACAGAAAATTATAGTGGGAAGGATGATCCGTGTGATCATATGGCACAATGGACTAAGGCCTGGTGAATGGAGCCACAACCAAAATGGGTGCACATTTTATGTCATACCTTAGAAACAATCCCGATGAATTGGTATTTGGAAACGAAGTTTTGTCATGGGACAACTGAAAGGGATATATTAAGAGAGATTTCCTTCTTAAATTTCAACTTTGAGGATGGGTTTGAATGAATTGATGAAGTGCTCTAGGGGATAAAAGCAACGATATTGAGAACGCCTAAGGAACTGGTAGAATGGGCTCAGTTGGATTGGAGTACAGAGTTGCGCCATGTCTTGGAATGTTACAATGTGACTACCAAAGAGGGAGAAGAAGACCCACAAAATATTAACATTCCAGAGACAAAGGGACAATGTGAAATCATAGGACTAAAAGTGGAAAACCAGGATATATCAGTGACATTGAATACTAAACAAGTGAATATTGGATATGAAGTAGCGCCTAAGTTCTCGAAGATAGGAGACTATTGGGATGAAGTTAAAGTTGATAAGGTGGCCAAACTACTATATGAATACCAAGATCTATTCCCAACAAAATTTTAGGATTTGAAGGGGATCGTAGGAGATTTAGGTGTAATGAAAATGACTTTGAAACCTGACGAGAAGCCCATCAAGTAGAGACCTTATAGGCTCAACACGAAGTATAAAGAAAAGGTGTGACAAGAGATTGATAAGATGTTGGATGCCAGTATTATTGAACCAGTAGAAGAATCTAACTGGGTAAGCCCAATGGTTTTCCAAGAGAAGAAATGAAAAGGTGAAATCGGGATATGCGTAGATCTAAGTAAGTTGAATGATGCATGTGTGCACGATTTGTTTCCAACAAAATTTACAAATGAAGTATTAGATAATGTTGGCGGACATGAGGCTTATTCATTTACTAATGAGTTCTTAGGATACCATCAAATAAATATCATGTTGGAATATCGAGGCAAGACAACCTTCACGACGGAGTGGGATTGCTTTCACTATACAATAATGTCATTTGGATTAAAGAACACACATACAATCTTCTCCTAGGTTATCATCGCAGCATTCAAAGAATTTATCCATAAATTTTTGGAGGTTTATTTTGATGATTGGACTATATTTGGGTTGGTAAAGCGCCATGTTCCAAGTCTGCGCTTGACGCTGGATACATGTCGAAGGTATTAGATCACGTTGAATTTGAAGAAGTGCATATTTTGTGTGCCCTTTGGAATTTTTCTCATCCATGTAGTAAGTGAGCAACGATTGATGGTGGACCCTATGAATATTGTTGAGATTGTAAATTTGGAAGCTCCCAGGAATATAAAATAGTTAAGCGCGACGTTGGGGCACACTCAGTATTATAGAAAGTTTATCAAGGTGTATGCTCAAATAACCATGTTGATGGAAATTTTTTTGAAGAAAGATGCGATGTTTTGTTGGGATGAAGACTGTCAACATAGTCTCGATGTGCTAAAGGAAAAGATGGTAATTGTGCCTATTTTGGTGTTTCCAAACTGGAAGAAGGAATTCCATGTGCATGTAGATGCCTCTTGCATTGCATTAGGCGTGGTATTAAAAAAAGCAATATAAGGAGAAATTAATCATCTGATAGCCTTCACGAGCAAAAATTTATCAAAGGTTGAGAATAATTATTCCACTACAGAGCACGAAGGGTTGGCGATGGTCTAAGCACTGCAAAACTTTCAACACTATTTGTTGGGTACACATTTTAAAATTTATACAGATCACTCCCCGTTGAAGTACCTAGGCAATAAGCCTGTGTTGGGGGGGAGAATGTACTGATGTTTATTGTTATTTCAATAATATGACTTTGAATTGATTGTGAAGCTTGGAAGGCTGAATGCAGGACCAGACCATTTGTCAATGATTGAAATGGGAGAAAAACCAAATAGTTTGGAGGAAGGACTGTCCAATGCACAACTCTTTGTAGTGAATGTTGCAGATGACCATTTTTTGGCATCATTTAGTTTTTAACCATGGGTACAACTTCGAAAAGATATTCCACTCAGTAGAAGAAGGAATTAGTAATCTGGTTTGCAGATTTTTAATTGATTTCAGGACACTTGTATAAGATGGGAACTGATGAAATATTTCGAAGGTATATTCCAAAGTTTCAACATGCTAGTATCCTCGCTGAAGAACATGGAGTAATAGGAGGAAACTACGTAGGAAAGGCGACTGCGTAGAATACTTTTTGCATTGGCTTATGGTGGTCAATATTACATAAGGATTCTAAGGTGTACTACAAGGCATGCGATGCTTGCGAAAGGATGAGAAAGCCTTCCTGGAGAGATGAATTTCCTTTAAATCCTCATGGTTTGTTGTAGGCATTTGATAAATGCGTTATTGATTTCATAGGCCCAATACAACCACCAGGAAAGAAGACAGGTGTGTGGTATATTATTACTGCCACAAAGTATTTAACCAGATGGGTGGAAGCACAGCCAGTGAAGGATTATACATTTGCCACCACTGCAAAGTTTTTGTTTGAATATGTCTTAACACAATTTGGATGACCTAAGGTGTTGATGAGTAATAGGGGTACACATTTCTTAAATGAAATGATCAGTGTGATGCTGGAATAATTCCAGGTATACCATCAAAAGAGCATACCCTATCACCCGCAGGTGAATGGAATGGTGGAAGCATTTAACCAAATCTTGGAGAACACATTGACAAAGGTCTGTAACACGCAGAGTAATGATTGGGATGTGCACGTACCATAGTTCTATGGGCATATAGGATGACTTCCAAGAGTTTGACAGGCCAAACACTGTTTAGGTTGGTATATGGGATTGAAGCAGTGATGCCTATGGAATACATTGTGCCAAGTCTACGTATTGTAGCGTTGATAGAGATGGTGGATCATGAGACCATGGAGGAATGGATCACACAGCTGATTGAGTTGGAAGAGGACTACTTTCTTACCAACATTCATCAGCGTGTCCAAAAGGAATGAGAAGAAGCATGGTATGATCGGTATATTAAGTTGCGCACTTTCAAGATGGGTGATTTAGTGTTGTTGTATGACAACAAGTTCACAAAATTTCTAGGGAAATTTCAAATGCACTTGTTAGGGCCATATATTATTAACGAGATCACGGATGGTGGTTCAGTTTAGCTCGCGAAGCTGAGTGGTGAAATATTCCCTAGAATATTGAACGGAAGCATGTTGAAGTTGTATACAAGGGATCCTGCCCCTGCAAAATGACTACATGGCAGTAGGACAAACTTAGTAATCCAGGCATCTGCAAGGGATTATGAGACTATAAAATATGTTGCTTGAAGAGAAGAAAAATATGGTAAGGAGGTTGCATGACAGAAGCAAGGAGTACGCCAGGAAGATTTGGGCCCAAAGGGTTGTGCCATGAAGGATGATGTCACACAGTTGGGTCCAAGAATAGTCGTTGAAGTCACTTTTCATGATTAGATAGCAAAAATATCATTAGGAGGAGCAGGTAAGTGACATTTATGGTGAACATATTTGTAGATCTGTCGCCAAAGATGCATTTATGATCATAAAATGGAGGGAACAGTTGGATTTGAATTCAAAAATCACCTATGAATCAAGCATGTTGGTCCACCGAAGAACACTTTTCATTCTGACGAATGTGTATGAGCCCTCTTGTTCTAGCTATATGAATCAAAAGTTTTGGGAGGACTTAGTTTCCAATCTGACATTTGCAAACCTACCTAGAATTAGGTAATGAATTATTCTCGCATAATTGTCTTCTCTGGTCAGTTCTGAAGTCGTTATTTGTCAAGCGAAAGACCCTGAAGTCATATCCATGGAAGTTATGCCCTTAGTGCCTACGACACCAAGGTCTCATAGGCCAAATAAATCGATTGCTAAGGAGAAGAAGACGAAACTTGTACTGGTGAGTTATTCATCGAGGAAGAACTCAGAGGTTCGGCATAAGGAGAAGAAGGATAAGGCAAAGAAGCCGGAGAAAATAGTGGACTTGGAGGCAGAATAAATTCACGATGGCATGGAGGAATTAGATGCTGAGGAGGGAGAGCCTATCACATGGCTCTCAGAGTATACCCTCTATGGAAAGCAAAAATGAAAGTAACCAAAGACCCGGATTCAGGTAAATTTATGGTCTCTATGCCACTATTACCAAAACATTTCATTTTTGAAGGCGTGGTCTTAGGGCACATCCCCGTGTTGAAGATGGAGGATTTGGATCTCGCTGACCACGAGAAATTCCCTCACTTAGCCACTAACAAGTACATGACGAAGATCTACTAGGAAGAAATGGGGGTTACACGTCTAGAACTGATGAAATGGATCAGAGGCATCAAGCAGGTCGGTTTACTGCACATGCTTTGCGTACGACACTTCCACTGGTCAATTATCAACACTGTGTGTGTGCACTAGCTGCTTGCGGTGGTGCATGATGGGTGCTTCTACCTGGGTGAACCCATATCTATAATTGATATGCTCATTCATAGGATTACGAAGTTTCCCTATAGAGGGGTGGACCCTGCCAAGGAGTCTTGAGGAAAAAGCGGAGAAAAGGAGTTGGTGGATAAGATGAAAACTGAATTTGGATTGATCAATAAGTTTCGTAGATATTCTATCCGCTCCATTCAAGACCAAGCGGTGCAGTTTTTTGCCCAAATTCTAGTAGGGAAGATTATGAGGAAATGTTGCGTGGACGAAGTTCTTGTGCCAGTAGTGTCGTTGGGTGCCCAGTGCGTGAAGGGAGTACAATACAAATGGGTACAGTAATTATGTAAATAATAGCTCATGAACTGTCACGAAACATATGAGGAAGGCAAGGCATTTCACTATGTCCGGCTCTTGTTGCTAATTTTACTAGTAGCATGGCGCCTGCTAGAGGATAGTCAGTTTCCTCCGCAGGAAGAAGATTTACCAGAGGCAGCAAAGTTTGCTTCATTGTGGATGACAAAGAATCTGGAGAGGATCAAGGAATCTAAGATTTTCTAGACATTTGTTGAAATGGACCTCTGTACAGTAATCAGTCAGTGGCCAAGGTTGTCTCCAACTTTGTTCGAGCAGTTAAGGGTCTTCATAGAGTTTAAGGTTGACATCCATAATGTCTCAATTTGGGCAAGGCGCAACCGTAAGCATATCTAGCAGAAGTTTTCATACCTAGTCTCAGAGATAGACATAAAGGAAATTGTGGGGAGTTGGCCAGTACAGTGGCAAAAAACCATGGATGTTGGTGCAAGTACCAGTCAGGGCAGTGAAAGCTATGTTGCACAAATGACATCTGCACCAAAACAAAAAGAAGCAGCAAAATTAGTAGTGTGAGCATTGGCCAAGCAGAGAAAGAAAGAAGTTGCTGCTAAGGAAGTTGCTGAAAAAGAGCGTGTTACGAAAGATTGTGCTGAGACAGAGTGCACTGACATAGAGGAAGTCGAAGCTTCATCTTCCCAACATATTAAGGAGTAGGAACTGTCTGAGTAGGGCAGAGGTGGAGGGGACGAGCAAAGTACTCCCTTCACATTGAAGAAGCAGAGTAAGAAGACAACCGTTGGGCCAAGGAAGAATCACAAATTAGATAAACAAGTGTGGATTGACCTAATGGTCCTCACAAAAGGGCACCTCGATGAAATTTGGCACAAAGTCAGAGACACCACAATAGAGTTGTGGCAACAATTTGAGTAGCAATATATGCAGACACTAGGTAGCGTCCAGAAGGATCTCTGTGAGCTGTAGAGCCAAACAGGTAGGATTCAAGCAAGCTTAGTGCAATTGAGTGGGGTGCAAGTGAGCCTGCCACAAGGGAGAAATAGCATATTGCAGATAGAAAGGACTCTAGACCTCAGAGTCATCTCCTTACCAGAAGGATTAGTCCACGCAAAAGTAGAGGAAGACCGCACTCTACTGGGTACAATAAAAAACATAGGGGTAAACTTAGTTGCACTACCACTTCAGACTCTCCATGCGCTACCTTAGGGGGTTTGTGACGAACTTAGAATCAAAGAGAAGCGCTCACTTGCAATAATCAGTGAGGTTAAGGTAAACAATGAATTGATATTCACTGAATCAAAAGATGAGATATGAAGAGTCATGTTTGACTTCTAGATAAAGATAGTAGAATTACAGTTGAAGCTACAACTGACTACTCCGCCAGAGGTCAGGGAGCAGCATGATGTAGCCATTAAGGAACATATGAATACTCTGGAGGTTGTAGTTAAAGGATGGGACTTTATTTTTAACGATTCCATGGAATTATGGGGCACTTTGTAGGACGACCCAAACCTGCAGAGGTTGAGCACAGAAATCAGAGAGGCCCAACATAAATATGATGAGATCAGAGCAACTGCTTGCACATTGGTTCCAATCTAGTGCTTCTCGTGCCTACAGGAAGGGAAGATGATACAAGGACAAGTACAACAGTTGCAAAAAAAATAATCAATGTTAAAGGCTTGGCTTCAACCTTGAATAGAAGACGTGAACCAAATTTCTTAGACAATTTAGGAGAAGCTGAAAGCTCTACAACAAACTCATAGGACCATGCAGCTTCCGGTAGAGGTACCAACTATAGAAAATTTGGTCGAAGATGTGAAGAAGGTTGCAGTACAAAGTACCGTGAAGATGAATGCATTGATGCAGCAGTTCAGTGAGCTCTGCCACAAAGTTGAGAAGCCAGCTAAGTGACTCGAGGGTGAGTCACCATATTTGTGTTGGGGGACTATTGGGATAGTGTCCCTAGGGTCAATTTTGGGTTAGTTTAATCAATTTTTGAGTAGAATTTTGTAAAGAATGTAAAGTCTCTGTGAAATGTGGAAGCAGATCGTGCAACTAAGTATGGGATTTAGCCCCTTGTATGGGTAAGTGATAGGATGGTTTTGAGACTCACCCATATGCCATGGGCCATGGTATTTTAATAGAAAATCTATAAATATTTGAGTCATAGTGAGTCTAGACAGATAAACCTTGGAAAAGAACAAGTGTAAGGGCAAGTGTTAAGGCAGGAAAGCTCTATTTTCCTATACTTGTGTGAAAGGGTAAGGCTCCTACAGCTAAGTGTACGAAGACCTTGGCAAGTCCACAACTGAGTGCGAGGGCCCTTGCAACTGGGTGCACAGGGTGGAAGAGTATGTAAATTGAATGATGAATCTAATAAAGACTATTTCGGATAGAATCCCTTGCATCTATGCCTTGTTCTTAATTCATTTTAAGTCTATGCATTGTTACTTAGTGATTTTTTTCTACGAAGTAAAAAGTATTCTCTGCGTGAATCTTTCAAATCTCTAATATCTATGCCTGAAATGAGTAATGAATTGTTTTCGCGAAGGTAGTAACTAAATATGATATAAATTGTTCGAATCGAGTAGATCTACGTTACGGAAAATCTAGGGTTATTATTTACTAAGTGAAACACTACAAGAAAAAAGGACATTGGTGAGGGGCGAAAAATGTCACCGTAAGCTCACTGGTGATGGTCAAAAGAGCCTTCGTCACCAAAGGTGGCATCGCCAAAAGTATAGGTGTTGTAGTGACATTCAAAGTCCGTCACCAATAATGATTTATAATGATGGATAGTGACCATCACCATTTCATATGAGCAATGGTGACAGACCATAGCCTCTGTCACCAAAAACTGAATGTCACCAAAGGTGGTGTCGCCAAAAGTATAGGTGTTGTAGTGACATTCAAAGTCCATCACCAATAATGATTTATAATGACGGATAGCGACTGCCACCACTTCATATGAGCAATGGTGACAGAACATAGCCTTCATCACCAAAAACTGAACATCCCCAAAGGTGGCATCGCCAAAAGTATAGGTGTTATGGTGACATTCAAGGTTTGTCACGAATATTGATTATATGACAGAAAGTAACTGTCACCATTTCATATGAACAACAACGATTTATTGTGATGGATATTTCATGGTCATCACTATTGGTGTATATATATTGTGATTTTCAATGACCATCACCGAAAGTCGCATTGCTAGAAGTATAGGTGTTGTGGTGACATTCAAAGTCCATCACAAATAATGACTATAATGACGGACAATGACTGTCACCATTTCATATCAAAAACAATGATTTATGGTTACAAACCTTTGAGGGTCGTCACTATTGATGCATATGTATGGTGGCGTTCATTGACTGTCACCATTTCATATTTTGGTGAGGGTCGAAAAATGTCACCAAAGCTCATTGGTGATGGTCAAAAGGGCCTTCATCACCAAAAATTGATTGTCACCATTCCATATGGATGTCAAGGCATGATGGAATCGAACCACCAACCTCCTGCTTGTAAAGTAGGTTCTCTTCCATTGAGCTAGCACCCTTTAAAGAATTAGACTTTTAAAAATTAGACCTTGAAACTTCATAAATTATAAATTCTACAACTTTCAATAAATTAAAGTCTCAGTAATATTTTACTAAACAAGCAAAGCAACATTGAAGCTGCAGGTCCCTCCCTAATGGTTATGGAGGTTATGAAAAGTGGGTGGAGGGAAAAATAATTATGTATAAGAGAATCAATATGTTCAGTTGAATACTCAATTAGAAGTGAAACTCTGAAGACATTTATAATCTATAAATGACCTATAACTAGCAAATGCACCAAATATTACAAAGGAAATGTCATAAGTGGATAGCATATCGAAGAAGAACATTGATGAAGATAGATGCAATATGTTATAGGTTGAGTGAGAAAAATCTCAATGTTGTTGTTTGGTGTTTAGATATCTGAATGATATCTAGACTTCTGTGAAAATTGAACACGAATCTCCAGAAACCATGAATGACATATGATAAAAAAAATTATATATATATCCCCTTTACATAAACCAACATGTAATTTAGGATTTCACAAGTCCACACTCAAAACATGACAACAATCAACAAATAAAAGAAATTGACTTGGACGCTTCTCAAGGCCTTGATCTTCTTCCCTGACTCTTTCTCAACCAAATCTTTGAACTCACAAAACATTGTGAAAGTTTGGTCCTTCTTCGACATGAAATAAATCCAGTGTTTACGAGAATAGTCATCAAAGAAAATCAAATAATACCTTTTCTTCATTGTGGATGCCATTGAGAACGGTCCACACAAATCAGTATGCTCCAAACAAATCAATATGAACTCGCTCTAAGAGAGCCTCTGCTCGACTATCTCGATCATCAAAGAAAGACTTGGTGTACTTTCCCAAGGTACAACCTTTGCATGTGTTAACTTGCTCAAGTTTACCTTTGGGAAGTCTTGTAGATATCTGTTGCATTATCTTCAAAGCCCCGTGATGCAAATGTCCCAACCGCCTGTGCCACAACACGCCAATGTCTTGGCTTTGCACCAATTCTACTTTCGTACTCAATGTTGCACAATAATCTACCTCTAGTTTATAGAGATTCTTCACCCGAATCCCTATCCTCTTTGTCTGACCCATGGCTTTGTGTCTTAGGAATGCCTTTCCTTTACTGAAGACAATGTCGTAGCCTTTTTCCTCCAACATCATGACCAATACCAATTTCTTTTTCAGTCTAGGCACATGCAACACATTTGTCAAGGAGAGAGCATCTCCATGCTCCCTTGGAAAAGCAACCGCGCCCACTCCTGAAACACTATACCTTTCGTCGTCACCCATCTCTATGCACATATTGAGGTCTTCCTCCTCTAGGACACTGAATAAATTTTTATCACTGGTCATGTGGAATGAGGCTCCACTGTTAAGATACCAAACACAACCCATCATCAATGACACCATGCATGCGATGAGGGTAAAGTCCATTTCGAACTGAGAGGCTAATGCCTCACCTTTTGATCCTTCCGAGGATCCCTTCTTGGACTTCTTCAATGGGAAATTAGTCACATAATGTCCCATATTGTGACAATTAAAGAATCTTACTCTAGACATGTCACCCTTCTTCCGTCCATGAGAAGAATTCAATTTGGAATAGGAAGCCTTCCCCTTCCCTTTCCTTACCTTACTTGCTAAGGCCATATTTTCTTCATCATCATTCTTGGATGAAGTGTTGGAAATAATACTGAGAGGGGGGGGGTGAATCAGTATTATCAGATCAATCAAACTTTTCAATTTCATGCTCAGAAACATATACGCTACTTCAATTAAGTGAACCCGCGTGTACACGCTACTGTGTCTAATGAAACTCGCGTATATCCAGAGATCTTATAATTCAGTTAGCTTAATCTTCAGTAAATGCATCAGATCATTATTAAGCATATTAACAGTAAACAGGTGCAGAATAACAGAACAGAACATCACACAAGAGCCACACACATGAACACAAAGATATAAGGTGGAAACCCAATGTGGGTGAAAACCACCTGCTGCAAGTCATCTCAATCTTCTTCTTAATAAGAAAATCCTTTTACAATATTTGTACTGGTGCAGTCTTATACCAGTACGGGAGCTACAACCCCCTTTGCTCTTGTACTAGCCGATCCATTTACTAGTACGCAGGCTGCTACCTGCTACAATGCTCCAAAGATCTCCTTTAGCTTTTGTACTAGCTTAGATACTAGTACGTAGGTGCTTGCCTACAATCTTCTCACCTCCAGGTACCACGTTTCATCAATTTTCAGACTGGATACACTAAAGCACAACACATAATCTGTAAGGCCACTTTTCATCCAATTTTCATACTGGACCCATAACTATCATTGAAGCTCAAAACAATCATCAAACTCTGAATCACTGAAACACTGTTAACAACAGTCACCAGAACACAGAGCAGACACAGAACTCTGTAATAACCATCAGATCCATCTGCAACTTCAAATATTAAGATTTACAATGTATACGCTACTTCGATGAATCAAACCCGCGTGTATACGCGCTTTTTCCAAAGACAACCCGCATACAGATCTAAAAATAATTTCTCATAACTTGCAGCTGTACCAGACATCAGTCATACTCATAACATTTATAGAACAATACATGCGTCAGTATGTAGATCTAGAATAAGCATCATAAAGATAGTTCATTTCAAACCATTTGATCCCGATCTCTCCTTAGATCTAGTTCTCCATCAACCGGTGAGATCTCTCCTTAGCTCAGATCAAGCAATGCATCATCAACCCATAACCCTGCATACTGGATCTAATG
Source organism: Pinus tabuliformis (assembly GCA_031772625.1). Taxonomy (NCBI): domain Eukaryota; kingdom Viridiplantae; phylum Streptophyta; class Pinopsida; order Pinales; family Pinaceae; genus Pinus; species Pinus tabuliformis. The sequence goes on along the minus strand of CM062817.1, from coordinate 1,717,517,630 downwards.
CTTCATCAGATATTCAAGACATTTCAGATACACTTGCCTAATGATTTCCTTCCCTTTATATAGCCTTAGGCCTTGTTCAATACCAAGAGCCAAAACCATAGAAATCCAATACCATCAACTTCAAAACTAGGGATCAACACGTCCGCCGAGACGCCAAGGTCCAAAACCATAGGCACAACTTCCAAGGAATAACCGCCATGGACCAAAGGTACTTTTCCACATACACGCGCTTTTGCTGAAGCCAACCGGCGTGTACACGCGACTTGGGCTTAACGAACCTGCGTGTATGAACTTTCTCTTCTTCTTATAGTCTGATCATCAATTCCTTGCTGCTGACCTTCTGTACTATGATTTCTCATCAGTGTGGTTTGCCATCAAGGACAACAATAATGCCAACAATCTCCCCCTTTGGACTTGATGGCAAAGCTAACTTGTCACACTTAGAACTATCATCTGATTCCTTTGAGCCGTCCTCCATCAGTCACATCTGATATCTCTTCTGAAGATTCATCCAGTTATACATAAGTGAGATATTCTTCTATGAGAGGGTTGCCATCAAGTACAACACATGTATCATAATGCCAACAATCTCCCCCTTTGGACTTGATGGCAACAACACCAAATCACTCTCCCCCTTTGACATCAAGGGCAAAGGGTGGACCAAGATATTCTCTTCCTTTGCTGAATCATTCCACTGTCCATACTCCCCCTGAGTACCTGCTGAAATCTCTGAATAATCTCCCCCTTTGTATATGCCAAGGTGTACCAATCTGTCCATGCTCCCTCTGAGTACATGCTGAATCTCTGTACCGCTGAAGTGTGCTGTTCATGCTCTTCCTGACTGTAGGCAAGATCTACAAAAGATGTTCTTCAAGAAGAACGTGACTCTATACATCATAAAAGACCTTCCTATCACCAAAGACTCATACATACATCCATCTCTCAACTAAGTGAGGATATACAAAAATTGACTCATCCACCCAACCAAGTGGGGATACATCAAAAGTTTACATCTGACAATCAAACACATTGCATCAATCATCCCAAGCATAGTGGGGAAACCAACATAGGCCGTTACATGACCTTGACATCATAAAAGAGATACATGACATAGAGACAACAGGTCTAGACCAAGACTTATGAAAGTCACCAGCAGCATCTGATAATCACCATTCAGATCAACAACCAAGAGATCCTTCTGTTCTCCTTTCACCTTTGTTTCATCTGAAACCAACAACAAAAGTGAACCAGAACCAAAAACTTTAAGATAATGCCAACAATGCATCATTGGAAGATTATCTGCTCCCCCTGAACCTGTGCCAGATGATCTCTGTCAGACCCATATCAGACTTTCTGCAACCAACATCTGTCCCTGTTGATTTTCTTCAAAACTCCATATACGCGTCTGTATACACATAAACAAGCGTATATACGCGGATATCCCTTACGAAACACGCGTATACCATATACGCGACTATCCTCTTGTAAAACCGCGTATGCACGCGAATATCCTTTAAACAGCACGCGTACACAAATTTCCATATCAACAACCTGTAAATGTCCTGCAGCAAGGTATGTCTGAACATAGATGTCAACTCCTCCTTTTAAACATCATCATGAAATCATTCACATTACATGTGAAACCACCATAGCCATTACATCAACGTCAAGATCTACAAGCTCCAAGTATCATTTCTTGGGAACATCTGCATCAATCATCATATGTAAGTATCAACCTATCATCATATAGATAAGAACTCATCACCATGTCTCCAATAAAGCAACTTTGAGTAGTCATCCATGTGTCAGCACTATGTATCTTGAGCTCAAGCTCATTTGACAAAACTTCTTGATATCATCAACAGCAACAATCCTTATCCACATGAGTGCCTGCATCATAACTGTATGATCTTTATGCATATGACAACAGCAGTATATAAGTGACTCATCATCAAGTGAGGAAGATGTGTATTCAAGCTTTGTACTTCTCCTTGTTCTTATGAAGATCACCATGTAAGCACCATACATGCATCATCAAAGAATCAACCATAAATCTGATCTATGTAACTTCAAGAATCATATGAGAGTTTATCATCATATCATAGCAAGATATATCATTTATCCATATAAGAATCATCACCAAGGATTATTAACCATAATGCCAACAATGAATTACTAAAGGCATATGCTCCCCCTCAACCAGTGCCATTTGTTAGATCTGATCATGCATATATCAGCAGTAAGCATCAAAACATCTTCATCCTCAAGTTAGGATCAAAACACTTCCAGACATCATACAAGTAACAAAACATTTCCACACATCCTCAGCAGACTGTAGCTATTAATCAATAGAGCAAATAATGGACTGAATCATATCAGATCCCTTTTCTGAGCCTGTCCCCACTGCTTTTCTTCAGACTGACATATACGCGACTTTGCAGTGTCGAACTCGCGTATATACGCTACTTCCCTTTAAGGAACTTGCGTATGAGATTCAGGACACTGAAGGTTTACACTTTCAGCTCCCCCTGAGTCTGATATGTCTGTGCTGTGCTGTGTCTCAGTACATTGTGCTGACTGTACTTCCTTCTTCCTCCATATCTTCAAGTGTGATGAGGTTTTCTCCTTTCGGTGTGATGTCCATCCTTTGTTCCTGCATTCCTTTGCTATATGTCCAAGCTTGTTACATGCATAACATCTAACATGTTTCATGTTCCTTCTGTAGCAATCAGCAGCTTTGTGACCATACATATTGCAAGCAAAGCAATATCCATTAAAGTACCTTGATTGAGATGACCTGTCCGCATAATAGTCTTGAACTCTTCTTCTTCTACATCTAGCTGCAACATGTCCAAGATTATGACATACATAACATTCAATATTATTCATAGGAGGAGTAAAAGATTTTCTTTGAAGACTTTCTTTCCTTGGTTGATGATGAGATTGACCTTTCATCTCCTTGTTGATCATTTTGGATTTCTCTTTAGAGTTCCTTGCCTCACCTTGTGAACTAGATTCACCTTCAACAGATTCATGGAAACCAAGACCAGTCTTTATAGCAGGGGACCTTTGACTACTAAGAATATCATCCAAGACTTTAGTACTATCTTGAAATCGTAAAAGCTTATCCTTTTCTTCTATTTTACCTTTCAAGATATTTACCTCAACTTGAAGTTGTTCCTCCTTTTCTAGACATTGCTTCTTCATGTCTTCTCCATCTTTCCTTCCTTCTTCCAACTGATGCCTTAGTTTGAGAATCTCCTTTTCTTGTTCTTCATTCAGATCCTGCTGCATTTGACGAACTCGGAAGGCACATTCTAGTTGAGATTTTAAGCTAGTGACTTCGTTTTCTTGTTTTGCAATAGCTTGGAGTAGATCTGTATTCTGCTTCTTTGATTCTTCAAGATCTCCTTTTAGTGAGGGGATTGTAGCTTCAATATTTTCATAGTAGCTGGATCTATCTTTGAGTTTCTTGATGGTTGTGCTTCTTTCGTTGACTTCTTTTCTTAATGATGTCACTTCATGCTGCAATTTTTGACATTGGTCTTCCTTGTCCTTGAGTAGCTTTCTTACCTTGTTTCCTTCTTCTATTTGGGCCTTTAGTTTGGTAACTTCTTCTTTGAAAGCACATTCCCTTTTGTTCAATAGATCTTGTTGATCTTTAACTTTGTCTGCAAGCCTTCTAAACACTGCCTCTATTTGACACTTTTCTTGCTCACCCATAAAAGCATGTTCAGTAGTTTCACTATCACTTCCATCACTTTCACAAGGAAATATAGCAGGAACCTCAGAGGATAACACATTCATACCTGATAATGATTCTGAATCTGATTCTGAATCTGAAGAGCTTCTTATACCTAATCCCCAATCGACTCTCCCACTGTCATAGTCCTTCTGAGATGTCTTCTTCTTCTTATGAGCTTTCTTCTTAAGCTTCTTTCCCATTGTTCCACGGATCCCCTTCAAGCGATCAAGCTTCTACCAAAGGACCTGCTTTGATACCAATTGTTGGAAATAATACTGAGAGGGGGGGGGGGTGAATCAGTATTATCAGATCAATCAAACTTTTCAATTTCATGCTCAGAAACATATACGCTACTTCAATTAAGTGAACCCGCGTGTACACGCTACTGTGTCTAATGAAACTCGCGTATATCCAGAGATCTTATAATTCAGTTAGCTTAATCTTCAGTAAATGCATCAGATCATTATTAAGCATATTAACAGTAAACAGGTGTAGAATAACAGAACAGAACATCACACAAGAGCCACACACATGAACACAAAGATATAAGGTGGAAACCCAATGTGGGTGAAAACCACCTGCTGCAAGTCATCTCAATCTTCTTCTTAATAAGAAAATCCTTTTACAATATTTGTACTGGTGCAGTCTTATACCAGTACGGGAGCTACAAACCCCTTTGCTCTTGTACTAGCCGATCCATTTACTAGTACGCAGGCTGCTACCTGCTACAATGCTCCAAAGATCTCCTTTAGCTTTTGTACTAGCTTAGATACTAGTACGTAGGTGCTTGCCTACAATCTTCTCACCTCCAGGTACCACGTTTCATCAATTTTCAGACTGGATACACTGAAGCACAACACATAATCTGTAAGGCCACTTTTCATCCAATTTTCATACTGGACCCATAACTATCATTGAAGCTCAAAACAATCATCAAACTCTGAATCACTGAAACCCTGTTAACAACAGTCACCAGAACACAGAGCAGACACAGAGCTCTGTAATAACCATCAGATCCATCTGCAACTTCAAATATTAAGATTTACAATGTATACGCTACTTCGATGAATCAAACCCGCGTGTATACGCGCTTTTTCCAAAGACAACCCGCGTACAGATCTAAAAATAATTTCTCATAACTTGCAGCTGTACCAGACATCAGTCATACTCATAACATTTATAGAACAATACATGCGTCAGTATGTAGATCTAGAATAAGCATCATAAAGATAGTTCATTTCAAACCATTTGATCCCGATCTCTCCTTAGATCTAGTTCTCCATCAACCGGTGAGATCTCTCCTTAGCTCAGATCAAGCAATGCATCATCAACCCATAACCCTGCATACTGGATCTAATGCTTCATCAGATATTCAAGACATTTCAGATACACTTGCCTAATGATTTCCTTCCCTTTATATAGCCTTAGGCCTTGTTCAATACCAAGAGCCAAAACCATAGAAATCCAATACCATCAACTTCAAAACTAGGGATCAACACGTCCGCCGAGACGCCAAGGTCCAAAACCATAGGCACAACTTCCAAGGAATAACCGCCATGGACCAAAGGTACTTTTCCACATACACGCGCTTTTACTGAAGCCAACCAGCGTGTACACGCGACTTGGGCTTAACGAACCTGCGTGTATGAACTTTCTCTTCTTCTTATAGTCTGATCATCAATTCCTTGCTGCTGACCTTCTGTACTATGATTTCTCATCAGTGTGGTTTGCCATCAAGGACAACAATAATGCCAACATGAAGAACCATCTCGTGTGCTCCTCCTGATCTCCTCCTGCATAAGATCCGACTACAGTCGTTCCCAATCTGGTAGTTTCTCCCTTCCATTCACAGAGTCCTGGTAGCTATTCCAACTCTTTGGAAGGCCAAGGAGAACGAGACTCACCATATCATCATTTCAGTAGTTATTCCCACACTGCCAAGCTCATCTCTACAGGTCATTACTGTTCTTGTAGAGGTCCTTCAATGTCTTCCACATTGAAAATGGAGTATCCTTCCCATGGAGACTCGAGACAATATGGTCTCAAACTCCCTCAAGGATGATCTATCTCGCCTTCGCCACACTTCTTCCACTCAGCCAACTCTTGTGCATTAGTTGAAGTTGGCTTTGGGATTTCTTGATCAATGAATTCCTTCAAGTCATTGTCTTCTAATACAACCTCCATTCTATCTTTCCATGCTATGTAATTCGAGCTACCTTTCGAGGCATACTCGAGTCTCAAGCCATAGAACACCATTGGCCAACCTTGAAGTATGATATGAATTTGATTTGCACCTGCAACCCCGAACTTCAAACTTCGAATTATCTTCATAGTATACTATTCACATCTCTGATACCATGTAGAAAATTTGTGATAAGTTAACCCGATAATGCAATATAAATCAAAGCAGAAAACTACAACCTACTTCTACTATCAATTTGTGGAAGCTTAAAGATCGAGTTGAACAATATAACCAAAAGAAGAAAAATCAATGGCACAATACACATGAAAATACTTTGGGGAAAGCCTTAGCTAAAAACCCCACACTATTGTATTATCATACATGGTGGAAATACATAGGAATTATACAAAGCCTTAGCTCTCACAGCTAGCCAGCTCTCAGTACAATCCTCACAGATGCTCACAGGAAATCTTGGCTTCTCTCAAGCCTTCCTCTCTGCCCTCCAAGATCCTATTTCCTTGCACTATTCCTTGTGGATGATTTGCCTTTTACCAAGTGGAAAACCAAGCCTTCAAAATTGCGCAATCCTCAAGGATGAAGCCTTGACTACATGCATGAGTTTTCTCCATGAGAAAACACATGCAACTGACAGTACATTGTCCTTGAACATTAATCTCAACTAGGTCTTTCTCATAATAGACATGCATGAGTTTCTGATGAGGGAATCTTTAGTTAACTGGAGTAGCACCAGTTGAGTGCATTAATGCATCCACTGACTGTTAAACTCACTATTAGTTCCTTAAACAGTTTGGAACTAATTGAACTGGACTTAACTCACTAAACTAAGTTAACTAATTACAGCTCAAATATAACTCAATCTTATCTCCTTAATTTAAGGGATAACTCTTGCAGGACTTCAGAAAGACTTCTAACTTGAATTTATCCAACTAATAAATTTAAAATAAATTAATTAATTATTTCTAAGTAGTTGTTAAGACTAAATTCAATTTTAATTCACAATTTAGTTCAAGGACAAATTAAATTGGAATATTCTTGTTGCCATATTTCAACACTCGAAAAATCCATTAGTTTCTATGTGAAGCTCTTGATATGAGATCCTTTTGTGCTCTAACTTTCGCAAAATGGCTTGTGAGAAATCAAAGTTTTGGATAGGCATATTCCATTTCAAAAGGAATCCCAAAAGTAAGAAACATAGTATAAAAGCAGTATCTCCACTCACTGGCACTATCACTCTTTTCACGAATGCAAAATGATCTCTTGGGGTTTGACATGCAGGTAATTGATATACTTGTGGTCTGTAAAGGCTAAGATTTCCAATTAAGGAAATGACAATTGTTCTATTTGCAAATAACCTTCCTTCTGGAATTTCCCAGTGAAATTTTTGAAAGACAAATACAACCTTTGAAGCATTTCTAAATTCTTGAGAGTGATCAATGGTATTATACCTGATAGGGAGTTGGAAGAGAGATCCAGGTTTGTAGGACTTTGTAAATTTCTAAGTGAATCTGGAATAGACCCTTGGAAGATATTATAAGATAAGTTCAATAATTGTAGTTCACTGCAACTTCCAAGTGTAGGAGCGATTGCCCCGATCAATTGATTGACATAAATGTCTATAGCTTGAGCCATTGCAATTTTACCAATCTCCATGGGAAAGGAACCATCTAATAAATTCCAGGACAAATTCATATCGAATTGTAGATTAGAAATTTTCCCAATTTCATGTGGTATACTTCCAGAGAGCCTATTGTGAGATAGGTCAAGCAATTCCAAATTTATACAATCTAACAAGTTGGAAGGTATGCTCCTTGATAGCTTGTTGTGATGGAGATGGAGTCTTCTTAGTTGTTTAAGGTGTGAAAGGGAATTTGGAATATTTCCAGAGAAATTGTTACCACTAATGTCCAAGAGACCAAGGTGGTGTATGCTTTCAAGATCATCAGGGATGTTTCCTTCTAATTTATTTTTACTTAAATACAATCTTTCTATTTTTTCAGGTTTTCCTAATCGTGGAACATTATCATTTAGAAGATTTTCACTTAAATTTAATAAGGTTAGGCTGCTATGATTGCCTATATGTGGAGAGATGTTTCCTTGTATTTTATTTTGTGATAATGATAACATAGAAAAATTGGTAGAAAGTATGCCTATGACATATGACAAAACACCACTTAATTTATTGTGGTGCAACCATAATTTATTTAAGTGAGAACAATTAATAAAAGCTATAAGAAAAAGCATGTTTGTAGCATTACCACTATCAAGTTGATTTTTATTCAATAATAAATCTTTGAGATGAGATAACTTACCCAACTCTATAGGAATACTTCCACTCACTGGTTAACACTTAACCAAAGTTCTACTAGATTAGAATGATTTCCAATAATCTTTGGGATCCCTCCACTAAGTTGATTTGCCCCTAAATTGAGCAGTTCCAAGTTAAACATATTTGAAAAAGATGTGGAATGCAATGTGACAAATCATTTTCGGAAAGAGCAAGTCCTTGCAAATGGGTGAGGTGACCCAATTCTTGTTTGTTTTTAGCAAAGCGTAAACGAACCAATGATGAAAGATTTCCTCTGGAAGAAGGAATAGTACCTGTGACTCGTAAGGTCGTTGTTTCCGATGTTTTCCTTGAAATATTGAAATTATTGAAATAATAATTTATTTCCAATGTTTTCATTGAAATATTGAAAATACTATTTAATAATAAAGATAGGCATTTCAATCTAACAACTTTTGTGAGTCAAAAAGTCTTCCAGCCTTGCCAAGAAAATTAGTTTCCGATGTTTTCGTTGAAATATTTATAATTCTAAAGTAAAAAAAATAAAAAAAAATTGATATTAACTAACCTCCCATCACTCATTATTGTACTCTATTTAATAATAGAAGTTACTTTAATTTAATCAAATTCGATTAATAAATTAATATAATAATGATTTGATAAAACATTTTTTATTTTAAACATTCTCATTCCATATCGTTGCATGATAAAAGATTTATTATTTAAGAAGAAACATGAACTTAACAAAGATTTTGCGACTTTTGGTACTTTTGTAAACTTTCTTGTGTTAATACCGAAATTGTGGAGTTGAGTTGTTTTACAATTTGATGGATTAAAAGTCATGTTATGTAATTTATATTCTACTCAATTTATTTTGTAAAGATTCTCAATAAAATATAAATAAAAAGATTTGAATATATTAAAGAGATTATAAAAAGGAGTTGTTTTTAGTTTGATTTCTTCGATTTTCCGGTGTTAAAATTTGGATGAAAGTTTTGAGGTGAAATTTTGAATTGTGTTATTTAAATTGGTTTTTTTCACTGTATATATGGATTCAACATTCTTAAAAACTCTTAGAGAACTTCGATTATGTATGGATTATCCATCAAGCTTGTGATTGCAATAAATTCCTATAGGATTTTAGAGAAATGAGATTGGAAAAACCCACCTGAAAAGCTTCCAAAAAATATCACTAAATACAACTCGTTATAATAATATATTAATGTTAATTTAATTTGTTACTATGTTATTATTATATATAATAATGATGATGTAAATAATTATTATCTATTTATATTACTTTTGAATAATTGAATTTTAAGAAAATTCAAAAAAATATTTAATAAGTAAGTTACTTTAACATTTTGTGTTTATGATTAATAAGTTTAAGGAGATTTTGGTGACTTTTCCTTTAGTTTTCAAAAATTAAGAATTTATACAAATCAATGCTATTACCAATATTGTTATATGTTAGTACCTATGGTATTTTAATGAGATATTTGTATATATAGGGGTGTGAGTAAAATGTATGGAGATTTTCATGGTGATAATAAAAAATTATTAAACCTTTTTGTGATGGTTTTTTCCCAAAATGGGGTTTTCCAAGTAAACCCCATTTTGCCTGAGTAATTTTTTTATATTAAATCTTGTTTTCTCTGTGGCGAATATTTTATTGTTCAATTATGGAGGACATATTGATTTTAAAGGATCAATATTTGTCTGTTGAGAGAGTAGCGAAGAAGTCCTCATCCATGATGGAAAAATAATGGAATAAGTTGGATAGAAAAACCATCGCCACAATCTATTAGTATTTGCCAAACAACGTATATTTTAACGTCACTGGAGAGAAGACAACAAAAATATTATGGAAAACGTTGCATGATCTATATGAGAAGAACACGACATCGAACAAAGTCTTCTTAATGAATAAGTTGTACAATCTCAAGATGAAGGAAGGCACTTCAGTGGGGAAGCATTTGAACAAGTTTAATATAATCACAAGTTAGCTTGCCTTTCTCAAAATTATTTTGGACGACGAGACTAGAGCCATCTTATTATTGTGCTCTATGCCAGATAGGGAGAATTTAATAGTAGTTATCAACACTTCAACACCCTACAGGGACCCTGAAGTGTGTTGAAGTTTGATGACATCAGTAGCAGTTTAATGAACGAGGAGTTGTGTCACAAATCAATTGCGGAAAACCAGGGAGAAGAAGCTCTCGTATTAGCTGATCGTTGAAGGAAAATTGAACGTGGTAGACGAGCATTCAAAATCAAGATGGAGATTGAAATCAATAAAAAAAAGACTCACTTGATTTCACTGTGGAAGAGTGGGACACAAGAAAAAGGATTTTTGGTTTTGGAAGAAGCAATATAAGGAGCATAAGGAACATAAATCAATCAACACAAATAAAAAATCAAGCAATACAAAGGAAGGTGAGCAGAAGAAGAAGAAGAAGTTTATTGTTTCAGTAGAAGAAGTTTGTTTATATATTTCTAGTAGTAGCATTGATTGGGTACTTAACTCTGGAGCATCTAACCATGTGACCCCTTGTAAAAATAATTTTGTTACATACGAAGAAGTTGATCATGGTAGAGTATATTTAGGAGATAATAATTTTTGTAATATTGTTGGAGTGGGAGATGTCTGAATCAAGACAAATGATGGATAAGGTATCTTGATGAAATAAGTTAGGCATGTCCTCAGAGATGCGTATGATTTTTATCTCTATGGGATGATTGGATGATGAAGGCTACTTCACAACCTTTGGGAAAGGTGGCTAGAAAATTACTAATGGGTAATTGGTGTTGGCTAAAGGATCCAAGACAGGAACCTTGTATGCAATGAGGGAAACGATATAGATATCAGATGCAGTTGTTGTTGCAAAAGAAGAAAACTCGGTGTTATGGCATAAGCACTTGGGCCACATGAGTGAAAAGGGCTTAAAAGTTCTTGTTGGTAAAAATATAGTTATAGGTTTGAAATCATGTGAACTTGATCTTTGTGAACATTGTATTTGTGGTAGGAAAAGAAGGGCTTCTTTTATGAGAGGTGGTCATGAAAGGAAAATAAATTTGTTAGAATTAGTACACTCTGATGTGTTTGGGCCGCTGAATCTTTAGGCTTTATGAGGAGCCTCATATTTTGTTACATTCATAGATGATGAATCCAAGAAGGTTTGGCCCTACCTTATGAAAGTTAAAGGTGATGTATTTGAGATTTTTAAGAAATTTCATGTTGTTGTTAAAAGGGAGACTAATAAATCTATCAAATGTTTGAAAACCAATAATGGTGGAGAGTGTTGCTATAATGCATTCAAGAATTATTGTAATAATTTTGGCACTAAACATGAGAAATTTTGCCTGGTACTCCACAACAAAATGGTACTGGAGAAAGGATGGATCACACTATTATGGAGAAGGTGAGGAGTATGTTGTCAAATTCCAAATTGGAAAAGAATTTTTGGGCAGAAGAAGTAAGGACAACTTGTTACCTCATCAATCACTCATCTTCTACAGTCCTAAACGACGGTATTTGTGAAGAAGTCCAGACAAGTAGAAAGGTAGATTATTCTCACCTATTTTTTTTTTTTTGATGTGAATCAGTTATGCATATTCCCAAAGAGAATAGAAGAAAATCAGAGAAATCAAGGAAGTGTGTTTTTCTAGGATATGTGGATGGTGAGTTTGGTTATCATTTATGGGGTCCAATTGATCACAAAATTGTTAGAAGAAGGGATGTAATATTTAATGAATTTGAGATGCATAAAAGGCTTGCGGGTGAAATAAAGGTCAAGAAAATTGTTGACATGTGTATAGAACAATAAGAAAATATTCCACCATTGGAAGAATCTGGCAAAAAAACTCAAGAACATGATGGACCACGAGAAGAAGAAAAATTGCCACAACCATTACAAGAGATTCAAGTGGAAAATACACCACCACAGTTGGTTCACAAGTCTACTAGACCTCAAAGCCCTCACAAAGGTATCCACCCTCAAAATATATTTTTCTAATTAATTAAGGAGAACCTAATTGTTTTCAGGAATCTTGTGAAGTGGAAAGTAGTGAAAAGTGGAAGAAAGCAATGGAGGAAGAAATGGATTCTTTGTTGAAAAATAAGACTTGGGAGTTAGTGAAGTTTCCAAAAGGAATAAATGCCCTACAAAACATGGGGGATTCATTGGGGGAGAAATACCATACCACGTGGGTTCATATTAGGGGATATATATTGAGGAAGGAAGATGTAACACCCTCCTCCCACATTTACCCGAGTTACCAGCCTACCTAGATAAACATGTCACAAAGAGCTAATATGATATGAATTGACCTCCTAGATCACCTTAAGGAAGTGGAACCAATGGAAAACCACTTTACAGACCTTCCTCAGGTGCAACAGGACCCTCAAGAGCCAACTAACCACTCCAGGTGCTCAACCCTTGAGCCAACTTAGCTTTTTACTGAACTAGACCCCCAGTCACTCCCATGACAAGCCCTCCAAGCGACTTAAAGCATCAATTTGCTCCCGTGACAAGCGACTCATGTGATGAAATTATTTTTTAGACATTTCTGTGCTAGCGACCTGAGATTCTGAGTCAGTTTCTTAGGGCTAGGGATCAGGCCTCTGCCTAGAAGTCTGCGAAACTTCAAAAAAATGACAAATAACAATGAAACAAGGCCACAATTTTGATGATGACATTAAAATGATTCAAAATTTAAATATTAAAGACATTCATTATGGTGATAATATTAAATTGATTCAAAATTCATGTATTAAAGACATTCTTGATAATGAGAATAATAAGTTTTATTTTAAAAGAAATGATATCATAAATGACCATTATAATATTGGAAATAATATTCATAAAAGTAATTTCACTATTAAAAAGAATTTGAATGAGAACAATAATAGAAGCAAAGTTTGTAACTCTTATAATAATACTCTTTTTTATAATAATAATAATAATTCCTTATAGATAATTTCTTAAAATTTTATTAACCTTTCTAGTGTAATTTTGGATCCATTTGTTTTTCACCTCTTGAACAAAGGGCTCAATTTTGCCCTTGTTCCTCAAAAAATTCCATTTGAGGACATTATTTGCAACATTGAATATGGAATTAGAGACCTTCCTGGCAATGTTAAGGAGCTTATTAGGCAAGACTGTGCTATTGTGCTTAGGAACACAAAGCCTCCTAAAAGCAACATTAGCAAAAATGAGTTTCTTGCCCTTAAAGCCCTAAGGGACAACTCTGACATTGTTATCCTAAGAGCGGATAAAGGTGGGGTTGTTGTTATTTTAGATAAAGCCGATTATGTTAACAAAATAAATGACCATCTCTATCACAGTGGTAGTTACATTAAGCTTAATAAGAATTCTATTAAGAAAGTTTCTAAAGAAGTTTCTTTTGCCATAAAATCTAATAATTCTCTTAATCATCTGAGAAAAAAGCTTATCGAAAGCATCCCTCTCACCCCCAGAATTTATGGCCTTCTGAAGATTCATAAGGATGGGATCCCCCTGAGACATATTGTTAACACAATAGGTGGGACCACTTATCTTCTTGCTAAATTCCTAGCACAAAAACTCAAACCTCTTGTTGGTCACACTGATTCCTTTGTTAAATATTTTTCTTCCTTTGTTAAAGAGTTGAAAGATATAAGGCTAAAGCCTGGGGATCTATTAGTAAGCTTTGACATTGTTTGCCTTTATACTAATATCCCTATTCAAGAAGCCATCGATTTCATTAATCATGTTATTGATGAGAACACAACCAAATTGGTTGGTCTATGCCTTACCTCTACATTTTTCAGCTTCCAGGGTGAGTTATATGAACAGACTTGTGGGGTTGTGATGGGTTCTCCTCTTTCCCCTATAGTTGCCAACTTATTCATGGAAGATTTTGAGAGCATATCCTTAGCCTCTGCTCCACTCTTCCCCAAGTGATGGAAGAGGTTTGTTGACGATAGTTGTGTCATGTAGCCCTATGGTCATGAAAATTTAAATTTGTTTCTCAACCATCTTAATTCCCAATCTGACTCCATCAAATTCACGATGGAAATCGAGGTAGATGGATGTCTCCCTTTTCTTGATATTCTCCTCTCTAGAATGGATGATGGTACTATCTCTCACTGGGTTTTTCACAAAAAAACTCACACGGAACAATGTCTTCATGCTAGTTCTCACCATTTTCTAGCACAAAAACTCGGGGTTCTCAACACTCTTGCAACCCGTGCTCTAAGAATTTCTGATGAGAATCACTTAGAAGAGGAAAAATCTCATCTTATGAATTTTTTTGAAAATAACGGCTATAGCAGGCAGCAAGGCCTCAAAGCTTTTCTAAGGGCTAATAAAGAATCAAGTATTAAACCTTCTCATGACAATAAAATCTCTAGCGTTCAACTTCATTTTATTCAAGGGACCACTGATAATATTTCTCATATCCTCAAAAAGAACAAAGTTTCTGCTACCTTCAAACCACTTAATACCATTAGAAATTCTCTTAGATCCGTCAAAGACCCTGTAAACCCTGAAAACATGAAAGGGGTCTACTCCATCCCACGTTCTTGTGGGATTCCCTACATTGGGGAAATTCGTTGCTCCATTAACCAGAGAATCCAAGCACATGCAACTGATATTAAGCACAACCGCTCTCATTCCTCGGCTTTAGCTGAACATGCAGTGAAATCCAATTACCATGTCTGCATCGAGGATTCTCGGGTCATCACTAAGATTGATCACTTCCATCATAGGAAGCTTAGTGTGCTAATAATCTTAACAGGGACGGTGGTTGGAAGTTAAGTAGAAGTTGGATCCCCGCCCTCTTCTCGTAATTTTTTTTTTAATAAACATAATAATTAATAATTTATTATTTTTACTTTTATATTGCAATTTATATCCTCTTTGACCTCCCTATTAAAATATTATCCAATCTTTTAATATAATAATATTTAAATATAATTGTTGAATATTATTCATTTTTAATAATACCCATATTAAACTTATTTTTAATTATATATTTACAAATATTCAATTCTTATTATATTATTAAATTAATCTAACTAATTTGAATTCAATATTATTTTAATTAAAATAAAACATAAAATAATAATAAATCTATTCAACTAATTTTTTAACAGCTAATTCATAATAGCTAGTTCCTAACGACTAACTCTAGAACAGATGCATCCTTGCTATTTAAGCAATCTGACTTACTAATTTTTTCACCTTTGTCGTAATGATGAACCACATTAGATGGATCAAAAAGTCAACCAAAAACTCATGATGTGATTAATCCAAAAGAATTTATCAAAATCAACATGGATCACAAAAGTCTAAAATCAAGCAAGGCTACAATTGTAAAAACTTGGATAAGGACTTGACCTGACCCCTAACAACCTTGTCAGACCTTCCTTCAAACACATCATGAATATGTAATCTATAGGTCATAACAACATATATGAACATAGGGGTCTCATAATTATCTTAGAATCATCAAGAAGGACTGATGCCCCCTCATAATAGTTGCAATATCATCTATTAGGTCATACATTCATCATTCATCCATTTACTAATCAAAAAATTATGAGAGAGATGACTAAGAAATGTCATAAACCATGTGTATAGCCAACAAAATAATAACAATAGTACAACCATTTAAGCCACATAATAACAAGTCCTTTTACACATAAAACACAAGAGGAAAATATATCTTATTATCATATGCAAATCCAACCAAGTTAGGGACTGCCACATACCACCCGACCATAGATTGGGTTGAACCAAATCTTTCTTTCAGCCAATCACCCTCATGCCATATTATAAGCATGAATGTGGGACTCACAACAAAACCCACCAAGGCTTCCTCAAGATTTATAGTGTATCCTGCCAAGGGATTCCTAGGCCCAAACGTTAAACATACATTACAGGATTTACTGCAATCCCACCATATACCAGTCAAGGGATCACTATCCCTAAACAAGCATGGATGCCTCTAGATCTCTCCACCTAAACTGTGAGGATTTTGTCAT
The DNA here is from genome assembly GCA_031772625.1 of Pinus tabuliformis. Classification (NCBI taxonomy): domain Eukaryota; kingdom Viridiplantae; phylum Streptophyta; class Pinopsida; order Pinales; family Pinaceae; genus Pinus; species Pinus tabuliformis. The sequence goes on along the minus strand of CM062817.1, from coordinate 1,717,501,369 downwards.
CTCTACCCTCTAGGCTTTACCATGTATCCCACCATTACTGGTCAAGGGATTCCTAGTTCCAAAGAAAGCATTCACAATTAGGCTTTATTGTGTATCCCGCCATTACCATTCAAGGGATTCCTAGGCCTTGTGATTTCCTAAGACCACCCCACTCAATTTCGATACCATTTGGAAATCTAGCTCAACCAAGTAATAAAAACCCCATCATACCATGATTATTTGGAAATGGCAAGGCAACATTGAAAACCACTATCACACCTAGAAAAACCCATTCCCATGACAACAAGAGAACTAAGAACACACATGCATGTACCATGCATGCTAGAATTAGAAAGAAAAGCATACATGCAACTCGATACCTACAAGTAATCCCACTGCAAATGCTTGATCTTGCTCTTCCTTGCTTGATCTTTGCTTCCCTATGTTTTCTTGTTCTTCATTTTCCTTCCTTCCTCCAATGCTAGAGTTCTCCAAGAATACTCTAAGTGTACGGGAGAATGAGGGAGTAGAGAGAATAAAGAGAATAGGGAGATAGCTCTAAAACTAAACTCACAAAAAGGTTGTGAATTGATCCTAAAAAGCCTTTTTATTAATGAGGCCTCTATTTTCTTCAATTTACATTATTTTTCCTTCATTTGCCTCCTCACATGCAATCTTTGACCTTTCACCTTCCTTTTCTCTTATTTTCCATTATTTTCATAAATAAAATCTCAATTAATGCCTCTTTCCTTTCCAAAGACTTTTCCAATTTCCTTAGCCATAATAAACCAAAGGAACACCCACACTAGAATGTTTTTCCTAACATTCATCTTGGAATACGTGTCCCATGACCTTGGTTATTATTTTTCATTTATCAACTTTATTACATGGATTTTTGACCAGGGTTGTTATAGAGCCCTCCCACTTAGAGGAACACTATCCTCGGTGTTTAATGACACCTATAACTAGAAAATCTGTTGAGAAGCAAAACATACTACCCATGGAGATTTATAAGTTAGCTCGACATAATATTTACAATGATCAACCTACTGAAAATCAAACCAACACGAAAATCATAACAACGTAACAACCATAGCCACATGAAACCCATACTACTTATTGGAGCTTTATAACACATCTCATGGTGGTATTTACATCCATAAACATATATATACATACCGAAACACCACACCAAAAAATATACCAAAAGACATACATTCAACTAGCGAATAGAGAAGGATACATAGCCCACATCTAATCAACCATCTCCCATGTAGCTTAATCTAGCCCAAAGTGCTTCCACTGCACTTTAACTTGCTCGATTGCCCAATTCTAGGGCATGAGAATCTTTCTTTGCAAAATACACTAAGGTTCCGACTGAAATTTTCCTTTTGCCTCCACCTGCAATACAGATGAGTCAATTACATGATCAACATATTTAACATACTTCTTAAGCAATGACACATGGAAAACATCATGGGATTTCGTTGTTAGAGGCAGTGCAAGTCGATAGGCTACTGGTCCAATCCTCTCAAGAATCTTAAAAGGCCCACAAAACTGAGGTGCTAGCTTGGCACATGATCCAATCCTTAAGGATCTCTTCTTAGGCTTAATGCTCCAGTACACCTATTCCCCAGCCTGAAACTTCTTAAACATAATATGCATAACTCTTTTGTATACCCTATGCTACCTCTAAATATTTCTTGATAACCTACATCCCCTGTTCCATCTCTGCCAATATGTCTGGTCCTATCAATAACCTATGCACTGGATCACTCCAAGTGATGGGAGTGTTACAACTCCGTCCATCAAATGCCTCAAACATAATCATCCTCAAAGACTCCTGATACCCATTGTTGTAAGTGAACTCAACCAGTGGAATATATTCTTCCCACTTTCATTGCTGATGAATCACGTACATCCTTAACATGTCCTTCAGTGTCCTTTTGACCCTCTCTTTTTGTCCATCTGTCTACGGATGATAAGTTTTGCTGAAGGCCAACTCTGTACCCAAACCTGCAAATAACTCTTTCCAGAATCTAGAGGTAAACTTAGTGACCCTGTTTGACACAATCTTCTTTGGAACACCATGCAATATCACCACATCTTTGATGAATACATGTGCTACATCATTAGCGGACTAGGTATACTTTATTAGAATTAAGAGTGCTACCTTTTTCAACCACAACCATAATAGAAACATGTTGTTTGGATGTCCTCAGCAAACCTATAATGAAATCCATGGAAAGGACCTCCCATTTCCACTCTGGAATCATAATCAACTGTAGTAATCCACCAATATGCGTACACTAAACTACTTTTACCTATTGACTATCCAAGCATTAGCCACAAACTATACCACTTCCTTCTTCAAATTTGGTCAATAGTAGAACTTCTTCACTTCTCTCAATGTCTTCTAATAACCCGGGAAACCTGAATATGACTTAGCCTGAAATTCCCTCAAGATAAGCTTCTTGAGCTCATTATTGTTTGGCACATACATCCTATCCCTAAATCTGACCAAACTATTTGCTATGAGATGATATTCCACATCTTGATCACTTGTACCCTTCTGTAACCTATGCATAAGCTCATGGAGAAGAGCACGAAGAAAATGGGGACTAGAGGAAATATGGCACAAGGGCAGCAAGGTACGAATCAAGGGATGATGGACATGCAGAAGATGGATGGTGAACCTCGTTCTTAGGAGGATCTGGTTGGTCATGACCCACAAGTAATCGATAGGGCTTCCGGCTCTTCGTCGCCGATATCGGGTAACTTGTCTCCTCATGCTATTTATAATGTTGTAACTAAAATTTCATTGCTTGCACAATTATCTATATGAAATATGGTGTCCATGCTAGGTATAGTTTCTCTGTCACATGTGGGATTTATCCACTTTCTGATTTGAACTTTCTAATTATACTTTTAAATAATTATGGACTTATATTTTTTGCTTCAATTCTTTTCTTGTATACTTGCATGAATCCTTATTTTTTTCTTTGTCATATTCATTCCAGTCTTCTGTATGTTCAATTAACTTCTCAATCTTTGATCTACAGTTCTAGGCTCAATCTGTGAGATTTTCTTCTAATTTTTCTCATTTGGGCATTTTACAAAATTTAGTTGGGACTTTCTATTTCTAGAAAACCTTTAGTTTTAACAGAACTGCTAACTCTTCCTATTAACTACTTCCAACTCATTCATGCATTTAGCATTTTGTTCTTATGTTTGGCTTAACTACCAAATAGTGTCGCTAAACTGTCACATGTTTTTGACTCACTCATATGTTAGCCCAAAGGATCTATTAATCATAGCATGCTATCAAAATAACTGTCAACTCAACTGACCATGCAAGATATTGCCACACTGCCAAACCCAGATGTTGAATCATCCATCCAAGGCCTTTGGTTATGGCCGAAAGGCTTTATTCAAAAGAATTTCCAAACATATAGCTATCGAGTATTCATTCCATAATACTTTAAACATAGGACCTCAGCCTTTTAATACACCATCACTGCTAAAAATTGGTGTCATATAAGTCTTGGACCCAAGTGCTTACACTTGGAAAAATAACTTTGCGGCCATTTTTAATTATATCTCCTCTCATGCTTGTGCTTAGCCTCTTGTCCACCATAGGACTCAGTGTTGTGACCGCTACTCAAACCTTAAGGTGTTAGAGTCTTTTTAAGCATGCGAGGGCTTATTTTCCTTTTAAAAACCTTTGTGCCCTTGGTATTCTTTTTCCGAACATGGAACCACCTTCGTGGTTTGTTACACTAAAAAATGTCACCTTGACTACTTACAGTTAGTATGGCTCAAATCAATAGTCATGCTACCCTCTTAGGCAAGTCTCATGCCTCTGTTATCCATCTCAAACTCAAAGAAGAGAGAAAGTCTTGTAAAAACTATGTTTATCTCTGGGGTCGCAGGTTCTCTCTAGCCTTACCTGCGGGGACGCTGACCATGTTCACAAAATCTGCGTCCATGGACGCTCTGTATGTTAAGGGACAGGTGCGTCCCTCTGTAAAAGGCAAAATGCGCGAGTTTTATCTTGAAAAAGTTACTTGTGGTTACTTCTAGAACATTCTAGAGGTCGGTTTGATGAAATGGATGCGCCTCCAGTTGGTTCATGTATCTCTATTAAGGGGGAACTTATCCCATCAATAAGGGAGCTATCCCACCCAAAGAGGGGGATGATCCCATTGATAGTGGACCTGAATAACCTCTTTACAGCACTATAAATAAAGGCATTGAGCCAGAAGGAGAAGAGGTTGGAGCTATACATTTTCTTTGGGTAAATGCTGCAGGATTTAGGTCTTCCATTAGAGCCTTTGTGAGGAGAGATTGTCTTCACTTGATTCTACTTGGGAGAGGGTGAGCTTTGTCAAAGTAGAGGAAAACCCTTGATGGACCCTGGGAGGAACTTGCACAACACCAAGGCCAGGTTGTAAGAGTTTCTTTGTTTCGTTATTAATACAAACTGGTTTATTTTTCTCAATAGCTTGTGTTAATGAGTTATTTCATGTGTTCCTTGGTCTGCATGTTGAATATATGTTTTATTATATGAAATGCAAGTGCTTGGTAATTGTTTGATTGTTTGTGGTTGCAGGAATTGACTTGAAGGAGGAGCTCATCCGGATCGTCAAGAACGGACTTCAACAACAGCGTTTTGGAATAAGGTAAGCCTAAACACTTGTAGTTTTCATGTTGTAAAAGGTGTATTTAGAGAAAGATCACTCCATTTTGTCTTGTTTGTCATTAGAATGTCTTAGACTTCTAGGAAGGTCAGTCGTGTCCGCACCCTTGACAAATTCCGTGTGACAAATTGGCGACTCCACTGGGGAATCCATTAATGAGAGAGTCTTTTCCTTTATATGAACTTTGCTTTGAGAAAATCATTTTTATTTTCTGGTTTTTGACTGTGAGAATTAGTATTTGGGTGGCTTAGCTTTAGATTTAGTTAGATTTGGTTTTTCTTCATTTTTCCAGAAGGACGCACCCTCTGAGTACTGCACAGTGCGTCTTTGGACGCGCTGTTGCCGTCTGCACAGAGCGGGGCCGCACCTGTGACAACGGGTTGCCTGCGTCTTCCTGTAAACTTTAAGAAAATTCCATTTTTGCTTTAAATTGCTTTTAGATTTTGTTTTTCCTTAGTGTTTTCTGCCCAGATCCTTTAGTACCCTGTCAAGAATTTTCACCTGAACTAGTTTTGTGAGCTTTGAGTGTTTTAGTGGTTTTCAACGAAGTTTAGACCTAGGGTTTGATTTTTGGAAAGGCTTTGTAGTGACTTTGATAGTAGAAAGTTGTCCAGCCTTAGATCTCTCTGGTTAGTCAACCTTCTTAGAAGTCGGGCCTGTCGTAAAGTCTCCTTTTGTGAGCAACTTGCCATTTGAGTTGTTTTGGGTCAAATTTCGAATTGCTTGTTTATAAAGTATTGATTTCCATTTTACAAAAAGAACAAAAAGATTAGAATTTTGTTTTGACTAGTTTTTGGTTCTGCAATAAGCTAGTCCTTGATTTGATTGTGATCAAGTAAAACACCTTAGAAATAATCATTGTTAGTTTTGGCCTCGTTAAGATTGCTTAGAGTAAATTTGCCTTTAGTTTGCTTATGAGTGCATTTTCATAGATTTTAAGAGTTGTTAAGATTGATTTTTGGTTATATTAGATTTATTTGCTTTATTAAAAGAAAAATACAAAAACATCTTCTTAAAAAGTCTTGTTTCAAGTAGCTTTTTGTTTTCGAAAGAAGAAAAGAGTTTTTTCGTGCATGTAAAGAGAGGTTATGTTTTTATGCTTGGAAAAGACAAACGAATTGTTTCTTTGATTGTCTTCAATTAAGAAGTTGCTTTTATAAAGATTGCATTCTCTCAACTTTTTAGTTAAGCAATTCATCGAAAAAGTAAAGTAGTGGATAAATCATTCTAGGTGCATTTTGTAGTGGTTTCGAGTCGAGTCAACACACCACTGGTTTCACTTCCATCACCTTTTGACTTAAGAAACAACCTTAAAAGTAACGCTTAAATTAAAATCAATCTAGTAATCTTTATTTTTCTAGGGCTCTGAAGCACCAACATAGCTTAGGCTAGGGTCTTGGAGTAGGTGAGTACTTAACTCTCCAAGACTACAAAACCAAACAGATAGTCTATCTTGAGTAGAACAAATCCAATTGTTTCAGTTACATTCTGGGAAAGCTCCTCTTAAAGGAGAAGCACGAGCTCGTGTCCGAACCAGTGAGGGGATCATTCCTCCCTCGTTGGGAACGACGCCAGGCAGTACGTATTACAAACGGTAAACCTCGGATTAACCATTGTCGAGGAGCCAGGGGTCACTTATCGGTAAACCTTGGATTGTTGTCAAGGAGCCGGTAAGGGGATTGGAGCTTGCTACTCTGCCCTTGCGTGCTGTCGGAGTTTAGACTGTTCCCCCAGGTGTAATTGTTGTGATTGGTAACCTTAGTGGCCATAATATCTAGGATTCTACCCAAGGTGACGGTGGAGGGAAGGTCCCACTGTACCTGGAGCAGACGTCGGTTATACTCACTTGGATTTTCTGGGGGGTTCGCTTCACTTCGAGACGGTTAAAGTGGAGGAACTTGGTCCAGTCTATTCATTAAGCAGGTTGCCGGGGTAACTGTTCCACCCACCATTTCTGTACTGAATCCTGCGAGGTTGGGCCTAATCACCAACTAGCGCTTTTGGTCCGGAAGACTACTGTTTGTGTGTGGTTTGACGCTCTAGATTATTTAGGCGTGTGCTTCAAATTTGTTTGCTTCTTTAGAAGACTTTAGGTGGTTTGATTTGAAATTTTTACTTTGTTTTCGTGTGTTGTAGTTAAAATCTTTAATTGTGGCGGAATTACCGAGACAGTCCCGTAGACTTCGGGGCAAGTCTCCTGAGATTGTTACCGGAATAGATTTGTTAAGAAAACTCCGTAAATCGCGGGGTGAATCTCCTGAAGACATTCCGGGTCATTTAGAAGGGTTAAAGGTCCTTGTAACTCCTCCTAGTGGCAGTAGAGTAGGATCACCTGAAGAAGGAGAATTTTCCTTGGTAGTCCATCCAGATTACCAAAGTTTAGAAACAGGTTACAATCCCGAAGCTGTTACAGTTTCCGAGCTTGCTGGTAGTTTTTCATCTGCCAGTGAAACAGGCGAAGAACCTGAAATTTCCGAACCTGTTACTCCAACTCCTAGTGTTCCTGATTCACCAAGAATAGAAAGAATTATCACCGAAAATCTTCCTGTTGGATTAATTGCTATAGAAGAACTTGTTCCAGAGGAAGAAATAGGCGTTTCTGATTCTGAAGATCTAATTACCCTTGATCTAAGGGAGCGTGAATCCATCTTTTACAGTCCTCCTAGAAGTGAATCTTGGTACCTTGCATTAACCAATTTTTTAGACAACTCAGTAGGTTTTTCTACACCTCGTACTCCGGTTCCACCTAGAGGAATTCATTCTCCTGTAAATATGTCTGGTCAGTCATCTGTGTTTTCACAAAGTCCTGAATCATTTTTACATGGCGGTCCTTCTGTTCCTACTGGGTATCAATCACTTTCTGGTACCTTTGCGGGAGCATCTCCTCAACCCGTTGATCATGGGTTATTAGTTGGAAACAGTGGTAATGTACCATTGAGTATAGGTGACGTTTATATGATGTCAGGTTCAACTCCCATTAACCAACCTCAAGGTGGCCAATTACCGCCTGGGGGGCAACCTTCGTTAATGCCTGGGGGGCAACCTCAAGGTACTTCATTCGTGACTGGGGGCAACCTCAAGGGTATCAACCCCAAGGGTATCAACCCCAGCCTCAATATGTACCCCAAAGTCAACCTCAGTATCAATATCAACCTCAAGGATGGCAACCTCAAGGATGGCAACCCCAAGGGTATCAACCCCAAGGGTATCAACCTCAAGGATACCAACCTCAAGGTCAAGGTCAACCCCAGTATTCGTATTTACCTCAAGGTTATCAACCTACGGGTCAATACCCTGGTCAAGGTTATCAACCACCTCAAGGGCAATCATATGGGACTGCACCTTACAGTTATCAACCCTATCCTCAATACGGCTATGGATCTCAGTATCCTCAACCTGTTACGAGTCAATACCCTGGAATGTTAACATGGGATCCGTCACAGGGTCAACAGATGTCGCAACCAAGTATACAGTCGGTACCTCAAGCAGGACAACCTGCAGTTCCTGGTCCACCCCAGCAACCGCAACCTGTCCAGTCAAGTGTTCAGACCCCTGTAACTTCGTAGTTACTCAGCCGCCAATTGCACCTGGTACTCCACCTCACACGGCTGCAGCAACTACCGCTTCATCTACCATGCTTACTTCTGGAGTATCGGCAGCTCCGGTTTCTACTGTCCCTGTAACCACTCCTCAGACATCTGTACCGTTGTCTGGACCCACGGTTCAAACCACAGTCCAGATGCCTGTAGGCCAACCTGGTACAAGTACGGTTGTTACTACTCAACCTCAATTTGTTCAACCTCCGTACCAGGGACAGTATCAACCTGGGCAAGCTGCCCAACAACCGGTTTACCAGTATCAACCGTATCCTGGGTACACTTATCAACCACCTCAGCAACCCCAGTACGGTCCGGTTAATCCTGGTTTTCCAGGAGGATATAATATCCCAAATGCGACTCCTGTTCCTAGTTATCCTGGATATCCTCCTCCTGGGGCTGGTATTGTGACTCAGAGTTTTAGAGATCCTAACCGGCAGTTACCGTTTATTGCAACTTTAGATTTACCCGACTTGACGCGCCTAACGAACGATCCAATTCAATATCTTCAGTTCTGGCCGCCAATGCCAAATAAGTTGCCCAGCGATATACCCAAGTTCGAAGGTAAGTCTGGAGAGGATCCGTCTAATCACGTGATGACTTACCACCTCTGGTGTGCATCAAATTCCATCTCAGATGATTCCATCCGCTTACGTCTTTTCCAGCGTACACTCATTGGTCTCGCAGCCAAGTGGTACATTGAGTTACCACGGGCCTCTTTTTACAACTTTAGCCAGTTAGCTACCTCGTTCTTAACTCATTTTCAGTTACCAGTCAGATACGATAATGGTACAGAATTATTAACTTCGCTAAAACAATCGACATCCACGTACATTTCTGATCACATTCATGAGTGGAGACGTCGAAGAAGATTAGTGAAAGTTTTTATCCCGGACCAAATCTTAGCTGAATGGTTTGTCAAATCATTATTACCAAGAATTACTGAAGATGTAGCTAAGGCCGGAGTAGTTACTGAGGAGCAAGTCATTGCTCAGGCACAATACCTTGACTTAGTTTACACTCAGTCGGGTACGTTACACGAGAAAATTCCGGATCTTCCAAAGTCAAACCAAATCGCTGCTGCTCCTTCGGGATCTCATGCCGCTGATGGTATGATTGGTATCGTGACTACGAAGAGTAAGAAGAAGTCTTCCAAGACCTCCAATACTCCAATTATCACTTTGCCTGATTCTCCGACAGGAGAGTCTTCTCCTCCTGAACTTACCGCCGACATTCACGCTGTAGAGTCATCTACGGCCAAATCAAAAAACGGTGGAAAGAAGAAAGGAAAGAAGAAGGCTAAAGCAGACAAGGCTCCAAAGGAGAAAACGGAAAAGTCGGAAACCAATGACGAAAAACGCAAACCTCGATATCCTTGTCTTATTTGTGAAGAAGATCATTTTACGAGAGACTGCCCTCATCGGGCCGAGGTAGTGAAAATAGTCAAAGGTTCTCCCACTCCTGCTGTGTTAAAAAATCCATTTCCAGAGCAGGAGAATAAGATGATAGGTTCTTCTTCGAATGCCAGTGAAGAACCCATTTTGATGATGTCTCATGTCAGGATTGCGACTCGATCGCAAGATTATGGTAGTAAGGCTCCTGTTGATGGTAAGGAAGCAGAATCTTCTCACTCTAACCCATCAACCTCAGCTCCTGGTTCCGATCCACTACAGATCGAAAAACCTAACCCAGACTTAGTGATTAAGCCGCCCGCCAAGGGTGTACTTCGAAGGTCTGCTTTCAATCCACATGCGAGAGCAGCCCAGAATTACAACATTGTTGAAGACTTAGCTGTTTCACCTTCAGCAATGTCGGCACTCGAAGTGCTGCAATCATGTCCAGCGCAACGAAAATTGCTTTTGTCGGCTATTGGAGCTGTCGATGTTCAGGACCCGAACCTAATGATCTTTGATCTAGAAAGTAGTACACCGCGTCTCCCCATCAAATGGCTTTCCAAATCCAGTGATAGTCAAAAACAGGCCTATTCATCGGACTGTGATTGATGAGGGAGCTTCTACGTGTATTATGTCGATTCAATGTTGGAGATCGCTTGGTTCTCCTTCGTTGAACCAATCCCCCACCATCCTTAAGGCCTTTGATGGCCGTGGGTTCCGTCCGTTTGGTATTCTACAAGAATTGCCTATAGGGGTCGAAGGTAAAACCGTTAGTCTGGATGTGGAAGTGGTTGATGCCCCTCTAGACTACAACCTTCTTTTGGGTCGAAGTTGGTCATATGCTATGACAGCGGTCGTTTCATCGGTCTTCAGAGTCATTAAGTTTCCACATAACGGTAAGATCGTGACTATTGATCAGCTGACATACTTTTCATCCGACCCAACCTCTTCAGAAACTATCCAGCATGTTGGTAAAACGACAATCCCTTATAGGGACATTGGTGTAGGTTTAGTTAAGGATTCCGGTTTACTGGGAACTTTTCCTCTCCCTCCACTCAATGCAGACCCTTCGTTTGCAACAATTCATATGATCACGTCAGAAAACATTATTTATGATGATCCTTGGTATGTTCCATCTGACTCTGAGCTAGACTCACTCGGTGATGTTATGCCGTTGAGTCCGTATGAGATTGCTTATGAAGCTCTTATGTCTTTTACCGATTTCATTCAACCGAAACCGACCAAATGAATGTGGTCAGTGAAGAGTCACTTTTCACCTCACCCTTAGAACGGATAACGTTTCCCGAAGAAGTGTCATCTGACGAACAACTTCGCGAAATCCTAAGTGTAGATGATCTACCATGGGAAGATCTCCATCACAGATCTTCGTTTTTACCTAAGGATGATGCATTTGAAAATGATTTTTCATCTATCTTTACCGCTGAATATGTCAAAGACGCTCAGGATCCAACGAAACATTCTGATTCAGAGCTGAATTTAGGGAATATTTCTCGTACTATTCCCATTGATATTTCAGTGAAGCCCGGAATCGAGGAGAACATTCATATAGGTGCCGCATGTACTGAAGAAGAAATCCAAACTTACAAGGCCCTATTCCAAGAATTCCGCGACGTGTTTGCCTGGTCTTACGAGGAAATGCCGGGAATTGATCCTGCCATTGTTGTTCATGAAATCAAAACCTACCCGGATGCTAAACCCATTCGGCAACGGTTGCGTCAGATTCACCCTCGAAAAGCGGCTGCGATTAAAGCAGAAGTCGAAAAGCTGTTGAAAGCAGGTTTCATTTATCCGATCCCGTTAACGGATTGGGTATCGAATATTGTTCCCGTCAATAAAAAACAAGGAACAATAAGAATCTGTATCGACTATAGGGATATCAATCGAGCTTGTCCAAAAGACAACTATCCTACGCCTTATATCGATCAAATTATTGATGATTGTGCCGGAAGTGAGATGTTTTCCTTCATGGATGGTTTCTCAGGCTATAATCAAATCAATATTCTACCTGCCGATCAACCAAAAACGGCATTCATTTGTCCATGGGGGACATTTGCTTATTGCAAATTACCTTTTGGACTTAAGAATGCCGGGGCCACTTTTCAACGGGCAATGTCTTATGCATTTCATGACATCAAGCACATTGTGCAACCCTATCTCGATGATTTGCCTGCTCATTCTTTACAACGAGCTGATCACCTTGTCCACCTACGAGCAATCTTTATGAGGTGTAGGCATTATCGAATTCGGTTGAATCCCCACAAGTGTGTTTTCTGTATAGAAACAGGTCGATTGCTGGGATTTGTTGTTTCAAAAGCCGGCATTCGCGTCGATCCCTCGAAAGTCGAGGCTATCATCAAATTGCCTCCTCCTTCGAGTTTGCGCCAACTCCAAAGTTTGCAAGGGAAAGCGAACTTTTTACGCCGATTCATCCCAAACTACGCCGAGGTCACTAAAGGTTTTACACGGTTGTTGAAACAGAACGCACAATTCTTTTGGGACGAGATTGCCCAACAATCTTTTGATGCATTAAAACACGCGTTGACCCATGCACCGTTATTGCATCCTCCCAACTACAACCAGGACTACTTCTTATACCTCGCAGCTTCGCATTCCACCATTGGAATGGTGTTAGTTCAAGAAGATGAATTCAAAGCAGAGCATGTGATATATTATCTTAGTAGAACCTTAAATCCCACTGAGTTAAAATATTCGCATGTGGAGAAATTGGCCCTGGCAGCCGTTCAAGCTGTCCAGCGTTTTCGTCACTACATTCTTCTCCGCAAGACTACAGTTATTTCGGATTGCAACCCTATGATTTATATTTTGACAAAACAACTGCTAGGGGGCAAGTACTCTAAATGGATTGTTATCCTGCAAGAGTTCGACTTGGAGTTCGAGAAGTCCAAGTCTAAGAAATCTTTAGTTTTTGCGGAATTGATGTGTGATTTCCCGAGTGCTGACACAGAGACTGTGGCAGAGGAGTCCATTGCGGACGAATCTTTGTTTCTTATTAGCACTTTAGATCCGTGGTATGGGGATATAATCATCTATCTCCAAACCCAAACCTTTCGGCCTGAAGCTTCCAAGGAAGACCGTCGAAAAATTCGGTTTCGATCCCAGCAATACAGAATTATTGGAGATACACTTTATCGCCGGGGGGCAGACTTAGTTTTTCGACGTTGTTTAACTCACGAAGAGGCTGAGAGAGTTTTGAATGATTGTCACTCTGGAGCATGTGGCGGTCATATGTCTGGGTATGCCACAGCTCAGAAGGTGTTGCGCGCTGGCTATTTCTGGCCGTCTATGTTTAAAGATTGTATCCTTGCTGTCAGAACATGCCACAACTGTCAAGTGTTTGATCGAAAGATGCGCGCTCCACCTGCTCCTCTCCACCCTATAATTGCCGCTGGTCCATTCGCCAAATGGGGCATTGACTTTATTACTTGTAACCCTCACTCGGCCGGGGGGCATGCGTATATCATCCTCGCGGTTGATTATTTTACAAAATGGGCCGAGGCGATGCCTACATTCGACGCAAGCGGCAAGACAGCTGCAGTTTTCGTATTCAATCATATCATAACTAGGTTTGGTGTCCCACAAGCAATCATTACTGACCATGGGAGCCATTTTCGAAACGTCATGATGACTGAGCTTACAAGCCAGCTTGGTTTGCGCCACGATAGCTCTACTCCTTATTATCCGCAAGCCAACGGTTTGGTTGAGTCAATCAACAAAGTTCTAGTCATCATGATTCGACGGATCATTGGTATCCATCGAACGAATTGGCATAACATGTTATTTTCGGCGCTATGGGCATATCGAACTTCAGTGAAAAATTCAACAGGTTTCACCCCTTTCCAGCTAGTTTATGGCTTAGAAGCTGTGTTACCTATTGAATGCGAAATCCCATCACTTCAAATGGCTGTCGAATTACTTCCAGCTACTTCCGAAGAGGAGAAACGGTTATTATACTTGGCTAAATTAGATGAGACTCGACGTGACGCTACTTTAGCTATCGAGACTCACGCGAAACGAATGAAAGCTCAGTACGATAAAAATGTAACCCCTCGAAGTTTTTCGGAAGGAGACCTAGTACTATTATATGATCAAGCTAACGATAAGCTAGGTGCCGGAAAATTCGTTCCCATGTGGCATGGGCCCTACATTGTAAAGCGAAAGCTAGCAAAAGGGGCTTATGAGTTAGTTGATTTTGATGGGGACTCTTTGGGTAAACCCAGAAATGGACTTTACCTAAAGAGGTATTATGCTTAAAATGATGGGTATGGAGAAATTTTTAGATAGGTTAGATTTCCTTTCTAGCTAGCAAGTGTGTTAGTTTAGTCAGTGTGCTTAGCTTAGCGAGTGTGGTTTTTCGTCATTATTCTGGCTTATCTTGGTTTTACTCTTGATATTGTAGATGTCGACGCCTCTCCAAACATACATTGGATTTGCTGATGGTGCTTGTCGTAATACACGGAATATCTCTTCCGCAGCTTGGGTTATCTATTCGCCCTCTGACGAGTTAGTTTCTATGCATGGGGTAAGCCTCGGTCAAACAACGAATAACATTGCAGAATACAGTGCAGTGGTTGAATTATTATCCGAATCTATTTCATTTGGAATTCGACGTTTGATAGTGAGGTTAGATTCTGAACTTGTTGTATTACAGCTTAATAGAGTTTATGCCATTAGAAATCCTGTGTTATTAAGGTTGTTTTTGAGAGTGCGTCTCTTGGAACGTGAATTTGATTACATTGAATATCAACATATTCCAAGGTCTTTGAATACATTAGCAGATGCAATTGCTTCTCGAATGTTGGACAGACATTTACGATAATCATGCAAGTAAATTTAAAAACATTTCATCACATATGTTAAACAAGATAAGCCGGTAATAGTGATATATATAGATAGAAGTGTGTCAAAAAATATATACATCGTCTTCGATCATAGGTTTAAAACACCTTATGATCGGCAAAATGATAGTACAAAAAGTCAAAAATGTCACATGTGACTACAAAAGTGACTAGTCAATCACTGGTGGTGCTCTCTGTACGACACCACTGCGCGGGCTACCTTACGCAAAAATCTCCTAAACGGTCCAGGGACCGCGACTACGAAGCGCTGAAGCCTGATAGGAATGTCGTCCATAGTAGTCTCAGGTATATCTGCCGTGAGACGCTCTAGATCATGCTCCAACTCAGCTAGTACTTCTGCTGTCGCATCCTGTGGGGCCGGTACCGGTGCAGCTGGATGTAGTCTATCATAAGGCCGGAGGTTGGCTGGACGCTGTGGACCAACATCTGCATTTTGAAAAAGTTTACTATTAGTTTTGAGACGATATATATATAAAAAATACAAAAAATACATAACTAGAAAACTTGTGAAAATAAAAAGTACCTCTGTCGTCCCATTGTTCTCCCTGTGGAAGAACCATGTCCGGATCACCTCTGAAATCCATTCCGGCATACGGAAAGTCCTGTATCACAAAAAGCTGGCCCTCTAACCAGTCAAAATAACTATCTGAGAATCGAACTACTGTCGCGCCCTCGTCAGGATGCCGGGCCATCACCGCAACCCATCGTATCAGCTTTGGCTGCTGGGGACCCAAGATATCAACAGTGAGTTGCTGAGGGATCAGCATTGGAATTCTCTCCAAGGCAAAGCTCACGACTATAGGCCCATATCCAAAAGTCTTTAGTCGTCCGTTCTTTGCCTTGGTCAGTTGGCTCTTCATATGAGCCGACACAGCTTCACACCAGTTGAAAATGGTGCCTTGGTAACAGTCAATTGCCATCCGCATTTGGGATCCGGAAGCAATGTGTAAAGCGGCCGCGCCGCAAATTCTGGTAACCGTGAACGCTATGACTTTGAGTTCCGGTAGAGTGATGTGTTTTATCTCTATGCCTTTTGAATGGTGAGCCCCACGTGTGCACCAATCCTCGCGGAGACTATCAAGGGATTGGCCACCCGGCCTAGTCCCCGCAAGACTGAGTTGCTCACCTCTGTTTGGCAAGCCAGTGAGAAAGTATACATCCGAGGGCTCTATCTCGAGCTGGTGCCCTCCTATGTAAAAGCATTGTTCTTGTACGTTCCATCGCTCAACCAGCCATTCCAAGAATCTTACCTGGCCCCTCATGCCCGGTATGGTCCAATATTTGTATAATCCGCATGCTCTTAGGGCATCCAGGGAAGGTTGATGATTTATTGCAGCTTCATCTTCCTCTACATGCTCTCTTTCTCTCCAGTCTAACATGATTAATGCCCTGCATATCAAAAATAGCAATTAGAAATTGATTTGGGAATTTTTGGTGGTTTTTTGAGAGAGTTGGGGTTTTGAAATGCGCGTTTCTCGGAGGACGCACCCCGGCTTTGTAGCACAGGGCGCCCGGACGCAGCTGGCCTGAAGGCGGGCTGCGTCTTCCGACCGTTTTCCCGTATGAGAAAAAGTCGGGGGACGCAGGTCACCCGAAGGGCACCTGCGTCCGCCGAGAGGCGCATTCCAAAACCAAAACCCCCCAAAAAATGAAACTAAGACCTAAAAATTAATTCTAAACGGATAGAAATGCAGAGTAGGATGTGTAAAATACCTGGATGAGACGGCGTTCGATTCCGACGGTCAGATTTTCCGCAGCGACCACGGGAAGTTTCTTGTCAAAAGCTCCTTTTTCAACCTCAACAGTGAAACGGTAAAAATGACATGGTAAAAGGTCTTTTTATAGGTTTTTTGGATGAATTAGTTCATTTTTTACCATGAAAAGATGTTTTTGAATGTATTTTTGCCTATTTTAAACAGGTATGAGTAATGTGTTGCTTTTGTGCAGGACAAAGGGATTTCGAGGGAAATTGTAATTTTTCACAAACAAAAATATCAGAGTCATCTTTTAAGCCCTTTTCTGACTCCTAAAACATGAAAAGATCGCCGAGTGTTTCTTTTTCACTCGTTAAAACGGAATTAAAAGACGGTCCCCTTTTAGCTCTTTTCTGACCGCAAAATCAGGAAAAGATTGCCGGGTTTTTGTCGTTTCGAACTCGATAAGGAAATAAAACGACGTGTCCTTGATCGCTTTTTACTTTTCAGGTCAACGACACTATTATGAAAGTACTCCTTGGTCGCAAGATCAAGCGGTTCCCCCAGGTATTATTTTATACTTTTTCGGGCTTGAGGGACACAAATATACGAAAAAGTTCAACGTGGAGTCTTCTTTAGTTTTTTCAGACTCTCTAAAATTGAAAAACGCCGAGTTTCTCCTATACTGGGCTCGTTAAACTTTTACAGTAGAGGACCTGTTCAATTACAAACAGGAACGAACCACTCCTTCCTAGGGTTCGAATTTAAACTAGGTTGGACTCGTCCGAAGGATGAGCTTATAATCAAGCATATGTTATCCTCCTCAAGCTTGTTAAAAATAAAGAGGTACTTGCCAGAAATGGTGGGGGAAAAGAGAGAAGAATGAACCTGTTTGTCACCTTTTGTCTCAGAAGAAACTTTATTACCACTCTTGAACACGACACTTTTCACCTGGGTTGGGAAATCTTTTACCTCACAGTTGACCAAATCACTTTGAAAGTCTTTAACCGGGTTTTAACTTTGAGTTATTCGTCACCAAGCCATCTGTTGTGTCGTTATGTGTTCAAGAGGTCTGCAAGCAAAAAACTTTCATCTGCAAAATACTTGTCATCCATTTGACCATCCCTGAGTCAGTCCTTACAGCAACATTTCTTCAACTTGAACAATGATTTCGTGTTGCGGGCTTGCCTGCAACGGGTCGCTTTCTATCGACATCGACACATTATCTAGAAAGATGACTTAGGAATCGACAGCACCTTGAAGTCTGCATGCATCAATGGCAGGTTTCTCGCCTTTGACGTCAGTTTACATCATTGACTTTCGATCAAAGGATTCCGTGAAGTGTTCGACATCAAAACATCTATTCACATTTCACGGGTTGTGCTTGGTACTTTGAGAACCATTGACATTACTGGTGGTCTCTCTCACGCTTGTTAACAGTTTACATCATCGACTGGTAATCAAGTGGTTTCTAACATGTTCGACATCGAATCATTTAATCACATGGCTAGAATCGTACCAATTCGGGAAGTAGAAGTGAAGACCCTGGATCTAGTTTCTACCATCCAGGCTGCGAGGAGTTTTGTATTCATTATCTATGTAGACTAATCATAAACAGATGGCTGCGTCCATACTGTGTCTACAAAAGTCTATTAAAATGATGTACTGCAAGATCATTCCTGTATCAGAATAGTTAGTCCATTAGTTAAAGTTTTGAATCTGAGTATGGGAATGCCTACCTCAGTGATGATATAATCTTATCCATGTATTTTGTGTTGAAAATTGCAGGTTCCAACCAGGCCATCCACAAGACAATCCTTGAAATGATAAAGCGCTTCACCCTTCCTAGAATTACAAAACCCTACTCTATTCCAGGCTTCGCACTTTAGGGGGCAATCTGTTACACTAAAAAATGTCACCTTGACTACTTACAGTTAGTATGGCTCAAATCAACAGTCATGCTACCCTCTTAGGCAAGTCTCATGCCTCTGTTATCCATCTCAAACTCAAAGAAGAGAGAAAGTCTTGTAAAAACTATGTTTATCTCTGGGGTCGCAGGTTCTCTCTAGCCTTACCTGCGGGGACGCTGACCATGTTCACAAAATCTGCGTCCATGGACGCTCTGTATGTTAAGGGACAGGTGCGTCCCTCTGTAAAAGGCAAAATGTGCGAGTTTTATCTTGAAAAAGTTACTTGTGGTTACTTCTAGAACATTCTAGAGGTCGGTTTGATGAAATGGATGCGCCTCCAGTTGGTTCATGTATCTCTATTAAGGGGGAACTTATCCCATCAATAAGGGAGCTATCCCACCCAAAGAGGGGGATGATCCCATTGATAGTGGACCTGAATAACCTCTTTACAGCACTATAAATAAAGGCATTGAGCCAGAAGGAGAAGAGGTTGGAGCTATACATTTTCTTTGGGTAAATGCTGCAGGATTTAGGTCTTCCATTAGAGCCTTTGTGAGGAGAGATTGTCTTCACTTGATTCTACTTGGGAGAGGGTGAGCTTTGTCAAAGTAGAGGAAAACCCTTGATGGACCCTGGGAGGAACTTGCACAACACCAAGGCCAGGTTGTAAGAGTTTCTTTGTTTCATTATTAATACAAACTGGTTTATTTTTCTCAATAGCTTGTGTTAATGAGTTATTTCATGTGTTCCTTGGTCTGCATGTTGAATATATGTTTTATTATATGAAATGCAAGTGCTTGGTAATTGTTTGATTGTTTGTGGTTGCAAGAATTGACTTGAAGGAGGAGCTCATCCGGATCGTCAAGAACGGACTTCAACAACAGCGTTTTGGAATAAGGTAAGCCTAAACACTTGTAGTTTTCATGTTGTAAAAGGTGTATTTAGAGAAAGATCACTCCATTTTGTCTTGTTTGTCATTAGAATGTCTTAGACTTCTAGGAAGGTCAGTCGTGTCCGCACCCTTGACAAATTCCGTGTGACATGGTTCTCTTTACCAAGTGCAATAAGCTTATGCCCCTTTATAATCCACCAGGGTCTTCCTTACGGGATGAGTTATCCCGATGGGGTCCTCCTGCAATAGCAAGAGCCAATAGAAAATATCGTTGAGATAGGTTAACTTTGACATGCCTAGGTCATCCCCGATGCTCAATCATGCCACTGATCTTCCTTTGTGCCATTCCAAGACCTTTCGGGATGTTATCAATGGGATGACATCAAGATCACATCACTTGTGCTATGTGTCAGTCTATGATTCGTGACATGTGTCACCTAGAAATGGGCCATTCAGGTACCCAAAAACACCAAATATGACTACCACATGTCATGCCCCCATTCGCTAATTCTAACATCATAATCCTTTGTCATCTGGGCCATTAATATGCTACCATGTGTCTCATTTTCAGATAGGAGAGAGAAGGGTCTTGCAATGTTGTTTTGCACCATATTTCCTTTATAAAAATTTAATGACTCTTGTCATATTCCTGTATAAACCCTCTCTCGGTCAATGATCCTCTAGTCGTTGCCTTGTATTCTTTTCGAGCTAGCTTAAGTGGGCTATGATGTTAATATGGGGGCCTCCCAATTAAGTCTTTCGCCAATGGTTAAGCCTGCCACTATTTTTTTTCAAGCCACCTCCATACTTCTATGTCATCCCGCTTAACTTCTTAAGGTTCTCTTTTCTAATTTTTGCGATGCACCCATTGGGGTAACTGTTCCAGGCTTACCTGTCCTATGGGATTTGCCTGCACCAAGAGAAATTATGTCTGTTGTGTTTTCACTCCAATGTTTTCCCACCTATTGTATAATTCCACTTTAACTTTGTGCACCCTTTTCTTTCTTCGGGGTGTTATCTCCAGGCTAAATTTGTTGGGTGGGATCTGCCATCATCCAATAAAAAAAGATCTTGCTGCTATGCTTGGGTTACCACATTTGGTCAATCCTTTTTATTTTTCAGTGCTTATATGGAATCTGCTACATTTGTTTGTGTTTCAAACTAACCATGTGCTCCAAAGCACCTTCAACTAACTTTACATCTGCATAGTTTGAACTTCGAATTACTTGACTTTGATTGGCTCTATATTTCAAACCAGGGGGCATTTCCATACTTCTGCATACCAATGGAAATCTCTTTCAAAGCTCTTACATCTAGGTGGGATCCATCTACATCTGACATGATCTACTACATAAGAAATAAACCCAAAGTCTGTGCACCTTCTTCATCCATGTTTATATTCACCCTTCTTCTTGTGCCTGAAACCTAATCTTCTAAGTTATCCTTTGACACCTTCGTCATATGTTGCCATTTGATGTAATTATTGATAACAAAATCATCAAATGAATTTAAAGTTTCCATGCTTTTCCTTTTCCAACAATCTTTGCCTTTGCTGTGAATGACAACATATTTCCAGCATGATCAATAGTAAAACTATTTGTTACAATGTCTTTTTTTTAGCTTAATTTGGTTTAACTTTTTGGAAAATTTAAGCTTGAATCAAGAATCTATACAACCAAGAATTCATTGATTATAGATGTTTCCTTCTTTGATGGATACGGTTAGAAGGTGTTTACTCTCTTGAGTTGAGTTAGAGGTTTTGCTCGATAAGTTCCTTGACACATATTTCGAAGAAGAGTGGTGGTCCACAAAGGGACAACACATATCATATTTATAGTCATAAATTGATTGACAAAATATACTCAGTCCATTTGAGTGTCAGAAAAAGATAAATCCAATTAAATTATGGACTGAAAATTCAGTAGCAACTTTTGAAAGGAATGGTTTTATTAAGTAGGAACCTGATTAACCATAAGTATCTCATACCATCCAATGACAAATGGATAAAGTGGTAAACAAATGACTTGAAGGGTACTTGAAGAACTTTGTCAATGACTATGAATTGCGATGACACAAATGGTTACACCTTACATAATGGTGACACAACACTACCTATCACACTTCAACAAAAATGACTCATTTTACCACTTTATATGAATACCCAACATTGTCAATAAAAAAAATGTTGTTGTCAATTTTGAATTTCCTAATGTAAAAATACTATTTAACCACTTGTGGTGAGATGCTTGGCATCCTAAAGAATCATATTGAACAAGAAGGTAATGATATTCATGAAAATCATCTATGCTAATGAAACATGCTTTATCTTAGAATGCTTTGCTTACACCCACACTAAGTCTCAATCTTTCAATATTTCTTATAATATTGATTTTCATAAATTATTGGTTTTTGTAAACTAAAGAGATAGCTACAAAAGTTTCTCCAAAATTTGTTAATCATAAGCACAAAATGTTAAAGCAAATCAATCATTATTTATTTTTCTTAAAATTCAAAATTGATATAAATAAATAATAATTATTTACATCATTATCATTAATATATGATAAAAACATCCCCCAATCAAGGTGCGGGCCAGGTCATTTTCCTACTCGGGACTCACGTAATGGTGATTAGATGGAAGGCATGGAGGAGGGGCGACTACGACAGTATGATTGAGTGGAGGTGATGGGAGGCATGGGAGGTAGTGCGACATGTGTTAAATGTTGATGCATTATAACATCTCAAGTGGTGGTAGTGGGTATCACAATACATGCATTTGCGTTGTGATACAGAGAGGTTCTGAGAGATGTGAGGAAGCACTATGGCTTTTGTTCGGTAGAAAGCTTGGCAAGGAGGCAACAGTTGCAGGAGATCACTCAAGTCGGCTCGATGGCAAGGGTAATAGGGTATGTATCATTTCTCTCCACCCATCCTTTCTCGTGACATACTGGTTCTCTAAATTCCTATCGGGTTTTCGCCCCTCCATGTGAATGGGAGAGTGTGGGTCTTAGCAATGTGTGTTCATATAAAGAGTGTATATGTGTGGCTCAA
Organism: Pinus tabuliformis; assembly: GCA_031772625.1. Lineage (NCBI taxonomy): Eukaryota > Viridiplantae > Streptophyta > Pinopsida > Pinales > Pinaceae > Pinus > Pinus tabuliformis. Next base: position 1,717,479,255 of record CM062817.1, on the reverse strand, counting down.
TTCTATTCTGAAATTTTTGTTTGCAAGTCGATAGCCATTTCCTATGGTATCTTATTGCTATGTATGGGAATGTATGGTTTAATTTGGGCTTCTCTGTGTGGAAAGAATATACCGTCTAGGTGGAATGGTCGTTTCCATGTTTGGTTGAAATGGTTTGTGATTACTCTCTACTTCGTTGTTGTTGGTTTTAAAATGTATAGGTGTTTGTATACATGGGAAGGGGGTTGATGCATTGGTGGGTGGTTATGTCATATGGCAAAGACATACCCTCTCTGGATTTAATTTACTCTGTGAGATGATTGAGCAAAGACTGTGGGTAATGAGAAGAAAGAACTACTAGAGGATGGTCGACACATCCTGTTATGCTTTCACTTTGCTTGGGTTTAATGTTTCTTGTTCCTTTCTCATGTTATTTGTAATCATATGGGGTTTATAATTGGAGGGATCACCTACTTGATGAGCCAAGGGTATTAGTTCATTCGGTGGTCTTAGTAGTCGATTATAGTATATCTCAAAAAAGGTTGATGAAGATGGCAAGACCATCCATGGGCACCATCCAGTCTAGAAATGGGGGTTGCAGACGCAGTCAGAAGAGAGAGTCTCGGGGAGTTCGAGGAGTATCCTCGTTTAGACCACTGACGAGAAGTGGAAGAAAATTAGATGCCCAACACATCACTGATGTGGCCCATACATATACAACAAGTACTTATGAGCAGGTAAGACAAATGATAACGGGTTTGGAGGGAGGCCTTAACCAATGTGCTGAGCAGGAAATCGAGGTGGAAGATTGTCACCTACTAGTACCTAATCTTGGCCATACCCGTGGTCGTCTCACCCAGTACAAGTAGACAATTTACCTCTATTGGATGATGAAGAGCATAGTAGCCAGAGCTATCATGAATGCAACAGGGTCTATCAAAGTTGATCCTATATTCTAGGAAATTCAGAAAGAATTCCAACTTGTTCAATTCCAAATTCAACAATAGAATGTCTATCTGGGTCATTTTGAGAAGTACATTTTGTGCCTTCTTCAATATGAATTACCAAGTTCCAGTGCAAAGCACCCAACTCTCGGGGAGTCCTATGATGAATAGTTTTAGTTATTTCCTTTTGTTACATTTTGAGTATGCATATGTAAAGTAGCAGTACTTATGTTAGCATGTTAAGAGTGAACTATTTTTAAGACATTCAAGCCTATAAGGCTAATTTTGGAAAACTTAAGAATATTAGATTTTGGATGGCTTATAATGCGTTTTGATGGCCAACATACATGGTTTCCCAATGGGCAGGTTGAGGCCACGAAATGTCTTTTCTGGTTGTAATCTGCTTTGAAAATGAATTAATGAAAGGCCCTACCAAGCTTACAAGAAAAATATATGATAAAAACATAAAAAAATAAAAAAATTAACATATTTTTCTAATTTACAATTTATAAAATATGGAGATAAATTTCATTTCTAAAATTATATCTAATTTTTGTCGATATCTAATAGACTCAAAGTTGAAATAACTCTATATTATTTAGGTTTTAATAAGAATCTTTGGAAAGTAAACTGATTGGAATGTAAACAAGTGCTATATAGTATCTAGTACCTACTGCTTAGTTTAAATAGAGCTAAACTAAAGTAAAAAAATAAAGAACTAAAATTGCATATACCTAATCTTGTAACAACGAGATAATTACATTAGGAAAAAGAATGTAATAGTCTTTGATGCATTAATTATTTATTATCTTTGTTCTTTTATGATTGCTTGATGTTAGTAAATTAAATATTTTAATAAAAATCTACTCAAGCAATGCTACATTGTTGTTTGTACCTATGCTCAGTTTAAATATACAAAATTAAAGTAAAAAATAATAAAGACATAAATATTTCATTGATAGTTTATATTCCATGATCTTTAAAGTTAACTCCATGTTAACTTGTTTCTAGAGTCTTCAATTCATTGTTACTCTTATTTGTAGTTTCTTTTGTACAAAAATAGGCTTTTTATAATATTCTTCCAAATATAATATGTTAGAGTCACAAACGAAATGTTTTACTTGTCCAAAGACAAAACACATATTAATTAGAAAATACTATGATGTTCTTAATGTTGAGAAGTGTAGCATGAAAGACACAATTTGACTTTAGGCATAGTCAAATTGAGAAAATTCGAATTTCCACATCAACAGACAACTTGGAGACAGTTAACTAAGGTGACATGGCTCTTTTTACTCTTGTTAGAACACTAAATTTGAGTTAGTGGGCTTGGAGTCCAATTTGCATGTGTTGATTGCTAAATTATAGCAATCTAGTCCAGTAATTTTCAGTTGTACTTAGTTAAACTAGTTCTAACAGTTATTAGAGCTAGTTGGAGATCAATTGTGAAGTGGGACAATAGTCTAACTCAGAGATCATCTAGTTAACTGACCAATCAACCAAAAAACAGCTCATGCATGCAAGGAATTCAAACTTCTCAGTCATGGTGTAGATTCCAAGGTAATGTACAATTAATTATATACTAGATTTAGTGTATAGTTTAGAGTATTGGTCAGGTGATCAATCCTCAGGAATTGTACTTGGTTATAAGAGAAAGTGTGGGTAGTGCGAGTGCAGGTAGAGAATGTGTGGAAAACGTGAGTGTAGGTAGTGCGAATGTAGGTAGAACGAGTGCAGACAATGCAAATGTGGGTAGAACGAGTGTAGGCAGAGTGAGAACAAGTTTACTCTTGCAGTTTATCCTAAAAGCGAGAGATCATAATTGTAATAGTTTCTCAATTCACTTGATTAATGCAAAAATGAGCTTAAGGGGTTTTTAGCAATTTATTTCCCTTCAAAACATTTGTTTACCTGTGTATTTGATGATGCATGTTTATGCATGTTGTTCTAAATTGTGGTTTACTTTCCCAAGAGCAATAGAGTAGAATTGTGTCTCTTGATTTAGATTTAATCTCTTGAGTAGTTGCATTTCTATCACCAAACTTTCTACATGGTATTAGAGCCCTAAAATCACATTAGAACCAGTCCTTGAATTCCTCATGTATAATGATCATTCAAACTTAATGAGTTGTTAGGAGGCAATGTTATGGAGCCCTAGTTCAGGGAAGATCCATAAGACCCTATGTGCAGCCTTCTTAATGGAGCTAGAAGGTTGCTAGTTGGAAGATCAATGAGCCAATGTTTAGTGACACAAAAAGTGCTTATGATCATTAATATTGGTAGATTGAGGAGAAGATATATTTCCCATAGGGAGATAGAGACTCAGAGGGAGTCTAGTTTCAGAGGGATCATCCCTATGGAAGCTAGTACTTTAGCATATGGGGATATCAAACACATTATTGCAGTAGTTGCAGCAGCAGTGCAAAAGCATCAACAAATCAGTAGCAACAACAATATGAGTAGATCATATTTCACCGTGCATGTGGCTATACCTCGAGGAGTGAGGTATGGTGATGTAGATCCTTAGTCCCAGAGTTGAAAAAATTTGGGTAGGGTTCATTGAAGTGTTCTCCTCATGGATCGTTACCTTGCTATAAAGGCCCACAATATTCAGTAGCAGGAGGATCAATTTTATTCATATACTGAGGAGTGCAGAGCAGTGTTGACAACATAGCAGTAGGCTTAGTAGCAAAGTCAACAATAACACGATTTTCCCTATAGACAGTTGTAAAGACATAGTTGATTCAGTGTTTTTTTGGATGATTCTCAGTTGTAGTTGTTGTAATAACAGCAAGAATAGTGAGAGGTAATGCCACAGTACATTCCACAGGCGATGGAAAGGGGTGGTGGAAAATCCATTTCTTACTAAGAGGGAGTGTTGAGAAGTGTAGCAAGAAAGACTCAATTTGACTTTAGCGTTAGTCAAGTTGAGAGAATTTGAATTTCCACATCATAAGACAACTTGGAGGAAGTTAACTGAGGTGGCATGGCTCTTGTCACTCAGTGAGAACACTAAATTTGAGATTGTGGGCTTGGAGTCCAGTTTGCATGTGTTGATTGCTAAATTATAGCAATCTAGTCCACTTATTTTCAGTTGTACTCAGTTAAACTAGTTCTAACAATTATTAGCGCCAGTTGGAGATAAATTGTGTAGTGGGACAATAGTCTAACTCAGAGATAATCTAGTTAACTTATCAATCAACCAAAAAATATCTCATGCATGTAAGGAATTCGAATTGCTCAGTTGTGGTGTAGATTCCAAGGAAGTGTACAGTTAATTATATACTAGATTGAGCGTGCAATTTAGAGTATTGGTCAGGTGATTAATCCTCAAGAATTGCGCAAGGAAATAGGAGCAAGTGCAGGCAGTGCGAGTGCAGGAAACAAAAGTGTGGGCAACGTGAGTGCAGGCGAAGTGAGAATAAGTTTACTCTTGCAGTTTGTCCTCGGAGGAAGAGATCATAATTATAGTTGTTACTCAATTCACTTGATTAATGGAAAATGGGCTTAAGGGGTTTTTAGCAATTGGTTTCCCCTAGAAACATTTGTGTACCAGTGTATTTGATGATTCATTTTTGCACATGTTATTCCAAATTGTGAATTACTTTTTGTAGAGCAGTAGAGTAGAATTGTGCCTCTTGATTTAGAATTAATTTCTTGATTAGTTGTAATTCTATCACCAAAATTTCTACACTTAAATAATATAATCCAATGTTGAATCCTCAATGCATATGAGAACTCTTTTACTAATATCAACACCTTCAAGAAAGAAATATAAAATTGTTCAATATGTTCAAAAAAAAATATATAATTCTTCAATACTCAATAAGATAATCATGCTTGTTTGCATAAGAAAATAACATAATACTACATCCAAGAACAATTAATTACTCATGTTACTTATACAATCGCTTATTGGGTTTAAAGTAACTGCTATCTTGATGCTTGAATCCTCAATGCATATGGAAGTTATTTTATTAATATCAACACTCTCAAGAAAGAAATATCAAATTGTTCGATATGTTCAAGTGAAAAACATAAAATTCTTCAATACTCAATAAGATAATCATGCTTGTTTGCATAAGAAAATAACCTATACTACATCCGAGAACAATTAATTACTCATGTTACTTATACAATCACTTGTTGGGTGCATAGTAACTGCTATCTTGGTGCTTGAAAGCTAATGTATTATCCAAAGGATATTCTCTGCAAAAAATGTAAACATGCATAAGTTAGAAAGTATCAGAAAGGTTCTTCAACAAGAAGTGGTTGCTAGCTCATTTGACGTTACTGACTGAAATTGAATCTCACTTCTAGATAAAATTCTACCATTACTATTTTTATGATGCATCATATTTGGATGCAAAAATGCTACAATGAAAAGATTCTTCAATTAGAAACTTTTTCATGGTGGCATTTGTGCATTGAAATGAGATGGACGCTAGCTCAATTGGTGTGAATGAGCGAAATTGGACTTCGCGACCAACTTGGCTAGACACATAACCACAATCTGTATTATGCAAAGTGACATTTTTAGTGCCTACCACTTACTTTAAATATTTCCAAATTAGAATAAAAAGAATAAAAATTTGCTGATGGATACATGGATAAACTATAAATGACACCACCATTTTTGTGCATACAATTTCCAACATAAACAATATGATTTCTAGCTAAAAGCACATGCAAAAGATAAAAAATATTTGAAGAAATAGATGGTTGGAATTTCTACAATTAAAACCCTGCTATACCATACAATTTCCAGCTACTAAAACACATTTTCTAGTTGAAAAAATATTCATAATTTCACCAATGTATAATGAAGAAGATGGCTAGAAAAATATGCAATCAACCCATGGTTGTCCCATGAAATTTGCCATCTTTCAAATGAGAGCTACACTTTTCTATGAACCAAACTACTTTGAATACAAATAACTATACAAATAATTATTATGTAAATTAATAATAATACTTATATTAATGCCCAATACATAGGGTAGCTTGCATAATATTAAGAGGAGAGCTTGTTGAGGTTGACTTGTGCAGTATAAAACGATATGAGATTGATCTGTAATTTGTAGCACACCAAGGCACTACTAAATCCTCATCATTAGAGATGAAAATATGAATATATTAATTTTTTTTTAAAATACAACATAGAGATATAAATAAAAAAATGAATATATTAAATATTTAGTTCTAAATAAAAATGAAAATTTTCACTTGTATCAGTTATAACAACTATAACAACTATGTTGAATAATAATAACACAATAATTACAAGAATCATATTGCCAATTTTAACTTCACAAATTGCCATTTTCCAAATCTCTCATATTTAAGTACATACAACAATGAAAAAAGGTCTTTAAGCTTTAAGTAGAATTAAGAATGAGATGTGTATATATAAGACAATCAAATAAAATTACATTCAAATTATTTTTTAACTTCTTAATTTCTTATTTTTAGAATTAATTTTTAGTAATTTAATTATATTCATTGAAATGAAGTTTTATTATATAATTTGCAATGTTACGAGGAAAGAAAATTATAAAAAGGTAAAGGAAAAAAATATAGTCAAATTAAAAAGTAATAAAATAAAAAAGAAAAATTATCTATTTTTTTTAATTATTTTTTCCTCTTAAAATTTGTGAGAAAAAACTATAATTTATGAAAATGCTAAAAAAATAAAATTAAATAAAAATGAAAAAAAAAATACTAAAAAATGAAAATTACTAAACAACCCATAATAAAAACAAAATAATACAATTTCAAAATAAAACTTTTAATAACGTAACTTTTAAATCATCTAACTCTAAAAACAACTCTACTCTATAATACCGAAATTAATGTAATAAAGTTTAAAAATTGTGAAATCTTTGTTAGCCTCATCTTCCTTAAATAATAAATTTAAAAATATTTTATCAAATCATTAGTCAATTAAAGCAACTTATATTTCATGGTTTAGATATTGCTTACACACGAAGATTACATCAAATCATTAGTAAATTAAAGCAACTTGTATTTCACTGATGGTAGATTACATCAAATCATTAGCAAATTAAAGCAACTTATATTTTACTGATGGGAGATTACATGATAGTTTTTAGTTTACATACCGCTTACGTGCTTTTATTGGTAATCAATTTTAGTTTTCATTTTATATGGATAGATGGATAAACTATAAATGGCATCACCATTTTTGTAATGTTTTAAATTTTCAACGAATTGTATTTGTCAAAGTGAAAAGTTAGTAAAAAATAAGTTGGAAATGTCCATTTTTTGCAACAGTAATATTATGATAATCAATACCTAGCGGGTGATTTGATGCACCAAATAAGACACTAACCCCAATGGAAAAAGAAAATAGTGAACTATAATAATGATAAAAAACAAATGAAATTCACAAAATCTCATCACAATTTCCAACATGTTGCCCCATACAATTTCCAACATAAACAATATGACTTCCAACTAAAAGCACATGCAAAAGATAAAAAATATTTGAAGAAATAGATGGTTGGAATTTCTACAATTAAAACCCTCCTATACCATACAATTTCCAGCTACTAAAACACATTTTCTAGTTGAAAAAATATGCATAAATTCACCAATTTATAATCAAAAAGATGGCTAGAAAAATATCCAATCAACCCATGGTTGTCCCATGAAATTCACCATCTTTCAAATGAGAACTACACTTTTCTATGAAATAAACTACTTTGAAGACAAATAACTATACAAATAATTATTATGTAAATTAATAATAATACTTATATTAATGCCCAATACATAGGGGTAGCTTGCATAACATTAAGAGGAGAGCTTGTTGAGTTTGACTTGTGAAGCATAAAATGATATCAGATTGATCTGTAATGAACAATGATATCGGATTGATTTGTAATGCATAATGTGCCTATGAGACAATTTCTGCAGGAATTTACTACATCACAAAATATAAATAACCACAGGAGGACACTACTAAATCCTCATCATTAGAGATGAAAATATGAATATATTAATTTTTTTTAAAACATACAACATAGACATATAAATAAAAATATGAATATATTAAATATTTAGTTTTAATAAAAATGAAAATTTTCACCTATATCAGTTATAACAACTATAACAACTATTTTGAATAATCATAACATAATAATTATAGGAATCACATTGCCAATTTCAACTTCACAAATTGTCATTTTCCAAATCTTTGATATTTGAGTGTAGACAATAATGACAAAAAGTCTTTAAGCTTTAAGTAGAATTAAGAATGAGATCTATATATATAAGAGAATAAGAAAATATTACACTCAAATTATCTTTTAACGTTATTAATTTCTCATTTTTAGAATTAATTTTTAGTAATTTAATTATATTTATTGAAATGAAAGTTTTATTGTATAATTGTTAATGCTTCTAGGAAAATTTTTTATAGAAAAGTGAAGGGATAAGATAAAGTCAAATTAAAAAATAATAAAATTAAAAAAAAAAAATATTGATTTTTTTAAATTATTTTTTCCTCCTTAAAATTTGTGAGGAAAAATTATAATTCATGAAAATGGTAAAAAAAAGAAATAAAATTAAAAACAAAAAAATTAATAAAAAAATAAAAATTACTAAATAACCTGTAATAAAACCTCAATCAATCACCTTACAAATAAATAAATTTAAATAATAATAAAAAATAAAAAAATTAAATTCACAATATTAAACTATAGATAAATGATTTTTTTTTCTATAAAAACAAAATAATACAATTTCAAAAATAAAATTTTTATAAAATAACTTTTAAATCATCTCACTCTAAAAACAATACCAAAATTAACATAATAAAGCTTACAAAAGTTTAAAAATTGCGAAATCTCTGTTAGCCTCATCTTTCTTAAATAATAAATTTAAAAATGGTTTATCAAATTATTAGTAAATTAAAGCAACTTATATTTTAAGTATGGGAGATTACATGGAGTTCGTGCTTCTACTGGTAATCGATTTTAGTTTTCGTTTTATATGATCAAGTTGAATGGGAAACCATTCACACCCAACTTCATAATTATACATGCTTTAACGACAACATCGGGAACCACTTTTCTCAGCAGTGGAAGACTTCTGAAAGATTTCTTTTGACGTGAGATTAAATAATAATTTTTTTTGATGATTGATCCTTTGTTTTTTAAGTTTTTCTCTCTATTTTGGCAACGGCTAACGAGTCTGTTAATGGCTAACGAGTCTGTTATAGGGCATTAAATGTCTATTTAGCTATATACTCTGTGTGTTATCGACTTAAGGAGTATGCAGCTAAACAAGAATTTAATACCCGATTTTAGTTTTCATTTTATATGATCAAATTGAATGGGAAACCATTCACACCCAACTTTATATTATACATGCTTTAACGACAACATCGGGAACCACTTTTCTCAGCTGTGGAATACTTTTGAAAGACTTCTTTTGAAGTGAGATTAAATAATATTTCTTTTGTGATGATTGATACCTTGTTTTTTACGTTTTCCCCTCTACTTTGGCAATGGCTAACGAGCCTGCCATAGGGCATTAAATGTCCACTTAGCTACATACTCTGTGTATTATCGGTTTAAGGAGTATGCAGCTAAACAGACATTTAATGCCCTATAACAGGCTCATTAGCCATTGCCCTCTACTTTCACCCTAGACACGGTACTACGTCTTCTTCACGACGCGTTAATATGTTTCAACGAGAACATCGGCAGCCAATTTTCTACGCGGAGGTGGAACACTTTTTAACTAACTTTGTTATTAAGAAATTCTTTTTTCAAGAGAACGGATGGATGATTGATTCCTTTGTCCCCGCTCCACCTTTACAACCACCGCAACTTGAGGTGACGCCGAGTTTTACTGATGGGAGATTACATCAAATCATTGGTAAATTCAAGCTTAGACTGATGGGAGATTACATGATAATTTTTGGTTTTCCATTTAGTTTTGGACTCACACGAAACCATTCACACCAAACTTTATAATTATATATGTTTAACGACAATATCGGAAACCACTTTTCTCAGCAAGTGGAAGATTTTTTGAAAGACTTCTTTCTGTTTGGCAGAGGAGGAACGACCTCATTATTCATGCCTTCTTCACACTATACACGCTACTACGTCTTCTTCACGACGCCCAAACACGCGGTTTCTCTCCACCAATACTCACTGCATTTCTCCCCTCCCCTCTCCCAGAGCCTGCGATTTCAACCACCATGCCCTCTCTTTCTTTTGCTTTTCATCTGCTCTTTCTCCTACTCATCTTTTCCTTCACCCCTGGGAAAGGATCCCACTCTTTCCACAATGACCACCAATCCCTGGTGGCATTCAGGAACCTCATTACCAGCGATCCACATCATTCCCTCGCAGATTGGACTCCCGCCAACCCCTTCTGCAACTGGACCGGCGTCACCTGCAGCCGCCGCCATCCATACAGAGTGGCTTCTCTCTACCTCCCTCTGATGGATCTGCACGGTTCCATTGCTCCATCGCTCGGCAATTTGTCGTTTCTCCGCACGCTCTTTCTCTCAGACAATGAGCTCACTGGTCATATCCCCAATCAATTGGGACGCCTCTTTCATTTGAGGGTGCTCGCGTTGGATCACAATGGCTTGGACGGAAATATCCCAACTCAACTTTGCAGTTGCAGAAATTTGAGGCAGCTCGCGTTGGACAACAACAAGCTGACCGGAAATATCCCGAGCGAGTTGGGTTCCCTTCCGCTTCAAAAGCTTTTCTTGGGAGAGAACGAGCTGACAGGTACCATTCCCTCTTCCTTGGGAAACCTTTCATCTCTGATTGCGTTGACTTTGGAATCCAATAGTCTGACCGGTACCATTCCCTCTTCCTTGGGTCGCCTCTCCCGTTTGCTTGTATTTTTTCTTGCCCTAAACGATTTGTCAGGTCGCATTCCCACATCTTTGTCAAATATGTCAAACTTGGAATTTCTCGATTTAGCTATAAATCAACTTAGTGGAGATATTCCAAAGTTTATTGGAAATTTTTCTAACTTGGTATTACTCGGTTTAAGTGCTAACAAGCTGAGTGGGACCGTGCCATTAGAATTGGGTAAGTTATCTTTTCTCGAATTATTACTTTTGAATAACAATCAACTAGATAGTGGCAATGCTATAAACATGCCTTTTCTTACCGTTCTTACTAACTGTTCCAGTTAATGGATTTACGGTTGCACAACAATAAATTAAGTGGCGTTTTACCATTTTCCATAGGTAGATTATCTACTAATTTATCTCTCCTAGAATTATCAAATAATAAAATACAAGGAAACATCCCTCCACATATAGGTAATCTTCGCAGCCTAACCTTATTAAATTTAAGTGAAAAATTTCTAAATGGTAATGTTCTCCCATTAGGAAAATTTCTAAAAATAGAAAGATTGTATTTAAGTAACAATAATTTAGAAGGAAACATACCTGACGATTTTGAAGGCTTACAACACCTTGGTCTCTTGGACCTTAGTGTAAATAGTCTCTCTGGAAAGATTCCAAATTCCCTTTCACTCCTTAAACAACTAAGAAGACTCCATCTTCATCACAATAAGTTATCAGGGACCATACCTTTGAGCTTAGGAGATTGTATACTTTTGGAATTGCTTGACCTATCTCATAATAGGCTCTCTGGAAGTATACCACATGAAATTGGGAAACTTTCTAATCTACAGTTCTATTTGAATTTGTCATGGAATTTATTAGAAGGTTCCTTGCCCATGGAGATTGGTAAAATTGCAATGGCTCAGGCTATAGACATCTCTGTCAATCAATTGATTGGGGCAATCCCCCCTGCACTTGGAAGTTGCAGTGAGCTACAATTATTGAACTTATCTCGCAATTCCTTCCAAGGGTCTATTCCAGAGTCACTTGGAAATTTAAAAAGCCTTGCAAGTCTAGACCTCTCTTTGAACAACTTATCAGGTATAATACCAGTGGTCACACTCAAGAATTTGAAAATGCTTCAAAGCCTGAATTTGTCTTTCAATAATTTCACTGGGGAAATTCCAGAAGGAGGGTTTTTTGCAAATAGAACAATTGTCATGTCCTTAATTGGAAATCCTAGCGTTTGTGGACCGCAAGTATTTCAACTGCCTGCATGTCAAACACCAAGACATCATTTTGCACTTGTGAAAAGATTGATACTGCCAGTGAGTGGAGTTGTTGCTTTTATATTATGTTGTTTACTTTTGGGATTCCTTTGGAAAAGAAAGGGATTCCTTTGGAACAGAATGCAAAACTTTGATTCTTCACAAGCCATTTTGCAAAGGTTGGAGCATAAAAGGCTCTCATATCAAGAGCTTCATATAGCAACTAATGGATTTGTCGAGGCCAACTTGTTGGGAACAGGGAATTTTGGTTCAGTTTATAAAGGAATTTTGATTGACGGCACACTTGTTGCTGTAAAAGTTTTCCATTTGCTAAAGGACAAGGCTGAAAAGAGTTTTAAAGCGGAATGTAGCGTCTTGCAAAAGGTTCAACATCGAAATCTGGTGAAAATCATAACCTCATGTTGCAACATTGATTTCAAAGGATTAGTGTTCAAATTTATGTCTAATGGAAGCCTGGAGAAGCATTTGTATCCTAATACAAATGACAACAATGGTGAAGATGCATGTGAAATGGGACTAAGAACAAGATTGGACATTGCAATAGATGTGGCCCATGCCATTGAATATCTTCATCATGATTCATTTGTGCAGGTAGTGCATTGTGATATAAAACCAAGTAATGTGCTTATTGATGAAGACATGTCAGGGCATGTAACAGATTTTGGTATTGCAAGATTAATTGATGAAACCTCTACTGAGTCACTTACTTCAACACTTTCTTTGAAAGGATCTATGGGCTATATTGCACCAGGTATGACATTTAGAATGTTAAATGTTTGCTTTTCATTTCTAAATGTCTCACCAACATTTTTGTATGGAAAAATAGAGTAAAATTTGATGAATGTTATCTTACATGCAGAGTATGGATTCGGTCAGCCAGTGTCTACCAAAGGAGATATTTACAGCTATGGCATTTTATTATTGGAAATTCTTACAAGGAAACAACCAACTAATGATATGTTTTCTGGAGAGCTGAACTTGCACAAGTGGGTAAATCTAGCCTTTCCAAGCAGCGTTAAGGAGGTAATTGACAACAACCTTCTTAGGGAGGTGGAAGGAGATGAATTTGAAGAAAACAATGTATTCAATTGCATATCTTCTCTTATACAGGTTGGTTTGGTTTGTTCGAAAGATTCACCCAATGAACAACCAACTATGAGAGATGTGGTAATGGTATTGGAGAACCTTAGAAATGATTTGGGGCCAAATGCAATTGCTTCTAGGAGATTAAGGCAAAGCATATCTAATTTGCTTAGCAATACAAATGCAACAAGGAGTGATACACATGCATCAAATGCCCATAGTTCTTCCTCATTTTAGTTTGTGAAAATTGCAATACTAGAAGATTTCAGTATTTCCATTGTGCATACAATGGCACTTGTTTTTTTTTAAAGTTATAATCGTTGAAGTAAACTTCTATTAGTATTTATATTTATATGTCAGTATTATCAAAATAAAAAGTACACGCTTTTGTGACATTGCAACTATACATTGGTTTATTTTATTGGCCATTCATAATGACAATGTTTTTAATTGTCTCAAATTAATTCCATTATTTATTTGTCTATAAATGAAAGGATATAATTAAAAAATAACAATCATCTATAACTTATAAACACATTTTTTTAGATGAGTGAATTGATTTTATGAATTATGTTAGATTTTAATTACACTTTTGATATTATTTTTAATTATTTGACCAAACTTTTGTTCATATTTACTATCTATTTATGATTATTGTTAATGTGAAAATTAAATTATTTAATAACACTTTATTAACCAAATGAAAATATTATATCTTAATGTGATTTATTACTATTATCCATGATGTCAATATTCATATCTACAAAATAAGAACCTCTCTCACAAAAGGTAATATGAAACTAATTGTATTATCTTTAGAGCACAAATTAATGGATTAATATATTAAATTTAACCATAACTAATTTGTTTATGTCATTAACAATAATTTAAATGCTGAATTCTCATTTAGATGTGATTTTTTAAATTTTCATGTAAATCAAATTGATGAAACATCAATAACAATTCTATTCTTTTAAATATATAATTTGTTCGATTTAAATTTCAGTTATATATAATTTGTTTATATTATCAATAAAAATTCAAAAGTTAAATTCTAATCTTAAATATGATTTTTTAATTTTCTTGTTAATGAGATTAGTGACCCATTAATGGAACTTTATGGTGAACTGTATACAATGCACGAATATTTAAGTATACAATTTTGATCTAAAAATCATGTTGAAAGACATGAAAATTTATGTTACAAGACTATGACTTATTATAATTTTTAACAATTTAGAACTTTTTTTTAGTTATATTATAATTATATCATATATAAATTTTATATCCTCATACATTGTTGGAGACATGTCTGAGAGATTTCCCTACCCTTTCAACCCTCCTTTTCTTCAAAGGACTCTTGTTGACCATGTAGATATTTGGCTTCCTGTAATAGGGCTTCTTATATTCTAGCGAATACTTCAATTTGATAGTTAATGTTATTGACAAAACAATGGGATATGGAAGACGTTTTATTCTATGCTCCTATTAATAAAGTAGCGAGTGATGAAAGTTAAGGTTTTATGCTAAGTTGGCCTCTCTAGCTTCAAATGGATAGATGTTTCTTGAATTTGGTATAAATATGTTATTATTTCAAAACCATAAATCACATAGATTTCATTTCACAATTTTCTAAGTGGTATGTTCATTGAATTTATCTCAAAATACCTTATTAGGATCTACTCCAAATTCAATTGGAAATTTACAGAGTCTTATGAACTTAGATATTTCTTCCAACTCCCTATTAAGGACAATTCCAATTACTCTGGCATTTGAAAAGTTTTAGTATTTGAAATTATCTTTCAACAATCTCATTCGGAAATTCCAAAAGGAGGGGTTTTTTAATCCAAAAAAAAACAATTTTCATGTCCTTCATTGGAAACCCTATCTTTTTCAAACCACAAGCATTCCAATCACCTATCTCTCAAACAACAAGAGATCATTTTGCATTTGTGAAAGAGTATTATTGCTAATGAATGTAGTTATTGTTGTTGTACTATGTTATCTACTTTTGGGATTCATTTGGAAAGGAAATAAGTGTATACAAAATGTTAATTCCTTGCAACATATTGTCTAAAGGTTAGATTAGAAAAGGATCTCATATGACGAGCTTCACATAGCAATTAATAGATTTACCAAAGCCAACTTGTTAGTAATGAGAAGTTTTGGTTAATTTATAAAGGAATTTTAGCGATGACACAGTTATGGCTACATAAGTTTTCTAGTTGCAAAAGACAAGGTTTTCAAGAGTTCTAGATTAGAATGTAGTGTTCTACAAAAGGTTCAAAATTGAAATCTGGTGAGAATCATAACTTCATGTTCCAACCTCCATTTTAAAGGATTAATGTTCCAATATATGTCTAACAAAAGCTTGGAGAAGCATTTGTAGGGATGACAATAATGGTGAAGATGTATGTAAATTGGCTTTGAAAACACAATTGGATATTGCCATAGATGTGGCCCATGCGATGGAGTAATTTCATCATGATTCTTTTGTTCAAGTGGTAGTTTTTTATTTGAAATCTGATAATGTGTTTTTGGATGAAGACATGATGGTCCATATAGTGGACTTTCGTATCGAAAAATTAATGAATGCAACCCCTACTAACTTACTTCAACATTTGGTTTGAAAGAATCCATGGGATAAATTTTCCCAAGTATGACATTTTAGAACATTAATTTTACTTGTTTTTCCTCATTAACGATTTTTGTACATAGTGGTAAAGTAAAATATAATGAGGGTTGACTTCAATATGGAGTATGGATTAATTGAGATAGTGTTTACCAAAGTAGATATATGTAGTTATGATTTTTTTCTTAGTGGAAATGCTTACTAGGAAGCAACTAATTTTTTTGAGATAACATGTTTTTTTGGAGATGTAAACTTGCACAAGTGAGTGAGCTAGTGTTTCCAAACACAGTGAAGGAAGTATTTCTCTTAAGTATTTTTAGCGAGGTGGATGGAGATGGATTTGTAGAAAATAATGTATACAATTACTTTATGCGCCATGAGTTAGTTTGATTTTCTCGAAACATTAAACCAATGAATGAACAACTATGAAAGATGTGGTAACGATATTGGAGAACCTTAGAAATGATTTGGGTGGGATATGTAGTTGCTTCTAGGAGATTGAGACAAAGCATATCTAATTTCCTTAGAAATACAAATGGAATGAGTAATACACATGAATCAAATGCCCATATTTCTTCTACATTTTAGTTTATGAAAATTATGTTACCATAGTTATTCATGCTATTATTCATACAATGGAATTTTCCATTTAGCTTATACTTGTTGGCGTAAAATTTTATTAGTATTTATATCTATGTAATTTATTTATTTTCCTACAAACCTAGCAATCAACACTTAAATCCTAACAAAGTTAATATATCTATTGATTAAATATGAAATTGGGTTCATAAACATAATAAAATTTAGTGCAACATACGTGGTACCTTAAACGTTTTCTTCTTCACAAGCTTAACAATTATCTCTGGTACCACTTTGTAACACACCCAACCCTTAATCCCACATGAGGGCTATGGGGTATCACATTTTATCTAAGAATTTTATCAAACAATTCCCACACATTATCTAATCACCATCGATAAAAACCACATTTTGAAGGGGCATTTCATTAATTAGTTTATGTGCACGATTTATTTTTCTAAAACCAAAATATTCCATATAGTATATCTTGTAAATTATAGAGGACCAAATTCAAAAATTTCTACCACATATACCTTGACATATTTTCTTTAAATCCTCCGAGTTTCATAGTCTGGAACATCCAAGAAAGAAAATTATGGCAATAATAACACATTGGCTATTTTTGAGGTTTGATTTTAGGAGAATTCAAGAGACCCAACTTCCTCAAGGAATATCTTTGAAAATATAGAGAAAAAAGATCTGAATTATGTCAGAAATTAATTAACGAAGAAATGAAATACACAAAATACAGAAACACGTAAAACAAGAGAGACATAGATATAGGTAGTTCACCCAATTTGGGCTATGTCAAAGGAGAAACAAACAGTCCTTCCTTTTATATTATCCAGCAAAATGAAGAGATACAATCTACAAAAGATCCACTGTAATTTCCTCTTCTCTGTCACATAGTATCCTCCCTCTGTCTCGTTCAACATAATAATACACATTTGCAATACAATTCCTTCATATAAACCGTTGGGTTTCCTTCTAGGACAAAATGCCCTAAATTAAACATAACTTCTACCCTCAGATCATCTGCCTAATGAACGACCCAGATTGACTATGAAATTACAATATTATACAAGGAAAATTTTCATCTATTTTTAGCTTCGGGGGCGCTGCCCCTGAACCCCCACCAGGGGGGATCAAAATATGTAGGAGCCCCCCATGGACCCTCGAGGAAGCAATAGTGTTGGGGGGGGGATTGCCCCCACACCCCACTATCAGGGAATGGAATTCAAACGTCGCTGAAACATGACCTTTGAATTAGGAAGATAATTAGGCTCCACATCCAACAATCTTCTACTTGGAGACTGATTATATCAACTCCATCGATGCTTCAATTGTTGGACAATTCTTCCACTTTCAACCTGGTTGTTTCTCATCTTCACCATCATACTTGAAGACCAAATGAAAATGAGTAGAATCTCAGTTTCTCCCTAGTTACAACTTTTGCTAACATATCTGAAGGATTCTAGCTAGTGTGTATTATTTCCAACTTCAACTATCCATCTTCCAACACTGACTGTATGAAATGGTACTTGAGTTGTATATGTTTAGTCTTGGAATGAAATCCTGAGTTCTTTGCAAGATGAAGACACTCTGGTTGTCACTGTATAACCTTCCCATCTCCATCTTCTTTACCAATTCATCCATAAACCTTTGTAACCAAATAATTTATTTACTAGCCTCTGTAGCAGCAACGTACTCTGCTTCCGTTGTTGAAAGTGCAACAATGTTTTACAATTTTGAAACCCAACTGATAGTTATTCCACCTATAGTAACACATACCTTATGGTGCTCCTTTTGTTATCTCTATCACCTCCCATATTTTCGTCAACATATCCTTGTAGAGCAATGTTTAAACCACCAAATCATAATGCTTGATTTTTGGTACCTCTCCAATACCTGAGAATCCACTTTACTACCAGCTAATGCTCTTTTCCTAGATTGTTCATATACTTGCTTACAACTCCCATTGCATGTGCAATATCAGGCCTTATGCAGACCATTTCATACATTAATCTTCCAACTTCTGACGCATATGGAACTTTACACATATAATCCATCTCTTCCTGAGTCTTGGAAAACATCTCCTTACTTAGTTTGAAATGGCTAGCCACAGGTGTACTAGCTGGTTTTGTATTCTGCATATTAAATATTGTATAAATTCCCACTATAGATCACCTGGTAATGCAATGTACCAAAACAAAAAAATTGATCTACTTCTACAAACAATTTAGCGGAAGCTTAATCGAACATGAGCAATATCAAGCATGAACAGATATAACTGAGAATGAGAAGTAATCAACCATAACACAAAAGATATATCACTAGGGAAAGCACCAGCCTAAAACCCAAGCTTTGTATTATCATACAAGTGGAAATCTTGTTCAAGTTACAAAAAGAATTAGCTCTGAAGCTATCTTGATCTCTCTGCACTCAAACAATACTGCTCACAGACTCAATAGACATAGAATATATCTTCCTCAAACCCTCCAAGCCTCCTATTTCCTTGTGTAGTTTTGATTGGGGTCCAATGATATCACATGTGTGAATTGCCCTCATCACACTCACTGTAACCTTATGTCCAACTGCGCAATCCATAAGGAATAATATTCCTTCTGCATGCAAGCAATATTCACCAATGAATATCCTAGCAACTGATAGTACACTATCCCTCCATCTGATCTCAACTGGGTCTCTGACCAAACTGACATGCATGAGTTATCCATGAGTGAATACTCAATTATCTGAAATACAGTAGTTACTTGCATGCAAGAATTAACTAACTGAACTCTCATTAATTTAACAAATTGTTAAATTAATCTAACTAGACTTGACTAAGTTAAACTAAGTCAACTGATTACAACTCAATATTACAACTCACTCTTATCTTTTTAACTGAAGGTTAAATTCCTCAATTAATGGAGAAACTGTTGCATGTCCTCACATAGACTTCAAGTTTGATTTTCTTTAACTAATTAACTCAAGATGAATTAATTAATTAATTTTCGAACTTTTGTTGATATCAGATTCGAATTTTACTTCCTATGTTTAGTCCAGGGACTGACTAAAATAAGAATCCATCCTGAACTGCTAAAAATAGAACTTCTATTTTTAGCACTTCCATTTTTCATTCACTATTGCCCAATCCAGCACTGGTACCCAAAATACTATTTATAGCAGTGCTATTTTTAGCACTTCTATTTTTAGCATTTCTTGTTGCCATTTTCAACAAATATTCCCAGTACCTTTTCTATGTACTCACTGCGATACAATGTTAATTTGCAATTTTTCCTATCTCTAGTTATTCTCATACGAAGGATTTGTTTTGCAGCACCCATATCCTTCATTGCAAATGGATTTGCCAATTTTCGTTTGAGAAAATTTATTTCCTACATGGTAGACTCTGCACTAAGCATGCCATCTACATATAATACAAATATCATATAGTATAACCTTGTTCAAATATAAATCTTTCAAATTTTAGATACCACTAGCTTGGAGCCTGTTTTAAGCCATACAAGATCTTCTTCAATTTTCATACTAACTTCTCCTTCCATTTGACCTCATACCCTTGTGGCTGATGCATGTATATTTCTTCCTCCAAATCCCCATAGATAAAGGTTGTCTTTTCATCTAACTGCTCAAGATATAAATATTTTGCTGCCAATAGACTTAAAATAGTTCTGATTTAAGTCATTTTAACAATAGGAGAAAAAATATCATCAAATTCTATACATTTATTTTACACAAACCCCTTCACTACAAGTCTATCCTTATACCTTTATTTACCTCCATCTTCATCTTTCAACTTGTAAACCCATTTATTTTGCAATGTTGTTTTACCTGCTTGAAACTTGACTAAGTCCCAAGTCTGGTTATGCATCAAGGAATCCATCTCTTCTTCCATGGCTTGCTCTCACTTCTCGTTGGTTTCTACCTGCATTTCTTCTTCATATCTTTCTGGTTCACCAGAATTAGTCAACAATACACAATATAATGAAGGATAGTATTGTTCAATGGGTCTACTTATTGTGGTATATCTTCTAACACCACTTTCAGGTGTTTGAGGTGTCTCTTATTGTTGTGGTTGTTATGGTTGTTGATCATTATGATTTTCAAGCACCTTTAATTTTTGTGTGATCTCATCAAGCATTGCATATTCCTTGTTTTCATTTTCCTATTTTCCTTATACAAGACCTTTTCATTGAATATGACATCTCCGCTCCTAATGATTTTTTGATTTTCATAATCATAAGAGTCATAACCAAAATCATCCAATAAAAGGTATGATTTCTTTGATTTCGCCTCAAGCTTTGTTATATTTTCTTTATTCATGTGGGCAAAGGCTTCACAACCCAAAATATTTAAAAATGAGTAGTTTACCTTTTTACCTATCCATGCCTCCTCTAGAATACCACCATCCAAGGAACTTGAAGGCCCTTTGTTTATTAGATAAACAACAATATTTACAACATCTACCCAAAATTGTAAGGGAAGTCTTGCATGAAATCTCATGCACCTTGCACACTCCATGATTGTCCTATTCATCCTTTATGACACACCATTTTCCTGTGGTGTTCCTGGAACTATCTTCTCTATGAAAATTCCATGCTCTGAACAATAATTATCAAACTATTTGCTGTAGTATTCACCTCCATTGTCTAATCTAAGAAACTTAAACTTATTTCCTAACTCATTCTCAACCAAATATTTCCATTTCTTGAAAGTATAAAATACATCGTATTTATTTCGAATACAATAAATCTAGGTTCTCCTAGTTGCATCATCAATAAAAGTAACAAAATAGCGAGAGCCACCGAGAGATGATACTTGAGCAGGTCCTAATACATCTATATTCAAAAGTTATAATTTATTTCTCTTCTTTTTCTTCCCAACTTTAATAAATATGACTCTCTTCTATTTTCCATAAACACATTTTTCACATAAATCCAAATCAACATGCTTCCTTGGTAACAAATTTCTTGAGTGAAGAATTTGCATCCCCTTCTCACTCATGTGCTGGAGCCTATGATGCCAGCGTCTCATATATGCTCCCGTGGAGGTTAAAGAATTAATATAATTAGAAATACTATTGCATAAATACAATGTACCAACCTTTTCTCCTTTTGCTATTACCAGGGCTCCTTTAGTGACCTTCCAGGTTTTGTCTGTGAAGTAGTTACACAACCTTCACCTCCCAACTACCCTGTTGAAATTAGATTTTTCTTCAGATATGGAAAATGCCTTAGCTTCTTCAATAGCCATTGGTTTCCATTTTATTTCTTTATAAAAACTTTACCCATTCCAACGAATTTTACTGGGTTTATCATCACCTAGACGAACTTGTCCAAAATCTCCTTGAACATAGTCATGAAAATGTTTCCTATCAAGTGTGGCATGGAGTGAGGCCCCTAAATCTATAGGCAGGAATCAAATATTCTCTAATGAAACAATCAAAGAATGTTGCAACACATCACCTATCACATTCACTTCATGATTTTTCTCTTGTTGTCCATCTCCTTCTTTTCCCTTATGAGATTTATAGTCTTTCTTTAGGCATCCTTTCTTCCCACATTTACATCACACTATCTCTAATTTGGATTTGGATTTGCCTTTTCTTGACTTACTGCTATTTCCTTAACTCCTTCCTCTTTCCATTTTTATTCCCCTAGTCTTTGTAGTCAAAGCATTACCTGATGTCTCACAAGAGATTTTATGTCGCATTTCCTCACTAAGGATGGCACCAACAACATCATCAAACTTTAAATTACTAGATACAGAGACAAAGCTACTAATACTCATAACCAGGCCATTCCAACTTTTTGGAAATGAGCACAAAAATAAAATATCCCTAACTTCATCATCAAAATTTAATACTAGATAACTTAACTGACTCGTAACCGTGTTAAATTCATTTAAATAATCAACAACAGATCCACCTTCTAACATCTTCATATTAAATATACGCTTCATAAGAAATACCTTATTTGAGGTCGAGGTGTTTCAATATAGTTTGGCCAATACTGTCATTAAACATTTTGTTTTCATTTCCTTTGAAATGTTGAATTTCACTGAGGTTGCCAACCACAACTGTATTGTTCCTAGTGCCCTTTTGTCGGGAATATCCCATTCTACTTCTTCCATACTCGTCAGCTTCTTTGATTTTCCGCTCAATGGTAGGTACAAATCTTTCTGATAAAGATAATCTTCCATAGATGGTAGTTTTGGCCATTAAATTTCTCGATCCTAAACCTACCATCTTTCGTCATCGCTCCCACTCGAACCATCAACCCTTCTCTCCTACGATTTTGTCATCCAAATAAACCTTCAGCTCTGGAACCCATTTTTAGAAATTAATGAATGGAGCGATGAAATACACAAAATATTGTGGAAACACAAAATAAAAAGGTGCATAAAACAAGAGAGACATAGATATACATGGTTCACCCAATTTGGGCTGCGTCCATTGAGAAATATCCAATCCTTCCTTTTATATTATCCAACAAAATGAAGAGATACAACCTAAAATGGATCTACTGTAATTTCCTCTCCCCTCTCACACAATCTCCTCTCTTTGCCTCGCTCAGAATAATAATACACATCCGCAATATAATTCCATCATATAAACCAAGTGGTTTCCTTCTAGGGTGAAAAAAACCCTAAATGAAATATAATTTCTACCATAAAATCATCCACCTAATGAACGACCTAGATTGACTATGAAATTACAATATTTTGCAAGACAATTTTTCATCTATTTTTAGCTTTGGGGGCGCTTCCCATGAGCCCCCACTAGGGGGGCTCCAAACATGCAGTCGCCCCCCTGGACCCCCCAGGCAACAATAGTGGGGGGGGAGAGCCCCCCAACACCCCCCTGTCGGGGATTGGGATCCAAATGCGGCTAAAACAAGACCTCTAAATTAGGAAGATAATTAAGCTCCACATCCAACAAAACATCTATTAGAATTTCCTTACGATTTACCCTAAGTATGACCCAAGTTTCAGCCTTTGAAACCAATGAGAAGAAAAGTGTAGAGTCCCTACTTTACACCTTATCATCCATCATTACCTACTGTTTTCATCACTTTCCTCTCTCTTTTGCCTCATTTTCCACCCAGATCATTACATTAGTTGTCATTAAACATGATCAAGTGAGCTTTGCTAATGGGTAATTGTTTTGGTTAGTTTTTGACATACTTACAGGTATTCCGCAGCTTTCTGCTGATTCCGCAGCCATCTGTTGATTCCGCAGCCATCTGATGATCCCGCAGCCATTTTGTTGATCTCAAGGTTCCACGTGCTATTTTGCAGAACGAGCCACGTGGGCATGTTGGAATATACGTGCTCGAGGTTCCTGTGCCATCAGTTCAGCTGGCCACGTGATTTGTACCTCCGGTCAAAGGGGGTCAAGTTACGGTCAAATAAAGGCAGCTTAACGTTGATACGTAAGCTGTTTGATCACATCGGTGGAAAAGATGACTTGTCCATGTTTTGAAAGTTGTGGGGGACATGATCTAATGCTGGATTCATTGCCCATATCGACCAGGACCTCCAGCTTGACCACGAAGCCTATGACGTGTTAACTGCACCTTTAATACGCATGACAGTCAGTTTATTTTCTGTTTTTATGTTTACGTATTAGGCCATCTTGCAGATGCCTATATATATTTGCGTCTGCGTACGCTTATGTTAACTTTTTAGATGCTGTAGTGTATGTACTTGTGAGAATTTTGGCACGTTTTCAAACTCTGTTTTTTTTATAAGAGCTATTCCAGCACTTTTTGACTATGTATCTCTGCATATAAAGTAATGGAAACGCTGTTTTGAAGTCTTAAGAGCATCTGAGTTTTCTGTGGATAATATGAATGGAGGGCCCCTATTCGTATTAGCCTTGTAAAGTATTTCATGTGTATATTTCTGCAATTTCTTTATTTTACTTACACCATTTCTTTTTCTTGAAGTTATGTACAACTTACTTTCTTTTCATTGCTGTAGCCTTTATTTTCACTGATCAGATTTGCTTCTTTGCAGGTTTTTACCCGGGATTGAGTGTGTTGTATTTGCTTTAACACCTAATGGTAGTTGCAGTTGTCTTGTTCATAACGCTGCCCTTTTTACTCTGTTTTCTAGACTAGTTTTTAGCTTAGTTTTACAAGTTGGATGCTAACTAATTTATGTTCTCTTTATCATGAATGGTTTATCTTTCAGAGAACAGAACACTAATTAATTACAGCTTGTTTTTAAGTAGTCTTGGCTTGTGGCACTAATACTTTTTCCACTTGTTACACATAATCACACATGTAGGAAGCAGTATGATGGAAAAGGCTTAGTAGTGCTATAATTTGTCACTTAGAGTTTTTATCAATTCTTGGATTTGTCTTCAGCTACTTCCTAATCGTGTTTTACGCAGTACTATGTGGTAGAAGCAGGGAGTTAGGAAGAGATAACCATTATCATCAATCCTTGAAGTTATTTTCTTGTTTCTTTTATTTGCAGCAATATGGATAGAGACTAATGCCATTAGAACGTGGTCATTTGCTTTAAAGTCATTTCAAGCTATTTATTTCTTTCAAGTTCTTTTCCTTTACAATTCAGCAAGTAATTAGGAATCACTAATCACACACTTTCACTCATATAGAACTCACTTTTCACACACTTACACTCATCTGTCTATAATCATCACTCCATCTTAGGAAGATAAGTTAACCATAAACAACACCCCCAAACGACAAAAGCTCTAAGAAAGTTGCTTAAGTACATATAGTACACCTTCACTTCATCAGCTTATGAGCCCCGGGTTGACAATTAATACTAGCAATTTAGGAATACTAAATTGACTAAACATTTTGGCGCCGTTGCCGGGGAAGTGAAATTAAGTAGCCATACTTAGAAAAAAATATATAAAAATTTCGAGGAAAGAAGTTAATAACCTATCCAAGTATGCTCTCCTCTTGCACTTTAAAGTGATCTGGAGGATCAGAAAGGAGAAAGTTATTGATTTAGTAGTCTCTTGAGTATGCTCTCTTCTTGCACCTAGAGTGAACTGGAAGATCAGAAAAAGAACTATTAACTTGACTTGAAGAAAAAATAAAAAAAATGACATGCATAGAGCTAGAGATTCTAGAGGACGGTTTTTAGCTAGAGCTCGAAGTTCAATTTTTACAAGTCCATCTGCTTCAAGGGATAGACAAGAGACACCCCCCTTATCTCCAACCGAAACTCCTGGAATTCAAGAGCCAAGAGTTGACTCTCCTACACCTTCTATTGAGTTTGAACCAGGAAGAGACTCTTCTCTTTCTCCTACAGGAAGACCAATTGTAATTGAGGAATTGGAATCATCTGAAGAAGAAGGAGAAATCTCTTCTCATTCACCTTTTGTAGAGGAACCAGAAGATTTTGAAATCCCTAGGAGAATCATCATGGCAGAGGAAGAAGGGGGAGGTAGAGGTAGAGGTAGAGGAGGAGGAGGAAATAACAATAACAATAATAGAGGTAGAGGTCCCATTGGAGGAGGAAATAGAAATGGGGATAATTCATTTGGGTTTCCCATTGTTAATGAGGATTCCCGAGCCACTATGAAAAATATATCACCATCTGTCCTCCCTAACTTCCATGGGTTAAGGAATGAGGACCCTGAAACATTCTTATTTGAGTTTGAAGTGGTGTGTCGAACTTATGACTACCTGGATGACTCTCAGAAACTCAAGTTGTTCCCTTCAACACTGAAGGATCAAGCCTTGAAATGGTTCATGGGGTTACTCACTCAATCCATTAGGACTTGGGGTGAGATGAAACAGACATTTTTGGATAGGTATTTAGACTATTGCATGCCTACTAATCACAAGGACGAGGTTTTTAAAATGGTACAAAAAGAAGATGAGAGTCTAGAAGATTTACTTGAAAGATTTCAATATAACTTGAAAAGAGCATAAATGAATACCTTGGATGAAGAGACCTTAAAAGCCCTCTTATTAAAGGCCATTAGGGATGAATGGATAGACATCTTAAACAAGATGGGGAAAGGGGATATTTCTCAACTTTCTCTCAATGACATAGCAGAACTTTGTATCCATCTCTCAAGGGGCAAATCAAAAACTCAAAAAGGGCCTAGAGATCCTTCTCTCCTTAGGGAGAATAAATCTGCAACAGGATCAGTTAGTAGGGCTGAAATCGGCAATATGCTTGATGAATTTAAAACTGACATCTTAGGGAGTCTTAGTGAACAACTTGATACCCTTAAGATTCACAATAAACAAAAAGCAGAAGCCGAGGCTTTGGCTATCTTTTGCCCGAAATGTAGAAAGAAACATGCTTTAAGGGAATGTCCCTTAGATGCACACGTTGTAGAAACATGTGTAATTTGCTCAGAAACTCATGAGACCAAGGATTGTCCCTCAATTCCTGGCCTCAAAGCAGTCTTTCAAGAGGATCTAGATACACTTGAATCTCTCTGTTTTATTGCAAGGAGACCTTGGCAAGGACAACAGAATCAAGGGTTTAACAACTCTATGAATTCTCAATCCCAACCAAATTGGAATCCTTGGCAACAACCTTGGCCTCAACCTCAAAATGCTTTCCAAGCATGGATGCAAAGCATGCAAAATCCTTATGCGAGACTTGCTCAATTCTATCAATATCCTCCATCATTTCAGAATCAACAAGCTCCACAACTTCCAAACCAAGGTCAACAACTATCATTGCCATACCCTCAACAACAACAACCTCCTCCACAAAATCAAAATTCTCAATTAGCACTTCAATCCCAGCAGAAATCTAATCAACTTCCCTATCAGCCATTACCAAATCCAAATAATAGGAACCCTCAAAATGCTTACATGATGGAAGGTCAACCATTCCCTACCTATATGGTTGTTCCTCTTAATGAAGTACAACTTAGATCAGGTAGAATCCTAGATCAACCTTCCACAAGTGTTCAACAACCAAGCATTTCTGAGGAGGAATCTCTCAAAGTCAATAAAGGTTCTGAAGTATCACTTCAAAACCAAAATATCCAAAAAGAAAAAGCAAAAGAATCAATCTCTACAACTCCCCCAGTTGAGCAACCTACACCTACAGCTACACCTCCCTTTCCTGAAAGATTGCAAATTGATAAAGGGGTGGAAAAGCAGATATGGGTGCCTGACTATAACTTCCTAGATGAATTGAAAAATGTATGTATCAAGATCCCCTTGTTACAAGCCATTAAGGAAATTCCCATTCTAGCGAAGACAATAAAGGAGTTGAGTTTGAAGAAAACAGTAAAAAGAACCAGAGATACTAAAAGGATACATCTAGTTGGAAAAATTGCAGACATAATGATGGGTAAGATTACCATGCAAAAGTATGTAGATCCCGGTAGTCCTATTGTCAAAACTCATATTAATGGGGTCGAAATCCCAAATACTTTGATTGACTTATGGGCCGCGATCAACATCATGAGTAGACAGACCATGGATCAGTTAAAGCTTCCTAATCTTCTCTTTACACCTACTTTGCTGCAGCTTGCAGATAGATCAATCATTAAACCTGATGGTGTATTGGAAGATATTCCAGTCTCTCTAGATTCTTGGGAATATCCAGTTGATTTTATGATTTTAACTCCCAAGAGCAATCTAGGAGGACATCCTCTTATTTTAGGAAGACCTTGGCTGGCCACAGCTGATGCTTTCATAAGCTGTAGGTCTGGAGACATGTATATATCAGATGGTAATTCCACCAAGAAGTTCAACTTGTATCCCCCAGCAAAAGCTATAACAGAAATAGGAGAAGATGAATGGGTAGAGGATGAAGATACTATACAACCAGTTCTAACCATCTCTGAGATCAGTGAGGATAGTCAAATTCTAAATACATTAGAAAATTTTGAAGTATCTTTAGAATATGACTCTGAACATTTTCAGATAGATGCAGACATTGAATATGTCTCCTCTAGACAAATGTCTCTCTTCTCAATGGAAGAGTTTGGTAGTTCTACAGCTGAAATCCTCCCCGGAAAAACATTAAACATTAACAAAAACTTGGGAAGACCACAACAAGAAGAATTAACTAAACTGTTGCAAAAACATTCCACTGCCTTTGCATGGGAATACACTGACATGAAAGGAATCGATCCTAAGACTTGTATTCATCACATCTACATTGAAGAGAATAGTAGACCTATTAGGCAACCACAAAGAAGGATGAATCCAAACCTTAGGGAAATTGTGAAAGAAGAACTCCAGAAATTGCTCAAGGTAAACTTCATTTACCCCATCTCAGATAGCCAATGGGTTTCTCCCTTGGTTATAGTGCCCAAAAAGAATGGTAAATGGAGAGTTTGCATTGATTATCGAGAATTGAACAAGGCAACCTTAAAGGATCATTTTCCTTTACCTTTTATTGATCAGGTACTAGACACTTTAGCAGGTAAAAAGTATTTCTCATTCTTGGATGGTTTTAGTGGGTACAATCAAATTCAGGTAGCACCTGAAGATCAAGACAAAACCACATTTACTTGTCCTTGGGGAACTTTTGCCTACCGAGTACTCCCTTTTGGATTGTGCAATGCACCTGCTACATTTCAAAGGGCTGTATTAGGAATCTTTTCAGATCTGATTCATGATTGTGTAGAGGTATACATGGACGATTTCACAGTTTATGGTAATACATTTGAAGAAGCTTTGGAAAATTTGGAAAAAGTACTGGTAAGATGTAAGGAAACAAATCTTTCTTTAAGTCATGAAAAGTGTTTTATGATGTTTACTGAAGGGATTGTTTTAGGACATCATATTTCAGGGGATGGGATCAAGGTTGATAAATCCAAAGTTGAAGTCATCTCTAAGTTACCTGTTCCAAATTGCCAAAAGGATGTTAGAAGTTTTCTTGGGTTTACTGGGTATTACAGAAGATTTATTGAAAACTTCACTAGGATAGCATCTCCTCTTTTCAAATTGCTTACCAAGGACTGTGAGTTTAAATGGGATCCTGAGTGTCAATCTGCCTTTGAAGCTTTAAAGTCTAGAATATCTGAAGCACCCATATTAAGGGGGCCAAATTGGAAACTCCCTTTCCACATCTCTACTGATGCTTCAGATACAGCTCTAGGAGCTGTTTTGGGACAAAAGGATTTGATCCCTTATGCCATTTATTACACAAGTAAGAATTTGACTCCTACTGAGTTAAATTATACTGTTACAGAAAAAGAGTTCTTAGCTGTGGTACATGCAATCAACAAGTTTAGACACTACATAACCGGCTATGAAACCTTTGTCCATACTGATCACTCTGCCATAAGATACTTAATGAACAAACCTGTCACTAATGGTAGAGTTACAAGATGGCTTTTACTTTTGCAAGAATTTAACATTACTGTGTTAGATAGACCTGGAAAGCAAAACACAGTAGCTGATTTCTTGTCTAGAATCCAAAACACTAATGAAGATTCTCCAGTAGAAGATAAGTTTCCAGATGAATACTTGTTTGCAGTTACTACCAAGACTCCTTGGTATGCAGATATGGCTAATTATCTTGTTACAGGGAAGCTTCCTCTACATTTATTTCCTAATGAGAAAAGGAAAATCATTCGGGAGAGTTCACATTATTCTTGGATTTCTAATGAATTGTTCAAAACAGGGCCAGATTGTATAATCAGAAGGTGTGTTCGGGAAGATGAAATGCCTGACATCCTTAAGGCATGTCATGATGAACCATGCGGCGGGCACTTTGCGGACAAGAGGACAGCCTATAAGATCCTTTCTTTAGGATATTATTGGCCTTCTCTCTTTAAAGATGCAAAGCAGTATGTTAGAAGGTGCGACAGCTGCCAAAGAGTTGGGAAACCAACTCCTTCAAATGAAATGCCTCTACAGCCTCAGGTATGCATCGAACCCTTTGAGAAATGGGCTCTAGATTTCGTTGGACCAATTAATCCACCATCAAAGCAAAAGAAGTATATACTGGTTTGTACTGATTATGTTACTAAGTGGGTAGAAGCAAAAGCATTGCCTTCTGCCACTGAAAATTCAGTTGTTCAATTTCTTTTTGAGGATATTTTCACTTGTTTTGGTGTCCCAAGAGAAATTGTGACAGATCAAGGCAGCCAGTTCACATCTAATTTGATGGAAAAGCTGATGGAGGAATATAAGATCAAGCACAGAACATCTACTCCCTACCATCCGCAATCCAATGGTCAAGTGGAATCTACCAATAAAGTTCTTGAAGGCATTATCACCAAGACTGTTCATCTTCATAGAAGAGATTGGGCGGAAAGGCTCCCTGAAGCCTTATGGGCCTATAGAACCACATGGAAGAACACAACAGGACATTCTCCCTATGAACTTGTTTATGGGAAGGAAGTCCTGCTTCCTATTGAGTTCCAAATCAAGACCTTCAAGATGGCAGTCCAATTGGGAATGAGCCTCTCAGAAGCTCAAAAACACAGAATGGACCAGCTAAATGAGCTAGATGAAATAAGACAAAATGCAATTCTAAGGACCGATCTAGTTCAGCACCAAAGATCTAAATGGCATGATCGTCATATCAAAGAAAGAAAGTTTCAGAAAGGAGATTGGGCTCTATTGTTTGATTCAAAATTCAAAGACTTCAAAGGAAAGTTTCAAACTCATTGGCTTGGGCCATATGAGATTGATGAAGTCTTTAGCAATGGAGCAGTTCGAGTAAAAACTATTGATGAATTTCATACTCCTCTTATTGTGAATGGCCACCGCTTGAAAATCTACCAGAAGCCATTCTCAAAAGAAGAGTTTGTCAAATTGTTCAAAGAAGATTCTGCAATCAGGTTGGTGGAGAAGGATTCTTCTCCTCCATCAGCCTAATCTTTGGTTTTTGAAAAAAAAAAAAAAAAAAAAAAAAAAAAAAAAAAAAAGAAGAAAAAAAAAAAAAAAGAATAAATGTATGAGCCTGAAAACCAATCTCTGATTGGCAGTCTCATATAGAAAACCTGAGGTGAAAATCAGGGTCACCTGACACCTCATGTTTTCAAAAAAAAAAAATCTCTTTCTCCCCTTATTTCATCTCATTTTATCAGCACCACCATTTCATCCACCATTTCATTCATTTTCACTCCACTTCATTTTTCCATTCATCCACCCATCCACTACATTCCATTCCATCAATAAAGTCATTTTTAGATAGTTAAAAGTTGTTTTTTGTGCAGTCGGAGGCTACTACTGCAGATTCCGCAGCTATCTGAAGATTCTGCAGCCATCTAATGATTCCGCAGCTCTCTGTACCTGCATATATAAAACAAAACATAGTCTGTTTGAAATTTCTTTGCAGCTCAGTAGTCATCAATAATAAATGAAAAATGGTCATGCAACAGCCATAAATCAGCGAAGGGTTAGTGGCAAGTCATCAAAGGCAAATCTAAGCGGGAATCTGAGGTATGGGTTAAATCCTAAACTTACAGTTATTTCATTATGCAAAGTTTTCTAGGTTATGTTTCTTGCCACTAAGTGTAATGATTACCAGTCATGCGACCATATACCCACGTATCTACCAAGTCTATCAGTCCTTGATTACCACGATTTTGAATTTCACTTGCGGCTGCTTCTCTCATTAAGATCTCGTACTTAGGTGACGTAACCTAATGTACTACGTCTCTATGACA
The DNA here is from genome assembly GCA_031772625.1 of Pinus tabuliformis. Taxonomy (NCBI): domain Eukaryota; kingdom Viridiplantae; phylum Streptophyta; class Pinopsida; order Pinales; family Pinaceae; genus Pinus; species Pinus tabuliformis. Next base: position 1,717,447,283 of record CM062817.1, on the reverse strand, counting down.
TTAACTCACGCAGGCAAGTGTAACTTCGAACCGAAATCTAAGGACATAGCCATTTCCATTCATTATTCTATAACCCTTCTACCCTCTTACGCTCATATCATTTCACTTTCGCTGTTTCATTTCCACTCACACTGTTTCATTCCATTTACGCTGTGCAAATTACGCTGCCACCATTCACTATACTCTGTTTTCCCTCTCCGCTAAATCCTAATCACCAGTGGAGGTCTGTTACGGCCGTATCCAGAGCTAAAGCCATAATCCACTATGTTGAGGCCGTAAATCCACCAAGTCAAGGCCATTTTAAAGCTGTGTTCTAGAACAAAGCCATGAATTGACTGTGTAAGGCCATTTTGAAGCCGTGTTTTAAATAGAACAGAGCCATAAGAGCCAATGGGAAAGCTCTTAAGGGCAGAACCGGAAGGTTCAAAGTTTTTGGAGGGTTATCCTCAGGTCAAAGAGGCATTACAAAAGGCAAACTGGTTACAATGCATACAGAAGTTCAAAGGCTACCATAAGGAGGTGACAAAGGCCTTTGCAAGGTCCTTCAGAGAAAAAGATGGTCACGTGGAGATAGGGGACTTACAATTCACAGTCAATGAAAGCAGCATAGCACAAGCTACCTCACTTCCACAGACCAGAGAAAGGTGGTTTAAGAACCGGGCAGTTCAAGATCAGTAGTGGAAACAAATTTTGAAAAACCCAGGTATGGACACAAGTATCTTTACCAAAGGGATCCCTGTTTCTTATGTTAAGGAGGAGTGGACCATTTTACTCTTGTTAGTACAGAAATTTTTCACTTGTGAAGGAAGATTTGGGGTCTTATATGTTTATCATGCAAAGGTTATGATGCATTTTCTAGGAGATGATATTAACCTCCCTTACTTTCTATTTTCAAGTCTTAAGAAAATGTGTGCAATGGTCCAAAAGAACCCTAGAAATATTGAAGCACATTTATGTCATCACGGTCTTGTGAAATTGCTGGTTGAGGAACAATTAAAATCTAAGAGAGACACATGGGAGAGGTTTCTCATAAGAAACCATTTTCAAGAGTTGGGAGAAACTTCTGGAGGGTCCCCTCAAGTGCCAAAAAGAAGTAGAAGAAAAAGAGGAGAGGGGGTTAGCCAAGAAACTATTGCCCAAACAGAAACTATTGTTCCTGATACCACTATTCCTGAAACCACTGCCCAAGAGGAAACTGTTCAAGAACAGTTTGATGAGAAAACTGATATATAGCATCCTGAACAGGAAATTGATCCTGGATTTACTGAAGATGATAGCCAAGCAGCCCAAGGAATTATCACTAAAACTCTTTCAGAACTTGCTCAAGAAATTGCTCAGAAAAGAAAAGAAGGGAGGAAGAAACGAAAGCAAGATAAAGGTAAATCTGTAGTCCAAGAAACTCACCTCACTCCTGAGAATACTAGTGAGGAAGACACTCAGCCCTTAGCTCAAAGAATGGCCAAACTTCATAAAACTGCCCTCTCTAAAAAGGTGGAAAAACAGAAGCAAAAAGTACCAAAAGAAAAACAGAGTACCACCTCTGTAAGAAGGAGCAGCAGATTACAAAATAGAAAAGTAGGGGCCACAAAGGGTAAACAGTCATTCTTCATTGACTTAGGCTCACCTCAAAAAGGTGCTACAAGTCCTGACTTAGAGAAAAGTCCTTCACACGCTGAGCATATTGAGACTAGTCCTCCATGTGAGGAAAGTCCGTTTGAACATGAACTTGAGCATGAACATGGATCTGAATTTGATTATGAACCAAGTCCCAAAAAGTCACCTGAGGTTGACCCGGAGCAGCAAAAAGTGTATAATTATCTGGAAACATTGGAGCAAGCAGCCGCTGGCCCAAGCAATGTTCAACCTTTAGAACAACAAATCCACTCCTTAAAACAGGAAATTTTTGAGATTGAGGTTCTAAATCGACATATCATGCAAGAAAATGAAAAGTTGAAAGAGCAAGCCAAATTGGATAAGATGATTCATGATAACACCATGTTACATTTGGGCCTGTGGCAAAGAAGTAACAAAAAGTTAAGGAAGAAATGTAAAAGGCTAGACAGAGCCTTGATCAACCTAAAGTTCAGATGCTTAGTAAAGAAGCCAAGGGTCAATGTGTCTACACAGAGAAAGAAGAGGAGACTGGATGTCTTGGCGGAGGCATCACAGCAGGTTGATTGATCAGTGTTTTTGCATGAGGACATGCAATGCCCTCGTAGTGGGGGTATGTAGAGTCCCTACTTTACACCTTATCATCCATCATTACCTACTGTTTTCATCACTTTCCTCTCTCTTTTGCCTCATTTTCCACCCAGATCATTACATTAGTTGTCATTAAACATGATCAAGTGAGCTTTGCTAATGGGTAATTGTTTTGTTTAGTTTTTGACATACTTACAGGTATTCCGCAGCTTTCTGCTGATTCCGCAGCCATCTGCTGATTCCGTAGCCATCTGATGATCCCGCAGCCATTTTGTTGATCTCAAGGTTCCACGTGCTATTTTGCAGAACGAGCCACGTGGGCATGTTGGAATATACGTGCTCGAGGTTCCTGTGCCATCAGTTCAGCCAACCACGTCATTTGTACCTTCGGTCAAAGGGGGTCAAGTTACGGTCAAATAAAGGCAGCTTAACGTTGATACGTAAGCTGTTTGATCACGTCGGTGGAAAAGATGACTTGTCCATGTTTTGAAAGCCGTGGGGGACATGATCTAATGCTGGATTCATTGCCCATATCGACCAGGACCTCCAGCTTGACCACGAAGCCTATGACGTGTTAACTGCACCTTTAATACGCATGACAGTGAGTTTATTTTCTGTTTTTATGTTTACGTATTAGGCCATCTTGCAGATGCCTATATATATTTGCGTCTGCGTACGCTTATGTTAACTTTTTAGATGCTGTAGTGTATGTACTTGTGAGAATTTTGGCACGTTTTCAAACTCTGTTTTTATAAGAGCTGTTCCAGCACTTTTTGACTATGTATCTCTGCATATAAAGTAATGGAAACGCTGTTTTGAAGTCTTAAGAGCATCTGAGTTTTCTGTGGATAATATGAATGGAGGGCCCCTGTTCGTATTAGCCTTGTAAAGTATTTCATGTGTATATTTCTGCAATTTCTTTATTTTACTTACAGCATTTCTTTTTCTTGAAGTTATGTACAGCTTACTTTCTTTTCATTGCTGCAGCCTTTATTTTCACTGATCAGATTTGCTTCTTTGCAGGTTTTTACCCGGGATTGAGTGTGTTGTATTTGCTTTAATATCTAATGGTAGTTGCAGTTGTCTTGTTCATAACGCTGCCCTTTTTACTCTGTTTTCTAGACTAGTTTTTAGCTTAGTTTTACAAGTTGGATGCTAACTAATTTATGTTCTCTTTATCATGAATGGTTTATCTTTCAGAGAACAGAACACTAATTAATTACAGCTTGTTTTTAAGTAGTCTTGGCTTGTGGCACTAATACTTTTTCCACTTGTTACACATAATCACACATGTAGGAAGCAGTATGATGGAAAAGGCTTAGTAGTGCTATAATTTGTCACTTAGAGTTTTTATCAATTCTTGGATTTGTCTTCAGCTACTTCCTAATCGTGTTTTACGCAGTACTATGTGGTAGAAGCAGGGAGTTAGGAAGAGATAATCATTATCATCAATCCTTGAAGTGATTTTCTTGTTTCTTTTATTTGCAGCAATATGGATAGAGACTAATGCCATTAGAACGTGGTCATTTGCTTTAAAGTCATTTCAAGCTATTTATTTCTTTCAAGTTCTTTTCCTTTACAATTCAGCAAGTAATTAGGAATCACTAATCACACACTTTCACTCATATAGAACTCACTTTTCACACACTTACACTCATCTGTCTATAATCATCACTCCATCTTAGGAAGATAAGTTAACCATAAACAACACCCCCAAACGACAAAAGCTCTAAGAAAGTTGCTTAAGTACATATAGTACACCTTCACTTCATCAGCTTACGAGCCCCGGGTTGACAATTAATACTAGCAATTTAGGAATACTAAATTGACTAAACAAAAAGTTATCAAGAAAATGTCAAAATGACCTTATTTTAGGAGCATTCATGAAGTTTGACTTTCCTAGAGAATTAAATATGAAAATATGGTGAATCAATACCTAAAAATTGAACCAGATGATTAGTGGTATTTCTCCTCAACTATGATCCAAGTTTTAGTCTCTAGAATATCCCAAATTAAAATTTATGAAAAAAATGCCAAGATGATCTATTTTATGAAGCATTTAGGAAACTCATTTCCTCATATCATGCATTGAAAATACGACAAACCAAGTTCTGAAAATTGAACTAGTTAATCAACAAGATATCCCTTCACTATGATCCAAGTTTCATCAATTTCCTAGAAGAAAAGTTATAGTGAAAATTCCAAGATGACTTGTTTACCCTATAAATCACATTTTGGGTTTCCAGCAATAAACTCCATGAAATCACTTATAACCTATAAAGGAAATTAAAGAAAACAGAACATGTAGTTAACAATTAAATCATGCAATTAACAGGGAAGACATGCAATGACCCAAAATTATCATGTATTTCCCATGCATCCAGATTCATTTAAACCCACTGCTCCGAAATTTACTATCACAACCAACACTATAATCATGAATAAAATAATATAAAAATGAAAAAGTTTCTTTCATATCACTAAATCATTCATGTAAGAAATATCAATAACACAAAAATAAACATATATATTATAACCATAAAAGATTGGGACAAAAGTAGGGTGAGCCATGTTGCACCTCACCTTAGGGTTAGTTGTGCTACAATTTTTCTCATAGTTGGCCACCCCAATGCCAAATCTTGATGTCTTGAGGGAAAAACTAAACTTAGGGATTTAACACATAGTTTATAGAACAAATTTAATGCAAAAAGTGATGGCCACTCTCCATACATAGAAAAACCTGAGTCTCTGTCACTCACACCTCTTAACTAGTCACAGGGTCTAAACCTCTTTGGGTTCTGCCACCATTTCTCTTTCCAAATAAAATTTATGAGTGAGATAATATGAGAGAAAAGCTAAGGAAAAAATAATAACCATGAACCCCTTGATTATTTATCACTATTTTTATAATCACACCTTGACCCTCCATCTTCCTAATCTTTAACTAGAAGCTTCTTGGGAATACTAACCATCACATCAAGGGAAAATATTCTTTATTCAAGCAAGGCTAGGATTTCTCCCACCCCCATTAGATATTTTTCTCCCTAGTCAAGTTCCCCCCCACCCCAAGCCATCATGATTTGTTGGATTCTCCCTTCCTTTAGCTCTAGATTTGTTATTAATAAAATAGAATAATACATCACATAATAAAGTTAAGTACATAATAAATTTTTTGGTAACCCAACATTACAATCATTTCAATATATCACAAATTTTGGGGAAATGGAAAGGGGGTGTAATAATCCCCTATGTCTCAAAGGAACACCATCCTTGGTGTTCTCATCAATATTGGACCTTCTTTGGTTGTAGCAACACTAACCTTGGTGTTGTCTTTCATTGCAACAATGGTCTTCATCCTTTCCTTAACTAAATCAAATATTTAGTTCTCTTCAATTGTTCTCCTTTTATCATTGTGTATGTTATGTTCAATTTGGCTACCTTTGGACCTTATATAATTTCCTTGTATAAGACCAAAATTTCCCGCAAAAAATACATTACCAAATTTAGTATTATAGTCTAAAATCACAAGTTTTATATGTGAAAACCATTGTTCTATTACTTATAGTCTTAGACACAAAATGCTTGTCTTATCTTGCATATCAACCTGCATACTTCAAACAATGTTCCATTTAGTACCTACAACAAAAGATCAAGATCTCTCACGTGTTACAATTAATTTTCTTATTTAGCCGTTAATCCTTCTATAAGAAGATTTGATTTTCTCCAAAATAAGATGAATCTCTAATAGATAAGGTTTTAAACCAATACTTGGTATGGTTTTTATTTTCCTCCTTTCCCTCCACAAGTAACAAGTTTATCTCACTCTTTGCATTGGATAGGCCCTCTTATATTCACATCCTAGTAAGCATGTGACCGATTTATTCTCCCACTAGTTACTCACCCATCTAGGCCGAGGAAACCCCCATCCTTGGGTGATATACATATCCTATGGGTGATTTAGATATCCTATGGATTTCCTATATGAGATGATTGAAGCTATTATTAAATTGTTATAGTGAAGTTCCCTTCTAGTGTGCTCTAACATAAATTACACTACATTTCTCATGGAGTTTTATAATCAATGTGCACTTTATGACTTGCTCCCATGAGGTAATCAAAGTGTGTCACAAGGTTGCGATTTCACCACAATGGCCTTGTTTCTATTCTCTTTGCTTCATTATTTTACATATATCACAAAATTCAATACCCATGAGACATGCTCAAAATTTTCAAATTATAAATTTTAATTTCCCAAATTTGCTTCATTAAGAAACCAGATCTCACAAACACAAGAATTTTAGTTATGATTTTGGGCCTCCTTAAATGTAGGTGGTGATATTTTTATTTCTAATAGTGGCTTCTTTCTCGCACCCCATTCCAGCATGATATCTACAATATGAACTTTTAATTAGCCAAATAGTGGTAAGTGTTCATACATAAAGGAATTTCATTGCAAAATTTACAACATCCCTTGAAGTAATCTTAGAATTATTATGCACATAATAATTCTATAACTTTCAATTGATTTTAGATAGATTGAAATGGAACTATAATTACATTATATATTTTCATCACAATCATTCTAAGCATTTGTTAATGCAATCAAACATTTATTCCAACAACCCAAAGAGTCAAAACCGAGAGTTATATAACCACTTTCTCCATTAAGATACATATCTCTAAATTCATGAGTAATTAGTTTCCACTTTGTTTTGCAGGATGAGTTATTCATGCCCCTCATTTCACTACTCAACAATTCCTTAATATTATTAGGTTATTTCCTTTCATGGCATTCAATTATGCAATTGATTTTTCCATACAAGCAAGCATGCACTCAATTCACCTAACAATTGTATCATCGTGATTCATAATGCGAGTGTCATGACCAAATCATATCATAGTAATTCATATATGCATCACAAAGGTTCTAGTAATATTGACAAACTGGAGGCTTCTTACCATTTTCATAACCCATTAGGTATTAATGAAAAACTTCCTTTCATATATCAACAATTCCATACAATCCTCACATTGACTAGGAAAAAACAATCCTTCCACCACATGTTCCTTATCGATGATCTTAACATTATATGATTTAATTAGTTGTCTTAAGCTTAGAAACTATTGTGCCAATACTCATCGACTCATGAACAAAATGTAGTCCCTATAGTTACTTCATACCTCCCACATTTTCATGTAATCTCTCAATGCATTATCGAACATATTTTATATCATGAGTGTATTTTTCATTCAATTAATTTTTGTTCAACATGGAAACTCAATGCATGCAAATATTTGTATGATTTTACTAAAGACTTATGTGCTCACAAATTTTTTCCTTAAGTGCACCCCTTCTTGGGCATCCACACAATACATGTATTAAATTGAATAAGAAAGAGATATAAAATTCAATTAAAAATAATTATTACCCAATTCCTTTACATTTTTAGTTTAACTTGTTGTTTTCCTTCTTACTTATAAGGGCGATTGCTAGAGGAAGCTGGGATATTCAATTTCAACACGGAGGTTGAAATATCTTCCTTTAATAGGTTGATTTTGTTTTATTTGGGCTAGAATACAAGAGGAGAAATGTTATGAAACCAGCTCAAGAAAAGATAGAAAAGATAGATCAACGCCTTAGAATTCAGCCTCTTCGAGGGGGCAACCTCCTTTACATTACATAAATGAACAATTCTTTGATAATACAAATGAAAAGACCTCCTTTCTATATATAGGAGTCTAAGGGGTCATAACATAATCAGAGCCAACATAACAATAAAAATGTAAGGGCACAATAATAACAATAGTGGACTTCTATGGGGCACAATAGTAACAATATGGGCACTACATGGGTACATCAATATAATAAGTGGGTTATACTAATAACAATAAGGGGTTACACTAGTAGTATAGGGGCCTAACATGCCCCTCTCCTTCAAAAAGCGTTGTCCTCAACGCTTGAGTAGTTCTTGATGCTTTTGTATAAAATCCTTGTCCTCCCATGTGGAATATTCAGTGGGTAAGTTCTTCCACTTGATGAGATACTCTGAAATTGATCGATTTTGTAGCTGTCGGGTTCTTGTGTCTATGACTGCTCCAGGTTCAAATATGATTTTTCCTTCCTCTTTAATTTCTGGCAATATTGTTTGAATTGGGATCTTTTGCAACTTTTGAATAAGTGGCCATACTTCTTCCTCCTTCTTCCATTCATCCCTTGCTTCGTTTATCCAATCTAGTTGGATAATATAAATAGCACAAAAAAATGCTTCCACATCCTCATCCTTGAAGAGTCTTCCCATTCGGTAAGGTCGCCATTTTTTAAGTGCATGTTGTTTCATTTGATTTTGCACCGAAGTGGTGTTATCCTTTAAAAGTTGGAGAACTTGTTTGATGCTCGATGTGATCTTTCACTGCTTGAACCTTTTTCTTCTTGATATGTCCTTCTATCTCTAGAGTTTGAGGAGTGGTAATTTCTTCTAATCCTTCACAAGATATGGTTGGATTTATTTCTTGATGCTTGATGTGATCTTTCACTTCTTGAACATTTTTCTTCTTTATATGTCCTTCTATCTTGATAGTTTGAGGAGTGGTAATTTCGAACAATGAATTACAAGATATGGTTGGATTCATTTCTTCTTTCTCAATGTGATCTTTCACTTCTTGCACCTTTTTCTTCTTGATATGTCCTTCTATCTTGACAGTTTGAGGAGTGGTAATTCTTGCCAATTCTTTACAAGATATGGTCTGATTCATTTCTTATTTCTCTGGGGTGGGGTCTTGGCATATATCTTCTTCTTTTGTTGTTTCTTGATCCTTTTCTTCCTCCTCTTCATATTCTATGTAAAATAATTTCTTCTCAGCACACTTATGAGCTTTAGTGCATTTGCTATCACAATTGTAACAAAGCCCTTTTTCTCTTTTTTCTTCCAATTGTTGTGGTGTAACCCTTGTAGGTTGTGGAAGGCTAGGAGAAACAACACTTCCATCTTTATAGTTGTGAGGGGTACACTTCCTAGTTTCCATAATTTTGCTTTCCACTATGTCACAAAGCCCTTTTATTCTTTCCAATTTTTGTGGTGTTGCTCTAAAGAAGCTGTTGCTCTTTGTATCCTCATAATGTGCTATCATTTCCTCCGTGAAAATTGACCACGTAACAAGTTGTTTACGAGAACAAAGCCCTTTGTACCATAAAAATTGATCTGGTTCTAAATATGAAGATGCAATACATACCTTTTTTAACACTTGTACACCATGTATATCAAAATATTACTCCATCTGAAGTATCCAATTTACCGGATCCTTGCCATCAAACTTCCTCATCTTGCTTTCTCTTGATTTTAGGAGCTCTAACTTGAAACGACTGTAACTCTGTACTTTCGAATCTTTAAGTTCTTAAATTCTGACCTGTAGTAGCCCTCTGTGTCCTCTTTCCAATGCCACCAGTCTGATCCAAATTGGATTCTCCAAGAAAGAGTTATGCACAATCTCCCAATATGACCTGATTATATACTAGTTCAGTAGAGATAACTTGTACGACATGCCACGAGTCACTGTTTCAACCTTTGGATCTGAAAAATGCATAAAAGAAACTACAGTCCGTCCTCTTTTTGTAACGTCTTATGAAATTTCAATCCAATCCGCAGAGAGAAAGTTATGACGATTTTCCCCAGGTCACCTGTTTTGAATGTAATTCAGGAGTCTGCAAAAAGACCACATTCCTTAGATCATATCTCCGCAAATATCGCGCTAAAAGCTCTGACATTCGGACCCAAGGTTCAGCGCGATTTCTTCTCAAATGGGTTTTTTTTGCGACTTTTGAAACGTCACAGAAAAACCGTTATAGCGAAAATGCCACGATGACCTGTTTCGAGCACCGAAACCCTAGAATCCAAAGCTCTGATACCAAATGTTATGAAACCAGCTCAAGAAAAGATAGAAAAGATAGATCAACGCCTTATAATTCAGCCTCTTCGAGGGGGCAACCTCCTTTACATTACATAAATTAACAATTCTTTGATAATACAAATGAAAAGACCTCCTTTCTATATATAGGAGTCTAAGGGGTCATAACATAATCAGAGCCGACATAACAATAATAATGTAAGGGCACAATAATAACAATAGTGGGCTTCTATGGGGCACAATAGTAACAATATGGGCACTACATGGGTACATCAATATAATAAGTGGGTTACACTAATAACAATAAGGGGTTACGGGCCTAACAAAAAACACCATACCTCCTTGGGTGAACCCACAAGGTAAAGAGGTTGAAATTAAATACAAGAGTGGGTTGTGCTAGTAGGGACAGAGTGGGACAAGGTCAATAGGCTGAGGAGTCGTATAGGGAATTGTTGTAACAAAATCCCCAGGAACATGAAAACAAAAAAGAACCACTAGTTGTAAACTCAAAAACAATAGGAAGAGTGAAGGATGCATGATTTAACAATCGGCATATGGTTGTGATAGTGGCAGTGGAGGCCACAAATGGAATTCTCGAGAAGGAGAAGGAAAATAATAGGGGGAGTGCATTTGAGAGGCTTCCATGGAGAGAGAAGTACAAGATTCAAGCAAGGTAAAAGAATGAGAATTTGTCATGAAGAGGAAGGATAATGAAGAAATAAAATTGGGGCAGAGTGTGTTTCTCAGTAGCAGACTAGTTGAAGAAGCCCAAGAGGGTTTTATGGTTGAAAATAGAGAGTGGTGGCTTGCCAATAACTTGCAAAGACACTGATAGTGGTTTGCATTGGGACTAAATAACCCACTAGTAAGCTTATGGATTGAGGAACCTACTAGCTAGGGGATAGAGATACTCAGGTACTTGGAGGTTGCAGAAACACCAGATGTGGCCCTAAGCTAGGAACACTATTGTTTTCATCTCTGAAGAACTATGTAACAAGGGTGATCTTTGTGCTTCCATGGTAGTTTATCTAGCTGAATAACCTTCGCATATTAAGCTCTCCTCCTCTTGTGACTAATTGGTGGTTTTCCCAAGGATTGAAGAATCCACTATGTGTGGCTTACCTTAGGAAACCACTTGGGAGTTGTGGATTAATGAATCTACTATCCCGTCAATAGTTTTTCCAGCTAAAGAACCTTCCCATATTTGCATAAAGACTCTCCTCATGTGACTAAGAGTGGTTTGTCTTGGGACTAAAGAAACCACTAGGAAACATGTGGACTTATGAATCTACTGTTCTATCAGTAGTTTGTTTAACTGAGGAATCTTCCCATGTTATGATGAAACTATTCCCTTTGATTAGAGATGTGATTTTCTGTGCTTACAAAGGATACTTGTGTTGTATTTAAATGAGTTAAGGCTTCGTGCCATGATTATGGAGAACATTTGAAGGAAAACAATTCCCCGTGTATTTTATTACCTAAATAGTTAGTGGATGGAGGTGGTGTAGCATTAGGGACATTGTTTTGGATGATAACATTGAGTTTACATGGGTAATAACTCCTCCTTAAGATTCAGAATTTGAATAAGGGGTGATAGTTGCAATAAATATTGGTTATAGCTCATTTGAGGTTGGGTGGTGAGTTGAAGCTCCAACTTAGTTTCAAGACTTCTCTTATAAGATAAGTGTTTACTCAATCTCTTGCACATTGAATGTCATGCATATGCTTATTGTGTCGATTTGATGATTTCTTTTAATGATGGTTCAATGTGTTGGTTTAATGCTTCTATTGAGCTGAGGAACATAAATTCCTTTTTAAATGAATAATGTCGAGTTTTTTACTATTGATGAGCAATGGCTGATTCTTGTATGTCTATTAAGTTAGTGTTTTCTTATTCTTTCATGTATTGAATTTCTACATATCATCCACTAAGATTTTAAATTTTTTACACTAAGATGAAAACATGAGGTTCTTTGATAAAAGAGGGATGATGTTACCATTGAATATCCTATAAGGAATGTGATTATTATTTTGTCCATTACATGTCTGTATTTTGGTCTAAATGGCATGAGTAATGAGAGAGAGGCCCTCCCTATTAATTTAATTGAATTCTTGAATTGAAATAACTTGGTTATCAGGGTTTGCTTTTTGTATCAAAAAATTCAAGAGGTCACTGTTGGGATGGACTCAGTTTTTATTAAGATCAAGAGGGATAGACCTTGTGCCTTGTAGTGGCCTAATGGAGAGGCACCATGATTGTATGTTTAGGGATCGATAGAGTCATGCATGGCATCATAGCAATACTGATGTATCTACATTTATATGTGCAGGGTATGTTAGTGTCGGTCTTTCCAGCCTTCTTCCAGTGATCAAACATGCTCTTACAAAGTGATTTTGAAGTGTCAAGGTCAAATTTTGTCATTTCAAAGAGTTTTCAAGCAAAATTTGGTCACTAGGCATTAGGTCTAGGGTTTGCTTTCACTCCTTCTAAAGTTGTCCAAATGTCAGTCCATGTCACCATTCAGCTGAGTTTATCATCATTCATAGGGTTTTCATTATCATGTCAGTGTCTAATGAGTCATTTTACACCTTGTCCATGCTTCAGTTGCGCCCAGGTAATGTCATTTTCCTCTCCTAGGGTTTTGAAGCCAATTTCTCTTGGATGGTCAAATCATTGGAAATACTTGTATCCTGATGTTCATACACCTTCCCCTATCCTTAAAGTACTTTACCAAATGCTTTCCATCACTGAGATCCCCCAAATTCCTCATTTTTGCACAAACCCTAGTTTCTAGCTACAACCTGGCAATTTTCTAGGTTGGGCCTGTGTTTTGCCCTTTTGGACCCCTTCCCCTCGCTCAATCTATAAGATTCCACTTTCCCCTGCTTCCTAACATCCCTCCCTACTTCCAAAAATTTCCCCAAGAATTTAGAAGCCTCTTATCCCCTTCATTTCGCTTCATTTCGACGAAATCCCTTGTTCCACACATCGGGATAAGTTTCACTCAAAAGCCGTTTCAGAGCAATAAAAGATGAATTTTGGAAAACTGAGAGAGGTTTTTGTCCAAAACAAGCCAAGGAAGATAAACCTCCTTCACGTTTTTCACAGGTGTCATGCTTTTATAGAAATGTCAAAATTACAATCGCCAGATCCAAGGAGGTTGGCCAAGGCACTAAAACGACGGAAAAGGCCCGATCCCCTCCACATCTTGGCTGAGGCTTCCTTGAAGGAGCATGATATTAAATGACCTCACTACAGCACAAATTTCAAAAAAATTTGAGCATTTTTGGTCACTTATGAATTTTTGGGCAAAAAACAGGTTTTTCTCCTTGATAGGCCGCGCGCCGCGCGCGACCTATTCGATGGGCAACTTCATTTTGGGAAAACTCAGCATTTATGGATTTTTCATGCAAATATACACCTTATCAGCAATTACCAAGAGATTTCATCAAGTTTTGAGCCTCCAGAAGGTCAAAAAACATGCAAACATTGACTTTCTGCCACCTTTTTGACAAACAGGGAGCAGTCTTGGGAGATTGCAATTTTGGAGGGGCAAATGGCTACGAAATTCTGAAATTTTAGTTGGGTTGGGACGTAGATATCCATACCTTTCCAACAAGCCCACTTTTGCCTCATGTGGACACCTGTAAGTGCCTCAAACGGAGCTCCAAAGAAGTGCGACCTATCAGGATTAGGGCGCGACCTATCAGGCAATTTTCATAATTTTTCACCTACAGCTCAGGAATTCGCCCAGCTTTGGCCAGTTTTGACTTGGGATGGGATTTTTCACCCTCTCTTTGATGTAATTAATGTATTTTCATGTTGATATGACACTTATTTACCTATTCTAGAAGATTCATTCATGAAATAGCAAACATTTAATGAATGAATTGGTTTCCTAGCTTATAGAGGCAAGTTGTTTTGACTGCCTAGATTTTAGTGCTCAGTTTAGAATTGGTTGAAATAGCTCCTAGAAGGATGAGATCGACCCCTAGAGGCAAGGAAAGATGTTAGATTGCCTATATTATGTACTTTCTTGGTCATTTTCATGGTTGGACTCTTGAGGGAGAAAGCTCTATTGTATTATTCATTGTATCTCTGCAATTTTGGCAAAGGAAGAAAGACCAGGGTTTTGCAGTCCTTTTTGGGATTCCTGTGGTTACATGTATTGATGGTGTGCTTCTCTTTGTACTTGTAAGTGTGTTATGTGAAATCATCCTCTTTCTTTTTCTTTTGAAATTAGGCAAATGAAGTGTTAAAGTAGAATTCATGATTTCCATGCTCTGCTTTTAAATTTGCTTAATATCAATGTTTTCATCTGTTTAAGGAGAACTCAAGGTGATTTCTTGCTCTCCTTAGCTCCTCACCGGTCATTCCTACCCATTCACTTAATTTAAAGGCATCAATACAGTCTCCTACCTTGCCCCAAAGAACCCCCTGCAAAAACTGTGTCCAATCCCCGCACCCAAAATTGCCTTTCCCCGATTTTCCACCAAAATCCAAAAATCCCAAAACAAACTCTTTAATCAGTTTACTAGCCTAAAATCAGTGTTTCCTTATTGGTTATCTCGCCCGTTGAAGATCTTTACCGAGATAGGCCGGAGAGAGCCCTCTCCTGCCCCGTAGGGCTAGCTACGAGGCTAAGTGCTTTGATGTTGCCTTCGAATTTACCTTTCTCAGCCTGAGGTGAAATTTCAAGCGCTAACATATTGGCGACCATACTGGGGATCAACAAATTGTTTGTTGATTGATGTGTTGGTTTCATAAGTCTTATACGGAGCCTGAAGTTATGCTAGGTAGCCTTTGAAACACTTTTTCTTTGCATAAGCAGAAGTAGATAAACGTTGCTTCAGTCCATCTCCGTGAGCTTGTGAATACAATACTTCATTTGCGTTTTACCCCAGTACATGTATCAAGTTCAGATCTAATTGTTGATGGTGGACAACGATCAGACACTTGAAAGGCTGAAATCATTCACTGGCGACTCCTTCACTGAAAACTCCAGAGATCAATGCTTCATGGTGACTTCACTGCAGAGAGATCAGTAGCTTTGAGCTTTTCAAGATGGATCGGATTGCAAGAAGATATGCTCCCTTGAGTCGAGATCACATCCCCGGTTTTCCAAATAAAATTCCGAAGGTAGATTGGTCAAGGAATTTGCCTACATTTAATGATGATGGTAAGAAGGATGCTGCTTTACATCTAGTTAGATTTCATATGCATATTCGCAAGTTGAAGGTGGATTTTCCTGAAGATTGCTTGATGAAGATATTCTTGGCCACTCTGGAAGGTGAAGCCCAATCCTGGTATGAAAGTTTGCTGCCTGCTTGTATTTACTGTTTAAAGGATTTTCATGCTATGTTCATTGAACGATATAAGGACTCTTATCCATCATTAAATTTAGTTCAAGACTGTTGCAAGCATGCTTATAGTTTTATTGAAAGCCTTGAGAAATATTATGAAGATGATAATTTTATGGATGTTGAGATCATGGAGGCTCTGTATGAAAATCCATTTCAGCAGCACACAGAAATCTTAGATACTTGTCAAGATCAGCAGGCTGAAGATTTCCATATGGTTGAAAATGAGGAAAGAGCAAAAGTTGTTTCAGATCTGTCCATAGAAGAAGACAGCATGCAGGAAAGTAATGTTCCAATCTCAGAAAGTGATGATGATAAATCAGATCGGGAGATAAATTGTGATGAGGCAAAACATGTTGTTCTGGATCTCATAAAAGAGAGTTGTATTGTCGCGGCTGCCTCAAATGAAGACAATGGAGTAGCAGACCTAAATGCTCTCATCTCACCAGCACTAGATCTTCATGAGGAGGTAGTTCATTGCCTCTGTGAAAAACAAGACAAGATCTTCTTTCAAGTAAGTGAAAAGGTTTCTCTGGATGAATCTATGATAGCTGATAGAAATGTTAGTGTTGGGTTTCACGAAACATCTGAAATTTCTTTTCTCATGATTGATGAATATAATGAGAATTTGGCTATCATATCATATGAGGATAACTTACCATATTGTCAGACTACAGAAGATCAGACCATTCAGGATTCCATTTCAAATTCTTCCTCATATGTCTCATGTTTTGAAATGTTATTTCAAGAGGAGATCTGCTCATCTACTTGTTCAGAATTTTTTGAGGACCAGGAACATACTCTTTCTGAAGCACATGATGAAGGCAGATCAGAAATTGAAGCAAAGGATACCTTGTTCTTTCAGCAGGAGGTGGCAATGTCAAGTCTTCATGTTTTCCAGGATCCAATGGCAGATTTGTTACAGTCAGCAGTGAAAGCGATTATTGTTGTGTTCAGTGATGAAGGAGAATATGGTCGACTATATTTTTGGATGCCCAGTTACCAGTATTCATTGTTGACCAGAAGATCTGATCAGGAGAACCAATCAAGAAGGCATCTGCTTGATTGGTTGCATTGGCATTTTGATATAGTTTGATGGTATATTGTCTTGTAAGAAACACAGATGGTTGTCATCATGATTTCAAATCTTGATGGACTGCTGCCCTTCAATAAGCTTTGTAAGTTTTTGTTTTAGTTAAGTCAGTCATGAATCATTTGTGAGTCAGTTTTCAATCATGTAGGTTTCATAATTGAGTCGGTTTGAATCAAGTTTCAGTCAATAAATGAGTCAAAGTCATGTATTGTTTGTCAAATAATGACTCCATTGCCCAATGATTGTAAGGCACTGGTCTGCTCTCCCAGAAGTCTAAGGTTCTTGGTACCTCCAAGGAGCTACCATCCCCATTGGAGCCAATGTTAGTGTCAGTCTTTCCAGCCTTCCTCCAGTGATCAAACATGCTCTTACAAAGTGATTTTGAAGTGTCAAGGTCAAATTTTGTCATTTCAAAGAGTTTTGAAGCAAAATTTGGTCACTAGGCATTAGGTCTGGGGTTTGCTTTCACTCCTTCTAAAGTTGTCCAAATGTTAGTCCATGTCACCATTCAGCTGAGTTTATCATCATTCATAGGGTTTTCATTATCATTTCAGTGTCTAATGAGTCATTTTACACCTTGTCCATGCTTCAGTTGCGCCTAGGTAAGGTCATTTTCCTCTCCTAGGGTTTTGAAGCCAATTTCTCTTGGACGGTCAAATCATCGGAAAAACTTGTATCCTGATGTTCATACACCTTCCCCTATCCTTACAGTACCTTACCAAATGCTTTCCATCACTGAGATCCCCCAAATTCCTCATTTTTGCACAAACCCTAGTTTCTAGCTACAACTTGGCAATTTTCTAGGTTGGGCCTATGTTTTGCCCTTTTGGACCCCTTCCCCTCGCTCAATCTCTGAGATTCCACTTTCCCCTACTTCCTAACATCCCTCCCTACTTCCAAAAATTTCCCCAAGAATTTAGAAGCCTCTTATCCCCTTCATTTCGCTTCATTTCGACGAAATCCCTTGTTCCACACATCGGGATAAGTTTCACTCAAAAGCCGTTTTAGAGCAATCAAAGATGAATTTTGGAAAACAGAGAGAGGTTTTTGTCCACAACAAGCCAAGGAAGAAAAACCTCCTTCACTTTTTTCACAGGTGTCATGGTTTTAGTGAAATGTCAAAATTACAATCGCTAGATCCAAGGAGGTTGGCCAAGGCACTAAAACGACGGAAAAGGCCCGATCCCCTCCACATCTTGGCTGAGGCTTCCTTGAAGTAGCATGATATTAAATGACCTCACTACAGCACAAATTTCAAAAAAATTTGAGCATTTTTGGTCACTTATGAATTTTTGGGCAAAAAACAGGTTTTTCTCCTTGATAGGTCGCGCGCCGCGCGCGACCTATTCGATGGGAAACTTCATTTTGGGAAAACTCAGCATTTGTGGATTTTTCATGCAAAGATACACCTGCTCAGCAATTACCAAGAGATTTCATCAAATTTTGAGCGTCCAGAAGGTCAAAAAACATGCAAAAATTGACTTTCTGCCACCTTTTTGACAAACAGGGAGTAGTCTTGGGAGATTGCAATTTTGGAGGGGAAAATGGCCACCAAATTCAGAAATTATAGCTGGGTTGGAAAGTAGACATCCAGACCTTTCCAACAAGCTCACTTTTGCCTCATTTGAACACCTGGAAGTGCCTCAAACAGAGCTCCAAAGAAGCGTGACCTATCAGGATTAGGGCGCGACCTATCAGGCAATTTTCATAATTTTTCACCTACAGCTCAGGAATTCGCCCAGCTTTGGCCAGTTTTGACTTGGGATGGGATTTTTCACCCTCTCTTTGATGTAATTAATGTATTTTCATGTTGATATGACACTTATTTACCTATTCTAGAAGATTCATTCATGAAATAGCAAACATTTAATGAATGAATTGGTTTCCTAGCTTATAGAGGCAAGTTGTTTTGACTGCCTAGATTTTAGTGCTCAGTTTAGAATTGGTTGAAACAACTCCTAGAAGGATGAGCTCGACCCCTAGAGGCAAGGAAAGATGTTAGATTGCCTATATTATGTACTTTCTTGGTCATTTTCATGGTTGGACTCTTGAGGGAGAAAGCTCTATTGTATTATTCATTGTATCTCCGCAATTTTGGCAAAGGAAGAAAGACCAGGGTTTTGCAGTCCTTTTTGGGATTCTTGTGGTTACATGTATTGATGGTGTGCTTCTCTTTGTACTTGTAAGTGTGTTATGTGAAATCATCCTCTTTCTTTTTCTTCTGAAATTAGGCAAATGAAGTGTTAAAGTAGAATTCATGATTTCCATGCTCTGCTTTTAAATTTGCTTAATATCAATGTTTTCATCTGTTTAAGGAGAACTAAAGGTGATTGCTTGCTCTCCTTAGCTCCTCACCGGTCATTCCTACCGATTCACTTAATTTAAAGGCATCAATACAGTCTCCTACCTTGCCCCAAAGAACCCCCTGCAAAAACTGTGTCCAATCCCCGCACCCAAAATTGCCTTTCCCCGATTTTCCACCAAAATCCAAAAATCCCAAAACAAACTCTTTAATCAGTTTACTAGCCTAAAATCAGTGTTTCCTTATTGGTTATCTCACCCGTTGAAGATATTTACCGAGATAGACCGGAGAGAGCCCTCTCCTGCCCCGTAGGGCTAGCTACGAGGCTAAGTGGTTTGATGTTGCCTTGGAATTTACCTTTCTCAGCCTGAGGTGAAATTTCAAGCGCTAACAGGGTAAATTCAAGAAGGTAGAAAAAACCAGCTAATTGTTGATGGCCACACTCACGTGTGTGTGCGTGTGCGTGTATAACATGACTTGGAATTGTCAAGTGATAGGAGGAGTTATCATCCTAAGGCCTTGGGGCACCAGGCCACGGGATGGTTCAATAATGTGCATATGTGGCCTAGGGAGATGGGGCCAGGATGGATGGTAGGTCTAACAATTGATGGTCTAGGCATCGCTTGGGCCACGGGGCTAATAAATTGTGCGAACGCTAAGAACACAAAAATTTATTAAAATGGAGAAATTCAAATTTACAAGGGGCCAAGAAGCTAGTGGGGAAAAGGATTCATGGCGTGTGACATGGAAAGAGGGGGTTGACATGGCGCCTTCATGGCATGGCAGATGACACTCAAAATTGACCCTTTGGTAGGGCTAAGTGGGAGAAAATTGAGTGATGCATGGAACTTCAATAGGAGGCCATGTGGAGGTTATGATGTTAGTATGATGTTAAGTCAGAGGGCGTCGTAAAAGTGATAGTGAAGTGGGCCAACAAATAGAGGCTATTAGAAGGGAAAGTGTACAATAGGTTATAAGAAAATTGTTGTCTCAACCACGAGCCATCGGGTAGTGCACATATGTGCCAAGTGTTGTGAAGGGAAATGGATGCACACTAATAGATGGAGGGAGTAACCAAAAGTAAATGAGAATGTCACAATGCCAGATTATTGGGCACCAGACCTAGAGCGTAGGGGTTAAGTGTGAAGGGGGGTGAAGAGTTTGTGTTGATAGTCTGTGGTAGACGAAGAGCCCTCCATTGAGTAATGTGAATTTTAATGTCCCATAATTCTTGGGTTGTTAATAGGGTGTAGACAGAAAATGCATTATAATGGGGAATGGTAAATTGCAACCCATGGGCGAGGGTCCGATGGGGGCCACAAGGGGGTGACGTGGTCCATTCAAGAATGACCTAGTCAAGGATGACATATGATGTGGAATTTTCGAGAGTGATACATGGCATGTCATGGATTGCCAGATGGGCACTATGTGGGGTCCACATGGGTGCCACATGGCATAACCAAGTGACATTGTGAATGATCACTAGGTAAATGTTTAATCAACCATATATTTCAATCCATAAGTCAGATTGGGGTAAAATTTATATCTTCGGAAAGGTATTGATGAGAAAGACACGATGGTGATGATTATTTTGTACTTTAAGAAGTTTAAAAAAGAGCGAAAAATTTAGACCCCATTTCCATAATAGGAATTTGGAGATCAAGTCATCATATTAACTCCCTCCTATTAGCCTTAATGTGGGCTATTGTTGGTAAGGGGGTATGTTACAAAGTGATATCAGAGAAAATGTTCAATGCTAGACCTTTCGGAATAAGTTGGTGCCCTCTTACATAATTAACAGAGCAGTAGGTCCAATGCTTGGATCATTGGAGATGGATTGGAGCTCTAGCTCTAGGTGCAACAACAGAATGGAATATGATTGTATACTACTTGTAACATTTGATTTTCGATTGTATGCTTACTACAAGGATCTTATGGTATGATTGATGTTATTGAAAAATGAAAGGGTATTGCATGTGTTTTCTAATAGGATTTTGAAGGTGTGGATAGTCTATTGTTGTGACCATGGATGCTTGTTATTTCCTTATTTTTGTAGAACTTATTCCATGATTTTGGTGCATAATTTTTATAGTGTACCAACACTATTGGCTAAGTGGCATGTTCTTACACACTTGTGATGAATGTGCATGTGAAGGCTCTCAACATAAGAGGAATTGGGGAAATCCCTGTGTTGCTTGTATTGCATAGTGTAGCTATTTATAATTGGATATATATATATATATATATATATATATATATATATATATATATAATATATATATATATATAAACTTATATATCATACAATAACAATTTTAAAATTTAAAAACAATTCCATATATATATAATATATATTATATATATTATAATATATATATATATATATATATATATATATATATATATATATATATATATATATATATATATGTATATATCCCATTGTGACTGACAGGTTCTTGTCAAGAAGAATGGCGGTTTAAAATTTTATATGATGCATATGTGAATGGATGGTTGAGATAATATAAATAAGTTTTCTAATGATATTCCTAATTATGCAAGGAATTAATGGGGAAGGGGAAATACTGAGCTAATTTATGATTTTAATTATCATGTGATTATGAATTCTATGTGCCCATGTTGTATCATGATTGATGGCAAGGAAATTTTGATGGTTGTGGCGGTAGGTATATGAGCTACTAACTAAAGTCCTTGACCATAGGATTGGGCATGTACTTCACTAAGTGTTACGCTCATGTCAGAGGAGAGTTTGGTTGAGCAGAGATGCTTAGATGACAGTTAATATGAGAAACCTAGAAGGCTTGTTGGCTGAGAATCATAGAGCACTAGCTGTGCACTTGGGGCTAATAAACCGACTAGAGACTATGCCAGTTGAGTACTTCTAAGAGGTTAAGGTACCCTAGGGCTAGTGGCTTGATAACACCTGATGTCACCTAGGGGGAAGGCTAAGAACACAGGTGGAAGCACCATTGAGAAGTTGCTGGAAAAGTTCACTCTTATTCCAATAGAGGGAAACATAACTAAAAAACCTCATATATATATATATATATATCGACGTATACATCTCTCTTCAAAAGTTGAATTAAGACTCTTTGTGCTCTACCTGAATCCCTACACTAGATAGTTTTGTGTAACAATGAGAATATGTTGAGAACAAATGATAAGTGGGATTTGACAATAACAAGTGTGTGAATGGTTGAGTACCCATCCATGGGACTAGATGTGAAGATGGTGTTGACTAAATACTATGTGGAGTGGGATAACCAAAATAAGTATTGTGCCTTGGGTCTAAGAAAACACACATTGTTGGAAACCACACTAAGTGGTTAAATTGGAGTGATGCTGAATGTAGTACCTTGGGGGATGAGAAGATATTCAAATGGGCTAGGCCTAAAAGACAAAGAGGGAAAGAGTTAAGATTTAAATTATTTAAATTTATTTATGATGAATCTCATGAAAGATTATATGGAATGATGTAGGAATGTATGGGAACTACCCAACTTGGGTGAATAAATATCATTGAAAAGATGAACAATAAAAACTTGAAGATATTAGAGTGTCCAACAAAAGTACTATAAATTGCAAAAAGAGCCATTGAAACAGGGTTGATTTAATGGATTCTATATCCATTGGGTTGCTAGGTAAGAAACTATGTATGTGAAAGCTTAATATAAATGAGATGTAAATATAAATGTCATTGTGATTTATATTGTAATTAAGCATGTTTTCTTTTGTGTTTAGGAATCATAACACCAAGGATGGTATTCCTCGAAGGGGGTGTGGTTTTTGACAACCCATGGCTTATTCTACTATCATAAACACTTGAATTATTTTTATTAAAATTAAAATGGTTGAGAAATTGGGACACATATTCCACAACTTGGGGAAGGAAGATTGCTTGAGGAAGATGGAATATTTAATTTCAACATGCAGGCTGAAGTATTTTTCTTTAATAGGATGACATGTTTTAATTAGGTTGGAAGAGAAGAGGACAACCACCATACCTCCTTGGGTGTGTTGTGTGTGGAGCCTGATTATCTTTTGTATTCAAAGGTATCGTCGCATTGGACCCCAGTTTGTAATGGGGCGGAAAATCTTCCTATAAAATATATGTTGTAGGGCGGGTCCAGGGGGGCGGTTGCGACCTTTGGGAGCTCCCCCTGGCGGGAAATCAGGGGCAGTGCCCCCAAAGCTAAAATTAGATGTAAAATTTCCTTGTAAAATGTTTTAATTTCGTAGTCAATTTGGGTCGTTCATTAGGCCGAGATTTGATGGTAGAAGTTATGTTTAATTTAGGGGTTTTTTCCCTAGAAGGCAACCCTTCACTATATATGAGGGATTTGTATTGCGTCTATGCATATCTGTATTCTGAGTGAGGAAGAGAGAGGAGATTGAGAGCGAAGAGGGTATTATAGTGGATATTTTGTAGGCTGTATCTCTTTAGTTTGCTAGATAATATAAAAGGAAGGACTGGTTGTTTCTCGGTGGACGTAGCCCAAACTGGGTGAACCACGTATATTTGTGTCTCTCTTGTTTTATGTGTTTTCTATGTTTATATTTCTAAAATATTTTATGTGTTTCATTTCTCTGTAATATATAATTTCCTAACAACTAGTATGAGAGCCGAAAGGTCTATTTGGCTAATAAAATCGTAGGAGAGAAGGGTTCCTGGTTGGAGTGGGAGCAATGGCGGAAGATGGTAGGTTTAGGGTCGAAAAATTTAATGGCCAAAACTACTAGTTGTGGAAGATGTAGATGGAAGATTATTTGTACTAGAGAGATCTGTACTAACCATTGAGTGGAAAGGAAAAGAAGCTGATGAGTATGACAGACACAAAATGGGATATTCTCGACAAAAAAGCACTTGAAACAATATGGTTGTGCCTAGAGGCATCGGTAGCGTTTAATATTTCAAAGGAAACGAAAATAGAGGGTTTAATGTCGAAATTGGCCAAACTAAATGAAAAACCCTTGGCCTCAAATAAGGTATTCCTTATGAAGCATCTATTTAATATGAAGATGTCAGAAGGTGGATCTATTGCTCATCATTTAAATGAATTTAATACAGTTACCAGTCAGTTAAGTTTTGTAGGGGTAACTTTTGATGATGAAGTTAGGGATATGTTATTTTTGTGCTCATTGCCAGAAAGTTGGAATTGTTTAGTTATGGCCATTAGTAACTCTGTCTCTGGATTTAATACTTTAAAGTTTTTTGATGTTGTCGGTGCAATCCTTAGTGAGGAAATGTGACGGAAGAGCTCCAGTGAGACATCAGGTAATGCTTTGACTGCAGAGACTAGGGGAAGAAAAATGGAAAGAGGAAAGAGCCCTGGTTATCACAGTAAGTAAAGAAAAGGTAGATACCAGTCCAGATTAGGGATAGTGTGTTGGAAATGCAGGAAAAAAGGACACCTGAAGAGATATTGCAAGTCTCGGAAGGGAAAAGAAGGAGACGCACAACAAGAAAACAATCATGAAGTGAATGTGACAGGTGATGTGTTGCAAGATGCTTTGGTTCTTTCATTAGAAAATATTATTGATGCCTGGGTGGTAGATTCAGGGGCCTCATTCCATGCCACACTTGATAGGAAACATTTTCATGATTATGTTCAAGGAGATTTTGGATAGGTTCAATTGGGTGATGATAAACCCTATAAAATCATTGGAATGGGTACGGTTTTCATAAAAAATAAAAATGGAAATCAAGGGATATTGAAGGAGGTAAGGCATGTTCTAGATCTGAAGAAAAATCTGATTTCAACAGGGCAGTTGGGAGGTGAAGGATGTGTAACTACTTTCACAGATAAAACCTAGAAGGCCACTAAAAGATCCGTGGTAATAGAAAAAGGAGAAAAGGTTGGTACATTGCACTTATGCAATGGTATTTCTAATTTTGTGAATGCTTTAAACTCTACAGGAGACGATACAACATTGTGGAATCATAGGCTCGGGCACATGAGTGAGAAGGGGATGCAGATTCTTCACTCAAGAAATTAGTTGCCAGGTTTGAAGCATGTTGATTTAAAATTCTGAGAATTGTGTTTATGGAAAATAGAAGAGAGTCAGATTCCTCAGAGTTGGGAAAGAAAATAAGAGCGAAAAATTAGAGCTTGTGCATACAGATGTATGGGGACCTGCTCAGGTATCATCTGTTGGTGGCTCTCGTTATTATGTTATTTTTATTTATGATGCAACCGAAAAAACCTAGATTTATTGTATTCGAAATAAATCTAATGTATTTGATACTTTCAAGAAATGGAAAGATTTGGTTGAAAATGAGAAAGGAAAAAGGTTGAAGTGTCTTAGATCAGATAATGGAGGTGAATATTGCAGCAAAGAGTTTGATAGGTACTATTCAGAGAATGGAATTCACAGAGAGAAGATAGTTCTAGGAACACCACAAGAAAATAGTGTGTCAGAAAGGATGAACAGGACAATCATGGAGCGTGCAAGGTGCATGAGATTTCATGCAGGATTGCCTTTTCAATTTTGGGCAAATGTTGTAGATGTTGTTCTTTATCTAATAAATAGAGGGCCTTTAAGTTCCTTGGATGGTGGTATTCCAGAGGAGGCATGGACAGGTAAAAAGGTAAACTACTCATTTTTAAAAACTTTTGGTTGTGAAGCCTTTGTCCACATGAATAAAGAAAATAGAACAAAGTTTGAGGAAAAATCAAGGAAATTTACTTTTATTGGATATGGTGTTAATGATTTTGGTTATCGCATTTATGATTATGAAAAACACAAAATCATTAGGAGCAGAAATGTCATATTCAATGAAAAGGTTTCGTATAAGGATCTGCTGCATGAAAGAAAACAAGAAAAAGAAAACAGAGAATACACAGTGCTTGATGAGATCACAGAAAAAGTGATGGTGCCTAAAAATCATAATGATCAATGATTAGAACAACAACCACAACTATAACAAGCACCTCAGACACCTGAATTGTTAGAAGATCTACCTGGATAAGTAGACCCCCTGAACTATACTCTCCTTCATTATATTATATATTGTTAACTGATTATCATGGAAAATTTTAGGTGCCAATTTTCGTCCTTGGGCTAAATTAAGGGGTTTTATATTTTTATTGGGCGAATATTTTGCATCATAGTACATTGTTACAAATCGCCTCAAATTTATTTTATAAAAAAATTAGGTATGGAGGTTAGCCCACCTTATTTTAAGGGAGAGGGTAAAGAAAGTAAATTTAGCCCTTGAAATTAGGAGTCACAATCTTCCATTCGCCCTCATTTTCAAGAAAATGTATTTATGATAGTTATAAATAAAAATATAAATATAGTGGAGGTATGGTAAATAAATAAAAGCTTTTTTTATACCTACTCCAAAGGTATGGTAAATAAATAAAAATACAAATAAACTAGACCTATGCTAAATAAATAAAACCTCTTTCTATATTTAGTCCATAACCATCTTTCTATTTAAGAAGGTTCAAAAATGAGGTTTCATTTAAGTGAATCCTATGGGCCAAATACCATATTTATAAAAGAGGTATGGTAAATAAATAAAAATATAAATAAATTCTATGTATGTTAAATAAATAAAGCCTCTTTCTATATTTAGTCCATAACCCTCTTTCTATTTAAGAAGGCTCAGAAAAGAGGTTTTATTTAATTGAATCCTATGGGCCAAATACCATATTTACAAAAGAAGTATGGTAAATTAATAAAAATATAAATAAATGAGATGTATGGTAAATAAATAAAACTTTTTTTTATATTTACTCCATAAGCCACCTTATATTTAAGAACACTCAAAAAATGTGTTATATTTAGGTGAAGCCTATGGGCCAAATACCATGGGCCAAATTATTATTAATACCATGCAAAAAAACATTATTAACCCAAATATTAGTATTAATAAAAATAAAGATGACACATGGTATTGACCCATGGTATTCACGTGGAATTCGCCTATTTAAAGGGGGAAATTACACTAGCATAGATCCATCTTTACTCTGGATCAAATATCGTGATATGCAAACTAACATAGAGTGAAAAAATATTTGATCCCTCTCGGGGCTTGGTAGATCAAGAGTAAAAATGGATCTTGTAATTTAATGTCACTTGAACATTTTAACTTGGTTAAAATAAAAAAATAAAATAAAAATCAATTATTTATTCTATTAATTTTTATAAATTACTAATAGTAGTTTTTAAGCTCTATGTTTATGATAACCCATGGTATTGACCCATGGTAATACCATGGTATTCATGTCAGCATAGACTATTTAAAGGGGAAATTCTATCAGCTTAGATCCATCTTAATTCCGGGTCTACCACATGCTGGGAGGGATAAATAGATTTCATCCCTCTAAGAGTGGTAGATGTGGAGTTAAGATGGATATAGGTTGGTTTTTATGATAATGAAGATATTAAATAGACTTAGGAAATTATATTGTAAAAAAAATCTTAAGGTGAATGGTTAAAGCTACATTTAGTCACTTCACAAAATTTAGTAAAAAATACTAATATCTCCATTAATATTGGTTTTTTTGCTTTAACAAAAAAAAATTCAAAACAATGAAATCTTAACTCTTTCCGCATCACCCTCGCAGAAGAGAGATAGTCGCTACCCAGATTTCCCACCATTTTTCAAACATTCTCAACATGATATCTTCATGAAAAAGTTAAGGGACTGATCTTGGATTAGTTGTTTGAAAAATATGTTGGTTTGTACAACCTTTCATCTTCTCTGCTATTCTTAGTTTGTCGTAATGATATGTAGGGGTTGGGTCACTGCACCATATTGTCCTAAAAGGCAAGATTGTGCACTGAAAAGGAAATTAATCCACATGTTACAACGCTGTTAAAAATGGTATGAAGGTAGTGAATTATGCTAATAAGAAATTTAGATTGGGAGAGACGTAATTAAATTTTATTATTTAATTGAAGATTTCGAATTAAAATAATAATAAATCTACATTTATATATTTATATATTGATTGGAAGGCTTCTCACAACGGTCACTTCTTTCCATTAGATCCCGTTCAGGCCTTTGGGATACCTACTACTTTATTATATTATATAGTTGGGGCTTGCTACTTGTTGGCATGTTGGGGTAAACAAACTTGATGTGTGTGTGCATTTTTTTTATCTCGCAGTTGGAGTCTATGGAATAAGAAAGAAATTTGATAACTTGGCAAAAGTGGTAGCTTGACAAAAGTGGTAGAGAAAACATTAATCTCTCCTACCATGACAAACATGGCCACTAAAACTTGCAACATTTTTTGTAGGGAGTGAAAATTATGTTTCTTTTTCCAAACATGTATGTTAGTATATTACAGTTTAATGAATATGTTTTATTATTATCATATATGGTTTCATACTTTAACAAAACATTCGCCAAGACTTCACAATGATTTATTATTCAGTGAAAGATTTTCCAAGATCTTACAAGATTTTATAATTCAGTTAAAGATTCACCATGACTTTAGAAGATAATATAATGTGGTGAGAGATTCGCGAAATATATATATATATATATATATATATATACATATTATATTAGTGATAAAATCGCCTCCCATTTTTCCTATGTTTCATGGGGATTCACCCATTTATTATACATATAAATTTAGGGAGGTTCTTAAAATTTTCCCTGCTAATTATGGTGAGCCAGAGTGTTATGAAGAAGCAGTGCAGGTAGAAACTAGGAAGAAGTGAGAGAAATCCATAAAAGAAGAGATGGACTCCTTAACACATAACCAGACTTGGGACTTAGTTAGGTTGCCTACAGGTAAAATAACATTGCAGAATAAATGGGTTTACAGGTTGAAGGAAGAAGATGGAGGTAGACAAAGGTATAAAGCTAGGCTTGTGGTGAAGGGGTTTGCATAGAAAAAGGGTATAGACTTTGATGAGATATTTTCTCCTGTTGTTAAAATGACTTCAATTAGAACTATTTTAAGTCTAGTAACACCTGAAGATTTGCATCTTGAGCAGCTAGATGTAAAGACAACTTTTCTCCATGGGGATTTAGAGGAAGAGATATATATGAAACAACCACAAGGATATGAGGTAAAAGGGAAGGAGAAACTAGTATACAGGTTGAATAAGATCTTTTATGGCTTAAAACAGGCTCCAAGGCAGTGGTATCTAAAATTTGACAGGTTTATGTCTAAACAAGGTTATACTAGATGTCACTTTGATCATTGTGTTTATCTCAAAAGACAAAATGATGGTAGCTATATTATATTGTTATTGTATGTAGATGACATGCTTGTTGTAGGTTCTAACATGCAGGAAATAAATGTGCTCAAAAGAAAATTGGCAAAATCATTTGCAATGAAGGATTTGGGAGCTGCAAAATAAATCCTTGGTATGAGAATAACTAGAGACAGCAAGAATCACAAATTAACATTGTCTCAGAGTGAGTACATACAAAAGGTGTTGAAAGGGTTTAATATGCAGAATGCAAAACCAGTTAGTGTACCTTTGTCTAGCCATTTAAAACTAAGTAAGGAAATGTGTCCCAAGACTCAAGAAGAAATGGCTAATATGTCTAAAGTTCCATATGCATCAGCAGCTGGAAGCTTAATGTATGCAGTGATCTGCACAAGGCTTGATATTGCACATGCAGTGGGAGTTGTAAGTAGGTACATGAACAATCATGGAAAAGAACATTGGATGGCAATAAAGTGGATTCTCACGTATTTGAGAGCTACCACAAATCAAGCATTATACTTTGGTGGTTCAAACATTACCCTACACGGATATGTTGATGCAGATATGGCGGGTAATAGAGATAACAGGAGGAGCACCACAGGGTATGTGTTTACTGTAGGTGGAAAATTTTTCAGTTGGGTCTCAAAAATGCAAAGTGTTGTTGCACTCTCAACAACAGAAGCAAAGGATGTTTTTGCTATAGAGGCTAGTAAAGAAATGATTTGGTTATAAAGGTTTCTGGATGAATTGGGTAACAAGCAGGAGTTGGGCAGGTTATACAGTGACATCCAAAGTGCCATACATCTTGCCAAGAAATCTACATTTCATTCCAAGACTAAACATATACAACTCAAGTACCATTTCATACGGTTAGCATTGGAAGATGGACAATTGAAGATGGAAAAGATACACACTAGCCAGAATCCTACAGATATGTTAACAAAAGTTGTAACCAGGGAGAAACTGGGAGTCTTCTCAGTTTCAATTAGTCTTCAAGTATGATGAAGAAGATGAGAAACAACCAGGTCCAAAGTGGATTCATTGTCTAGCAAATGAAGCAGCGATGCAGTTTCTATAATAAGTCTTCAAGTGGGAGATTGTTGGGTGTGGAGCCTAATTATCTTCTGTATTCAAAGGTATCACTGCATTGGACCCCAGTTCGTAATGGGGTAGCAAAGCCGGTCGTAAAATATACATTGCAGGGGGGGTCCTGGGGGGTGGGAGTGGAGGGGACTGCGACCTTTGGGAGCCCCTCCCTGGCAGGGGATCGAGGGCAGTGTCCCCAAAGTGAAAAATAGATGTAAAATTGCCTTGTAAAATGTTGTAATTTCGTAGTCAATCTAGGCCATTTGTTAGGCACAGATCTGATGGTAGAAGTTATGTTTAGTTTAAGCTTTTTTTCCCTAGAAGGAAACCCCTCACTATATATGAGGGAATTGTATTGCGTCTATGCATATCTGTATTCTGAGTGAGGAAGAGAGAGGAGATTGAGAGTGAAGAGAGAATTACAGTGGATCTATTGTAGGTTGTATCTATTTATTTTGTTAGATAATATAAAAGGAAGGATTGCCTGTTTCTTCCTGGATGTAGCCCAAACTAGGTGAACCACGTATATCTGTGTCTCTCTTTTTTATGCATCTTCTATGTTTATATTTATGAAATATTTTATGTGTTTTGTTGCTCTATAATATATAATTTCCTAACAGGGTGAACCCACAAGGAAAATAGGACAAAGTTAAATACAAGAGTGGGCTACGTTGGCAAGGGTAGAGTGAGCAGAGGATAATAGGTTGAGCATTGATATAGGGAGTTGTTGTAACGACATCCCCAAAACCAGACAAAGACAAAAGAACCACTAGCTAGAGACTAACATACAAGACAAAGAGTGCAGGGTGAACGATTCAACAACTAACATACATTTGTGACAATGGCAATGGAGGCTATGAAGGGATTTATTCATAATGAGAAGGAAAAGAATGAGGGGCTTTCATGTAAGAGGATTATATGGATGAACAAGGATTAGAGTTAGCCAGGGGAAAGGAAAAATAATTATTCATGAAGAGGAAGGAAAGCAAATAAAGAAAATTGGGACAAAGGGAGTCACACACTAACAAACCAGCTGAAGAAGCCCAAGAGCATTTGTTGGCTAAGGATAGAGAGAAGTGGCTTGCCATGAACTAATGATGTCACCTAGAGTTGTTTGACTAGGGGCTGAAGAACCCACTGGGAAGCTTGTGGATTGAGGAAACTACTAGATAGGGGAAAGATATATTCAGGTACTTGGAGGCTAAGGAAACACTAAGTGTGTCCCTAGGCTGGGAACACTAGTGCTTACTTCTCTAAAGAACTACATAACAAGGATGATATATATGCTTCCATAATACTTTTTCCACATGAAGAACCTTCCCATATTGAGCTCTCCTCCTCCTATGACTGAGTGATGGTTTGTCAAAGGACTAAAGAATCCATAAAGTGTGGCTTGCATTAGCAAACCACTAGGAAGTTATGGAATGATGAATCTACTATCTTATCAATAGTTTATCTAGTTGAAGAAGCTTCCCACATTTGCATAAAGGCTCTCCTCATGTGACTAAGAGTGGCTTGTCTTGGGACTGAGTGATGGTTTGCCTAAGGACTGAAGAATCCATAAAGTGTGGCTTGCATTAGGAAACCACTGGGAACTTATGGACATATGAATCTACTATCCTATCAATAGTTTTCTTGTTGAATAAACTTCCCATATTTGCATAAAGGCTCTCCTCATGTGACTAAGAGTGGCTTGTCTTGGGACTGATGAAACCAATGGGATACTTATGGACTAATGAATCTACTATTCCATTAGTAGTTTGTCCAATTGAGGAACCTTCCCATGTTAGGATGAAACTAATCCCTTAGATTGGAGAAGTTTTACCTTGGAAGACAACCTCTGACTGAGAAGAGGTCAGTGCCCAAGACATTTATTGAAAATAATGAAAATATGGATTGGTTGTCCCGTTGTTAAAACCACAGAGATTATTTTTAAAGGTAATGCTTCTTAATATTTAATGGAATGAAACACTTTGTTTGAAGTGGTCTTCTGATGTTGGTTAAAAATTAAATGAAAGAAGAAAGATAGTGTAAAGTCTCCAACAAGGATGATATATAATCTTCCATAATACTTTTTCCACCTGAATAACCTTCCCATATTGGGCTCTCCTCCTCCTGTGACTGAGTGATGGTTTGCCTAAGGATTGAAGAATCCATAAAGTGTGGCTTGCCTTACGAAACCACTGGGAAGTTATGGACTGATGAATCTACTATCATATCAATAGTTTTTCTAGTTGAAGAACCTTCCCATATTTGCATAAAGGCTCTCCTCAAGTGACTAAGAGTGGCTTGTCTTGGGACTGAGTGATGGTTTGCCTAAGGACTGAAGAATCCATAAAGTGTAGCTTTCCTTAGGAAACCACTGGGAAGTTATGGACTGATGAATCTACTATACTATCAATAGTTTTTCTAGTTGAAGAACCTTCCCATATTTGCACAAAGGCTCTCCTCATGTGACTAAGAGTGGCTTATATTGGGACTGATGAAACTAGTGGGATACTTATGGACTGATGAATCTACTATTCCATTAGTAGTTTATCAAGTTGAGGAACCTTCCCGTGTTAGGATGAAACTAATCCCTTAGATTGGAGATGTTTTACCTTGGAAGACAACCTCCAACTGAGGAGAGGTCAGTGCCCAAGAAATTTATTCAAAATAATGAAAATATGGATTGGTTGTCCCATTGTTCGAACCTCAGAGAGTATTTTTAAAGGCAATGCTTCTTAATCTTTAATGGAAAGAAACACTTTGTCTGAAGTGGCCTTTTGATGTTGTTTAAAACTTAAATGAATGAAGAAAGATAATGGAAATTCTCCAACATAGGTTCCTTAATGCAAGATCTATGTTTTCAAATTTAGAAGAAAATATAATTAGCATAATAGGAAATATGAGTGCATTATTAAGGAATTTTAACTTTAAATTACATAGAACTGGTTTTCAAAATTGTAATATTAGAGACTAGGCACTTCATTACTCTTTACCATGAAGAAAACATTAAATGAAACAAAGAGAAAATACATTTGTACTCAACAAGTGTCTGGAATCACTAAAACTTCTTCATTGCATTCCATATAAAGATGAAAATATACAAGTGTTTTCTGGTTTTGAGGTCTAGAACTTAGAACCCGCATTTCTCTTTTTGAAAAAGATTTATACAAAACCTCAAACATAGTTATAAAATTGTCAACTACCCAAAATTTCATAATTTCCTAACTACTTCAAAACTAATAGTTCCTTCAAACTCTATAATAGTTATTTCGAACTCTAAAATAGTTAT
The DNA here is from genome assembly GCA_031772625.1 of Pinus tabuliformis. Taxonomy (NCBI): domain Eukaryota; kingdom Viridiplantae; phylum Streptophyta; class Pinopsida; order Pinales; family Pinaceae; genus Pinus; species Pinus tabuliformis. The sequence goes on along the minus strand of CM062817.1, from coordinate 1,717,413,854 downwards.
TTCTAAAATATTACAATAGTGGAAAAATAAAATATTAATATGATCGAAAAATGTATGACATGATATTGTATGACAAGTGGTGTTGTTCTATTTGGTGATTTGAGATTGGGTTGCAAATGAAGGTTCTATTTCTATAGTAGTTGCTGATGGTGACATCCATTCCCTACACTTTCTCCATATGGTTGTATTAGGACTTGGATTTTTGTCAAGCTTTGAATGCGCCATCCTGAAATTTGTAATTCTGTTATATGTTGGCTTGTCCACAAAAAGAGTTCTCATCAACTATGACAATTGAAAATCCCTATGCAAATTGTTTACAATAGTTATTCCTTTCAGTGCTGTTGCTCTTTCATGAGTTTATCCAATTTTCCTTTTTGCCTCCACCAGAAGAGTCTCATAAGTTTCCCAAGGTAATAAATTACCTTGCTGGTCCCAATGTGAAGGCAAACCTACTCTTGTTATCTTATCAAAATCAGTGTTGAATTTCATTATAGTTTCTTGACCTCTGTTAACTTTGTCTCTATTGTTTTCTTGTAGAGGTTCTTCATAATCACTTTATTTATCTCTAATACATATTCAGTTCTATCTTGAACTCCTAATTCCCTTAACTGTTGAGAAGATCATGAATTAAGGAAATCTATTATTTTCTTTGTAAAATGAGCTCTTTGTTGTGACTTTAGTTTATTTGCAATAATAAGATTTTCTAGATCCCTGATGATGATCTTTTCTTCTTCCACTATGGACAATCATTCCTAGATATCTCTAAGACTATGAATGATGCCATTCCATAGGATCTCCCTAGCTTGAATAGGGGAAATGTTTCCCTTCGCCTTCTCTTTCAATTCTTTGATCTCCTTAGAAGAAACTTCAAAATCATCTATGTATTTTTCTGCAGTCTCCTTAGCCATGGCTATTTACTTTTCGTTAGATTTTATGATTTTTAATGCAGTTTCGTAGTGTCTCTATGATTTTTTCATTTCATTCTAAGCAATATTCATTTCAGTCATGACCTTGGTCAATTTATCAGTTGGGTCTTTCAAATCAGCTGGTACTACATTAGTGCAAACATGTGAGTCAATCTTTTGTTGCAGAACAATGTGTATTTATTTCACTTTAGTAATTTCATCATTTCTTTTAATCAACTCCTTAGTCAAAGCTTCTTTCTCCTTTTCTACATGTGTTACTTCTAATTCCATTACGTGTTCTATTGCAGGAATCATCAATTTCTTTCTCAATACCTAAACCTCTATTTCTACTCCCAACAACAACTTCTGAACAACACCTTTATCTTCTGGATTCACCCCAATTTAATGATCATGTTCTTCAATTCTTCATTTTGAGTGACTAAGGCCCTTGAATTATCCTTTTCCAACTTTAATTGGGTCACCATCTTTTCCAATAAAGTTTCTGCTCTGTTGACAGCGAAGGATGTTTTCTTCAACTCACTGTAAATTATTCCCTAGTTTGACTATGTAGATTAATTTTACCAGGCAAAGGAATTTCTCTAGCATCCACTATCAAATTAACAGTCTTGAAACCAGAAGAAGAGACACTTAAAGTAGAAGGATAAGAGAAAGCTAACTTAAGTTGGTTTCTTTCCAAATCCATAGCTGAAAGCAATCTGGTTTGATAGTCGGAAACAAATTGTGCTTCCACCTATGAATCCATATTTTCATTGACTTTTTTGTTTCTTTCTTCAATCTGGGAGTACATCTATTTGATCCTGGAGACTGAACTTTTGTTAGCTTATTCTAGAATAGAAGAAGAAGGTGTGCAGACAACTTCTGCTAATTATAGATGAAATAATGATGAGTTACCGCCTTCAGATAACTTAGCCTTCTTTGAAATTCTCTCAGTTTCTTCTTCTAATTCTATGACATCCTCACTGCCTCTTTTCAAAAATTTCTCACTATGATGAGGAGTCTTAATTTCCATATCTCTTGATAAGTTAGATTGGCCTCCATTAGCCAATTTATGTATTTCTAGTTTAGCTTCATGAATAAAAGGATCATAAGAATTTTCCATCCTTCTATTTGAAATAATGTGATGTGGGTCATATGCCTATTTTTCACCTAGCTGTAAATCCATCTCCTCAAGTAATTTATGTACTTCTTTTGTAGCTTGTCTATTGTTTACAATGAAAGGTCCCATTATCTTTGGAAGTTTAGATAAATACCCCTTCTTTGTTGCCACAAAGTGTATATGATCTACATTTAAGCTATGCTTGATGAACTCTAGTGCAAAAAACCTCATAGGTACAAAAACTGGAAGTATAAAAGGGGCAACTTCTGCTCCATATAATCTGATTTCTGAATAATCTTCAAATTGAAACCAAGCACCCACTTTGGCATCTTTGCTGAGTTGAAGTATAGACTGAGCCTTTGGAAAGAAACAGGGTGAAGAAGAACTATTAAAAATTGAATAAACAACTAATAGGAAAGAAGAGGAAAAATACATCAATCCCTAGCCATTACCAGTGTCTCTTATCAAATCAGTCCAAAACACTACTGATTGCTTGTTTTTATTAGGGTCCATGATATTCAGGCCTAAGTGCATGAACCTTTCCACATGGATATATAAAAAGAGATATGTGACAAGATACGGAAATCTAAAACAACGAGTGAGAGGAAGATCTAATAATTGAGAATTTATCATTTTTCCCCGAAAGAAGGTATATCAAAAACTATTTCTATGTTCATCATTAGACTGAAAATTCCTAAGATGGCCCTATCCACAGTGTTGGTGTCTTCGTTTCCTAAGATTTTTGCCAGAATTTGCAACACATGTCTGACTTCTTCAACAAACGTATCTAGAGGAAATTGAGGAGATTCCATAGGCAATTTTTTTCTAGTAGGATTAAAAAGAAACCGGGCTGAGAATAGTTAGAAGAATACAAGTCTGGAAATGTGGAAAGTGAAGATTCTTCTGAGAATGTAGTGTGAGAATTTTCAACTGGGAAGCATAGGGCTTGCTGAATTAATAAAGTTGACACTTGAAAGACATTTTCCCATAATTTACTCATGACAAAACATTTCTATGGGTAAAGGGAAGAGATAAGCCAATATATAAATTTAGGGAAATTATAGGTCTGTGGAATTATGACAGCTAGGACACTAGACCTAAGAACACCATCATACACAAGGGATTCAAATTTTTTGAGAAAAAAATGATGATAGTTTCTTTATAATTAAGTGACCAAACTGGGTCAAAAACATCCCTTTCTATTTCCATCAAGCGAATATGAAAGGTAAGACCTATCATGGCGGCTTTCCTCGAAATTTTATCCAAATTCTAAATGCTGAGGCTCTTTGAAGATGATAGAACAATAGTTGGCAACGACAAATGACTTTTAACTGGTACAATTCATTTTTTTATAGTAGAAATGGTAATAATAGTGAGGGAAATGCATGAAAAAGAAGATTTTATGGGAAACAGAGTAACAGGTAGGTAAATGACATTAATTTTAATTTTGAGAAAATCAAGGAAAATGAGTTGAGTTGACGAAGTGATGGATGACAAGGTAGATGATGTGGAGGATGAGGTGGCAAAGGTGGAATAATGAAAGTGGAGTGGAAAATCTTAATGGACACATCTCACTCACTTGCCGATGGAGCGCGTTCCCCTTGCTGACATCATACAAGGGAAGACTCCAGTAAGGGAGAAACCTGATGGATTCCCCCTGTAACCATCCTCCACTGTAGATATACCGATCAACATTTGCATTGAAAAGTCTTATGGGGGGATGAGGAGAGCTAACCGTCGGGCATGTAATTCCATCAGGTTTGCTCCATCCTCAGGGCCCTACTCTTTTATTTCATCGTGCCTTTGAATTTTCCCGACCTTTAAACTCCAACGCATTGACGTTGGATTGGGGCCTCACCTAGTTTCTTTAATACTTGCACAACACTTGATTAAAGTTGATAAATCAAAATATAAAACATTTGTCTTTCTTTCTCTTCTTTTACTATTTATATATATATATATATATATATATATATATATATATATATATATATATATATATATATATATATATATATATATATATATATATATATATATATGTATATGTATATGTATATGTATATGTATGTATATGTATATACATATATATACATATACATACATATATATATATACATATATATATATATATATATATATATATATATATATATATATATATATATATATATATATATATATATATATATCTTTGATTTAAACACTAATATATATTCATACATATCCACATACATATGAAAGTAAAATGAGCTACAACGTTTGGCTCCACTTGGGGATAGTGTTTTAAGTCAAAACACTAAGAACCACAAATTAGTTCCTTCACCTTGGGCATGGAGTCAAATTATAGCCTGAAACATTGCAATGAAGGGATCACCGAATATTCACAATGTTTACACCGATATATACAATGAAGGAAAGAAATGAAGTCAATGGTGGAAGTAATGCTTCAAATATCGTGCATTGACTAGCAGTTGTATAAGGTCACCATCCAAGTTTTCCTATATGAAGGTGTTATTTTCTCTGACTTCTGCAATCTTGAAAGGACCATACCAAAGAGGACCAATCTTGAAAGGACCATACCAAAGACAATCAAATTTACCATTCTTTCATTTCTCTTCACTTCTTACATCCCAACGTAGAACTAAGTCTCCAGGTTGAAAAAGAGTATCACTAGCTTTCCTTTCAAATACTAATTTCATTTTCTCCTGGTAATTGAGTAGATTTTATATTACCCTTTCTCTATTTTCATTCAATTCCACCACGTGATTCATTCTCCTTGTGAGTGCATTTGGTTCTTGTTGAACATCTTAAATAAGTGCCACAACAGGTTTTATGAATTGGCTAGGAAATAAAGCAGTTGTTCCATATACTAACTCAAAAGGTCACTTCGCAGTACACCTTCTAGTAGTAACCCTATTTTCCCATAAGGCAAATTTCAATTTTGAATCCTAGTTTTTTTTATTTTTGCATATTCCTTTTAAGGATCTTCACCATGGCCTTGTTGGAAGGTTCTGCCAGCCCATTTCCTTGTGGGTGATAGGTGGTAGAATGAGCCAATACCACATTATATCTCTTGCAAAAATCAATCAACTTTGCAGATACAAAGACCTGTGCATTATCTGTTACTAGCTTCTTAGGACAACCAAACCTGTTGAAAATATTTTCTTCTAAAATTTTTATTACTACTGTATCATTAGCTCTCCTTGTTGGAACAAATTATACCCATTTAGTAAAATAACCAGTCCTTGTTAAAATCCATCTATGCTATCCACTAGAAGGTGGATTTATCTCCCCTATAAAATCCAAACCCGACTATCGAAAGGGTCCATCTACAAATATAGGGATCAGGGGTAATGGAGCTAACTTTTTCTTATTAGCAAATATCTGGAATTTCTCACAACTTCTTACAAATCTATAGATATCGAAAAATAGAGAGGGCCAACAGAAACCAACCTTCAAGATTTTATGGGTTGTGACTTTCCAACTGTAGTGATGTCCACAAAGACATCCATGGTATTCATTTACAATTTTTATAGTCTCCTCTTCAGTTAAATAGAGAAACAAAACACCAGCTGGATCTCTCCAATATAAATTCCTATCTAATATTAAATATTTTTGAGCCTTAACTCGGAGAGATTTGTATTTTGTTCTATCTAAAGAAGAAGGACAACTGAGGAAACAAAGATAATGAACAATATATTTATACCACTAGGAACAAATATATTTAGACTTAATTTTGTTATTAGGTTCTTTACTTGTACCTTGTTCTACTTCTCGCTTGGATTCACTATCTTCAGCCAATAAATTTATTCCCATGACTTGATGATTAGCTTCTATTAAAAGTTTTACTAAACATTGTCCTTTCACCAACTTCATTGGTTTAATATCCATATCATATTCCTGGATTTTTTCAATCCATTTTCCTCTTTTTCCATCACTGTCGCTCTGAGTCAACGCCTCCTTAACAAAAAATTAGGAACATAAGCAGTAATTTGAGATTGCAGAATATAAAATCTAAATTATTTTAGTTCTTTTAATAAAGCTTAAGCCTTCTTCTCCAAAATATTATATTTTTGTTCTGCATCTCTTAACACTCTGCTAAAAAATGCTACAGGTTGCTCTCTGTTCTCCTAATTTCTCTGTGGAAGCATTGTTGCCAGAGTAGAAGGGGAAGAAAAAGAGAATATAATTTGAAAAGGCTTTTGATAGTCAGGACTTACCAACATAGGTGCTTCCTGAAAAGCTTCTTTGATTTGGGAAAAATATTCCTTGGTTGTTGTAGTCCACCTTACTTCTGCATCCTTTTTCAACATATTAGTAATTTCCTTAACATTTTTTGCATAATTTGGGATAAATCTTCTTTAAAAGTTTATTATCCCCAAAAAACATTGAATCTCCTTTTTACTCCTTGAAAAGGGTATATTTTTTATTGCTTCAACCCTTTTTGTATCTATCCTAACCCCTTCTTTAGAAACAATATGGCCGAATAATTTACCTTCTTTCAAAGAAAAATGAGATTTCTTTGGGTTCAAGGATAGACCACACCTTCTGCATTTTTCAAAATCCTGTTGTAAATGCTTTAAGTGTTCCTCATCTAACTTAGAGAAAACCGCAATGTCATCCAAATAAATTACCACAAATTTCTCCTTTTCACCTACAAAGGCTATATCCATAGCCCTCTGGAAATTAGCCCCATCATTCATTAATCCAAAAGGAATTTTAGCATACATAAAAGTTCCCCATGGAGTAGTAAACATTGTTTTCTTCTGATCTTCTCGCTGCACAAAAATCTCATTATAACTAGATAATCCATCAATCATTGAAAATCTTGAAGACCCCGTTACTTTCTGTAAGACATGATCCATTTTAGGAAGTGGATAATTGTCCTTCAATGGTGCCCTGTTTAAATTTTGAAAATCAATACATAATCTAATCTATCCATTCTTCTTGCTCACAAGCACTAAATTAGCCACCCACTAAGAATATCTCAGAGGAACAATTATTTTAGCTTGTAACAACTTCTTGACTTCCTTCTCAATCGATGGCAGCAATAAAGGATTTATCTGTTTTAATTTTTACTTATATGGTTTAATCCATGGATTTAAAGGAATTTTATGTTGAGTGATGCTAGTATCGTATGACTTCAAATCCTCATAATACCATGCAAATATATCAATATATTTATTGAAAATCTCTACATACCTTTTTTTAAAGTCCTTTGGAACATCCTTTGACAACCTCACCATCTCAAGTTGTTGCTCTATTCCAAGATTGCAATCTTGAAGATCTTCTTATGAATCTATTTTCTTTTCATGGACAACAACATCATTTGCATTAAATAATCTCTCCAAGGGTACTAAACCCTTAGTAATCACATTATTCTTCAACTCTACAATTTTTTGATTTCCAATAGAATCTTTCAAAGGAAATTTTCTATTTGACAGTTCTTCTTGTAACTCTTCAGATTCATCCTCTTGATCAATTTCCAAATTTGAAAATTCACCCACTGTTTCTAGAAATCTCTTAATTTGTTCATCATCTTCGAACACCTGCAAATACTTCAAATTTTCAGGAATGGGAGGTCTACTTCTTATTTCTACTTCATATCTGGGTCTTGGATTCAAAGGAGGTTTAAAAGTACTCTCCACAATTGCCAATGAATCAGCTAGTTCGTTACGTTCCCTAGGTACAAACTATTTATTGACAGCATAAAACAAGTTATCTACCAAATCCCACACTTGATTTCTATACATGTTTAATCTTAGATGTTTTGTTTAACATTGATTATTGATTGTTGAAATCACAAACATTAGTTTAGAAACATCTCCATGTCCTAATAATTTCAAAGTGTTTATTGATTCATCCAAAATTTGACACAAAAATAAGTTTATGATAGTACTATTATCTAATTTATGATTGGATCTTTGGAGAATGTAAAGGAACCTTTTGAGATAATCTTTAAATTTTCATCTTCTCACTGTGTCATTGTAAAAATTCATCCTACATTTCTTACAATTTTCTTGATACTTACCTACAAAAATCCTTTTCATATGTTCCTGGGTGGGTAGAGTGTTTCCCCCAACCCCATAAACCAGTGCAAGATGAAGTCTTTAAGGGTAGTGAGGAACAACTTTAGCTTATGTGCATCCAAACAATAGTCATAACTTCTACAAAGTATATCAAATTCAAAAGTAAAAGAATCAAGTTCTTCATGTACCTTACCATAAAAATGAGGGGGTATCAATGGTGGAATATTCTTCATTTGTACGATTGCATCAGGTTCCATAATTGGATACATAAAAGTAAGTTCTCCCTACTGATTATTCTGCACATTGTTTTCTCCAACCCCTTTATCGGTGCCATCCTTGTATTCTTCCATCTTCTTACTCGAAGAATTTTTTTCTACAAAATGTGAAGGTTGATTGTGTTCTTAATCATATTTCCTAGCTGCAAAAGTCACCTTCTACCATGCCATTGGTTGAGATACTCTTGAATCATTATTTCTAGAAACCAGATGTAGGGTACTAGCTTTGTTTGTTTATATATGCCTGGATATGTTACCTGCAGCAAGCCCACTATAAGAAATTAAGCTTTCCAAATTATCAATCCTACCTTTATCTTTCCTAGGCCTAGGACCCCTACCCCCTCTTAGTCATCCCTATTTAAAGAAAAAACAAAATTAGAAAACCAACTGATCTGTGAAAATTACAATCCCTTCAACAATACAATTCACCCTTCGATCAATAAATCTTACCTTCCTAAAAAGAGTAGCAATAGAAGCGCACTTACTAAAAAGGAATAACAATGAACTCACCTCTACTGTTGACAAAGAATTCAATTAGGAATTACCATAATCTCTCTAAGCACATCCTCAGAAACAATGTTAAAATGTTGGGCATTAATATTCTCTATATAGATGACTCAACACTTATTTTTCAATCTGAGGCTCATAAGCTTCAAGACCCAGCATTGGTAATTCCAAGAGACTCCATAAACCCTACAAAAGTTACTTCTCTCTCCAAATCAATGATGTCAATCTTCTAAGTTCTGAGATCAAGATGTAAAACTCCACTTTCAGTTCCTCCACTAATGCTATGAAAACTTTATTAAAGAAAATTACATTGATAAATTTAGGTATTGGCTACTCTACTCATCAACTGATCAAGAAAATTGATTCTTTAAGTTGAATAAATGTTCAAGACACTTGAAAAGAAAACAAGCCTCAATAAAACAATCCCGAAAGAGTGCTTAGATAAATCCACACAAGTCTTCAGAATATTCCTGCACTATTCAACTCCTCACTCTCTTGTGCTTTTAATTCCAACACTACTTCAACTCCTCACTCTTTGTGCTTTGAAAAGTAAAGTGTGGCACTTTTGTTGTACTTAGACAACTGTATAGACTAGTATAACAAAAATTTCAAATTTTGTTCTATTTTCTCAAGCGAGGAGATATCCCAAATCAAAGATTTGAAAATTTTCCTAAGAGAAATATTTCCAAGAGGAAGAAAATAAAACAAATCTTAGAAATAAGAACCAAATTTTGAAGGAACAATGGTAAAACAAAAAACAAATTCTCAGCAAACCCTTCTATATTTTTCCACTTGAAACTGTTGGAAACGTTTGAACACTACTAAGAGGGGGGGTGAATCAGTAGGGTGATCTATATACATTTTTTTCCTTTTATTAACTTCATTTATTGAATCACGTATATGTTAGCAGCAACTCATTAAACATGTTCATCACATAAGAATAACTGGAAACCATAAGAAACATTATAAACAATAAACAATGCACACAACCAGATCATCACACATATGACACCAGATTTCTAGTGGGAACCCTTTCGGGAGAAAAAATAGCCTTGCTACTACTACTTTGCTCTAAATTTCTATTATCTCAAGCAATTGTCTTTTACATAGCTAGCTATCTGCCATCAACATGGAGACTAAACCTCATATACATAATCCCAACAACAATCATCTAGGAGCCTTGATACTACTAATCAACTAGGACTATTTTGTTCTCTACGGATCTATGGACTACCATCCATTGAAGGTCGTCATGATCAACAATCCTTGCATAACTCTATTTGGCCTATCCAACTACCATTGGATGAGAAACTATTCATTTTGTTGAAGATTCAATATCATTGCTCCTCTGTCATGAAGTCACTGCTTCTCTACCACTATGCAGACCTTCCTTCATCTATTTTCAAATTAGATCCAAGACGCTCTGCTCAATAATAATTCAGCTCTACATCCATGCTCTCAAAAACAATGTCTCATCATCAAATAAAATAAAAACTCCACATAACATATGCTCTCGAATAGAAAAATTGTGGCCATAATAAATATGAATTCAATCAAATCCTCACAACAAATAATGTTTCATAGTACAATCAACAACAACAGACACTATGGCTATTTTCCAAATGCATCAGCAACTCCTGCAGAAAAAAATGTGACAATCACCAACAAAAATGCTACCCAGCAACATACAAAACTCTCTAATCAATCTCTACTCCAGTAACTTCAATTCTAATCTATTCTACAACATGCTTTAGATTTGCTCACTATTCAGTCATTAACACTCAATCACTGAGGCATCTATGCTCTCCAATAGGTCTTAAGCATAATATCACTATTCAACCTCCTTTCCACTCATATACTCAACATATAACACCATCAACTCATAGTCAACAACCACAAAACTCACAAGACAAGAACATAAAACATGTAGGGCGAGATTGAGCTTGGGGCTAGGATCAAAGGTGCAAAAGTTGGACCTAATCAATCCACTAACACCACAACTTGTGCACTAAATGTATTCACATCATGGGAGGAACTTTTCAAACAATTTGCAGCATTTTTCATTAATTTTGTAAGCCTCTGGGAATTTCTTTGATAATTAACTTTCAAATAGCATGAGGAATGTAGAGAAAATCCCATTAAAATCCTCGATTGCACACTTGAAACTAGCTGAAATCGACGAGAAAGTGTAGTCACTCTCACAAGCCTCTGTCCATGCAACTGGGATTTTTTAGTTGCTCTCATGAGCCTGTAAGGGAGCAACTGGGGCAGAGCATAGGGGAAAACCATAACCTCTCAGCTCTAAACCTCTGCCATCTATTGGGTCATCTTCTCCATCTCCTATGAAAGCCTCCAAACCTCTGACACATGTGCAAGTGAATCAAGTATGTCTCCCAAGTGTCATTACCAAATTTCCCTTGAAGTCCAATAAACAAGGTTGGAAAGAGTGCCAACAAGTCCTTTAGTCTCCAATAGTCATCTCCATAGTTTCAACACCTGCGAATAGATCTTCAAACACCTATGTAGTATCCTCATGAAGCCATCACATCACTACAAAAATTCATCCTCATAAGCATAGACATGAATACCTAATGAAGAGTTAGGTGCCACTCAACTAGTGTGCTATCAACCATCAACCATACCAATTTAGATCTATCATCCACCTGTAGCAACATCATAAACCATCATCTGACCATCATGGGTGTGCCATCATCATAAGATCAATATCATCCAACACATACCGACACACACCAACTGCTCCATCATTCTACATCATCAAGAGGTTGACATAAGTGCATGATCTCATAAGGTTGACATCAATAACAACACAATCATCTTAATGTCAACACAACTAGTTGCAACCATGCTACAATGAATGGAATCTACACATAAGCTAGGCTACAAGTGGTTGACATCAATACCAAGATGAGCTAGTTGTCATCATGAACCAATGCCAATATCAGCTAGTTGAACCATGCACACCAAAATGCCAACAATATCCCCATGGATTCCAATAATCTCCCCCTTTTGCATTGATGGAAAGCATATGCAAACTCCATACCATCATCCTCTATTTCTCCCCCTTTGACATCAATGGCAAGGGGCTAACTCCATATGAATAGGTAGCAAGAACTGAAGCAAAAATACTAGAGTAATACATATCTACATGGTTGAAATATAATGCATATCAAAGATAATCCATTCCTCCATACAAGTAGTAGTAAATATCGTATATCTCTCCACATATCAAAAGCAGCAAGCAAAAAATATACCATCATCATCTAGAGCGGCATACTAATCAACAACTACTGGAAGTAAGAAACAACATGCCAACATAAGGAAACCATAATCAACATAAATCAGCATCATCATATGATATTTACCAATATCCACATGAGGAAATCACACACAATCTCCCCCATAACTACATAGCAACAACTGCCAAAATATCTCATCACACGAGGTCAAAAACCCCAACTGTCATAACATAGCATGAGGCACATCATGAACACCTCCAAGCATATCATAATGCCAATAATATATAGTTGAAGTAATAAGAGAAAATAATGCTCCCCCTCAACACATGCCATTTCCAAGTTGTATATATACCAATTTTTGGGTTCCAATGACCGCTTATGCTACGAACAACGCTTCCTTTGACAAATAGAAGCACCATATGGACTAAGAATCCACATGACCATGAATCAATCTACATATAGATGATACATACATGTTTGTAGCAGTGATATCAAACCTCATACATGATTATTACATGACCTCATGACTCATGGTTATTATGACCCAGAAGATACTACAATACAAGTACATGGCTCCATGAGCATTTTACATATATTTTCAATGAAATACATAGCTTATATAATCATATTCTATGGACCAATGACTCAGAAAAATTATACATAATCATTATTACATCATAATTATCCCATACAAATGGCTGCAAAATAGAATCATGATACTCCTCCAAAATATGTGTATTACCATGATGAATCAACAACTATTGATTGGACTCTCAACCAATACACAATGATGAAACAATAGCAACTAGATAGTTGTAGTAATCATCATACAACAAATCATACATGGTTGGTCCATGTGACATGTCAACACAATATATATTGGTGTAATGATCGCAACTATGCATGGCTACACATCTTTTCAACCAACTGTTAGTGGAAACCAAAAGGATAAAAATAGCTGAAAAATGTGCTCTTTTTCACTCATAAAAACACATAAAAATCTATCACAAATGACTAAGTGAAAAGTAATGAAGAAAATCCTAACATCAATGTAAATCTCATACCATGCATAGCTCCCCTTGAGCTCAATATGCCTCCAAAAAATTGGTTGATCATGTTGCCCTGAATGTGCATGAGGCTAAAAAAAAAATTGTCATATACTACTACAAACTTCATCATACACTCCCCCTAAGTGATGCACCTCTCATGAATTTTGTAGTCCTCTATAAATATACATGAATTATCATGGACTGCAAGAGGGAATGATCTCCTCTAGTTGAAGAGTTGTAACTCCTTCTTCATCCATATTGGCTTGGACTTCTTCTTATCCTCTTTCATTTGCTTCTTCTATTGCTTCACTGGTTTTGTACTCGATCCTCTTTGTTTTTGTTTCTTTTGATATTTTTGACTTGAGAAATGGGGAAAAACAATCTCTTTCCATATGGCCATATCTATGGCAAATATAGCACTTCACATGGCCAAGAGGCTCCACTCTTCTTCTGCTCATGTTAGATCTAAACCTTGATTGAAACGTGTCTCTCCTCTAACGGTTATACCTGCAATCAATTTCCTTATGGACAAACAGGTGACATGAATGACAATAAACATAAAAATAATATTTATACCTTTTATCTATTCTCCTTGGCTTTTGATATTGCTGGAACATCTATTTATGTGATCTATACGTTATGTTCCAGCAATTAGCTGCAATATGCCCAAACTTCTGACAATTGTAACTTTCTACATTGTGCACAAAAGGAACAAAAGGACATTGATTCCTTTGAAAATTTACAAATATGTCACGATCATCTCTAGGAGCAAAAGGTTTTCTGAATGTAAGAGATCCTTGATATTTTATTCTCTACTTTTTTTTTTTCTACTCGATCAATTTCTAGTTCTTCTTGTTTTTCTGTTGTTAGTTCTTTTGATTACTAACTGGCTACTGAATTGCTTCTTAATTCCTTGGATCTCATTTTTGTTGCTGGTATTTTTTTTAGAGGTTTTTGGAGTTCTTCTTTGGTTTTTTTACCTACATGCAAACTATACTCACCCTTTTAAAACCCAAGACCAAATTTATCCAATGGTGATCTTTTGATCTCAAGAAAATTATCGAAGGCAACGGTACTCTTCTCCATCTTTTGTTTCTTTCTCAAGGAAACCACTTTAGCTTGTAATTTCTCAAACTCTTCTACTGTACCTTGATATTATTTCCTCATACCTTCCTCAACTTTTTAAAATTCTTCTAATTTAACTTTTAAACTTTCAATCTCTTCCTTGAGCTTGGCCTCCTTATCATCACAGATCCACAATAATTTTTCTTGAACCTTGCATGTAGATGTTAGTCTAGAAGTCTCAACTCTAAGACCTTTAATAACATTCTCATCTCCACTAATCAATTCAGTGTGATCAAAATATGAATCCTCAAAATTGTAACTCGAAAGAAATTCATTAATAGTTATATATTTGGATTCATTTTACTGCAATACCATTGGTTCTTGATCTTTTGATTTCTACACATTTTTTGTCGAACTGCTTGTACTAGGAAGATGCTATTTTTGTGGGTGAGCTTCCTTGTTTTGAAGGCCATTCCTTTTTCAAAAAAATTTCCTCTTGTTCTTCCCCATTATGAATAAAAAAAAAAATTTCTTCCAACAAACCCCATATCTACTCTCCAACGATCAAGTTGCAACTGAGAGCCTCGCTCTGACACCAATTGTTGGAAACCTTTGAACACTACTGACGGGGGGAGTGAAGCAGTAGTGTGATATATATATGATTTTTTCCATTTATTAACTTCACTTACAAAATTACATATATGTTAGTAGCAACTCATTAAACATGTGCATCACATAAGTATCACTAAAAAGCATAAGCAACAATAAAAGCAATAAACAATGTACACAATCACATCATCACACATATGACACAAGATTTATGTTGGAAACCCTTTCAAGAGAAAAACAACCCTTGTTGTTGTTTCTCTACTCTAAATTTCTATTATGTCAAGCAATTGTCTTTTATATAGCTAGCTAACTCCCATCAGCATGGAGACTTGACCTTATATATATAATGGCAACACCGATTGACTAGGAGACTCGATACTATCGATTAGATCATAATACTCTATTCTCTAGGGATCTAGGAATTGCCATATGCTGAAGGCCACCATGATCGATAATCCTCACCCAACTCTGATTGGACTATCCAAATACCATTGGATGAGAAATTGTTCCTTTCGTCGAAGCTTCAATATCACTCCTCCTCTCTCATGAAGTCATTGCTCCTTTACCACTATGCAGACATCCTTTCATCTCTTTTAAATTGGATCCAAGATGCTCTGCTCAACAAGAATTCATCTTTACATACATGCTCTCAATGGAAATATCTCATCATCAAATCAAATAAAAACTACACACAACATAGACTCTCCAATAGAAAAATTGTCGGTGCAATAAATTTGAATACAATCATATCCTCAATTCAAAATAATGTTGCATAATACAATAAAAGAACAAAAAAAATTATGGTTATGTGCCAAATTCATCATAAACTCCTATAGAAAACAAGTGTGAGAATCACCAACAAAATCTCTACCTAGCAGCATACAAAACTCTCTAATCAATCTCTACTCCAATAGATTCAATTCTGATCTCTTATGCAACATGCTTTAGATCTGCTCACTATTCAGTCATTAACACTCAATCATTGAAGCATCTATGCTATCTAATAGGTCTGAAGTATAATCTCACTACTCAGCCTTCTTTCGACTCATACACTCAACGTTTAACACCATCAACTCACAATCAACAACCAAAAATCTCACAAGGAAAGAATATAAAACATGTAGGGTGAAACTGAGCTTGGGGCTAGGATCAAAGCTGCATAAATTGGACCAAATCAATCCACTAACACCACAACTTATGCCCTAAATGCATTCACGTCATGAGAGGACCTTTTCAAACTATTTTCAACCTTTTTCACTAATTATGGAAGCCTCTAAGAATTTCTTTAATAATTAACTTTCGAACAACATGAGGAATGTGGAGAAAATCCATTGAAATGCCTCAGTTGCATGCTTGACACTGGATGAAATTGACCAGAAAGTGTTGTCGCTCTCATAAGCCTCTCTCCATGCGACTGTGACTTTTCACGCTCTCATGAGCTTATAAGGGAGCGATTGGGGCATAGCGTAGGGGAAAACATAACCTCTCAACTCTAAACCTCTGTCATTTGTTGGGTAATCTTCTCCAACTCCTATGAAAGCCTCTAAACCTTTGACACAACCTTTGGCACATCTGCAAGTGGATCAAGCATGTCTCCCAAGTGTCACTGTCAAATTGACCTTGAAGGCCAAAAAACAAGATTGGCAAGAGTGCCAACAAGTTCTCCACTCTCCAACAGTGATCTCCATAGATGCAACACCTCTGAATAGATATGAAAACACCTTTGCAGCACCCTCATCAAGCTATCACATCACTACAACAAGTCATCCTCATAAGAATAGACATGAATACCTAGTGAAGAGCTAGTTGCCAACTCAAATAGTGTTCCATCAACCATCAAATATCAACCATACCATTGTAGATCAATCATCCACATGTAGCAGCATCATCAACAAGCATGGGTGTGCTATCATCATAGGATCAATATCATCCAACACATATTGACACACACCAACTGCTCCATTATTCTACATCATCATGAGGTTGACATAAGTGCACGACCTCATAAGGTTGACATCAATAACAACATAATCATCTCAATTTCAACACAACTAGTTGCAACCATGCTACAATTAATAGCATATACAATTAATCTAGACTACAAGTGGTTAACATCAATGCCAACATGAGCTAGTTGTCATCGTGAACCAATGCCAACATCAGCTAGATGGACCATGCATACCACAATGCCAACAATATTCCCATGGATTCTAACAAAAACATCAAAGTTACATGTTACACACATGTACTAGCTAAAAAAATCAATCACAAAATGTAATCAATTGCAGTCATTGTCTAGTCACACTATATTCAAAAGAAAAATCATTGGAAACCAATTAATCCGAAATGGCTAGTTTATATGAGAATTTATCCTCAATATGGATTTGTTACTTAAACTAGGAGAACAAAATTGTAATAGTAAGCAAGTCTCTAGAAATGAAAATAATTAAAATGAAGCTTGCATTTAAATATACACTATAACCATTGAATATGACTTGATTTGAAAGGATTATGGTTTATTAACTTAATTTTTACTTCATTCATACCCTATATCATGAGATCTTTGAAAATAATCAGGATGCCCTCAGTGTTTTAGATTTAAAACAAGTCAAACATTTCATAGGGAGATCTTATTAAATATTACTATTAGATCGTGATATCTTTCAAATCCCTCAAACTGAAGATATCAATACCCACATAAATAAATCTGAGTGAAGGTTTTTATAGTCACCTAATCATACATAAGAAGGAATAATTATTACTAAGGTGGATCTTGTACAACCCCAAATATATAATAATGGAACAAGGTTTCAATGAAAAGAGTCATTTGTAGATCAATGTTAAATCCTAGTTTTCTTGAAACTCCTCTTAGACTTAGGCCTATCAAAGTACAGAAGGAAAACACGAGCTAGGATATCACTATAATTAAATATTAAAAAGAAGAATAAATGATTCAGGAGTTGATCTACATATAACTTGATTCAAATAATAATAATACAAGAGAATCTTGAATATATGAAACAATTACTTCTTAGATCTAGGCTTTAAACATCCCCAAGCCACATACAGTTCATATCTTCACATAAGAACTAAGTACTTACAAAGAATTGAAAGAATATTGAACAATTTATTATAGAATATAATGCTTGACCAATTAATATGCATACCACGGTGGTCTATTTCAAAATAAAAACACATAGTACTATCTAATAGAGGAGTAATGAGTTGGATTGGTTGGGCCCAAACCAACTAGCTCATACCCTCTTTAAAAATAAGTTAAATTATAGACCAATGAAAACAATTAACAAGATATAATAATAAAAGAAGTTGAACTTGGAATTTTCTCTTTTTATTAAGAAAATATTAGTCCTCAATACATTTTAAGCTTAGTAGTCGAACCCCAAACTGATCTGAGTGATACAAAATCCACAAGCTAATAGTGCATCGACCTACAATATTGCTAACCTACTTCCTACCATGCCTCACATTATATAGATATTTTACATTGTATATTGTAACTATAATCAAGTCATTCACTACACAAAGCAAAAAAAACCAGCTACAAGAAGCTCCTAACAATAGACTCCAGGTAAACTATCAGATGATTGTTAAGTTCTATTCCACATCATGTTGGTTTCTTTTAGAAAAATAGTTATGCACTATGAGTTCCTTGTTGAAGGCCAAGGGAGGATAGGCATGATTAGTCTTCAATCATGATCCTAGAAAATATCTGACAACCTATTTGACTTGTCAGTTGGCCCGTAGCTGTACTTTCTATCCAACATTCTACAACTTTAACCTTGGTGCAAGAATCCCGAAACATATATAGTTTATTCCTGTCAAGTACCATACTACATTTCACATGGATTAATGACTCATATAGAATAAAATACCTTAGGAATACAATAAATGAAAGCATTTTACCCCTTAGAGATTAACCTATCAACTTTTTTAAGAATAAAAAAAATCTATACTCATATTCTCAAGATTATGATAACATAAACATGGGAATGTTTAAATAAAGGTCTCTAAATTGTAAAACAGAAGGTAAAAAAGAGGGTCATATAGGTGAAAATTAGGGCATTCTCAAAGCCTGACACAAACACACTAAGAGCCCTCAATTTTATAGCACCTTGCATAGCATAAATCTTCAAAAGTGAAATCAATTAAGCACACATAAATTTCAGCCCAAAGCTCGATTATTTTATCAATCCATTAATAAAAGAATCATAGGGATCCCATACCAAGTATCATGGCCCTTGATCACTCTAGCTAGTATACATAGTATACAAATTAGGTCTTGAAATATGCTACTTCGGATTTGCAATCTACCCAAAAAATAGATAAGAACAAAAACTTAGCTTACTTGATGATGTAGCCCTTCTAGATTAGCCCTTTTAGTACACTTTTTCCTTGAAAAAAGGTAGGCCATTTTCCTCCTTAGACCACAGGGAAATACCCCTCTATCCACTAGCGGCTCACAACGTATTTTCTCCTTCAAATGCACCAACATCAATCCTTAAACAAAACTACTCACAACAAGTTTATCCTTCTAACCCACTGCATAATAATCCTTCAAAATAAACTTCATTCACAACTTTCTTTGTGAACATACTTCAAAAATAACATATAGTTCATTGTTCATAACAATTTAATGAACAAAATTCTTCTTCAACTATCTAAGACAACTCTTTGCATAGTTTTACATTGTTCTAGGTTTCGACTTCTCTCAATCAGGACACACTCTAACCCATACAAGGACTCAGATCTAGCTATGATCCTACCCTCAATCTTCAAGAAATTACCTACAACATTACGATCTACTTGTCTAGACACTTGCTTTATTGTGTCCTACCTTAACCAAGGCTTATAGGTCAATATACATCCATCCTTGAGGTTTTGAGGCTCTCTACCTACTTCATATAGACCATAGCCACCCTCAGCCTCCTTGGTTGGGCCATAGTCCATTGTCCTTAGGGTCTCCTTCCCATGGCCTTCCCTTTATGTGGCTATTTCTAACCATGATCTTCCCTAACCAACTCCTTTTGTCTACAATGAAGATCTCTTACCCACTTCGGCCTCCTCCTTGGGAAAAAGGTCCACCCTCCTTGCTAATTTTAGCTCTCCTCATCTAGGGTTGTACAAATGGATCATTTAGCTCCCTTCCTTGTTCAAGTGAATTCCATCTCACTTACACACAATGTGTGAGACATCACCTTAGGTATCCTATATTTATCCTTTTCCTCAAGTCACTTAAGAAAACTCTAGGCTTAGGGTTTAGCCATTTGACTCTTAAGAATAATTAATTAGTTTCATATGGTCATAAACCCACAATTTGGATCTAAAACCCTAGATTTGGGCATCCTTATCATAAATACCTTTTGAGATACCCAAAATTCTATCAATTATTATGTTTGGAAACACTCGCTTCAATCACTTGTGCAAGTTTAGGCCTCCAAAATAAATTTCATCGATTGGTTGCTTTCTAATAAGCATTTACAATAACAAAGTTTCATAGCTATAAATATACTTTGATAGACATTGCATCACTTAATCCATACTCTTCATTGAAGTCAACCTTCATCAAATTATACTTGACCAATGTGCACAAAAATTTTTGATGCAAAATAACATGTAAAATTAATGTTCTAAAATGTCACAGTTGGCAAAATTTATCCTATGGATCCTTTTCAAAGCAAGTGTTAAAGTGAGCTAGTAAGGTTTGCATCAATTAATTTTTCAATGCTAAAATCCATTATATCTTCTATCATGTCTTCATCCAAAATCATGTTATCAGGTTTTAATAACAATGTACTACTTGAACAAAAGAATCATGATGAAAGTATTCAATGGCATGGGCCAAATCTATGGCAATTTCCAACTGTGTTTTCAATTCCAGTTCACATGCATATTCACCATTGTTATCACTTCTACTATGATACGAATTCTTCTCCAAGTTTGTGTTAGGTGTAAATTGGAACACTAATCCTTTAAAATGGAGGTGGGAACATGAAGTTATGATTTTCACTAGATTTCAATGTTTAAACTTTGTTGAACATTACATTCTACTCTAAAAATATTTTCAACCTTGTCTTTTGCAATTGAAAAACTTTCATAGCAATAAGTGATTCATCAATCAAAGCTACCTTATAAATTACAAAAATCCTTTTTCCTAACAAGTTGGCCTTGGTAAATCCATAGTTTCTATGTGAATCCCTCAATATGGGATCCTTTTATGCTCTCACCTTTGGATAGTTTGTTGCAAGAGTCAACATTTTGTGTACACTTATTTCCTTTCCAAATGAATCTCAAAAGTAGAAAACACGGTACAAAAGCAATAGCTCCACTCATTAGAAATAATACTCTTTCATAGATGCAAAATGACTTCTTGATGTTTGAGAGATAGATAATTGGAAAGCTTGTGGTCTGAAATGGCTAGGATTTCCAATGAAGGACATGACAATTATTCTATTTGGAAAAAAAAAACTTTCAGAATTTCCTGCATGATATTATTGAAAAAAAATTACAAATATCGAAGAATTTCCAAATTCTTGAGAGTAATTGGAATTGTCCTTAACAGGGAATTGGAAGAGAGATCGAAGCTCATAATGCTGTAAAATTCTAATGTAATTTGGAATAGCTTAATAATGTATTTTAAGATAAATTCAATCAACATATCGATGAGCATGCTACTTAGAAATTTGAGAAACAAAATCTATGTGATTTTCCATTTTGAAATAATAACATTTATACAATATTCAACAAACATATATCCACTTGAAGCTAGAGAGACCAACTTAACATAAAACCTTAGATTTCATCACTCACTACTTTATCAATAAGACATAGAAAAAAACCTCAATTTCCATATCTCATTGTTTTATCAATAAGATTAACTATCAAATTGAAGTGTTGACTAGGATATAAGAACCCTTACTATAAGAAGCCAAATATCTACATAGTCAATAAGACTTATTTGAAAACATAAAAGGTTGAAAGTGTAAGGATATCTCTCAAACATGTGTGCAACAGATAGAAAATGTATAGATGCTATAGTTATAAAAATCTCCCGCATCCTAAAAAAGAATAAGATTTAACCACCTTCAAACCTTTAAACACCATCTAAAGTTGCCTCAATCCGGTAAAAGATCCAATTGATCCCAAGTGTCATAAGGGCGTCTATTTAATTCCTTGCTCATGTGGCAAACCCTATGTAGGTGAAACTAGCAGATCCTTTAACACCAGAATCCAGGAACATTCTGCTGATATTAAACATAATCAATCCAAAACATCAGCTTTAGCAGAACATTCTGATAAAACCAAGCATCAAATTTGTATTGAAAATACCCTCATCTTAGCTAGAAGTGATCACTACTTCCTGAGGAAATTCAGATATGCCATAGATATCAGCAAGCACCCTAATAACCTCAATAGAGACAATGGATGGACCATAAGTGAGAACTTGATTCCCACATTATCATCCACTCTAACCCCTCCGTAAACTCTCTCCAAACACCATAATGGTTCGTGTCTTCAACAATTTATCATTCTCTATATTTGTTAGTTTACACCAATTATTAACCTTATAATTAATATCATATCCCTAGTTCAACTAATTACTTAATCAACAAATTCTCCATTTTATCTAATAATCAACATCGTCTCACATACTAATACTCTCCTATCTCTCTTAATCATAATTTAATATAAAAATCTTTATAAAATTTAATATCACTTATCAAATTTTATTAATTAAAGAAATCCCCCTTTAGAATCACTCATCTCAACACATTAATTCATTACTCTCATCACATTACATTTTTGTTTTTATTTTATTTTATTTTATTGTAACTAATTCAAATATATATCCATTTATCATTTAACATCAATTTAAATTAATATAAATTTATATAATGTTAAACTTTAAAATCCCCACAAAATTTTAATTTAATAACTAAATTTATAATTAATTTTATTGAATTTTAAATTTAATAATTAAACTTTAATTTAATAATTAAATTTATAGTTAACTTTACAATTCTCTAGGGTTATTGTCGGCTCTTCATCTCGGGCATCTATTTATCGAACTAAGTGGTAGAACAATCTTTCATAGATCTTTCTCATCCTGATGATGAACCACCGTTGCTAGTTCGAAACGTCGATTACGAAAACAACCAAATGCAATATGATTCTGGAAACTAACTTACACAAAGATGAGGATCGCAGAAACTTGAAATCCGAGTTATAATATAACTAAAAAAATCAAAATTACTAAAAATTGTAATAAATCATAGTTTCATAATATTATTTTTCATCCATTTAACATGATTTGTAAATCAAAATTGTATATTTAAAAAATACATTGTATATAGTACAACATCTAATTCAATTAATGGTTCATTAATCTTATTTATAAGAAAATTCAAAAATCATATTTAAAATTAAAATTCACCTTTTAAAATTTTGTTGATAATTTAAACAAATTATATATTTAAACAGTAGAATTTTTGTTGATGTCTCATCAATTTAATTTATATGAAAATTAAAAAAATCCCATGGAAATGGGATTTTAACATTTACTATTGTTAATAACATAAACAAATTACTATAGTTAAAATAATAATTCATTCAGTTGTGCTCTAAATATAATACAATTAGTTTCCTATGTTTTTTTCTAAAGGGCTCTTACTTTATGGATATGAATAATGACATCATGGATGATAATAATAAATCATATCAAGATGTAAATTTTTTATCTAGTTAATAAAATGTCACCAAAACATTTAATTTTAACATTATTAATTACAAATAGATAATAAACACTAATAAAAGTTTGGTTGAACAATTTAAAATAATATTAAAAACGTAATCAAACTCCAACATAATTCATATAATCAATTCATTAAGCTAAAATATGTGTTTATAAGAAATAGATGATTTTTTCCTCCAAACCATTTCTAAGGCTCTCCAATACCATTACCCCATATTTCATTGTTGGTCATTCATTGTGTGAATCTCTTTAGAAAAGAAAACTAACTTGTAGTGAAGAAAGTAATTATATACATTGTTTTCTCCAATTTCATCTCCATTCACCTCTTTAAAAATACTTAAGTGAAATACTTCTTTCACTATGTTTGAAAACACTCGCTACACTCACTTCACTCACTTGTGCAAGTTTAGGTCACCAAAATACATTTCACTAGTTTGTTGCTTTCTAGTAACCATTTCCAATAACAAAATGTCATAGCTATAAACATCTATTTTGGTAGCCATTGTATCACTTAATCCATACTTTGTAGTGAAGTCAACCTTCATCAAATTTTCGGCCTAGCCAATGTGTACAACATTTTTTGATGCAAAAAAGTAATTAAAATTAATGTTCTAAAATGTCATACTTGGGACAATTATCCCATGGATCCTTTCAAAGAAGTGAGTTAGTAGGTGTTGCAACAATTAATTTTACAATACCAAAATCCATTATATTTCCTATCATGTCTTCATCCAATAGCACATTATTGGGTATTAAATAAAAATACACCACTTGAACAAAATAATAATGAAAAAAATATTCTATGGCATGGGCCACATCTATGGAAATGTCTACCTGTGTTTTCAATGCCAATTCACATTCATCTTGACCATTTTTTCCCCTCTATTAGGATACACATGCTTCTCCAAGCTTCTGTTAGAAATAAATTAGAATAATAATCCTTTAAAATGGAGCTCAAACATGAAGTTATTATTGATGCAGCCCAGGCCGCTCCTAGGCCACTTCTACCACGACCCTCCCAACCCATGCATATAAACCATGCACTTTAACACACGCCAGAGTGTTCACTTGAATTTTTGGAAGCTTATTTCAGGATGTTATAATCTCCTGCTTTATAACCATGCTTGTTTTTAACACACGGTGCTATCATAACCATACTCGCACAGTACTCTTCAAGAAAATCCGGGGCTTTGAGGGAACTCTTAAAAGAGTCACCCATTGGAGGACTTAAGCACACAACCTATATGTATCCCTTGTATGTATGGACATCCACGGCGCGTTCACTCTAACGATTTGGATATATATCCACGGCACATTCAATTCAATTGAAGGTTTGATTATATACCACACCGCCTTACCACCGACAAAGCTCACATCTATATCGCTGTTCTTTTTATTACTCCCGGACAGTATACAAACATACAACGTTTATATATATCATTGCTTGCTGTAATTTAAAATTGATGCACATGTACAAATCGCAATTCCGCCTACACTCTTTATCATTGTCCATTATATAAACCGGCGATCGCTCCAACCATGGCTTCTACTTCCTGTATGACGGCCTGTCGGGGTATTCAACCAACACCTCTCTGCCTTTGAAACGACGGCTCAGTGATACATATGTCACGGTTTATAATAGTTTGCTTCCAATTTCAGAACTCGTCCTCTGTCACAATACGTCTCCGTCCGGACGGTAGGCTTTGAGAACCGCATATAAGCCAAGGAACAGTTCCAAAACCCCTCTCGACGGTAATATGGTCAGCACTTTCAGTTATGAATTATCAACGATGCAACAGCCACTTAAGATTTACAAGAGTTCTTGCTATACCAAGAATATATGCGCCACAGCAAGATAACTGTGAATGAAAAGAAAGGTACCTTCAACGATTAATATACAGGATTATAGCGCATAGGAAAATAAGAGCCACCAGCACCTCATTCAAATTCAAGTTATATAACATCAATTTCTGCCACCACATGCAGAACCATATCTCAGAATTCACTAAACACAAACGTGCTCTTACAGAACTGAATTCAACATACTCTTATTTACATAAAATAAGCATTGACAACAGTTATATTCATGGCTAGATATGCAAACCCATGGCCCTTTTACAAACTGCCCGAAGGCTTCCAAGGAGAATCCTTGCTCTCTTCTCACACTCACTCCTCACACTTCCTCTTCTCACACTCACTCCTCACACTTCCTCCTTGCCTTCCATGCCTTTGAGGCTCCCTAATTTATTAAACTTAGCAAGATAAAAAAAATCCTAAAATCACTCAACTAAAGCTCATGCAATGCATACATATGGCAAAAGCATCTTTTTCATCTTTTTCCCTGTTCTAAAATAGAAAAGCTATCCTTATCACTTAAAAGTCCACATCCACTCCTTTATGCCTAAAAGCTCTCCTAGTTTTATTTATTTATTTTGAGAATATCTAATTAACTTGGAATTTAGGAAACTAATGCATGACCCTTATGTCTATTATTTACAATAATTCCCTTTTGAGCTAGATGCTCCCGCATCAATTATTCTCACCAAATTTCATTGTTGAACCTTTAGTACAACATTGCATTCTTCTCTAAAATTATTTTCAACCTTGTTTTTTGAAACTACAAAATTTTCATAGAGACGAGTGTGTCATCAATCAAAATTTCATTATCAATTACAAAATTCCTCATTCCAAACAAGTTGGCATTGGTAAATCCATCAGTTTCTATGTGAATCCCTTGATATGGGATCATTTTCTACTCTAACCTTTGGACAATACATTGCAATAATCGACATTTTGTATACATTAGGCATGTCCTCCTATCCGTAAACCAGGTCACAGCTGGGGGATTTGAACCTTGGATCTCTCAATTTTCATATATTTCACATTACTTTGATCACCAATTAAGTTGCTCACCTAGGACATAATAGTTCACTCATTAGCAATAATACTCTTTCACATATACGAAATGACTTATTGTTGTTTGAGAGATAGGTAATTGGAAAGCTTGTGGTCTAATAATATATAATAATAAAAAAAATCTTTTGGAATTTCCCCAGTGATATTATTGAAAGAAAAATTCAAATATTGATTCAACATTTCCAAATTCCTGAGAGTAATTGGAATTGTCCTTAATAGGGAGTTGCAAGAGATATCTAAGATCATAATACTGTAAATTTGTAATTGAATTTTGAATAGCCTAATAATGTGTTTTAAGATCAATTTAATGAACATGCTACTTAGAAATTTGAGAAACAAAGTCTATGTGAATTTTCATTTTGAAATAATATCATATTTATACGATATTTAACAAACCTCTATCCACTTGAAGCTATAAAGACCAACTTAAAACTAAAACCTTAGAGTTTATCACTCACTACTTTTCTAATAGGAGCATAGAAAAAAACATTAATCTCCATATCTCATTGTTTTATCAATAAGATTAACTATCAAATTGAAGTGTTGATTAACATATAAGAACCTTTACTACAAAAAGCCAGAGATCTACATGGTCAACAAGGGTTGAAAAGGTAAAGACATCTCTCAAACATGTGTGCAACAATATATGATGATAGAAAATTTATAAATAATATAGTTATAACATAACTAAAACAATTAAAATTACTAAAAACTATAATAAGTCATAATTTTATAATATTAATTTTCATGCTTTTTAGCGTGATTTGTAAATCAAAATTGTATACATAAGGAATACATTGTATATAGTATAACATCAAGTTCAATGGCTGGTTCATTAATAGAAAATTCAAAAATTATATTTAAAATGAAAAATCAACTTTGTTGAAATTTTAAACAAATTATATATAAATTTAAATTGACGAAACTATATATTTAAAAGAAAAGACTCGTTATTGATGTCTCATTAATTTTATTTATATGTAATTTAAAAAAAATCACATTTAAATGGATTTTTAATATTTATACTATTGTTAACAACATAAACAAATTGCTTATAATTAAACTTAAAATAATAATCTATTCACTTTTGCTCCAAAAATAATACAATTAATTTCCTAGGAGTAGGAGTATTGTTAACAACGTAAACAAATTGCTTATAGTTAAACTTAAAATAATAATCTATTCACTTTTGCTCCAAAGATAATACAATTAATTTCCTAGGATTTTTTGCTAGGGGTTCTTACTTTCTGGATATGAATATTGACATCATGGCTGATAATAATAAATTGCATCAAGATGTAAATTTTTCATCTAGTTAATAAAGTGTTACTAAAACATTTAATTTTTACATTAATATTAATTATAAATAGATTGTATATATTAACAAAAATTTAGTTGAACAATTAAAGATAATATTAAAAAAAGAATCAAACCCCAACATAATTCATAAAATCAATTCATTAAGCTAAAATACGTGTTTAAAAGTCATAGATGTTTTTTTTAAATAATCATAGCCTTTCAATTATAGAAAAACAAAGAGTGGAATGATTTTTTAAACAACTAAAAATATTGACATTATCAATGGATAATAAAACAAACGAGTTGAAATTTATATAGTATTGTGTTGCAAAAGCATGCACTTTTTCTTTTAACAATAGTGGCATATAAATATAAATAATAATAATAGATATTTACTTCAATAATTATAAGTTAAAAAACCAAGTGTCATTGCATGAATAATAGCAATATTGAAATATTCTGGTATTGCAATTTTCACAAACTAAAATGAAGAAGAACTATTGGCATTTGATGCATGTGCATCACTCCTTGTTGCATTTGTATTGTTAAGCAAATTAGATATGCTTTGTCTTAATCTCCTAGAAGCAACTTCATTTGCCCCCAAATCATTTCTGAGCCTCTCCAATACCAATACTACATCTCTCATAGTTGGTCGTTCATTGGGTGAATCTTTCGAACAAAGCAAAGCAACCCATGTCAAAGAAAAAATGCAATTGAATACATTATTTTCTTCAAATTCATCTCCATCCACATCCCTAAGAAGGTTGTGATCAATTACCTCCTTTACTCTGCTTGGAAAGGCTAGATTTACCCACTTGTGCAAGTTCAGGTCTCCAGAAAACATATCATTAGTTGGTCATTCCCTGGTAAGCATTTCCAATAACAAAATTCCATAGTTGTAAATATCTCCTTTGGTAGACACTATCTCACCGAATCCATACTCTGCATTCATGATAACATTCATCAAATTTTACTCTACTGGCCCATACAAAAATGTTGATGAGACATTTAGAAACGAAAAGTAAACATTTAACATTCTAAATGTCATACCTGGTGGAATATAGCCCATAGATCTTTTCAAAGAAAGTGATGAAGTAAGTGACTCGGTGGAGGTTTCATCAATTAATCTTGCAATACCAGAATTAGTTACATGCCCCAACATGTCTTCATCAATAAGAACATTATTGGGTTTTAAATCACAATGAACTACCTGCACAAAAGAATCATGATGGAGATATTCAATGGCATGGACCACATCTATTGCAATGTCCAATCATGTCTTTAGTCCTATTTCACAAGAATCTTCACCATGTTGTCATTTGTACTAGGATACAAATGCTTCTCTAGGCTTCCATTAGACATAAATTCGAACACTAAACCTTGGAAATCAAGGCTGCAATATGAGGTTATTATTTTCACCAGATTTCGATGTCGAACATTTTGCAAGACGCTACATTCTGCTTTAAAACTCTTTTCAGCCTTGTCCTTTAACAACTGGAAAACTTTTAGAGCAGGGAGTGTGCCATCAATCAAAATTCCTTTATAAACTGAACCAAAATTCCCTGTTCCCAACAAGTTGGCATCAAAAAATCCATTAGTTGCTATATGAAGCTCTTGATATGAGATCCTTTTGTGCTCCAACCTTTGCAAAATGGCTTATGAGGAATCAAAGTTTTGCATAGGCATATTTATTTTCCAAAGGAATCCCAAAAGTAAACAACATAATATAAAAGCAGCAACTCCACTCACTTGTAGTATCACTCTTTTCATAAGTGCAAAATGATGTCTTGGTGTTTGACATGTAGGAAGTTGAAATACTTGCGGTCCACAAAGGCCAGGATTTCCAATTAAGGACATGACAATCGTTCTATTTGCAAAAAACCCTCATTCTGGAATTTACCCTGTGAAATTGTTGAAAGACGAATTCAATCTTTGAAGCATTTTCAAATTCTTCAGTGTGACCAGTGGTATTATACCTGATAAGTTGTTGGAAGAGAGGTCTACGCTTGCAAGGCTTTGTAAATTTCCAAATGAATCTAGAATAGACCCTTGAAAATAATTATGAAATAAGTTCAATAATTGTAACTCATTACAACTTCTAAGTGCAGGGAGGATTGCCCTTGTTTTACAGCTCCGTGGAGAAAATTGGGTGCTGATGTTTTCGTTGAAACTTATGAATGGTCATCGGTAAAAAAAATTGGTCCATGGAGAAAATTGGTTTCCGATGTTTTCGTTAAAACTCAAAGTTTTGTGTGAATGGTTTACCATTAGACATGATTTCCCACCTCCTTCTTAGAGACAAATTATAATATTTTGATATTAAAAATAATCCAGATATTGGTTTCTCACCAATCTGTAAACCAAAAACTATTATATAATCTCCCATCACTCATTACTCTATTTGATAATAGACGTTGATTTAATTTAATAAACTAATATAATTATGATTTGATAAAACGTTATTATTTTGAAATCCTTTTGATTCCGTATTGTTAGATGATAATGACATATTGTTTATTAAGGAAGATTATGCTACCAAAGAATTCACATAACTTTTGTAAACTGCATTTCATTAATTTCGGTAATGTGAAATAGAGTTGTTTTAGAATTAAATGGTTTAAAAGTTGTTATTATATTCCACTCAATTTAATTTTTAAATATTCCCATTAAGATCTAAATAAAAATAGAGTTATTTTAGTTGTGAGTATATTAAATATAAAGAAATTAAACATATTTTTAGAGATTTAAATTATTTTGTAAAATAAAAAAAATAAAAATAAAAATTTATGTTAATTTCTTTTTCATTCATATCATTATTAATATATATAACAAGTATTATATAGTAGTTAGTATCTGTTATTAGTTTAAATATAGTTAAATGGAAATGTGTGAAAATGTTATGCTAAAATGGTGTTTTTTTTGTGAATACCATACCTCAATGGCTATAATGAAACACTTAAATCATTCATAAAAAAATAGAAATGAAAATGAAAATGTTGTGCTAAAATGGTGCTTTTTGGTGAATATAATAACTCAATTTCTTGAATTATTGAATTCAATTTCTTGTAATAACATCAATTTCTTGAATTCCTCATATACCTTGGGGGTAGGAATCATAAAAATTGTGCCTAAATAAAACAAATTCAACAAAGTTAGGAAAGAAGATCATAAAACTTAGTAACTGTATATCAATAAAACCTTCTTAATGAAATTAGTAAAGATCCGCTCACAAGATTCTAAAACTAATTCATTTTTATTAATTTAATTATATTAATTGAAATGGAAGCTTTATTGTATCATTGTTGCTTCAAGGGAAAGAAATTTATAAAAAAGAATAAATTCAAATTAAAAATTAATAAGAAAAAAATAACTATGATTAATAGAATTGGAATTGAAAATGGAGGGAAAAAAGCCATAAAAAAGGACAAAAAAAGTAGAAGTAAAATTAAAAGGTAATAAAACTATAAAAATAAAAATAAAATTATTGGAAATAGTTTTTTAATTATTTTTTCTTCTTTAAAAATTGTCATCTAAATTTGAAAATATGGAGAAAAAACTATAATTCATGAAAATATAAACTATACAAAAAGAAAATTAAAGAAAAAAAAAAAAAACGTAAAATAAAAAAAAGTAACTAATAGGATAATGGATGTTACTAAACAATGCTCATAATAAGACCTCAACCAATAACCTTACGAATAAATAAATTTAAATAATAATAATTCAATAACAAAATTTTGAATTCCCAATGTTCAGCTATGGATAAGAGAAAAAAATTGGTCAAAGACAAATTAATACACACTCAAAGATAAAATTGAATGTGTAATACCATGTTGGTGACACCAATCATAATGATGTAAATAATGATTATTTATTTATATTGAATTTGAATTATTGAATTATTGAATTTAAAAAAAACATAAAAAATAAATAACAAGTGATTTATTTTATCATTTTGTGTTTAATTTTTTTGTATGTTTCGTAAAGGAATCCATCAGCTTGACACAAGTAATACTAGTAACCTGTGTCATGATTATTTATTTATATTGATTTTGAATTGTTGAATTAAAATAAAATAAAAAAAATAACAAGTGATTTATTTTAACCTTTTGTGTTTAATGATTAACAAGTAACTACTAGTAAACCTCTAGGGGTCTACGACCTAGCCTCCTCTCCATAAACCTCCTCTCCAAAAGCTAGGTCACAAACAACGGGATTTGAACCTTGGATCTCTTAGTTTTCACATATTTCACATTACTTCAATCAACAATTAAGCTACCCCCAACAATATTTTGTGTTTATGATTAACAAGTTTAGAGAGGGATTTGAAGCTTGGATCTCTTAGTTTTCACATATTTCACATCACTTCGATCAAACAATTAAGCTACCCTTGACAACATTTTGCGTTTATGATTAACAAGTTTAGAGAGAAATTTGTGTAGCTCTCTTTAGTTTTCCAAAATTAACAATTTACAAAAATCAATGCTATTAGAAATATGGTGATATTAAGATATAGCGTGAGCATAAGCAAAGCATTCTAAGAAAGTGTTTTTCATTAGTGTAGATGATTTTTGTGAATCTCATTACTTGCTCGTTTGAGATGATTCTTTAGGATTCCAAGGATCTCACCACAAGTGATTAAATAAATTTTTGCATTAGGAACTTTGAAATTGACAACAACATATTTTTTAATTGACAATGTTAGGTGTTCATATAAAGTGTTAAAATTTGTGATAGGTATTGTGTCACCATTATGCAAGGTGTAACCATTTGCGTCACCACATTTCACAATCATTTACAAACTTCTTCAAATATCCTTCTTAAGGCATTTCCTTACCACTTTGTCCATTTTGCATTGGATCGTATGAGATACTTATCATTAATGAGGATCCCACTTGGTGAAACAATTCCTTGCAAAAGTTGCTATTGAATTTTGAGTCAATAACTTAACTTCCTTTATCTTTTTTCTAGATACTCAAATGGAGTGAGCATGTTATGTTAATCACTTTGTGACTATAAATATGATATTTTTTCTCTCTTGTGGACCACCACTCCTCTTGGAAAGATGTGTTAAGGAACCTATTGAGGAAAACCTCTAACTCAACTCAAGAGTAAACACCTTCAACCTTATCCCTCAAAGAAGGGAACTTATAAAATTAATGGAGTCTTGGTTGCAGTAGATTCTCTAATCAAGCTTTAGCTTTCCCAAAAAGGTAAATCAAATTAAGTTAAAAAATGAAAAATACATTATAACAACTTGTTTTACTATTGATCAAGAATCCAAAATGTAACGAAATACATGCGCATTATTTATTTTTCCTTCAAAGCATCGTGCATCCCATTCTTGCTAGACTTCATATATTGAAATGAACACAAAATAAATGTAGAAAATTAATTGGGTATTATTAACATGGAAAAAATGCAGTATGTTTCTCTAAGAAAAGATTTGTATCATGAACCAACTATGATCCTTTAATTATCAAATTTAATGATCCTTTAATTGTTGAATCATAAGTTAAATTGATTACCAAATTTTTTCAAGCTCACTAGCCAAAAAAGCAATTGACCAGAAAATCATCCTGATCCTCCTATATCTCTCTCCAAATCAAGAAAAACAAATAACCCATCAAATTTATCTAGAAAAAATGAAAGTTTTTTAGGGAAGAACTTTAAATGGAGGTGTTGACAGTGATGGGAATCTGTCAACCAAGGGGGTCTCACCGATGTGAAGTCCCATTTGGACCTCACATCGTTCAAAGTAGGAGCCCCATCCAGAGTATCAGCACGAGTGCCATGTATCGTTGTAGATTTGTCTTGGCTAAAAAGTTTAGCACAATAGAGTAATACACATGTATTTTCAGATCAACGAGTGACATTTCCTTGTGAAATACTCAATTGCAAAAAGTATCAAGTTCCTTATATCGAAAGGGAAGATAAAAGTGGGCCCTTTAAAGATAATTAATAGTATTAATATAGAAAAATCATATGAGAATATACATATGAATGAATCATTGATCAACCAACGAAATAGTTCGCATGGAAGCAATGATTATTAAAGAAAATACAACACACCTTCAACAAGATAAGTACCAAAGCCACCGAAATAGTTCAATTTCCTTAATACAGATGACAACAACATGCATCACAAACATTCAAAGAATAGTCTTACAATATTCATGACATATGCATGAAATCGTGTTGGCTCAACGAGCTTCTGAATTAAGTGAAAGCTCCAAGATACGTCAAGACAATCAACACAACTATCCCTATAGTGGAGCATTAGAGCTGTCACTCGTTCCTCCAAAACAACTATCTTCCTATCCAATGCTTGGTAGGAGGAGCCAAGGTCAAAATACCTTTGCATAAGTTATGAGGGTGTATATATAAAAAATTGGGTGACCATTCACCTCCTTGTGACTCTTGGACTACCCTCATGATTGTTTGACTTCTCTATGACTCTTTGACACCTTCATGACTTTTCACATTCTATGGATGACTCTCACACTTCCACTTTGCATTACATTTTGTCTTTTTCTTTTGATATTTACATCATTACATCCATAAGAGATGTGGAAAGACACATCGACACACATGACATTGTGGTGAAACTTACATAAGTCATGACTTGACAATAATAATATGGACTTCATGATATGACGGTAGTGCCAAGTTGTTCTGCTTACTACTTTGTCTTCAATAAGAGATGTATCCAATACTTCATCTTCATCTGAGATATGATTTGTTCTACATATCCACCCTCCAAAGGCTTGTGAATGAGTATGGAGTCTTCATGATGTCCTAACCTTTGATCTTTTGCTCTACTCTAGTGTTCTTTCATCTTCTCACTTGATGACCATCATATCACTTTAGCTCCTTAGTTATCTTCTAGCATGGTATCCTTCTCCTTTTCTTCCATCATCATCATATCATTATAAGATAGAGTACTTGTAACTGAAAACAACTCACGACAAGGTGAAATCAGTTTGAAAACTCTTAATCCAATATGTTTCATGAAATCATTTATTAGGGTTGGAACAAGGTGACTGATTAAGTGACTGAATTAGGGATTGCACAGTTTTAGAGGCTAAGGTTTGGGATTCATGCATGAGACTACGCAATGTTTAGTTCAGGATGGACAGGGTCAAAGGATTACATAGTTGAGGGGCTCATGAGCTCAAGGTTGGGGCTTGAGGTTTTTGGTTTCCCAATGCACATTTCTAGAAGGACTGACTCAAGGAACTGTTCAGTTGAGGAACTCAGGAGGTCAAGCTTGAGGCTTGAGCCTTGAGGTTTCCCAATGCACATTTTTAGGAGGCTAGGCTATGTGACTGCGTAGTTGAGGGCTCAAGAGCTCAAGGTTGAAGCTTGAGGCTTGAAGTTTCATAATGCGTAGTTCTGGTAGGAGAGCAAGCTGGGAGATTTTGTAGTTTAGGGGTTCTAGGGCTCAAGCTTGAGGATTTAGGTTTGAAGTTTCCCAGTGCATATTCTTGGAGAGATAATGATATCATATATTGTGTAGTTGAGCAGTTCAAGGAGTCAACCTAGATGCTTGATGCTTGACATTTTTCAATGCAAAGTTGAGGCTGAGTAGGAGGCGATGATTACACAGTTATGGAGGTCAAGGTTCAAGGATGGATATTGTGATTGAGTAGTTTGTAGTTTCGAGAGGAAAGGTAATGGATTAAGGGTTGCACCTATGCAATGAATAATTTAGGAGGGTTAAGTGAGGTCAAGTTGCCCAGGAGTGGACTTTTTGGATGAGACTAAGTATGGAATCAGTAAGACGAAAGTGAATAAGGACAAAACTTGAGCATGACCTCACACTTAGAAGAGTTGAATACATAACATTGATCACTCAGAATAAATGAACAACATACTTCCCCCAATGTGACGACATTGCGACAACTTTCCCTAAGTGTAACACTAAAGGTACACCTTGCGATGACAGTGACGAGACACGTGACAATGTATAAAACTTTGGGAATGAGTATAAAAAATGTATACATGACTAGAGGGACTCATAAAAACCAAATTTACCCTTTGAAACAAGCCAAAAATCCACTTTACATTATAAGCGACACTTCCGATGCCAAATATGATATTTTCTATATGAAGATAAAAGGGTGAATGACACTTGCAATATGTGAAAGATGATGAAAGAAACACATTCCAGAGAATAGATAACATGAAAGTGACACTAATTAAAGTGAAAGCAAACAAAAGTGACAGCTGAAAACATGAAAAAGACACTTTTGAATGCATAGGCACGAAAAAATGACATTTTGAAAAACTCACAGAACTAGAAGTACAAACACAACCAAAAGTAAGAAATCATCAGTGACAATGCACACCGACTATCGACATGAATTGAACATTGCACATGCATTATCTTGGCGGGCTATGCTAGGCATGTTCAAGTTTGCGTGAAGAAAATCGCTCATGAGCTCATTACATTCTGAGCATGTGTGAGAAGGTGACTTCGACACTTACAATCCAAGAAGGGAGCCTATATTTCACAAATTATCAACCAACCAAGAAGTGACTATGAACAACTGATCACAAGATCCGCAGTTGGCTCCAAAATTCAAGTATAGGAATATTTTTGGAGGGTGTTTGTCACAACGACAACACTTGGTGACACACTGGTAGAACTCGAACTTCTTTGTGTGGTAAATTCTTTTTCGGGGGTCTAGTTCTTCAGATAGTATTGATTCATCATTCAAATTACTTTTTCCTACCCACATACCCCATGTATAAACATAGACCCCTACATCCTTCCTCAATTGAACTCAATCATAAAACCAACTATACCACAATGTTTTGAATAAGGAGAAGGGTAATGTTACTCATGAGCTTAAGATATTCAGAGTATATTTTTTCATCTCTGGTGTTTCTCCATTGCCAGCAAGTCTGGATAGTAACCTGACAGAGTCACTTCAAGAATAGAAAAATTGCTACGCTACCAGTGAGCCTCAACAGTATCCTGATAGAGTTGCTTGCTTCACATCCCTGCGCAGGAAGCCTTTCTCTTATTTAACCCTTTATTTGTTTATTTTATAGAGGACTATGCATTGGCACTTATTCATTTCATGGGTGGAAGTGGGATCCCAAATTATTGAGAGAAGAAGAGGTTGTTCCTTCAGAGAATCATATATAAAATCTCTGATATTAGCATGCACGTTTAGATTTTCCCCTTGTCCTTATCTACTTGATCGGATCAGCGTGGAAAACACTGAAACATAAAGAATTGAGTGTAGGGAAAATTTTAGGGGCTATTTGCATGTGGGATAATTTTCCATGCTTTAAAAAAAAAAATCATGAATTTCCATTTTTTTAGAATATGATTTGCCCAAATTTTAGAGTATAAGAATATTTTACCTTACAAAACACCAACATTTTATGGATGTTATACAAAATCATTATAAATATGAATATTTTTACAAAAGTATTTCTCTCTAAAAATCCAACCCTTTAAAAATTAACATGAAAGTATATATAGAGAATTATAGTCCTAAAGAGATTGCAAGCTTTTGGGAATAAAAATATTAACACTGCACTAAAAAATAATATATAATTTGTTGCAAGCTTTCTAGAAACAAAAACAAATAAAGATTAAAAATAAAACTAAATCTAAAATGGTTGCAATGTGTCTCAAATGGTTAAAAATGGATCTAAATTCCTTTGAAATAGGAATGCCCTTTCACTTCTCCTTCGACTGGCAATGATCTTGTGCATGGGAATCTAGGATTAACCCTTTTTCACTGATATCCTACCTTAAGAACCTCTTCCATATGTTAACTGACTACCACCTCATCCACCATATTTCATGTTCTTGAATTGATCCTCGAATCTCGAATCGACCATTTAATTGTTTAAACGTATTCTTGGATATGTTAAAATAATCATCAAATGCTAATATTTTGTCAAAGAATTTGGTATTTCAACTTATGTGTTGGATTATTATGTTATTACTAGATATTTGTAAGGATCTTTAATACTCCTGAAGATTTTCACAAAATCCCTAAAAATCTAGATTTAGTCCTGAGTTGCTAATCATAAATCTATGATTATTTTTCTGCCCTACATTTAACATGCACCCTTACAAATATATGCAACTTATTTTGCTATATATTCTACAAGTCTTTAAGTAGTCTTGTATGGATACATTCCTTTATTTCTCCTACAAGAATTTGCAATTGAAGTTGTTTCCTATAGAAAACTTGAGGAATTTTTCACATAACCCTATAATCCATATCATATAATTTGGTTTGATATATAACCAAATTTCATGTAGACCACCAAGGGAACAACCATGATTTTCCAAGTTTTGTATTCTAATGCTGCTTCAAAAATGTTTCATTGTAATTTTTAGTATCATTTCTGTAGGTGATGATCTTCTCATTAAACAAATTTTATCTGTAATTACCTAACTCTAATATTTATTGGATTTGAAGATAAAAACATGGCTTTGCAATCTTGTTAATTCTCTAAACAAAAAGGGCATTCCTTTCTGATTATTGGTCATTATAATTCACTTCTAAAGATATATCCACTTTATCGCCATAGAACTCCCAATTTGATATCCAGCACACCTATAAACATGCTCATTATTTTCATTAGCAAGAAGAAATGAAGGATTCAATATTGTGCAACAAATTTTGCATCATTGAATTCAAGTAAATGTCATTTCAAGTCAAAAACTATCAAGAATCACGCATCAATGGTAAATTATTCCTTGACCCTTGAGTGTGATCTTCTTTCGAGATTTTGAACCCATCCATGTGCATCTTAGAATGTTGGCATTATTTCATCTCCTTTGTACTCTTTTTCCAAATTAACAAAAGGGTTGTTGGCCTTTTTGTGCCAAATGTATGGCAGCCGTATCTCTATTTTGAATTCCAAGTGGTCGTATATGACCTTGATATGCCATCCTTCCCACCATGAAATGTGTTCCACCTCAGAGGAAAAATATGATTTGTGATCATTAAATATATTTGATAAAACAATGCAATCCATTAACATAGAAGTTACACATATAAATCCTCTCATAAACTTGTAACTTTCTTATATGAAACCTTAACCATTTTGTTTCCTTCCTAAACAATATTTAGCCTCCATCTATAGCCACAAAAACTGAAATTTTTATGTTGTTATTCTCTTTTTGTATCAATTTTTTGATCTAGCATTCTGATTGTATTTGATAGTCATTGAAATGAAATTTTCTTGAAATCCAAGAACACAATACCATAAAAAACAAAGTCAAATCTCCAAATATATTTTCTTCTTATTATATTGACTATTTAATAGATAGATTGTCTTCCACCTTTATGCATTCCTAGATTCCACTTTGACATTGAGTATCCAAAACTTTCCCAATTCTTGCACTTTGGCCTTGTCTATGAAGGGTTTTACAAATCATCTTTGGTTAGGTGTCCCACCAAGCCAAATCTAAGAGAGTTATTTTTAAAAGACAACTTTGCAAAAAAATTTGAAAGGAACACATTTTCCATTAAGCTAGGTGAAGTGAGATGATTTCATGTTTTTCCTAATGCTTCATATATGTTGCAACAACTTATTCTGCCAGATTTCCTCATATCTAGACCTAGGTACTTTCACATTAATTTTGAACATGAAATGAACTTCACAATGACAATTGCATCTTGAATATGGTGCCTTAAACTATTAATATTTTCAGTTATAATATGCTTTTCTTCCTCTTACAAAATGCATCTTAATTTGATATTCTCTTAGATTGTTGTATCACTTTGTCTCAAAATTAGAGAATGCTTGTCAATAGTTTGTAGGAAAACCTTTTCTCCCTGATTGCTCCACCAACTTGGCACAAATTCGTCACTTTTTTTCCTCTTGTACATGTAATCACATGATAAGATGCTTCTTGCTTTAGCTTCATCTTTCCCATTTTTAATCTCCTTAGATTCTATTCAAAAATTTATTAATCTTAAAAGAAATGCTCTATTTATTGGATCTAGTCCATCAAATTTTCTAATTTAGTGATCATTAACCCACAAAATTATGCATTACCAAATTTCATTTACCTATTGGTGAAGGTGTTGTTTCTTGTAGCCATTGTGTCATCACTATGGTGATCTCGATGTCATAAATGCATGGTATGCTATGACAAACACTAATACACTTCTTTCCCAAATAATTCAAACCTTGTAGGAGTTGACAACATCAAAATGTGTTTTGAAGAAAACCATAAGGGGATTGCGGGGAGGGGTAGGGGATCTATTTGGTAAGTGGTTTTTTGTCGAGGGATTGTGAATTTCTCTAGATTGAGCCATGAAATTTGTTTTTGAAAAAACAACTTATTTCAGACCCACCCACCTTTCATTATATGTCGAACCACCTAGGGGGTCTGCAAATAAATCACCTCCATTGATTTGTAGGTGCAACTAATTTATGATCCCTAGCATTGCAACAAGAATGTTGCAACTCCCAAGGCTACCGACTTAAATTATCAACCCAGTCTTCGTACAAACTTAAGAGGTGTCGGAACTATATGTGCAGCATAAATGTGTCCTTCTTTCATTGATTTGATGTAATTGAGTGAACTTCATGAAATCAAAGCCTAAACTAATTGCAGAAATGGAAATGTTACTTTGCAAAGAAATTAATCCTAGGCAATAACAACAATTTGTAATTGAAATCCTAAGAGCATGAATTCAAATAAGTAGGCATAATCTACTTTGCATGTCCTAATTGGTTTTTATTATTCCTCAATCATGGATATAAAGCCTAGGGGTCACAATTCAAGCCTAAGAGAAAAAAACCAAGCTTTTGGAACAAATCTGGTCAACTTTATACATGCTACATGAGTGCTACAAGCAAAACATAATTACTACATGAGGAGATAATTAACCGAATGACCAAGTAAATCAAATGAAAATGGGATGTGATTTATTTCTTTTTATTAATTAGGATGTCTTAGTACTCCATTCCAAGTCAAATCACTCCAAAATACCCATGTTAGCATGTGCTAAAAAATTGCAGAAAATTACTAGTCGAATAACTAGAAATTCAAGAACTAGTGAGCTAGTTAACCTATCAAATGCCTAACCTAATCATGTGAAAATGAATTGGGGTAGATTTTTTATTAACTTGAAATTTTTTATGACCTAATACAAGTGGAGTAAACTCAAATGAATCTCATTTACATGTTCTAAAAAATAGTAGAAAACTACTAGTTTTTGTTATAAGGGACTTCCATAAATTCTAGTTTTGTGAACTAGTAAACCAATCCAAGTAGCTCAATGATGAATATGACTTTTAAAATATATTATAAGGATTAATTATGCTTTTGGCCCTATAAATAAACTGGAAAAAATCTCACTTCAATCACTTAACCCAATCCTACAGCAAAAGAAGCATCAATACTAAATTCAAAAATAGGAAAACAAGAACAAGAGATGCATGTGAATAAGAAGTGAAAAGAAGAAAGACAAATTTTACAAAAGGGATCTAAGGCTCCTAGGATGGAAAAGCCCAAGGATAATAAATTTACTATGAAGGATACCAAGATTTTGAAGCTAACAATGGCACCAAACTTCATTATTTGAATCAGTCCAAGTACATCTTTGCTAGAAATGAAAGTGGAGCTGCAAAAATACAAGTTTTCTCCACAAGAAGACTAAAAAATACATTCCTCTAGAGGAAAATTCGAATTGGTACTTATAAAAAAATATGACTAAGAATTTTCCTTGAAAGGAGGAAGCTTTCCTCTCCCAAATCTCTCAAATAGTGGATCTTGTTCTCAACACTAGGAATCTGCATTAAATGTCAGGGAACACATCCCTATATTTTCTCAATCAGTGGAGCTTGAGAATTTGTTAATAATTTCATGATATTTTTTTCATTTATTATCCAATCTTGATCGATATTGTAGTAGGGAGAAATTCCCTATATTATCTCCTCCTGCAAATCTTCATAATCTGCCTAATATTCTCACGATATACTATAAAAATAAATAATATTAGGCACAAATATGCAATTTTCTCTAAACCTTCCTAATGAACATATTAAAGTTAAAATATGCAATCTAATGCAAAAACAGAGGTTTAATGTGCTAAAGGATGGTCAAATGGGCCTTAATTTAATTCTAATTTAGAGGCTCATCATACCCCCTGCTAAAAATATTTATCATCCTCTAAGCAACTTAGTGACCTAAATGGCCCTGGTGGCCTCCTTAATATCCCAAGCTACCTCAGAAGGAATTTTGGCACGTATTATCTTGCTCCATCCGCTTCCTCTTCTTCTCCAGCTCTTTTTTCTGTAAATCCATCATTTCCTCCAAGTTTTAATTAGGCTTGTGCTTATGTATTAAGAAAAGTCTCCTTGTTAATGTTTACAATGTTTGCCCATGATATAAGTTTTCAAACATTCTCCATAATATATGTATTAGCATCCTTGAACATTTCATGGAATCTATCTAATTGAAACTACTCCCCATGATTGTCACTGTGATTTTTCAAAGTTTGGCAAACCAATACTCCCAATATGTTACAAGGGTAAAAGAGCAGTTTTATCCATATTGGTTAGAAGAAGGAAAACTTTAGACTCTACTAAAAAACAATTCTATTTCCTTTCTTATCTTGCTTAAATCAAAAGAAACATTCTCATTCATTTTTTTTCTCTATTCTCAAACTGTTATCATAATTTTGGTTTAAGGAATGAGAGGTTTTTCATGTTTCTTTTCCACGAATGGTAGAGAAAAATGTGTACTTAACCTTCTCTTAGATGTCGCTCTTCAAATATATGGTTTTAGGCTTTTTGTGGCTCTTTAGAATTCCTTGCAGCACTTTGTCTTATCCTGTAGAAAATCTATTTCTCCTGTAGCACAAAGTCTGTCTCTATTGTAGCATGCATGTTTCTCATGTAACAACCATGTTTCTCCTGTAGCAACTATGCTCGATCCTATGACACCTACTATAACACCCTCCTCCCTCATCTACCTAAGTAACTGACCAACTGGGGTAAATATGTGAGGAGAGGCTACCATGATGGGATTCAACCTCCTAGGTGACATTAAGGAAGTGGAATCTATGGAAACACAACATAAAGACCTTCCACATCAACAATATAACTCCCAATAGTCATCCCAACCACTCAGATAACTAGCTCCTGAGACCAACTGAAGTTTTAGACCATTAAACCCTAGAAGCTCCATTGACATGGGCATGCATGCATCCATGAGGCTTTAGATGCTCCCACAACATGTTATGCCAACATCTAGGGAATTTTTTGGCCAGTGTTGTGCCTGTGTCCCCAGGAGTTGATCCATTTTTTCTAGCCCAGAGCCCAGGTCACTGCCCAAAATTAAATGACACCATCAAAATAGAAAGATAACAATGGAATGATGATACAAATGCAATTACCTGAACAAACCTTTGACTAGACCCCTACTAGCCATGACAAACATTTCGTCAAACATGTCACAAATATGTAATCTATAGGTGTAAACAACAGATCTGAGCATAGGGGTCTCATACTTATCTGAGAATCACTAAGAAACATTGTTCCCTTATATCATTAGTTGCATTTTCATTTATTAGGTCATAGATACATTGCTCATTCATTTACAAATCAAAGCATG
The DNA here is from genome assembly GCA_031772625.1 of Pinus tabuliformis. NCBI lineage: Eukaryota > Viridiplantae > Streptophyta > Pinopsida > Pinales > Pinaceae > Pinus > Pinus tabuliformis. Next base: position 1,717,370,440 of record CM062817.1, on the reverse strand, counting down.
AGGAGAGTCATACATCATCACTGTCATAATATATGCTTATAACCAACATAATAACAACATAAATATAAAGGATACGTCAGTCATAGATTCCACATATAAACCAATATAATACTCCTGAATTAATAAGGAGAAATAACCTCATATTAATGATGCAAAATCCAACCCGGGATGGGACTAAATTAGGGGAATTTTGAGGTATAAAATGGGCCTCCTAAGGAAATTATAAAATAATATTGTAAATAATAAAATAATATTATATTACATCATAAAATTTTCGAAGGAAAAAAGAAAAAACTATTTTTTCAACTCATATTTTCAACTTATCTTCCTATGCATTTACTCAAATTTCAAGCAAAATCATCCATTAGATGCAGAATTTGATTCCTCATCCAAGGAGTACCCATGTTGCATACTTTTTATGGAGAATTCTACATGAAAAAAAAGGAATACATGAATCATTGTCACACCTGGAAAAACCCATGCCATAATAGCGAAAGAACCACATGCAATAACATGCATGCCAAATCTAGCAAGGAAAACACACATGCAAATTGATGTCTACAAAGAATATTGTTGTAGTTACTTGATATTTCCCTTCCTTTCTTGCTCCCTTCTTCCTCTTGCCTTCTTTTTCATTCTTGATCCAATGCCCAAGTGCTCCAAGCAAGCTCTAAGTGTCCAAGAGTGAGAGAGAGAGAATAATGAGAGAGTTCCAAAACTCAATTAAAAAAAGTCTGGAGAAAAGTTTCTCAATTGATCCTCAAAAGCCTTTTTATCAATGGGGCCTCTATTTACTTCATTTTCCATTATTTTCCTTCCATTTCCTCTTCACATGCAACTTGTGACCTTTCACCTTCCTTTTCTCTAAATGCCTTTATTTTCATAGATAAAATGCAAATTAATGCCTCTTGCATTTCCAAAGCCTTTGTCATTGCCTTTGCCAATTTCCTTAGCTATAATAAATCGAATGAACACCCACTAGGATGTTTTGTCCACCATTAATCTTGGAATACGTGTCCCATGACCATGGTCTTATATATTTTTACATGAATTTTTAACCAGGGTTGTTACAGAACCCTCCCCCTTAGGGGAACACCGTCCTCGGTGTTCAATGACACCTATAACCAACAAGATTGTTGAAAACAAAAAATACTACCCATAGAGATTTATAACATAGCTCGTTGCAGTATTTATAATAACCACTATTCAAACATGAAAATCATACCATTTACTAGAGCTTTATAGCACAACTCATTACGGTATTTACAATAACAACCACATATACTTAATCACATTTTCTTCAACCAGCAAATAACCATACTAGATGTGGAGCTTTATAAGTCCAACTCAATACAATATTTATATTAATACACACATATACACATATGCACATTTTCTCAACCAGGAAATAAAAGGATACGATGCCCGTATCAATCAACAAGGGAGTCTAGAGGCTCACACCTCCACCCTCAAATGTAGTACCAAAATTCACCTCCTTCCCAAGAATTCGAGAATCCATTGTCAAAGTCAAAGTTGTATCAATGTATAGTGATACAATCCTGCGCCACTTGTCCTCTCAGTGAGCAGTTATTGACTCATTGTTCCAGAGCACACTCCCAATGTGTATTTAATTCCATCTAGCAATTCTAATGACCAAAACAAATTCATCCCTAGCCTTCCCTTCTTTGCTACATAGTCCCTTGGGAAATTCATTCACCCCCTTCCAAGCAGTCACACACCATCCAAGTTCCACTGGCACCCCAATCCTGGGTAGTCCATCCCTCTACAAGGTTTCCTTGCATCAGAAGATACAAAAACCAAGGCATATCCCTACCTTAAAACCATCATACTGGTCATAGCATGCTCATGGAAATCAATGGCCACTATTGGGTACGAGTGTCCCACAATGGCCCTACTCCTGAAGTGTTTTACCAACATATTGTTTCATGTTCCAATTCCTTTCGTTGATGCTGTTAGCACTCTAGGAAACTCTCCTAGGTTGTAAATCGGAGATGCCTAGTAACATATAATTCTAAATATTGTTACAGGAAATATTGGAAGGGATGATGGTTTGGTTCAAGCCAGATAACCACTTCAACTATGTTTACACTCCAAACATGCATGAACACCCTCAGCCTACAAGGCTTTAGACCACCACTATTCAATAATTGCAAATTAAGTGAATGAATGGAGAATACTAACCACACCGGCAGATGCATACATAACATATGATGGCCAGCTGCAGCCAGTAAAAGAAGCTTGCAGATCTAATCTATCAACGCAAAGACAAGATGACAATTTTCTAGCATTAGATACAGAGGAAACATGGATGACTTATTCAAATGCAAACCTAATCTACCAATTCTGAGATAAGATGATAGTTATTAGGCATTAGACATATGGAGAACATGAATAAGCCTGACCAGGTCCAAGTTCAGAATAGAAAGGAAATGGACATTGAACATGTAACAACAAAAGAAGCTTTTATTACTAAAAATGAAGATGAGACGCTGCAAAGGATAGAGTGTCTACAGTCTCCAGAAATTGAACCACACAATAATCGCTAACCCTGATTACATCTTGCCTTTGGCTATTTATAGTTTACTTTTACAGTGATCCTTAGCCATTTTAGGGTTGGAGAGGTCTTAATTGACCACCTACTAGCATTAACTGTCTGATTGTGTTTCAGGACGCAATTTCATTTTATCACGAAAACATTTAACTCATTCTGGTATTGTGGCTTAATTATGGCAGTGGAGCTCCATGACTGTTTAATTCTGTTTTCCAGATCGTGTTGTGTCCTTCTTCTTTTGGCCATGCCTTTCTATTAATTTGGTTCAGCGGTCTGATTGTCATGGGGCTGACAGGGTCGGTCACCTTCTTCTTCGGAAAATAGATAGGGAGTGGAGTATGAGGTGCATGGGTGGATGGACATGCCAAATCGGATGGACAGGGAGGTGATAGAGAGGGGAAGGACAATTAGGAGCATTCATGAACAAGGGTCATCAGATCAAGGGAATGCACTGTGGAGATCATGAGTAGGAAGATTTAAGGCTGTGATGGGGGTGAAACATGTCCAAACCGTTAGATCTCGAGTGAGTAGATTAGATGGCTATCGGGCGGTGAAGATGCGCGAACGATAATGCCCAAGGGCGGTTTTGTTTGGGCGGTTATGGTTTCTGTAGGGAGGGCATCAAGCGGTAAGTGCTAAATGGTGGAGTATGCCTGATTCCATTAAGTGGACGACACATCACAACGAAGGAGAGAGAAATACCACCCTTATCAGACGGGTATTCTCCTTGCTAATTTCGCGTGTGATATGAGTGAGGGCCATTAGATCTTGTAGGGGTGATCCAACGGTGGGGAATGATCGGGAAAATTTCAACACGGGTGAGACGAGGGCCATGGGGTCAGCGGGGAAAAGTCAACAGCAGAGGGATGTGGTGGTATGATGTGTCTTTGGGGAAATGTGTAGATGGCGCGAATGGGTAGAGAAGTAGGGTTTTCGGGCTTTTTGAGTTTATTTACTTAGGCTAAGGTCGAAAAGGGTTTCATAGGGATGTGAGGGTCAGGTTAGGAAATGAGCAGAACGGAAAGTAGGTGAAAGGATGGGAAAAGTGGGGTGATGGCCTGTGTGGGGCCCTCTCTGACACATAACAGCAGATCATCCTCCACCTTTTGCCTCCAATATGGCAGCACTGCACTTCAAAGCTAACAGACATTACTAGTTCTTGTAGTCAGTTTCAACCATCCAACCAAGCTTTTTCATGCTTCAATCTTGTTCCAAGCACATCACTTCCATTAGATTCAAAATAAATTGAAATAAATTCAAATCGTACCAAATTGGTGGCCCATCAATAAGGTAAACTTGCAATTATTTTTGCTTCCTATCACAACAAGTCAAACTGGAATCTTTGACCAAATCATCGTGCATAAACATATCACATCAGATTAGCTCAAAACACAACCATCATATATCACATGTAACCATCATAAACTAGAATTGTAGATCACATGTAATCATCATAGACCATAATCATAAATCACAAACATAACAAAATTGAAATAAAATATTCATACTTATCCTTTAATCAATCCTTACATTCTACTTTTGTCCTTATTTTGTATTCACACCGGATCGTTTGCCACACTCGACAAACACCCATTGCCTTCTCTTAAACCATGTGCACATACACATGGTGTGCATCACACAGATACAACAACACATGACATACAACACCATGTAATACATGCACCTACATCTAACATACCACACATACACCTACACCCAGTGTAAAAAGCAACACACACATACACCTACACCCGATGTACAACACAATACATATATGTACACTGAGTACAACACCACAAATACACATGTTGCGATACCACGATTACACAACGCACATACATAGTACCACATGGCTGCAACACAACATTTATGACATGCGCACAACAACACATGTACACCAGTACCATATGTACAACATGTACACAGTATCACATGTACACATCACCACCTACACAACGTGTACATAACATCACATGTACACGACACGACTTTCACAATGTGTGCATAGCGCCACATGTACATCACACCACCTATACAACGTGTACACAATACCACATGTACACAACACCACATGCATGGCATGTACACGAAATCACATGTACACGACACCCCATGTACACAACACCACATGCATGACATGAACACAACACCACCTGCACATGGCACCACATGTACAACATGTACACAGCAACACCTGCACACAACACCACATGTGCATTCATGCACATAACACCATATGTACATAGTACCATATGTACAACATCCACACAACACCATATGTACATAGTGTTGCATATACAACATGTACATAATGCCATCTGTACACAACTCTATATATGTAATATACACACACCACTATTTGTACCACCATGTACATAACATTTCATAATATAATCACATAATATCAACTCATAACCACATGATACTGACCTCATAGATTTGTGAGAACTACTCTTCCCACTTGATTCCTCATGAACTGAGAATCTCTTCATGTCATTCACCTGCATAAGAAAGCATTCCTCCACAAGAATGATTTCTAACAACCTTGTCAAACAGTAACATATATAGATAAATATATATTCGTATAAATAATATCATTAAGCCATTATGATCTTGTTAAACAATGACATACATACATACATATATACGTATAAACATTAGCGTAAAAACAATCATGATCCATGATTACCATGTCAGACATGACATACATACATACATACATGTATACATATATAGACATCAGCAGAATCATGATCACAACATAATTACAAGATATCATAAGGTCAAGGTTAAGAGAACTCATTTTATCTATGCATCACATGGTTCCCAACATAGCTAAGGCATTTGATGCCTCATATCCATTTACATCACCTTTCTTGTTACGTTTCTCATAGTTTTCTTATCAGTGTCCATTTACCTCAATGGACCCAACCAATCTGACTAGTTTTCATATGATTTCTTTCAGCTACCCTTATACATGCATTAAGATTCATCCAGGTCTTACATCACCTATTGGATACCACACAAATCTTCCCGAACTGCATTAACTTTCCTCTTTCCCAAACCAATTCACAAGACTCAAAACATAAAAGGAAAAAAAATAAACAAACAAGAAAAATATCATGAAAATTAATAACAATATGACACCGCAAACAAAGTGGTATGGCCATACACTAACATAAACAAAGACGCAATCAAGCACAACAAATCACAAAAGATCAAAAGAAAAAGACTAGCAACAAACACCATGACTCAATCTCCATGGCTCCTAAAGCGTCCAAGGGAAAGCCTAAGCTGAACCTTCTTCATGACTTCATGGTAGTCTCTTTTTCCATGAAATCCCTTGTATCATACTTCCATAACACATTGATCTGATATATGATCTTAGACAATTATTAAGGTATTACAGACTCATGTGCATGGATATTCCTATGTTACTTTGTGCAATGGATCGATAAGATTGCGAAATACATAGACAATGAAGCAGTTAAAGAACACAATAAACAACACACATAAACACAACAAGTTTAATAAGGAGTTCACCCAACACTCTTGGGCTATGTCTCCTGGTCCAGCCTTCAGTGGTGACCCGTCTATTTTGTCTTCAAAAACAGATTTTTACAAAAGTATGAGCTCAATTTGAGTCTCAACACACAACAGATACAATAGCAAGAGTTTTGCTTGAATCCCTCAAGCCTCTCTGAGTACACATACTCTCTCTATCACTCTCTATCTTTGTCTTTGCTCTATCTCAGCACTGCCCACATCTGTTTTCTCTTTATTTGTGGCTTTAAAGCCAATTGGCGCTGTCTGTTCATTTCTCCTTCTCAGGATCTTTGGCTTCCTAACCTCTGTATGCTCAAATACCCCCTCTGAGCATTAGCAATCATTGCTAAATGCTTTCAAGGAAGGTGGCCACTTGTTCTGTAATGGAATGGGTCATCGGGCCTTTGAAATCCTTCAAAATCGCCATTCTTTGTTTACACAGAGAAATACGTTCAAACATAGGAAAATTCTGCCAAACACTATTTATCGGACTTCAAATATCCATAAGTCTTCCTTATACTCCTATTACGTCCACCTGTATACCAACATCACATCTCCACCATTGATCTGGGAGATCGAGATCCAACGGCTGTGGTTCATTTCGGGTGGCCCTTTCATACGGGGGTTGACCACCCAATAAGGGTGGTTTTCTCTCTCCTTAGCCTGGACATGTGGTAGCCATTCTATGGGATTAGGCGGAGCCCGACCCAAACCATTTACCACCTCTAGTCCTCTCAAAATCCTGCCTGTTTTGTGATTTCCCTTTTGTATTAAAAAATACATTAAAACATGAAATCCCGCTCATGTCAAACTTGAAATACTATTCAACAACATTAATAAACCCTTTCGGGTCTGTAATATCGCATTGAGTGCATTTCCTTTGTAATCCATTCATTTGGCACAAATGCGAATACAAAGGAAATTGCTGATTTTCGGATTTCAAAATATATAGAATATCGTCTATAATCTTATCAAGTCCGGGTATCGCAAGTTATGTTTATATCGGCCCCGTTCCTCTGTAATCGCCGATTGTGATATCGTGATTCAACTTGGGCTGTCGATCTACATGCTTGATCGATGGTCCTCATTGACCCCGCTGATCGCATTCACATACACCATGTGGTCTCCACCGATAGCCTCCCTTTGCCACCACCGATTGCGATTTGTCGATCGGATCTAGACCGTTGATTGGCTAGATCCGACGACTCTGATTCAAAGTTGCTTTGACCACCGATAAGTCTATTTTTCAATGTTTTCTCTATTTTTTTGCCTCCCGATAGTGTTATCTGCCTTCTTTAAAGGTTTTTCTTAGGCAACAGTGTTGAATGTTTAGAAGAATTTGAAGACTTAGAGGGTTTTCTAGGATCCATTTGGATCACACCTTCTCACTGAAAAGGATTTTGGACCACCAAAAGTTGGTTTTTAAGCATCAATCAAGTGAGGTTACAACTTCCTCACTTGTTCAATCTCTATCCATCTTGCACTACTTGGTTTTGAACCTTTGAGTCCGATTTTGAGGTGCTCAACATCCCCTTTGCACGTGGTTCTCACCTTCCTGTCCAGAACTGTATCTTCTTGAAATTCATTGCGATATTCAGGCAACGAATCATCAATAGAAGGAAACTAACTTTTCTCTTCAGGATCTTCAATCAATGAAGGTTCATATAGTCTCAAGTTTTCTACATTAATGACTGAATAGATGTGCATGTAAGCTAGCAAATCAAGGTGAAAAGCATTCTCACCAATTTTCTCAAGTATCTTGAAAGGCCCATACCTTATTGGCTTCAGTTTCTTACCTTCACCTTGCATTTTGTCTTTGCTGATGTACAGCCAGACTTGATCACCAACTTGGAGGCTATGCTCAATTCGATGCTTATCATGCCTTGCCTTGTACTTGGCTTGGCCCTTTTCCAGTTGTTCCTACACTGCCTGGTGAATTTCTTGGATATGTTCAATGAACTTGGTTGCTTTTTCCACATCATTGTGTCCATCAACTACTATGTCTTTACGAAAGACAAAATCCAAGGGAGACCTTGGTGTAAAACCAAAACAAGTCTCGAAAGGAGATCTTTGTGTAGAAGAATGTTTATCATGGTTGTAAGCATGTTGCACATAATAGAAATATTCATCCCAAAGTTTGGGATGCTTGCTGCAATATCCTCTGAGCAACTGGATCACTATCCTGTTGACCACCTCTATTTGGCCATCTGTTTTTGGATGAAATGTTGTGCTATTTCTCAATCTGGTGTCCATCAACTCCCATAGACTAGACCAAAACTTCCGGACAAATCGAGAATCTCGATCAGATACAATAAAAATGGGGAACCCAAAATGAACCCATACATGTTGAAAGAACAACTTTGTTATTTGTTCAGTTGTAATCTGCTTGTTACAAGGTATTAAAATACACATTTTGTTGAACCTGTCCACAATAACATATAAATAGTCATGACCTTTTCTAGACTTTGGCAATCCCCCAACAAAGTCCATGGTAACACTTTCCCAAGGATGAGAAGGACCTAGAAGTGGAGTGTACAAGCCTAGTTTTCTATTGCTGGGCTTGCTTCTAGCACACATGGTACACCCTTTAATATATCTAGAAACTGTTTCATGCATTCTTGGCCAATAACAGGACCTTTGCAGCTGTGCAACTGTTTTACTTACACCAAAATGACCTAATATTAGAGAAGTGTGTGCTTCTCAGACTATATTAACTCTTTCAGTTTGAGGAATGCATAACTTTCGCAAATTATACAAGAGTTGGTCCTTAACATGATAATCCAATTCTTCTACTTGTTTGCCATAACCTAAAGTTGCATATACATCCTTAAAATCTACATCTTGAGCATATTGTTCAATGTAGCTTTCATGCAATACTGAGTTATGCTTAAGTATAGTAGATGCATTTATGATTGGTCTGGATAACACATCTGCAACCTTATTGTGTATGCCTTCCTTATATTTGATGACAACATGAAACTATTGTAGAAAACCCATCCACCTATAGTGTCTTGATTGCTACAATTTAGTTTGTTAGTGCAAATATTGAAGTGGTTGATGATCAATATGTATAAATGTTTCTTTTCCCATTAGGTAATGTTTCCACTTTTTCACACTCTGTACTAATGCATACAATTCTTTATCATATGTGAGATAATTAACTACTGCAGACTTAAATGTCTCAGAATGATAACATATGGGTTTACCATGTTGCATCAACACTACTCCCATGGCATAGTCACTGGCATCTATTTCAATCTCAAATGGTCTTTGAAGATCTAGCAATGCTAGTATTGGTGTTGTACTAATCTTTTCTTTCAAGGTGACGAAGGCTTTATATTGTTTGCCTCCCCACTGAAACACCTCGTTTAATCCTGTTAAAGCATGTAAGGGAGTTGCAATCAAGGAAAAGTTAGCAATAAACTTTCTCCAATATTGTGCTGCTCCTAGGAAGCTCCTAACTTCTGTAGCAGATTTGGGTTTAGGCCAGTGCAAAATGAATTCAACCTTAGAGGGATCTATCTTCAATTCAACACCCCCTACAATCTGACCCAAATAATTCAAAGATGTTTTGCCAAATTCACATTTTGATAACTTGACATAGAGATTTTCTCTTTTCAAAACATCTAGAGTCTGCTTTACATGCTTCAAATGTTCTTCCCATGTTTTACTGAAAACAAGAATGTCATCTAAATATACAATTACAAAATCATCAATAAAATGCCTGAGTACATCATTCATAACTCTCATGAAAGTGGCAGGAGGATTAGTTAAGCCAAAAGGCTTAACCAACCATTCATACAACCCTTGTTTTGTTTTGAAAGCAGATTTCCATGCATCGTGTTTTGCAACTTCAACCTGATGGTGGCCACTATGCAAGTCCGACTTGGAAAAGTAAACAACTTCTTTCAACCGATCCAATAGATCATCTATGCAAGGAAGAGGATAACAACTCTTGATCGTTATTTTATTTAGTGCTTTGTAATCAATGCACATCCTCCACGAACCATCTTTCTTTCTCACGAACACGATTGGAGATCTGCATGGTAATGTGCTTGGCCTTATGAAACCTTTGTTGAGCAACTCATGTACCTGCTTCTTGATCTCTGCATTCTCTAAAGTAGATAACCTGTACATTCCGATTTAGGCAATGGAGCATCCTGTTGCAAATGAATATCATGTACTATTCCGCTTTTGGGTGGCATACCTTTAAGTTATTGAAATAGGATATCATATTCTGAAACAACTTTTTCTAAGTTAGCTTTTGGTTTAGCATCATAGCCTTCAAATACATTGGTTTTATCAAGGTTCTTTTCCTTTACAACCATTAGTAAAAATTACTTGCATGAATTTACAATTCTTTTCATCTACCCTGAGTTAATGAGAGTGTAGTTACTTTTGAGATGATTAGCTCTTACAATATATTCTATTCCATCTTTTGTGAGTTGATACTTATTTTCAGCTCTATAGAAAATGGCCTTTCTATCATACAAGTAAGGACTCCCTAAAACAATACCACATATATCCAAGGGAACTATATCTAACTCAACCTCATCTACAAAATTTAACCCAAAAGCAAACCTAAGTTTACATTTTCTAGTCACTTGTAGCTTTGCTTTATCACATAACCAACCTAATGGATATGGCTTCTTGTGAGGTGTAGTTAGTAGTCCCAACTTCTTTACAATTTCTTTAGAAATCAAGTTTACTTGTGAAACACTATCAAATAAAGTTTCAATCTCTTGATGCTTGGAAATAACTCTAATATGAAAAAGCTCATGTCTTTTCCTCTCATTTTCTTCATTATCAATAGATTGTGCAGAATTACTAGTAGATGCTTCAGAATTTTTACCTTTTATACCTGTGGCTGTGACTATTGTTTCATCCCCTGAGTCAGACCCCAAATCTTTCTGAATAGCAGCAGAAGTATTCTTCTTCTTGCCATCGAACTCTTGGATTTCAGCTCTTGATGCAAAGACCAGCAACGTTCATCATCATGTCCATCCTTCTTGCAATGAGCGCATGAAGGTTTTTCTTTATGTACAGTTTTTTCCTTCCTCTCTTTCCATTTCTGCTTCCTCTCTTCCTTGTTCTTGCTTGCAGTGGGTTTTGATGATCCCCCAATCTTTGGGTTCACATTCTTACCTCTAGCCTCTAGATGTGTAGCCTGAACTCATACCTTATCTATGCTAGTAGGGTTAAACATGAGATTGGTGTGCCTCAAATAGTTGTGTAGACCACCTATATACTTCAAAAACGTTTTAGGTGAGTCTAGAGAAATGCCTAGAATTAAAGATCTTTTTCTAAATTCTTGGGTATAGCTTTGTACACATTGCCCCTTTAGCTGGTGAAGATTTTTCCAACTCATCATTGCTTGCTGCATATAGCTAGTGGATAGAATTGTTTTTTAATGGCAAAAGCAAATTCATTCCAGGTAGAAAGAATTTTACCATGCTTCTTCAAATCAGCATGTGTCCTACCTTCCCACCACACTAGGGCAGTTCCTCCAAGGCGAAGGCTGGCCAACTGAATCTTTCTCCTTTCTGAATCGATGTTCTGCACCCTGCAATATACATCAATATGTCTAATCTAGTTATGTAGCTTTTCTACATTTAATTCTCCATCATATATTGAAAAATCAAATTTTACACCTAATTTAATCAAAGGGCTAGAAGGAGGTTTGATAGAGGAGGCTCTTTCCCTTTCCCTTTGCCTTCTGAATGGCCATATAGAAGAGGTTCCTTTGTTCCTTTGTATTGTTTGGAGGTTGAAGTATCTTCACCTCGACCTTTCTTAAATTCTCGATACATCTCTTCTACCATGGCTCTCATGGTCATGAAAACGTCCATGAACTGAGAGTCTGATTCCAAGGGAATTTCTTCTGCCATTTTCCTCCTAGGATAGACTCTTCCAATTTTTGGGTTAGTCTCAACCAGTTCTCCTTCTCCTAATTTGAGCTTTGACCTAGTTAGCATTCAATAATCCAACACAAGCTTGTCTAACCTTAGCAAACCTAAAGCTCTGGTACCACTTGATCTGATATATGATCTTAGACAATTATTAAGGTATTACAGACTCATGTGCATGGATATTCCTATGTTACTTTGTGCAATGGATCGATAAGATTGTGAAATACATAGACAATGAAGCAGTTAAAGGACATAATAGACAACACACATAAACACAACAAGTTTAATAAGGAGTTCACCCAACACTCCTAGGTTACATCTCCTAGTCCAGCCTTCAGTGGTGACCTCTCTATTATGTCTTCAAAAAAAGAGTTTTACAAAAGTATGAGCTCAATTTGAGTCTCAACACACAACAGATACAATGGCAAGAGTTTTGCTTGAACCCCTCAAGCCTCTCTGAGTACACAGACTCTCTCTATCACTCTCTATCTCTATCTTTGCTCTGTCTCAGCACTGCCCGCCTCTATTTGCTCTCTGTCTATGGCTTTAAAGCCAATCGGTATTGTCTGTTCATTTATCCTTCTCAGGCTTTCTAGCTTCCCGACTTCTGTCCACTCAGATGCCCCCCCTAAACATTAGCAATAATTGTTAAATTCTTTTAGGGATGGTGGCCACCTCTTCTGTAATGGAATGGGTCATCGAGCCTTTGAAATCCTTCAAAGTCACCATTCTCTATTTACACAGAGAAATACATTCAAACACAACAAAATTCCACCAAACATTGTTTATCAGACTTCAAATATCCATAAGTCCCCCTTATACTCCTATCGGGTCCGCTGTATACCGACATCGCATCTCCACCGCTGATCTGGGAGATCGAGATCCAACGGATGTGGTTCATTTCGGGCGGCCCTTTCATACGGGGGTTAACTACCTGATAAAGGTGGTTTTCTCTGTCCTCAACCTGGACACGTGGCAGCCATTGTATGGATCGGGCGGAGCCCGACCCAAACCATTTACCGCCTTTGGTCCTCCAAAATCTTGCATGTTTTGTGATTTCCCTTTTATATTAAAAAAATACATTAAAACATGAAATCCCACTCATATCAGACTTGAAATAGTATTCAACAATGTTAATAAACCCTTTCGGGTCCATAATATCGCATCGGGTGCATTTCATTTGTAATCTATTTATTTGGTGAAAATGCAAAATACAAAGGAAATTGTTGCTTTACGAATTTCAAAATATATAGAATATCGTCTATAATATTATCATGTCTGGCTATCACGAGTTATGTTTATATCGGCCTCATTCCTCTATAATCGCTGATTGCAATATCGCGATTCAACTTGGGCCGTCAATCTGTGCGCTTGATTGATAGTCCTCGTTGACCCCACTGATTGCAGTCGCATACACCATGTGGTCTCCGCCAATAGCTTCCCTTTGCCACCGCCGATTGCGATTTGCCGATCGGATTTGGACCTTTGATCGGCCAGATCCGACGGCTACGATCCAAAGCTGCTTTGACCACTGATAAGTCTGTTTTTCAATGTTTTCTCTATGATTTTGCCTCCTGATAGTGTTATCTTCCTTCTTTAAAGGTTTTTCTTAGGCAACATTTTGAATGTTTAGAAGATTTTGAAGACTTAGAGGATTTTCTAGGATCCATTTGGATCACACATAACTCTCAGTGCATAAATAAACATAACAACACACCAGTTACCTTATCTTGTTTCTCCAAGCACCCTGCCTTGTAACTGAACACATTTGTGCCATGTATCAAGGGACTCCAATTCCCTTGTGTTGGGTGCAGGATCCCCCAAGGGTAGTTTTGGGGCTTAGAGCCCAGATTTTGGTCTGATTTTGTAATTCCAATGTAAAGACTCCGCATTTTGTGGGCACGGAGCACGTAGTTTGTCAAAGAGTCAGGTTTGTCCGCCCTTATTTTGTTAATGTAATGTCAGATGTAGAAGATCTACCCATGGTCTGCAAACCATGGAATTGTATAAATAGAGTGAAGCTCTAAGTAGTTAAAACAATAAATCACAGAATGTCTAAGGAATAATGATGTATGTGAGATAGATTGGAAGTGTAAAGTCTAGGTTTGGGTCATAGTGTAGGAAGAGGCTCTGCAGCTGAGTGTGCAGAGGCCTAGTAGTTTGTAGCTGAGTGCATGGACCCCTACAGCTGAGCGTGTAGGGCGAGTCGAGTTTGTAATCATCTGGAAGTATTAATAAAGAGAAGTTTCTATCAATTCTGTGTCTTTATTTCCTGTTTATGCCTCTATTATATTGGGTATAAATTTCACTTCTAATGCTTAGATAATGTGCAAATCTGTATACTTGTATTGGTTAAGTAACGCAAGTTAGAATATCTGGCTACATGAAGATAATTAAGATATGTTAATAAGATAAGTAATATATTCAGTCTAGGTTGGGAAATAGTGTAGTTCGTTGCCATAGCAGCGTGAAGGCATCTCAACCCTTGGTTAGGGCTACGCGAATGATGATTGTAACACTTCGCGAGGGTACTGAAGGGTGGAACAGAGCGCGAAGCAACCTATGTGAAGACAGGTATAGTTGAATTAAATGACATCAAAGCCATCTCAAGGGTGTGGAAGCATGGTTCCAACATCCCCCCATACTGCTCCAGGTGAGACTTCAATCCGCACTCCATAGGCTAACACCAAAAGGGCCAGTAGTGTAGGGATTTGCTTGGCTAAATAACTCTAAACCTAGGTTAGGCCCCCATAAGCCAACAAATGGTTCTGTTGCTGGGAACAAAATCTCCGTAGAGATGTGCGATGTCATATCATTGGAATCCAACTAAGAAAGAAATTGAAGGCTGGTTGGATAGAAGAATTGACGAGTTCACGGTGCAGGAGAACAGAAACTCGCGACTGTCAAAAGAAAAGTGGTTAGACAGCTACCTATATATGGAGATCCATGAAATCCTCTTCATGTCCTTCCCTACTAAGCTATACGAGTGGATCACAAAGCTAGAAGATAGCCAAGGAAGGTGGAAACTTGACGGTCCTATTGTGTGGACCCCCTAGCTAGTGCGAAGGTTGGAAGCATTGGAGGATAAGATCGTGTGAAATGTTGATCATTGGCTCAATCGTATTATAGGAGGATTTGTTACTGAGTTCGTGGTTGACACCTCAGCTAGCTATAGCAAGGTAGAGCAACGCTTTCTCAAAGGACAAAGAGGTAAGTACATAATGTCTTTGAATACTTGGATTAAAATGATGTTGTGCAAAAAGCGGGTTATGCAGTTACCATGATGTTCGGAGCTACGCAAAGTGGAAAGGTTTACAGGAACGAAGGAAATAAGGGTCCAGAAAATATCCCCTTGATTTCACCTCCACAAGGGGACGATGAAGAGCTCACGAGGGTCTCTCTGCGAAGTGCTATTCAGCTGATAAGACAAAGAATTCCACAAACACCACCTCCTCCCACACCACCACCGGCTTCACCGCCATCACCTCCATATTCACTCGTACCAACTCCACCACCACTATGATTCAGTATGACAAACACAGTGAAGTTGCATGTGTTCAAAGGTTTGGGAAATGAGGATCTGGACCAATTTTGGTTCGTTGTAAGGGTTCTATGGGAAGCAAAAGGTGTTATCAATGACCATATAAAGAAGGCGACGCTGGTTAGTGCCCTGCAGGATCACGTGCTAACTTGGTATATTAAATACTCCAACGATAACCCAAATGGGAGAGTCGCAGATATCCAAACAACACTAAATAGAGAATTTAGTAGGCCTAAGTCTGAAGCATTATGGGATTTAAAGAGATCACGATGCTACCAGGCGAGACTCCTTGGGAACTAGATCAGAGGCTGAAATGTACGATCTGCGAAGCCAATGTGAATTTGACATATGGACAGCATCACGAGTGATTTGTAGCTTCGCTACTACCACATTTAAGGAGTACGCTATCGCAGTAGAAGATAACAACTTAGGTAGAAGCTTGTGATATTTCCATGAGGCTTCATGAGACCTCGATACAAGATCCTAACCTAGGAATTCAGTAGATTCACGTGCAACTGAAGAATCTATGCCTTGAGATGCAAAGTCTGAAATAGCACAGGACGGTTTGACCAAAAGTGTGCAAAGAAGTATGGTGCGTGAAATGCAAGAGTCAGGGTCATGACAAAGACCACTTTCTAGTTTTTACAAATTACCTCGCAGGAGGAGGACCGATGCCTTTAAGGCCAGAAGCTCAAGTAGGACCTAGCATGGTGCTTGCTTTGTGGTGCACAATCTGTCAAATAGTAGGAAAACATGACACAGACAACTGTCACTTGTTACAGAAGTATACGCAAAATTCACAACAGTTGTTCTACAACTTTTGTAGGTCAGTGGGACATGACGAACATACTTGTAGGAGTTATGAATTGATGATGGATGAGTTGCGGACGAGGCCGAGGCAACGGAGGACCTAGTAGAGGTCATGGACAGTTGATTTTCTACAATTGCGGAGGGCCAGGAAACTATGCTCGCAATTGCATGAATCCAATGCGCCCGTCATGCAAGTATTGCATGTTGTTTGATCATGAGACAGAATATTGTCCTACACTGATAGCTAGGATATGAGACAAAGGAGCACTACCTGCGTTGCAATGGTCTCCAATTCAGCTAACGATGGTGAACCAACAGAAAATAATACCCATGGGGCGATTGCAGGGAATCACTGTGGATATTGAGGGAGCAAGCTTGCTGGAAGATTTCAAACTGATATAGATTGTTGATGATAGCAATCCCTACCCCACACTCTAAGGAATTGACTGGGCCACAGATATGAATAGGGTAATTAATCTGAAGAAGAAAAAAATGATCTTTGAAAAGAAGTCGCTGCGCGGAATTATACCACTGGACCCTACTGAAGTATCGCGCTATACGGAGCCTATCTGTGACTATGAGAGTGATGATGATCTAGACTGTATCTATAAGATAACAACACAAGACCAAGATTGGGTTAATCCCATTGTGAATGGATGGATTACATGTGAGCGCGAGAGCTCCTACACTTTGGATTCTGACAAAGAGATAGAATAATGGCAGAATCAGTTACATGAGGTAACTAAACTGAATTGCAATATGTTGACTAGGTCGTTACGCTGTGTGTCAAAAAAAGTAAAAGATCTGCCTACTTATGATGGTCTAAATGAGGTAGATACCTTCCTGGATGCATTTGAAAGGGAGGTGCTGAAAAAAAAATGCTTCCAAGCCTTGGACTGGGTACTGCACGCTACACCTACGAGATGGTGGGGTATGCACAAAGGAAGTTTTGATGATTGGCGCGAATGTAGGAGAATGATGCGAATATGATTTGGGAAGCCTAAGATGCGACTCGCAAACAAGTATGATGGGCAAGATGATCCACACGTGCATCTGGCCAAGTGGACGCAATCCTATGGAAAAGAGTCCCAAACTGCGCGGATGCACATGTACTCCACACTAAAATACATGGTAAATAAGCATGTGTTGGGGGGAAACCTTGCAGGTGGCTATTAATGTTGGGAAGAAATTATTCAAGAAGATAAATCATGCAGAAGATTCTCCACATAGAAGCATTCAACAAAGTACTGGAAACCGCACTGACCAAGGTATGCAACACGCAATGAAGTGATTGGGACCTATCCATACCTGCAGTGTTATGGTCTTATCGAATGACATGTAAGAAACTGACGGTACAGACACCTTTTAGGATTGTCTACGAAGTGGAAGCCATAATGCCTATGGAATACATCGTGCCTAGTCTGCACATAACAACACTTACAAATATGATGGATCGCGGAGCCTTGGAGGGAAGGCTCGCGCAACTGAATGAGCTCGAAGAAGAATGATTTTTGGCTGGATTTCACTAGCAGGTCCAAAAGTAGCATGAAAAGGCATGGCACGATCGACATATTAAGCTGCGCACCTTTAAGGTGAATGATTTGGTGTTGTTGTATGATAGTGAGTTTGATAAATTCCCAAGGAAGCTCATAATGCATTGGCTACGGCCGTATGTTATTAAGGAGATTACCGATGGTGGTGCAGTACAGCTGGTAAGTTAAATGGAGAACCCTTCCCAAGAAAAGTGAATGGCAGTCATTTGAATCCATACACAGGTGGCCCGACCATCTGACTAGCCGACAGAAGCATAGTCTGAGAACTCTAGGCAGCTGAAAGGAAGCGTGGGACTATAAACTACTATGCCTAGGAACTGTGCAATGTCAGGGCTATGTGCAATGCCGAAGTGTCACAGGGTCCATGACAGCGCGAAGATAGCTATGCTAGCGCACAGGTTTTCCGAAAAGTGACCATTACAGTCACTATTCATGATTTGATGCTTGGTTGGAGGCCAAATGAAGCAGGCGGAAGGCATTTAAGGCAATCTTTATGGGCTAGATTCTTGAAAATCTACCGCCAATCTAGCATTATTGGACTGAATGTGGGGGGAACAATCGAATTCAAATTCAAAAGGCACTATAAATTACAAATGATTGTCCAGCAAACAACACTTGGAAATTTGAGAACTGAGTTGTTTCTCGCTCAGATACTCATGAACAGAGACTTATTCTATATTCTGAAAGCGAATTCATTGTTGAGAAATTACCATAGACACTGAGAGAATTATGGAATCACACTATGGTCGCACCTGAAGAAGCCATGGACACAGGTGTAGTGACAGTCGAGGTAGCTGCGCAAGAAATTGTGGAAGTAGAAGCCCCAAAGAGTGCTGGAATAGTCACAGAGGTCCCTAAATCACTGTACATGTCGAGACCTAAGAAGGATAAGCATGCCATGATACTGGTGCGCGTCTCACCTAGAAATTTGCTAAGGACCAAGCTCACAATGGAGGAAAAGGGGAAGGCCATTAATTTGGAGGTTGGTGAGAAGGAAGAGTTTGAAGAAATCCTGGTGGAGGAGGAGGATGTAGAGATGGAAGTCGAAACCTAGGGTGTGGACCCTCTCACTAGGCTGCTTGCATATGTTCCTCCACAGAAGGGTAAAGCCAAGGTACCCAAGGATATAGATGAGAGCAAGAGCTCTCTGCAAACTCTGTTGTTCCTAGATGATATTGTGTTTGAGGGAACGCACTTGGTATTGGTTCCCGTATTGAAATTTGAAGATTGGGACCTCGCAGACCATGAGAAGTTCCCACATTTGGTGACCCCACAACTAATGTGCTAGAAGACAGATGTGCCAATTGGAATGATATAATTGGAGCCACACAAATGGCTCAGAGTTGTTGAGAAAGCAGGGTTGCTAAACCTGCTCTGGGTGCCGTATTACCACTGTGCCCCAGTGACCATTTTCATCATCATGCAGCTGCTCTGCTTGGTGCATGGTGGGTGATTGTGGCTGGAGGAGCCCATCCCCGTCATAGATCATTTGATTCACCAGATCACACGGCTACCTTGTGCAGGGGAGGACCCAACAAACATTTTAGAGAGAAAAATTGATGACTTGGCCATCGTGGAGGCCATGAAAAAGAAATTTAAGTTGGAGAATAAGAAGCGAGGGTATGCCATCTCCAACATCAACAACCCTACAGTCAAGGTCGCTACATAGATATTGGTAGGGAAGGTGATGCGGAAGTGCCATGTGGATGAGGTGCCCACACAAGTGGTTGCACTACCATCAATGCACAGAAGGGATCCAGTTCAATTGGGAAAACTATCTATGTGGTGGCTTCCTTGCAAACTCCTGCAAGGCACAGGAGCAGGGAAAAAACGTTTCATTATGCATGGCTCTTGTTGTCAATAGTACTGGTGGTATGGGAGTTGCTTGAAGATAGCCAATTCCCATCGATCGTGTAGGACCTTCTAGAGGTAGAGAAGTATGCTTCGCTATGGGAAACCAGGGATGCACAAAGATAAGGGAGAGAAAGATATTTTGGGTGCTTATGGAGATGAATATCAGGATGGGGATCAATCACAATCTACGGTTATCACACACTATCTACAATAGTCTGCAGAGCTTCATGGAGTTCAAAGCATACTCCCACCATGTCTTTATCAAGGCGCAAAAGGACCCTACAAAGACTTGGCATGAGTTACCATACTTGGCGACCGATGATGTAATCTTCGTGGTCCTTGAGTCTTGGCCGCTAGAGTGGCGTGCTCCAGCTAGCTCCATGATGGAAGCAGAGAAGTCCGCCGTGCAGTAGAAGAAGGAAGAGACGAAATTGTGGATGGCGTAGCTAGCAGAAAAGCACAAGAAGGAAGAAGCAGTGGCTAAGGCCCAGACAGTGCACAACACTGTGAAGTTGGCTGAGGAGCAGCAGAAGAAGAGAGCGAAGGACTGAAGTCACCTTCGCCCTAGTTAGAAATAGACACAGAACAAGGTGGTGTGGACCTACAGACCACGTCCACCTAGCTACAACATCTGTGACCACGAGAGCATGTAGGGCCACGAAAGAAGACAAAGGCCTCAAAGACTTCGTTTGACCCAATCACCCTCATAGAGGGGGATCTACATGATATCGGCAAAACGGTGAGGGATGTCACCATGGAGGCCCTCAAGCAGCTTGAGGAGCAACACCAGTTGGTATTGGGGGCTCTCTGGACACAAATACAGGAGTTGTAGGTGCACACTTTACAGGCTGGCATAGTGTCCACCAGCCTCGCAGTTGGCACTTCAGTGGCCAAGGAAATGCTATGTGCTAGGATGACCAACACAATAGTGATACTAGATGGGGCACTCATCACAGAGAACGAGGCTGATAGGCCTATGGTCAACAACTTGAAAGGGGTCGGGTTAAACATGGTTGTGCTCCCTCGGGAGACGCTCTATCTTTTGCAGGACAGAGTCACTGCAAAGCTTCCGGCCAGGGAATGTTGTGCTATATAGGTAATGAGCGAGTAGTTCATCAACATTGAGCAGTTGAGCCTGCAACACAACGAGGCCATGGAGCAGAACATACAGATAGTGCAGGTTGTGGAGGAAGCCTTCCAAATGGTCCCTGAGTTGGCCATCCAAGCAGAGGAACCAGTGGAGGTGTGCGTACAAAAGTTAGTGACAAAGGTGCGCGACGCAAAAGTAGAAATGGCCAGGTTTCAATTGGAGCTGAACCTTCAGATAGCAAAACTGTAGTTGAAGGCCCAGCCTTCAACTCCACTGGAGGTTAAGGAACAACATATCATCGCGATTACAACAACAATGGCGGCAGTTGACAGTGCAGTGACAAACTATATGAAGTTGTTTGAGAAGTCACTCGAGGTCCTCACCACCCTGCAAGAGGACCCGAACATAGAATGCCTAGAGACAGAGGCGCGCAAGCTACAACAGAGATACAATGAGGTAAAAGGGACGACACAGACAGTTTCCCTTACATAAAGGCTTGCAAGGATGTAGCAAGCAAAGGCACTCAAGGAGCAGGTGGATGCCATTCGGCATAAAGAGGTAGTTTTGAAAGCCCGCCTATAACTGTGGATCGATGAGGTTTATACCATTACAGCCTCCATTGAAGCAAAGCTCTCGCAACTGCAAGAAACCTAGGAAAGGATTCAGGGCAGCAGTCCAATGATAGAAGTCACCGAAAAACGCGTAGAGGAAGTTCAGCAAGCAGCTTCTTAGTGCACTGTCGAACTTGCAACTATCCAATCAGAGTTGGGAGGTCTTTGTGCTAAGGTCTCCACACCTACAAAGTGACTCGAGGGCAAGTCACAATGTTTGTGTTGGGGGTCTGTTGGGTGCGGGATCCCCCAAGGGCAGTTTTGGGGCTTAGAGCCCAGATTTTGGTCTAATTTTGTAATTTCAATGTAAAGACTCCACATTTTGTGGGCGCGGAACGACTAGCTTCTTAAAGAGTCATAGGGTTGTCTGCCCTTATTTTTTTAATGTAATGTCTATTGTAGAAGATCTACCCATGGTCCCTAGACCATGGAATTGTATAAATAGAGCGAAGCTCTAAGTAGTTAAAACAATCAATCATAGAATTTCTAGGGAATAATGATGTATGCAAGATAGATCGGAAGTGTAAAGTCTAGTTTTGGGTCCTAGCATAGGAAGAGGCTCTGCAACTGAGTGCACAGAGGCCTAGTATTCCGCAGCTGAGTGCGCGGACCCCTGCAGCTGAATGTGCAGGGCGAGTCGAGTGTGTAATCATCTAGAAGTATTAATAAACAGAAGTTTCTATCAATTCAACGTCTTTATTTCCTGTTTATGCATCTATTATATTGGGTATGAATTTCACTTCTAATGCTTAGATGATGCATGAATCTGTATAATTGTATTGGTTAAGTAACACAAGTTAGAATATCTAGCTACACCTAGATAATTAAGATCTATTAATAAGATAAGTAAGATATTCAGTCTAGTATGGGAAATAGCATAGTTCGTTGCCATAGCAGCGTGAAAGCATCTCAGGCCCTGGTTAGGGCTGCACAAAAGACGATTGTAATGCTTCACGAGGGTACTAAAGGGTGGAACAAACTACGAAGCAACCTGTGTGAAGACAGGTATAGTTGGACTAAACCGACATCACAACCATCTCAAGGGTGCAAAAACTTGGTTCTAGCATCCCCCCATACTGCTTCAGGTGAGACTTCAGTCCACGCTCTGCGGGATGATGCCGAAAGGGCTAGTAGTGTAGGGATTTGTTTGGCTAAATAACTCTGAACCTGGGTCAGGCCCCCATAAGCCAACACCTTGACAGATCTAGCTATAACTAGACACTATTTTTTATAACTATCAAATACATGTCCACAAAAATAGCACATACCCACATAATGTCAGACGAAATCAATGTTAAGAAGACTTTCAGTATGTAACGCACTCATTCATTTGGAATTAGAGTTTCCAAACATAGCCAAAGGAATTCTTTCCCAATTCCTTTCTTTTACCTTTTTACCTTGTTGCAATTGAGGCTTACTATGTACTATCACATCACCCAACTGTTAGTTATATAAACACATCAATTGTTACCTTGTCCAAGCATGTTTTCCTACAATTGTTTACACATGTCAACCACATGTTCCAAATATCAATACAATCATATCTATCAATTTGAAATCATCCTTTACCAAGACTAACAATCATGTCATACTCAATAATCAAGTCACATTCATCAATCATAACACATAATTCTACAACTATCTCCTACCTACACTCAAGTACATATCAGCTGTCTCAACACATATGTATATGTACAACCATCTTAAAACAAGATCATTTCGGCAAGAAATAATATAGACACATGCTAATATCATTCAAGTAATCAAACATTCAGACAAAAAATAGATGACATAATAGACACCAAACACTCGAACACAAAATAAACGACATATTCAAACCTTCAACCACCAAATAAACAACATAAGAAAACTCATACCTTAATTTATCTTATGGGAGGCTATCTTGTTTGTACAATCAATTTAGATTAGCACAATATAACTTCAAAACACATCAAATTAAACATAAATAAGTTCATGATATCCATAACAATAAGAAGCTAACATGTTCACGACATAATTTCATAAACAATTGTCATTCATGCATAGAAATCACATATGCATAGTCAATCTAGATTAGTAACACACACTATCACAAATAAGTCAACTCATACTTGAATACCATAACCATAATCATCTGCATAGACCAATCCCAGGTTAGCATGATACATTTAACATCAAGACCATATTGTAATAACCCTAATAATCAATTTAACTATCATATAACAACAACAAGTTAACCTATAACATACTCAACAACAACATATAACATATAACATAATCATAACAAGTTAACCTATAACATACTCATCAACAACATATAACATAATCATCAAGTTATCTAACATAAAACAACAATAGCAATGCATACAACCAAAGGTTACTATCATTCATGACTATATGACACATGTTCATATGAATATAGTAATCAAATAGCATCTATAATGTATGTAACCATAACATCATTAGGATGAAAGGCATACACATAACCATAGTGCATATAACAATCCTTAACCTACATACCTACATGCCCAAGATACAAACTTGTATGATGACATGCTCTTGCCTCTAGGTCCACTGCTGCAACTCCACTTGATGACCTGCATCTTCTACTCTAGCACAACAAACACATTAGTATCATAACATGCCAATATCATCATGATGACCTAATTGCATACAATTGCTTCACAAGGCATGTATAACCTACCAAACATGCATAACCATAACCATGACAATGCAATGCATAACAACATATAGATACTAACAAGCATAAAAAATGCATATACAACCATACACTCATGATGACACATTCCACAACAACATCATCAACCTTCACATGGCGACATCACTACAAACATGATAAAAAACATGCAAATGCAACAAGCACATAGACTACAAGAATAAGGAACACATATGAAACCAACATGAATGCATGACCAACACACCGCCCATCTAGTATGAGGGGTGAACCATGCTCTGATACCACTCTGTGGTCTTAGATATGACCCCAAGAGAGCACAACCTGCTTTGATACCACTTTGTAACACCACAAGTCAGACCATAAACAATCCCACTCTGGTAGCTTCTCCCTCCCATTTACTGAATCCTGGTAGTGGTGCTAGCTCTTGGGAAGGCCTAGAAGTGCTTGGCTGACCAAATCATCTTCAACAACTGTAACACCAACACTTCCAAGCTCATCCCAACATTTGGTGAACTTGGTAAAGTACTTTTGTATTGTGTTTCCCTTCTCCATCTTGATTTTTCTGAGCTTTTCCTTAAGTGCCATCTTCTTGTGATCACTATTGTTTTGAAACAGGTCTGTGAAGGCCCTCCCCATTGCATATGGAGTCTCCTTACCATGGAGGTTCGAGACAATATGATCTCAAACTCCTTCTAGGATAATCCTTCTCGCCTTTGCAACACATTTTCTCCACTCTTCCAAATCTTGAGCATCAGTTGTTAGAGGCTTAGGAATATCTTTGTCTATGAATCCTTTAAGCTCGTTGTCTTCCAACACTGCCTCCATCCTACCCTTCCAAGAAATATAGTTCAAACTACCCTCAAGGGCATATTCAAGTACCAATCCATAAAACAACATCCTGCTAATTCTGAAGAATGATACTGCAAAATTTGATTTCAGCTGCAAAAGAAAAACTTGTATTCTCCTCTTCTAAAGTGATTTCTACTTTGATACCATGTAGAAATTCCTTGTAGAGTCAAATTTCTAATTGTAATTTACTAAAACAATAGACTTGAATCTACTCTACTCATTACTGGAAACAATTAAATGATCATGAAATCACAAAGCATACAAAAGAAAGAATTCAATCAACACATTACATAATGATTTTCGGGGGAAACCCATAGCTAAAAACCCCTGCTATCTATATATTGCATTAGTTAGAAAATATGAGAAGATTACAATACTTTTCTCAAGCCCGAGAAACCTCTGCATTATCTCTATCTGTCTCACAGCTTCTTAGACAAGCCCAGGCCAATACTTAACCAATTTCTTGCTTGCCCAAGTCCATCTTTCCTTGTGTTGTTTCCTTGGGAATTACCCCCTATTAATTAGGGAAATCCCTCAAAGGAATTGTGAAATCCATCATAGGCCTTCCTCTAACTGCATGCACCATTAGGACAATTCAGATGATTATAAAAATCATAGCACAATGTCCCTGAACTCCAATCAACTGGGTAATTCATATATGGCATGCATGAGTTATTTATGAGTGAATCATCAGTTAACTGGTTGATCACTGTGGGAAACACCACACTCCTATATCTCCCACTAGTAGGCACAGGCTTCATGGGTATCTCCTCTCCCTCTAACACTCATACTCCGACTAAATGCATAAATTCTGTTTCTAATTCTTTACATGTAAATTTGAATATAGCCTCCCCCCTTCCCAAGCGAGCCAAGCCAGCTGCTAGGTGGTCTTTGATCCCACCCCCATCCTAAACACCCCCTGCACTACCAACAATCTCATCCAGCCAAGCGAGCCCCTCGAGGATACGATATCTGGATCCTCCCACCACTACAACCTGTGCTCCATCCCTCCCCCCCTCCATGCCTTCAAATTGGAGGAGGACCCAATCCCACCTCTCCCCCCAAATACCCTCGGGGAAGAAAATTTTGCATCTCCAAAGCTATTAAAAGAGCCAACCTGGAGGTGGCCTTTGGTATTCAAACTCCCATAGATCAGGTCCTTAGAGAAAAGGGGAACCCTGCCTCAGTGAACACATGAAAGGCCTCCCCTTCAACTGTAGGGGTTTATCCAACCCTGATAAAAAGTTGGGTTTGAAAGGACTATGTCTTGTTGAAAGTTTGGATTTCCTAATGTTACAAGAAACTCTTGGTGATGGTCCTTTGGTTCCACAAACACTCAAACCCTTCTTGCCCAACTGGGAGTTTTTCTTTCTGGATGCAAGAGGTTGCTCGAGAGGACTAGCCCTAGGTTTCAACAAATCCTCAGTCAAGATCTCAAATGTCTGGGGAGGGCATGGTTTCCTGGGAGCAGACATTACTTCAAACTCCCCCCATATCACACTGATAATCTTCAACATATATGGCCCCTGCCATCACAGAGAGGTCTTATGGGGAAGCCTTTTACAGACAAACTTCATGCAGTCAAAGAACATAATTATTGGGGGAGATCTAAATTTCTCCCTGGGGCTTGCAGAATCATGGAGGCATAGGGCTCAATCTGATGTCCTAACAGGATTTTTCGAAAAATGTTGGACAACAATGACCTTATAAGCATAGACTCTGCCTGCAAAATGCCCACTTAGACGAATTGTAGAACAGGGGAGAATGCCCTTGCTCATCGACTAGACCGTTTCCTTATCAAGTCATCCCTCTTAAACAGTCTTGGCTGAATCAAGCATTGGGTTGGTTCTGGGGGTTGTTTAGATCACTCCCTGATTTTCCTAGAAATTTAAGATGCAGCTAGGAATCCAAGATCTCCCTTCAAATTCAATGTTGCCTAGATTAGGGAGGAAGGTTTCCAGGATTTGGTAAAAGGAAATTAGACCCATTATAGCAGGGAAGTTGGGTTGTCTCTTGGAACAGTCATCACAAACAACCTAAACTATCTCAAAAGGAAAAAAATAGCTTGGGTGAAGACCAGAAAACAAAAAGAAGAGGAAAAGCTGCTTAAGATTGAGGTAGAACTAGCTCAGCTCGAATCTTTGGGGCTGACAAGCTATGCTACACTCCACACAAAGGATCATCTCATCAATCTAGAGAAGGAAAAAATAAAACTCTTGAGACGAGCCAAAGAGACATGGCGCCTAAAGAGTAGAGCTATTTGGTTAAAAATTGGCAATGAAAACACAAAGTTCTTTCAACAATTTTCTAGAGGTAGGCGAGGTATCAAAGGTATCTGGGCTCTAAAAGACCAACATGGGAGAGAATCCAACACTTTCACACAACTAGAGGACCTAGGGGTTCGACACTTCTCGAACATCTATAAAAGCCCAAGAGAATCAAATATAGCGGAAATCATCCTGGCAACTGAAGTGGTCCCTTGATTTGTCGAGGAATAAGAAAGAGAGATGTTGAACTCGCCCATCACCTTGGATGAATTGTAGGCTACCTTTAAAAGTCTAGGAAAAGATAAGAGTCCTGGGCCGGATGGTTGGCCCATCGAATTCTACATCACTTTCCTAGAGCTCATTTGCCAAGACCTCCTTCTGGCTGTTGAAGACTGCAGAACCTCGGGAACAGTGTCTAAAGCCTTCAACTCCAGCTTCATATCCCTCATTCCCAAGGTGGACAAGCCTCAATCCTTTGATGACATCAAATCTATCTCCCTATGCAACTTCATCTACAAGATTACCTCCAAGATAATTGCACTCTGCATTAAACCAATCCTCTCTAGGATGATCTCAAAGGAACAATTTGCCTTTCTCAAGCACTGCCACATCCAGGAGGCTATAGGCACTACCCAAGAAATGCTCCATTCCATAAAAACCTCATCAAAAAAAGTGACCATCCTCAAAATCGACTTATCCAAGGCTTTCGACAAAGTCAATTGGACTTATCTTCAACTCATGCTCACACATTGGTTTCCCTCACCAATTCATCAAGTGGATGGGGAGCTGCTTCACTTCTGTTTCCTTCAGTGTCTTGATCAATGGAGCAGCTTCCAATTTCTTCCATGCTGAAAGAGGCCTCAGATAGGGTTTCCCTCTCTCCCCAATGCTTTTCCTTCTGGTAATGGAAGGACTTAGCAGACTCATAAAATCAGCATGGATCAATGGCACACTGGGAGGAGTGGAAATCAATGACAGGACCACCATTTCTCACCTTCTCTTTGTTGATGATATTCTAATTTTTCTAAATATATCCTATAGGGATACCTCTAGTTTCAAGGAAATCTTATCTCTCTTTTGTAAAGCTACAGGAATGGAGCCGAACTTTGTCAAATCAATACTCATATTTAGTTCCTGCCTCCAGAATGAACAAAGATTCACCTCCCAAGACTTCAAATTTGTGAGACATGAGCTGGAGGATGGTCTAAAATACTTGGGATTCAGACTCAAGCCAAATGGGTACTGCATTGGAGATTGGGCATGGATGATAGCAAAAATAGAAACCCACATAAACATCAGGCAACAAAGGTGGTTCTCTAGGGAAGGCAGAATCACTCTCATCAAATCAGTCCTTGAGGCCATTCCAGTCTACTGGATGTCCCTAGCCTGGATCCCAAAAGGAATTCACTGCAGAATCAAACAGATTTGTTGCAGATTCGTTTGGAGGGGCCAATTAGTTGGAAAAACTTTCACCTAGGTCAAGTGGGAGAGGATAGAAAAATCAAAGAAATGGGGAGGATGGGGCCTAAAGGAGCCCCAGGAGTTTGCAAAGGCTTTGGGCGCTAAGCTGGCCTGCCAAATAATTACCTCAAATAGCCTCTAGACAAAAGTGATTTACAACAAATATATTTATCCACAAACAACTTCAGATTGGCTTCGCAGCCCTAACCACTACCAAGTTGGAGTCTCAAACATCTGGAAGGCCATCACACACTCCATCGACATCATCAAACAAGGCCTGGCTTGGAGGGTGGGGGATGGCACCCAAATCAGAATTGGGGCCGATGCCTGGGAAGGTAGTGGCAATGCCCACATACTACCACATGAAATGAGGCAGGAACTCAAAGATGTTGGATACTCACACTTAGCCCACATCAAGGAGGAGGGAGGGCTGAAGATCCATATAGACAATGGTGGGCCTTTAAAAATTTGGGCATCAGAGGCAGATGGAGCAGGGATTGGTTAAGATTTATGGGGGCTCTGGAAGAGGTGAACATCAAGATTACAACAAAAGAATATTTTCTAATTTGGGCAAAGGCCCCCAATGGCAACTACACCCCCAAGACTGGGTTCGAGGCCATCATGGAAGCTTGAGAAAAAGGCCCTCTACGCTGGTGGTGGAGCTCCATTTGGAAGCTGAAAGCTCCTCACAAAGCGTGACTCCTCCTTTGGTCTAGCTCCATTTGGAAGCTGAAAGCTCCTCACAAAGCGTGACTCCTCCTTTGGTCTATATTATCAAACAAAATCCCAACAAACCAAAACCTAACAAGTCAGAATTTACATGGGCCTTCATGATGCAGCCTCTGCAAAATGGCAATTGAGGACATTGACCACCTTTTTCTCCACTGCTCTGTCTCGGCAGACATCTGGAAAATAACCACCACAGCAATAATTGTTATTTTTTGATGTACTGGCCAAAATGTAAAGGAGGTTTGGAAAAACTGGTGGTCTAATACAGCCATCCAGAAGCTAAAAAATCTTCCACCCATCATTTGTTGGGGCATCAGCATTATTCAGAACCATAGAATTTTATAGGACAAAGACATATTGGGAGCGGCAATCTGCAACCACATCCTGGCCACATACAACTCTATCCCTGAAGATCAAGCATAGTGTCCCCCTCGGACAATAATTCCAAAAGTAATAGATAGAGGCCATCCTTGGGCATACATCGATGGCTCAGGCCAACTGGAGGGCTATGGAGGAGGAGTTGTCCTACACCTAAACAAGTATGTGAGTTTCAAAATAAAAGTGGGACTAGGGAGAGGCACAAACAATTTCATAGAACTAAATAGTCTCAGACACCTACTCCTCTTTACAAAGGAAAAACACTACCAAAACATACAAATTTTTGGAGACTCTCAGCTCATCATAAATTGGATAAATGGGACTTATAACTGTCACTTGCACACACTCAGAGATTTGGTGGAAGAAGCCATTGATTTGAAATCACAGTTTGATTCTCTTTTCTGCTCTCATATCTACAGGGAAAGGAATGAAGTCACTGATCTTCTTTCCAAAGAGGCCGCACAACTGACCATAGGATAGTGGATAATCCAGGAGTACATGGATGGAGACTTTTTCCAGATCTACCACATGCCTTTCATTCACGAGGTGGTTCATCTACAGGACTGATCAACATGATCATGCTAGTTTTTGTTACTGTTTTATATTTTGCTCTACAATATTTTAACATTGCAAATACAATTATGGTTATCTTGATCCTTCAAGTTTAATGAAAGAATATGTAAATATATTGCTCTAAACATCAAAACTGAACATCTGAACTAACTCACCACCTGATAGTAGTGAAAGCATTTCTGAAATGCTGGCATATAACTTGTAATTTTCTTAAAATCTTAATGAAAATTACACATTTTTCTTTGGAAAAAAATAGTTGGAACTATTTTAACTGACTTTAACTCAATTAAATTGAATTAATTAATTTCAACTCAAAATAAAATCAACTAGGGCTCCAATAATGTAGGAGACACTCTACATGACTCAAGTCAGACCCTCAACTCGAATTAACTGAGCCAATTAAGTCAAATTAACTTAGTTAACAAATATAAGTTGTCATGTGATGTGGAATTACAATTGTAATCCTAATTTAATTCCAAGACAAAATTAAATTCGGATTTTCTTGTTGCATTTTCAACAAATGGCTCATAGAGAATAAAATACGTTAGGAATATAGTAAGTGAAATCATTTTACCCATTAAATATTAACCTATCAATGTTTTAAAGAATAAGCAAATCTATACTCATATTCTCAAGATTACGATAATAGAAACATGGGAATGTGTAGATAAAGGTCTCTGAATTCTAAAATAGGGTTATATAGGTGAAAATTATGACATTCTCAAGGCCTGAAACAAACACACTAGGAGCCCTCAACTTTCTAGCACCTTGTATAGCATAAATCTTCATAAGTGAAATCAATTAAGCACGCATAAATTTGAGCCCAAAGCTTAAAATTTTTATTTATCTATCAGTAAAAGAATCATAGGGTTCCCATACCAAGTATCATGGCCCCCAATACAAATTAGGGCTTGAAATCTTCTATTTCAGATCCGCAATCTACCCAGGAAAATATACAAGAAAAAAAAAAAAAAACTTAACTTACTTGATGATGTATCCCTTCTAGATTAGCCCTTTCAGTACACTTTTGTCTTGAAAATGGGCAGGTCTTTTTCCTCCTTAGACCACATATAAATACCCGTCTATCCACTAGTTGCTCACAATGTATTTTCTCCTTCAAATAAACTAAACATTAACGCTTAAAGAAAACTACTCACAACAAGTTTTATCGTTCCAACTCACTACATAATAATACTTCAAAATAGACTTTGTTCATAACTTTATTTATGAACATACTTTAGAAATAGCATACAATTCATTGTTCATAGCCCTTTAATGAACAAACTTCTACTTCAACTATCTAAGACAACTCTTTGCATAGTTGTTCATTATTGTAGGTTTCAACCTCTCTCAACCAAACCACATTCTAACTCATACCAAGATGCAGATCCAGTTGTTTTACTACCCTCAACCATCAACAAAATACCTACAACATTATGATCTACTTGTCTAGACTTTTTTTTTATTGTTTCCTACCCTAACCAGGGCTTCTAGTTCAATATACATCCCTCCTTGAGGTTCTAAGGATCTCAACCTCCTTCATCCACACCATATCCACCCTCAACCTCCATGTCTATCCCACAATCGATTGTCCTTATGGTCTCATGCCCATATCCTACCATTTATGTGGCTCTATATGACCTTGATTTTCCCTAACCAGCTTATTTTTTCTGCAACGAAGAGCTTCGACCCACTTCAGCCTCCTCCTTGGGTAGAAGCTTGACCCTCCTTGCTAATTTCAACTCTCCTCTTCTAGGGTTGTAAAAATAGGTCCTTTAGCTTGCTTCCTTGTTCAAGTGACGTTTGTCTCACTTAAAAACAATGTGTGATACCTCAACTTAGGTCTCCTCTATTTATCCTTTTCCTTAGGTCACTAAAGAAACCTCTAGACTTAAGTTTTTTCTGTTTGACACTTAAGAATAAATAAGTAGTTTTCTTTTTGTCATAAACCCACAATTTGGATCTAAAACCATAGTTTTGGGTAAATTTTCCAAGAAACAAATTTCGGTGGGTATCCTTATCATAAATACCTTCTAAGCTACCCAAAATTATAACATTCACTATGTTTGGAAAGACTCGCTTAAATCACTTGCGCAAGTTTATGCCTCCAAAATGCATTTCAATGGTTGGTTGTGTTCTAATAATCATTTTCAATAACAAAGTTTCATAGCTATAAATATACTTTTGTAGACATTACATCACTTAATCCATACTCTGCATTGAAGTCAACCTTCATCAAATTTTACTTGACCAATGTGCAAAAAAAAAAATTGATGCAAAATAACATGTAAAACTAATGTTCTAAATGTCATAGTTGGCAAAATTGATCCTGTGGATCCTTTCAAAGCAAGTGTTAAAGTGAGTTAGAAGTGGTTGCATCAATTGATTTTGCAATGTCAAAATCCATTATATTTCCCGTCACGTCTTCATCAAAAAGCATGTTAGTGGGTTTTAGTAACAATGTACTCGATGAAGAAAAGAATCATGATGAAAGTATTCCATGCAATGGGCCATATCTATGGCAATTTCCAATTATGTTTTCAATTCCAGTTCACATGCGTCTTAACCATTGTTATCACTTCTACTAAGATACAAATTCTTCTCTACTTTTGTGTTATACATAAATTGGAACACCAATCCTTTAAAATGGAGGTGGTAACATGAATTATGATTTTCACTAGATTTCAATGTTTAAACTTTTGTTGAACATCACATTATGGTCTAAAACTCTTTTCAACCTTGTCTTTTGCAGTTGAAAAACTTTCATAGCAATAAGTGTGTCATCAATCAAAATTACCTTATAAATTACAAAAGTCTTTTTTCTTAACAAGTTGGCCTTGGTAAGTCCATTAGTTTCTATGTGAATCTCTTAATATGGGATCCTTTTCTGCTCTAACCTTTGGATAATTTTTTGCAAGAATCAACATTTTGTATACGCTTATTTCCTTTCCAGATGAATCTCAAAAGAAGACAACATAGTACAAAAGAAATAGCTCCACTCATTAGCAATAATACTATTTCATAGATGCAAAATGCCCTCTTGTTGTTTGAGAGATAGGTAATTGGAAAGCTTGCGGTCTGAAATGGATAGGATTTCCAATGAAGGAAATGACAATTATTCTATTTGGAAAAAAAAAAAAACCTTTCAGAATTTACCCCATGATATTATTGAAAGAAAATTTCAAATACTGAAGCATTTCCAAATTCTTGAGTAATTGGAATTGTCCTTAATAGAGAGACCAACTTAACATAAAACCTTAGATTTCATCACTCGCTACTTTATCAATAGGGCATAGAAAAAAACCTCAATTTCCATATCTCATTGTTTTATCAATAAGATTAACTATCAAATTGAAGTGTTGGCTAGGATATAAGAACCTTTACTACAAAAAGCCAAGTATCTACATAGTCACCAGACTTCTTTGAAGACAACAAGGGTTGAAAGGGTAAGGACATCTCTCAAACATGTGTGCAACAATATATGCAGATAAAATTTTTATAGATGCTATAGTTATAATATAACTAAAAAAAATAAAAATTACTAAAAATTATAATAAGTCACAGTTTCATAATATTAATTTTCATCCATTTAGCATGATATGTAAATCAAAATTATATGCTTAAAAAATACATTGTATATAGTACAACATCGAGTTCAATTAATGGTTTAGTAATCTTATTTATAAGAAAAATAAAATATCATATTTAAAATTAAAATTCACCTTTTAAAATTTTGTTGATAGTTTAAACAAATTATATATGATCAAATTATATATTTAAAAGTGTATAATTTTTGTTGATGTCTCATCAATTTAATTTAAGTTAAAATTAAAAAAAATCACATGGAAATGGGATTTCAACATTTACTATTGTTAATCACATAAACAAATTACTTATAGTTAAAATAATAATTCATTCAGTTATGCTCTAAATATAATACAATTAGTTTCCTATGTTTTTTTCCAAGGGGCTCTTACTTTATGGATATGAATATTGACATCATGGATGATAATAATAATCATGTCAAGATGTAAAAATTTAATCTAGTTAATAAAATGTCGCCAATGCATTTAATTTTAACATTAATATTAATTATAAATAGATAATAAACAATAACAAAAGTTTGGTTGAACAATTTAAAATAATATTAAAAATGTAATCAAACTCCAACATAATTCATATAATGAATTCATTAAGCTAAAATATGTGTTTATAAGTTATAGATGATTTCTTTCCTCCAAACCATTTCTAAGGCTCTCCAATACCATTACCACATATTTCATTGTTGCTCATTCATTGTGTGAATCTTTTTAGGAAAGAAAGCTAACTTGTAGTGAAGAAAGTAATTATATAGAGTGTTTTCTCCAATTTCATCTATATTCACCTTGTTAAAAATACTTAAGTAAGATATTTCTTTCACTATGTTTGAAAACACTTGCTATACTCACTTCACTCACTTGTGCAAGTTCATGTCACCAAAATACATTTCACTAGTTTGTTGCTTTCTAGTAAACATTTCCAATAACAAATTGTCATAGCTATAAATATCTACATTGGTAGCCATTGTCTCACTTAATCCATACTTTGTAGTGAAGTCAATCTTCATTAAATTTTGGGCCTAACCAATGTGTACAACATTTTTTGATGCAAACAAACAAGTAAATTTATTGTTCTAAATGGAATACTTGGGACAATTATCCCATGGATCCTTTCAAAGCAAGTGTTAAAGTGAGTTAGTAGGGGTTGCATCAATTCATTTTACAATAACAAGGTGCATTATATTTCCTATCATGTCTTCATCCAAAAGCACATTATTGGGTATTAAATAAAAATGCACTACTTGAACAAAAGAATCATGACGAAATTGTTCCATGGCATGGTTCATATCTATGGAAACGTCTACTTGTGTTTTTAATTCCACTTCACATTCATCTTCAACATCTTTTCTCCTCTATTAGGAAAAAAATGCTT
The DNA here is from genome assembly GCA_031772625.1 of Pinus tabuliformis. Taxonomy (NCBI): domain Eukaryota; kingdom Viridiplantae; phylum Streptophyta; class Pinopsida; order Pinales; family Pinaceae; genus Pinus; species Pinus tabuliformis. Next base: position 1,717,335,028 of record CM062817.1, on the reverse strand, counting down.
CTCCAAGTTTCTATTAGAAATAAATTAGAATAATAATCCTTTAAAATGGAGCTAAAACATGATGTCGTTATTCTCACCAAATTTCATTGTTGAACCTTTATTATAACATTACATTCTTCTCTAAAATTCTTTTCAACTTTTTTTTTGCAACTACAAAACTTTCATAGAAACAAGTGTGATCAATCAAAATTCCCTTATCAATTACAAAATTCCTCATTCCAAACAAGTTGGCCTTGGTAAATCCATTAGTTTCTATATGAATCCCTTGATATGGGATCATTTTCTACTCTAACCTTTGGACAATACATTGTAAGAATCAACATTTTGTATATATTTATTTCCTTCCCAAATGAATCTCAAAAGTGGAAAACACGGTATAAAAGAAGTATCCCACTCTTTTTCGTTGTTGTTGTTTTGTATCCCATAGGAACCCAACAAACCACCTGACACGTAACTACTAGTAAACCTATGGGGGTCTATGGCATGTCCTCCTATCCATAAACTAGGTCACAATCGAGTGGATTTGAACCTTGAATCTCTCAGTTCTCACAGATTTCACATTACTTTGATCACCAATTAAGCTGCTCACCTCGGACACAATAGTCCACTCATTAGAAATAATACTCTTTCACATATACAAAATGACCTCTTATTGTTTGAGATATAGGTAATTGGAAAGCTTGTGTTCTAGAAACAAAAAACAAAAAAAAAAAAAAAAACGGAATCTCCCCCCCCCATGATATTATTGAAATACAATTTCAAATATTGAAGCATTTCCAAGTACTTGAGAGTAATTGGAATTTTCCTTATTATGGAGTTGGAAGAGAGATCTAAGATGATAACACTGTAATTTTCTAATTGAATTTGGAATAGCCTAATAATGTGTTTTAAGATAAATTTAATGAACATATCGATGAGCATGCTACTTAGAAATTGATTTTCCATTTTGAAATAATATCATATTTATACAATATTCAACGAAACTCTATCCATTTGAAGCTATAGATAACAACTTAAAACTAAAACCTTGGATTTCATCACTCACTACTTTTCTATTAGGAGCATAGAAAAAAAACCTCAATCTCCATATCTCATTAATTTTATCAATAAGATTAACTATCAAATTGAAGTGTTGATTAGGATATAAGAACCTTTACTAGAAGAAGCCTTATATCTATATAGTAAACATGTGTGCAACAAATATGCAGATAGAAAATCTATAGATAATATAGTTATAATATAACTAAAAAAATACTAAAATTACTAAAAACTATAATAAGTCATAATTTCATAATATTAGTTTGCATTCCCTTTAGCATGATTTGTAAATCAAAATTGTATACTTAAAGAATACATTGTATATAGTACAACATCAAGTTCAATGGGTGGTTCATTAATTTAATCTATAAGAAAATTCAAAAATTGTATTTAAAATGAAAAACCAACTTATAAAATTTTGGGGATATTTTAAACAAATTATATATAATTTAAATTTAATTTGACCAAATTATATATTTAAAAGAAAACACTAGTTATTGATGTCTCATTAATTTTATTTATATGAAATTAAAAAAAAAATCACATTTAAATGGATTTTTAATATTTATAATAACAACGTAAACATATTACTTATAGTTAAACTTAAAATTATAATCCATCCACTTATGCTCCAAGAATAATACAATTAATTTCCTAAGAGTTTTTTGCTACGGGCTCTTGCTTTGCAGATATGAATATTGACATCATGGACAATAGTAATAAACCACATTAAGATGTAAATTTTTCATCTAGTTAATAAAATGTTATTAAAGCATTTAATTTTCATATTAATATAAATTATAAATCGATAGTAAACACTAATAAAAATCTAGTTGAACAATTAAAGAAAATATTAAAAAAGTAATCAAACTCCAACATAATTATTAAAATGAATTCATTAAGCTAAAATATGTGTTTAGAAGTCATCTTTTTTTTAATAATCATTTCCTTTCAATTATAGAAAAAAAAAACAAACGGAATTATTTTTTAGACAATTAAAATTTTTGACATTATGAAAGGATAATAAAATAAACCAATTTCAATTCATATAATATTGTGTTGCAAAAACATGTACTCTTTCTTTTGACAATAATAACATGTAGATATAGATACTAATAGAGGTTTACTTCTACAATTATAAGTTAAAAAAATAATTGACACCGTATGAATAATAGCAATATTGAAATCTTCTGGCATTGCAATTTTCACAAACTAAAATGAAGAAGAACTATGGGCATTTGATGCATGTGCATCACTCATTGATGCATTTGTATTGCTAAGAAATATAGATATGCTTTGTCTTAATCTCCTAGAAGAAATTGTATTTGCCCCCAAATCATTTATGAGCCTCTCCAATACCAACACTACATCTCTCATAGTTGGTCGTTCATTGGGTGAATCTTTCGAACAAAGAAAAGAGATATGTGTCAAATAAAATATGCAATTGAATACATTATTTTCTTCAAATTAATCTCCATCCACCTCCCTAAGAAGGTTTTGGTCAATTACCTCCTTTACTCTACTTGGAAAGGCTGGATTTACCCACTTGTGCAAGTTCAGGTCACCATAAAACATATCATTAGTTGGTTGTTTCCTCGTAAGAGTTTCCAATAACAAAATGCCATAGTTGTAAATATCAGCTTTGGTAGACGTTGGCTCACTAAATCCATACTTTGCATTCATGATAACGTTCATCAAATTTGACCCTACCAGCCCATACAAAAATGTTGATGAGGCATTTAGAAACAACACGTAAACATTTAACATTCTAAATGTCATACCTGGTGCAATATAGCCAATAGATCCTTTCAAAGAAAATAATGAAGTAAGTGATTCGGTGGAGGTTTCATTATTTAATCTTGCAATACCGAAATCAGTTACATGACTCAACATGTCTTCATCAATAAGCACATTATTGGGTTTTAAGTGACAATGCACTACCAGCACAAAAGAATGATGGGGGAGATATTCAATGGCATGTGCCATATCTATTGCATTGTCCAATCATGTTTTTAGTCCCATTTCACATGCAATTTCACCATTGTTGTCATTTGTATTAGGATACGAATGCTTCTCCAGGCCTCCATTACACATAAATTTGAACATTAATCCTTTGAAATCAATGTTGCAACATGAGGTTATGATTTTCACCAGATTTTGATGTCGAACCTTTTGCAAGAAACTACATTCTACTTTAAAACTCTTTTCAACCTTGTTCTTTACCAACTGGAAAACTTTTATAGCAACAAGTGTTCCATCACTCAAAATTCCTTTATAAACTGAACCAGAATTCCCTGTCCCCAACAAGTTGTCCTCGACAAATCCATTATTTGCTATATGAAGCTCTTGATATGAGATCATTTTGTGCTCCAACCTTTGAAAAATGGCTTTTGAGGAATCAAAGTTTTGCATAGGCATATTTCTTTTCCAAAGGAATCGCAAAAGTAAACAACATAATATAAAAGAAGTAGCTCCACTCACTGGCCGTATCAGTCTTTTCACAAGTGCAAAATGATGTCTTGGTGTTTGACATGCAGGCAATTGAAATACTTGCAATCCACAAAGGCTAGGATTTCCGAATAAGGACATGAAAATTGTTCGATTTTCAAAAAAGCCTCCTTCTAGAATTTCCCGTTTGAAATTATTGAAAGACAAAATCAAGCTTTGAAGCATTTTCAAATTCTTGAGTGCAACCATTGATATTACAACTGATAAGTTGTTGGAAGAGAGGTCCAGGCTTGCAAGGCTTTGTAAACTTCTAAGTGAATCTGGAATAGACCCTTTAAAGGAATTTTGAGATAATTTTAATAATTGTAGCTCATTGCAACTTCCAAGTGTAGGGAGAATTGCCATAGTCAATTAATTGAAATAAATGTCTATAGCTTGAGCCATTGTAATTTTACCAATCTCCATGGGCAAGGAACCCTCTAATGAATTCCATGAAAAATTCAAATAGAATTGTAGATTAGAAAGTTTACCAATTTCATGTGGTATACTTCTAGAGAGCCTTTTGTGAGATAGGTCAAGCAATTCCAAATTAATACACTCTAGTAAGTTGGAAGGTATGCTTCCTAATGACTTGTTGTGATGAAGATGTAGTCCTCTTTCCAGAGAGATTATTTTGACTAACATCCAAGAGACCAATGTGGTGTAATCCTTCAAAATTGTCAGTATGTTTCCTTCCAAATTATTGTTACTTAAATACAATCTTTCTATTTTTACAAGTTTTCCTAGTAGTGGAACATTACCATTTAGAAAATGTTCACTTAAATTTCAGAAGGTTAGGCTACTAATATTTCCTATATGTGGACGGATGTTCCCTTGTATTTTATTATTTGATAACCCTAATATAGATAAATTAGTAGAAAGTCTACCTATGGCAAGTGGAAAAATACCACTTAATTTATTGTTGTGCAAACATACGTACTTTAAGTGAGAAAAATTAGTAAGAGCTATATGAAAAGGCATGTTTATAAAATTAGCACTATCAAGTTGATTTTTATTTAAAAGCAATGTTTCTAGAAAAATAACTTAGCCAAATTTATAGGCATGGTCCCACTCAGCTTGTTATGATTTAAACCGAGTGATACCAAGTTAGAAAATTTTCCAATAAACTTTGGAAGCTCTCCATTAATTTGAATTAAAGCTAAATTGAGATATTGCAGTTTAAACATATTTGACAAGGATGTGGGAATGCAAAACAAATCATTTTCGACAATTGAAAGTTCTTGCACACGGGTGAGTTGGTCCAATTCTTGTGGTATAGGATTGATGAGATTGTTTGATTTCAAATTGAAATGAATCAGCGATGAAAGGTTTCCCAAGGAAGAGGGAATGGTACCTGTCAGGTCTTTCTATCCCAAGCAAATCACTTTCAAATAAATGTGGGAGGGAACCTAAATCCCTCAAGATATTTTCCATTAGACAGTTGATGTGGAGTGACAGTAGAGTCAAATTTCTGGAACTACAGAGTTGACTCGAAATAGGATCGGTGAGACTATTGGATTCCAAACCAAACTCAATCAATGATGAAAGATTTTCCAAGGAAGAGGGAATGGTACCTGTCAGCTAGGTGACTCCCAAGTAAATATTTTGAAAATGTGGGAGGGAACCCAACTCGCTAGGGATATTTACAGTTAGATTGTTGAAGGAGAGTGCGAGAAGAGTCAAATTTCTACAACTGCCGAGTTGAGTTTGGATATTTCCTTCCATTCATTGTGTGCCAAATCAAGCACCCTCACACAAAAGATGTGTCCCAATTGAGATGGGATATGACCAGTTAGATCATTGCCTCTAAGATAGAGTGTGCAAAGAAACGAAAAATTGTTGAGGCAAGGGGAAATGGAACCATGCAGATCCAACCCATTGAGGTTACATAAGGCCACTATATTTGGATGACGTCGGTTGCATGTGACATTGGTCCAGTTGCAAAAGGGGTTGCAGGAGTCCAATATATGAGGGAATGTTGTGGATCGTTGGCAATGAGGATCCTAAATTCCACCAGTGATTGGTGATAATTATGGAAAGAGTGGGTTCTAGGGGTCAAGGAAACAATGGAGAGAAAGAACACATGAAAAGCAAAATAAAGAGAGGACATGGTGGTTGAAATCACAACCTCTGTCAAAACCATTTTAAACTGAAAGAGATAGCGAGTCTTCGACAAAGTGGAGAATTGCGGTGGGTATGGATATGGTGATGGTGGGAGAAGTATTAATCAAAACCATGATGGGAGGGTAACACCATACAACTACTCCTTAAGGAAGGAGATCACTCCACAAGCCATCACTTGTCAATACAAAATCAATCCCTAACATGTTTGTGCTTAGCCCATTGTATGATAAAATATTTTACTTCCTTTAGCTTATTCTAAAATTGGATTGGTGAAGATTATGTGAAACTAGAGGGAAAGGGACACCATATATGTTTTATAGTCATGCAAAGTGGAGTCATAAAACTAGTGGCAATTTAGCATGAAGGGGGAGGAAAAATTTGAGGGGAGGGACAAATTATAGGAGTGTTGGATGATGGTCTGAATCTCCTTCTATAGAGACCCATTGGCGAACATTAAAAATTTGGTTGGATAGATCTTCAACAATCAAGAATCGATCTAGTCATTTAGATACCTTGGCCTACCTAGATCAACTATTTGACTAAGTGTTAAGAAGTTTAGGGGGTAGGAGATCAAGGAATCACACCCTTATCAAATGATATATGAGTTAATAAGAGGGGGTATCCTATGCAGCTAAGGAACCATAGGTTTAGAGTCTCCCATAGTAAAATTTTAGTCGCCTCCAATGAAGGTATTATGATGGACACTCTATATAATATTGAAGAAAGTGTCCTAAAAAGGTTTTCAATTAATATATGAACCATTGATATTTATGCCTTGAAAAGATATGTTCAATTCTATAAAGAATAAATCAAGGACAAATCATGAGCGAAATAACCAAATTGAGACAAAGCATATGCTATAGAGTTCCAACCTGAGACAAGACCTCCCAATCGCTCAAAAGAATCTTGTCAGATGAAGTCCCAATGAGGGAGCATGAGTTTTAGGATTAATACCACCTTATCCCCATCCAACATTATTTGTTGAAGAAAACTAATATGCGGTTGATGGACATCAATAAATTGTTTCAGAGCCATTTTTTTAGAGGTTGGTTAGACCCCCACAATTCAAGGAGAGAATAATCATATGGAAGCCAATTAGGGGGCTATCGCTTTAAGGGCCTTGAGGATGGTATGCTCTTTCCTAGCTCGAATTTCTAAGAATGCCTAGTTTTTGGCATGAGGTAGATAGGATTTTTTGCCACTGTTGAAAGGCTTATGATCTCTAGTCTCCAAGGTCCATAAAACATAACTCTATTCTGAGACAAATTCCTCTAATGAGTGTTGGGATGAGGGGCTCAGTATTTTAAGAGGGAATGAAGGTTGTATGAAAGAGGGGAGAGAAGGGTAGAAGGTATAGAGAAGGATGTTTGCAGAGGGATATATTGGCTAGTAAAAGAGTGTACTTGAGGGAGGGAGAGTAAATACCAATATAGTGGAGGGAAGAAGAAATAGAAAGAAAGAGGGGTGGGAGAGACGAGAGAGTAGTAGGGGGAGGAGGGGAGGAAACCAGAGGGGAAGAAGAGGGTTGAAAACCATTTGATAGAAAACATAATTCATTTATGCAAGAAATTGAGCGGGTAGGTAGGAGTTACATACCTTGCTATGTGGGATCCCCTTCAGAAGATGACTAATGCTCATTGGTGTCTATTTGACCATTAGAGGGAGCTAACACGATTTCCATTAGAGAAGAAACTTTTTCACTACCCAGCATAGGTCCGAAAGGGTTTTTCTTCCTAAGCCGCTTCTGCTGAGTGTTCCTTGTTTTGAGTTGGGGAGGAGACCCACAGTGGGGAGACAAAGAAGAGTTCTTCTTTGAGTACCCATTTTTTAATAGATTTACCCATTGGACAATTCTGCTCAAAAGGCCATATGTATGAAAATGATTGCATTTGAAGGGCATTCCTTCATAATCCAAGCTCTTCCTATGAAAAATCTCTCTAGAGTTTATGGTTATGAAGTTTGAGGGCCTAAAGGAGAGATTAAGGCACACCAACACTTAGGACATACTCATGTACCCTATATGTTAAAAAGAGAGATCGAATTTGTATAAGAAACCCAATGTGTTTCCTATCTTGTTGAAAAAATTGAGCAACCAAAATATGATAGGTAGACGTAGTAATATTACCCAAATTTAAATAATGTATAGCTTCTTCAAGCATTAATCTAAACTTTTTGACCATTTCTTTGCATATAGGGCTTGTGAGCCTTAGAGCCAGTGACCCCTGAGAATTTTCTCTTCATCTTCTACTAATTTTGTTATCCATCCCTTCCATCCTTTTTCTACGATCAAACAATAGGGAGTATAGCCAAGCAATGCAAGGAAACTTGCATCTATCTACTTGCACAATATTTCCAATGACATGTATTTATTATAAAATCTCCCTACCACCATTGAGTTCTCCATTTTATGGATATAATTGAGTCAGATATTGTTCCCCGGGGTGAGATGAGGTTCCTCGACCTTGCATTTGATGCATTATTGGCTAGGTTTGAGAGCTTCAATACCAACTGTAGCTATCAAGAGTAAATTTCTTGGGATAAATACACTAGAGTGCATATCAAGAATCAATTAACCACTTAGAAAATAGGTAGGAGGATATTCCTAGACGTGGTAGGATTGGAAAGTCAGTGAGTGGAAAATGGTAGTATCTAGGGTAATAGGATTGATACACAGGGAATGAGACGAAGGTGAGGAGGGTTTAGTGAAGGAAGTGTTGGGAAGAGGGGAAAGGTCATGGTCCTTTAGAGGAGTGTGGTTGGAAAGTGGGTCATCTACCTAGGACCTATTAATAATTGTAGTGATAACAGGGTTGTCAGGGTGCGAGGACAGAGGGAGGATCATCGAAAAGGACTAGCAGGGAGATTTCAAGATAGGGGTCTATGAGGATTGTAGAGAGGAAGGAGTTTTCCAGAGAGGTTTTGGGGAGGGAAATCCCAAACCTAAGTTCCCTCAAGGGGTTCCAATGAATAATGTATGAGATCATTCTTCATGCCTCTAGAGAAGGTGGGGAACTGGAGGGAAACCTATTATTGCGTGCAATAGAAAATTTCCTAGTGCAATAAAGCTAGAGGTCTTGCTGTAGAGAAACCTCTTACTTTAAACTTTCTCATCCAACTTTCTTATTTTCTTTACTTTATATGGATTCTACATTAAAAACATTTTATTTTCTTTTTCCAAATTTCACAAGCTCATAATGTATATTTAAATAAATATCACTATATTTATTTTACATCCTTAATTTTTTTAAATTTACCAATTCAATATTAATATTTTTCAATAATGCAATATTAATATTTTGGTCACAACATAAAATCAATTTAACATATTAAAATAAACTCTTACATTTAATATAAAAGGTTTGTTTATAATTCTTTTTAACAATCTCATAAATATATTTAAATGAATACCATATTTATTTTACTCCATACCTTTTCAAAAAATACTCAAGTAATATTGGTATTTTGAATTAATACAATATTTAATATTTTCTATTATTTAAATAATTAAATTTAATATAAACTGTACAAAATTTAAATGATATTTTTTTTATATATTTATAAAATTTTGAATAAAAAATATTTATAATGAAACACCTTATAATCAATTATTTTACATCCAATAAATAATTAAATTGTACAATGATTATACATCTAAATTTACTCAAGAATAAAAGGAAATCCATTATAGCTTATAACAAAAGTGTGATGTATTAAATGTATTAAATAATTATACATATAAATATATTAATATACCAATATGGTGGTAATAAATGATTATATATTTAAGTTTATTTTAGAATAAAAAAATTATTAAATATGTTATGTAGTAAAAGTGTGATGTATTGATCTATGTATATGGTGGTACGTAATTTTTTACTTGATCTTATTATCCTACACTATCTTATTAGTATTTGCCAATAGCTTTTTGTGTTGACCACTGTTAGTTTAATGTTGAGAAAATCTAAGTTATAAAGTTTAAATTTGGAAAAAAATAATCAATATTATTGAAAAAATTAATTTTCAAACATTTGATAGGTTTTGTGCCATGTGGATAACTTCCTCTTATTTTTCTGATATAATTCCTGGATGTAGTTGCAATATTTATGTCATTATTTTCAAAATTTGTGCAATGTTTTTTCATTGTTAAGCTTGATAATTAAAATCCTTGAAAATAGTTCATACTCATATAAACAAGTTCTGCATGCAGCGGATAGTCCTCAAGCACAAAACCCTAGTTTGTTCCTGACTCGGGGTGCATGTAAGAATATCCCTAATTATAACAATGCAGTTACTACGAATATACATATACCTCAATGTTCTGGAATATGATTAGGGTAATTGAAATACTTACTTTTTCAAGTTCATCATATAGGGCCTTCTTATTTTGCCTAGACAACCACTGCCATACAATCACAAAAAGATTAATTTTACAGGTAGACATTATGTTCAAATCTTGATAGTTCGACATATGGAATATGCATTGCACTTATATAAAAAAAATTGTTGATTATAATGAAAATTTTGGTGGGCAATTATTGGTCTTGGCCTACTGACAAGGGAATTTGTTTGTGTGATGAAATCTGGTGCATAAAGTGTGAGCATGATGGATAGCACGTTCAATATAATCATGTGGCAGTGATACCTTCGTATTCCCTTCGAAATATGGTAAATCTACCCTCCCTCTCTGTGCCCACCCACAATTTTTCCTCACAAAGCATCCTCTGCATGGCTATTTTTTGTGTTTTCCTCCATGCATCCTCTACAAGGCTATTTTTTGTGTTTTCCTCCATTTTTTTTCATGGGATATGTACCTTTCATATTTCTTTTCTAGTCTGCAAATTTTTTTTTTCACACTTTTCATTTCCTCAATAACAGAAGATATATATATATATATATATATATATATATTTTTCCCTATTTTTATAGACCCTTTTTTTAATTTCTCAAAATAATATTTTAGTTTTTTGTGTTTTGTTGTCAAACACAATCTATGTAATTTCTTTTAATAAATATGTTCGTTTAACTTTTGCTGAATAAGTTTTTTTACTCATAAATAAAGTCACACATTTAAAAAATTTGGGGTTGTGTGTTTGCTCTCAAAAAAAATATTGACAAGTTTTTTTTTTCAAAAAATTACTTTTGTATTTTTGTTCTTTAAAAAAAGATTCATTCTTTGTTTTTCATGTCAAGAAAAAAATTCAAGTTATTTTTTTAACAAATTTTCATTTTCTTAAAAAGAATCTAAGAGGTGGAAATAAATATATATATTTATTTCACATCTTTGAATAATATAAAAAATATTGTAGCATTTTAATTTACCATCCTTGTTTGATATTTACGGAGTGATGACTAGATGGGACATATGGAATGCCCATGAGTCTCATGCTATAAGGAAAGTGAAGAACAAGTCCTACATGCAAAAGGGCGCACATGTGGCACAATGCATGCACAGATGGTAATTATTAAAAAAATGTTATTAATTAATTATGGGCACGCATTTCCATGGATGAAATGTTAGAATAATCATCCACACATTTCACGTGTTTCAAGGTATATGACAAATCCATTTGAAATACAAATGGAGGCACCCAAGAGGGTTTTAAGGTATGTGAAAGGAACTCTAAATTTTGGTATTCATTACTACTCTTATGAAAAGTTCAATCTTGTTGGATTTAGTGATTGAGATTAGGGAGGTAGTATTTATGACTGTAAGTTCACATCTGTAAATTGTTTCTCTTTTGGTTCTAGTTTAATTACGTGGACCTAAAAATGGAAAAAGCATTGTTGCCCTCTTATCCATAGAAGTGGAGTATGTTGCAATTATGGGTCAGAAAAGTTTTGGAAGAAATTGGAGAAAAACAAATTCAACCTACAATGATTTATTGTGATAATGTAAATGTCATCAAGTTAGCAAAGAATCTGGTTCATCAAAGTAAGACAAAGAATTTTGACATGAAATATCACTTCATTCTAGATTTGTTACAGAAGAAGGATATTGAATTGAAGCATATAAATACTTAGCATCATCTAGCAGATATCTTCACCAAAGCAGTTGCAAAAGCTCAGTTTTTGACACTACAAGATAAGATAGTACACCCTCATTAATCATTAAGGGGGAGTGTTTGGAATAATGCTTGATTTTGTTATGTAAATTGTTAACAAATTAGTGAGTAGATTTTGTGTTCTTTGTGCAAAATTAGGTCACTGAATTATTAGGGTGGTGTGCTCAAAATTAACTTTAAGAAGATTAGTAGTGTCACTAATAAGTTTACCATATAACAATGTAGTTAATGATTTAACTCAATATGAAATTTACAATAAGTTTGAGCTCAAAAGGGGAGTGTTTTATTTCTCCATTGTTTTTCTTATAAGTTTTTTCTTCAAAATTATATTGGCATATCAGGCAACTTAGATTGGCATATCAGCCAGCTTAGAGAAGCCATTTCATATTCTACATCTCTGGGCCTCTTAATATCAAATAAACTATCTTTATATATTTTGATCATTCTTATTATTATAATCATTATATATAACTTAAAACTGTCAAAAAAATAAAACGTTAAATCTTCCTAGCTTATACATAAAATAAATATGTATCAACAATTTGGATTGAACCGTGAAGTCATCCACAGTCTATTGTTTCCTTTGTTTCTTATTCAATATATTAATAATATACTGCAACATCAAATATTTTAATGGCTTCCATTTTCCTATTCCATCATGACCGAGATGCGTCTGGGTAGCTTTGTCCAACTGTAAACTTGGCATAAGCTTCATTTCTCTGGGCCAGATGGGGAAGAGAGTTCGTTTTTAGTGGTTTATATATAGAGAGAAATTTATTAGTTTAGATTCATTTCCTTAAATTAACTTTAATAATGGATTTATGGAATATTAACATTGATCAAAATTATACATATGTATTTTTTTTTTTAAATATGAATCTGAAAATTTAAAGGTTTGTCCTTGAAACGTTAAACTATCCTGAACATCTTCATTTCTAAACTTACCTTTACCGTTTTGAAAGTATCAAGATTTTCAAAACCTTTATTTGTTGATACGCGGGTCCTGACTGACCACTGTTTCTTTATTGTATTGAAGGTTTTCAAACGTAGACGAGCTAGAACTGCGGCAAATTATTTCTTGCTCCGTGAGACTTTTTAATTGTAACGAAGGAGAACTGAGGCAACTGTAATTTGGACTCTCGTCAACAGTGGTAACTATCATTATTTGAATCAATATTCCAAAAAGCACTTCTTTAGTTGGCCGACGAGAAAAAACCAACATTATTCAACTCAGGCAAACCCTATTAGGAATTTTGAACAATGAAATAAATAGGAATTATAGAGATAGTGCTCAGAATTCTAAAATTGTTGATATCATATAGTTAACATTTATTAAAAAAAATATTTAAAATTTTGACTTTGGCAAGAAACATAGATCTCAGCGCCTGGGAATGACAGAACCGAAATTAGAAAATGTAGAAAATCATTTTTAATTTATTGTCACATATTTAAAATTTATTTAGTAATAGGTATCTATCTCAAAATATATCGTAATAAAGAAACTCAAACTTTATGTGTCTTCCTGCTAAACAATACAAGGGCTGCATCGTATAACTTCAAAAAAAACAAAAACCTTTCAGGAGTGGGGATGGGGATGGCTTTACTTACTTCCCCGGAAGGGTTTATAGGAACGGAATTGTAGGTAATGTAGGTGAGTATCAATGCGAGAGAGGATAGATTAGGTCTCCCTATCGGCCAAGCTAAAAGATGTGTCCCTACCGGTCGACAATTAAGGAATCTTCTTACAACAAAAAGCCATCCCCTCTCCTCCCGGTTTACGAGCCTCCCTCCTTCTATAAAAGGTGGTCTGTTCTCCAACCTCTCTGCACTCAGAGATCAAACTGCAAGAGCCCCCGCAAATCCTCGGAGCAGATCGGGAGTCCCCTCTCCTCAGAACGCTCTATTTTTCCGTTTTGATTCTGCTGTAAGTCTCTTTCCTTCTTTGGTGATCCTGTTCATAACTAACAGTGTCTTTGGTTCCCTTAGTAGCGCCCTCCCGAAGCTCTGGAGAACTCCTCCCCACCATTCAACGCCCCTGCACTCCGCAAATCTCTCCAAAGAGGTTTCAAGCTCTCTTCTCAGCAGAGCGCTCTCTGTCTTCAACCCTCAGGCCTCGTCGATGGAGGACAAAGGGCAGCCATCTAAACAGGGCCCAAACAAAGACCCTCTGGGAAATCTCTCCAATAGCAAAGATTGTAATATGTGCATGGCACATACTATTATGATCAACAGTGTGAAAAAACAGCTGAAGGAGTTAACAGAGGACTACCATGCTGACCGAGAATCCAAACGAAAAAAGCTGGGAAAAAGAAAGAAGGAGATTGAAGACCTGAAGGACCGCTGCATTCACATGGAGGCAGTAATCGACCATCTTCGCACCCTCACCGAAAGTCATCAGGCAGAAGCATCGACCAGAGCCAGCGCCCAGAAGGAAGACTCGGTCACTCCTCACTTTCCGTGATTTTATGCATTGCAAATGTATTTGGTTAGGAGGATCCTATGTAAGGCAGTATAATCGTTTATTTTCAGTTCTGCTTTCAATCAAGAGAAGCTACGAGGAATGCGGGTCTGCGTACCCGATTTTGTGCCTCTGCTCTCCTGTTCTTCCCCATCATGTAACAGCTCTACTTTCAGAAAGTTTTTTTAATATATGAGTAGCCGACATTGTAAAAAAAAAAAAAAAGCAGATTGGAAATTTTGAATATGGAGGGCCATTGCACTGAGTTAGAAAAGCAACAGATAAACCATCTAAGCTAAAAATAAACAGGTATGAAAAGACTACGTGATCTAAAACACAATTTTCAGAAACATTACGACATCTGATTCAGGTTTTTGGTAGTATTTCGTTTTAAATTTGATTATGAGATAAGTAGCATATGAGTTATTAATTGCTGCATTAACAAAACTGTACAAGAGATCATACGAGCGAAAATCCTAGACTAGCACAGAAAAGAAGATGAGGGCTTTGACCGTTTTAAGAAAAAAAATATACATGCAGATTAATTCATTGCTGTCACGACTGTTTACAATCCTGTAAGGCTTTAAGTCTGGAATCCTAAGAGAAGACTTTAAGCTTAAGACATTGAACTGAAGTCCAAGAGAATGGAGTATAGACTGGAGAACCTGATTTGGGTTGGCAATGAAGGCGCCGACCTGTAACTCCACATTCTAGAGCAAAGGAGGACGGACCAACCATTGGAAAATTTAGGTCTCATGCTGTATTCAACCAAGGGCAGAAACAATGATATAAAAATCAACCAAGGGCAGAAACAATGATATAAAAATCACACGGATTACCTCATTGGGAATTGATACAGGTTACAACTTCTTGGAGAACATTCCAGTCGCAGCGCTAAACTTTCCAGCATGCAAAACTGCAAATGAGTGAGGTCATGCCCAGGGAAAAGTGGAAAAATTACCATGGTAACTCTGCTTTCCATCAGAACCCTTCCATCTAAACCGTAAAAGCTAACGTATCAAGCTAAAGACAGAGGTTTTATAAAAAAGACTGGTGGAAAATACCAAGATCAATTTAGAAGAGCCCCAGGTATGCATCAAACAGTGATCCCGCTAGCATGCATGCCCACCGACCTAGCATAACTTGAATATTTTTTGACAAGAAAAGCAGAGAATTAATCTTTTTTAAAGAAAAACATACGAAAGGTAATTTTTTGACAAAAAACTTGTCAATATTTTTCTTGAGAGGAAACGCACAACCCAAATTTTTTCTTTGAAAAAGAAATTAGAAGCATTATATTAAAAAAAAAAAATTGTGTGACTTTATTTAAGAGTAAAAAAATTATTGAGCAAAAGTTAAACGAACATGTGTTATTAAAAGAAATTACATACATTGCGTTTGACAAAAAAACACAAAAAGGAAAATATTATTTTGATAAATTAAAAAAAAGTCTATAAAAATAGGAATTTTTTTTTTTTTTTTTTATCTTTTGTTATTGAGGAAATGAAAAGTATGCAAAAAAAAATTGCAGACTAGAAAAGAAATATGAAAGGTACATATCCCATGAAAAAAAATAGAGGAAAACACAAAAAATAGCCATGCAGAGGATGCTCTGTGAGGAAAAATTGTGGGTGGGCACAGAGAGGGAGGGTCGATCATGACGATGCAAGGTTGGGCAAAAACCTTGGCTATGAACAGAGACAGAGTGCCGCTGAAGTTTACCATATTTCGAAGGGAATACGAAGGTATCACTGCCACATGATTATATTGAACGGGTTATCCATCAAGCTAGAACTGTAAGGTTTAGTCAACATACTCTTCAATTTAATATTTTACTTTCATTTTGCAATAGATTTGGTTTAATTATATTAGGTATTCAGCAATAGATTCACACTTTATGCACTAGATTGCATCACACAAATAGATTCTCTCGTCAATAGGCCAAGACCAATAATCGCCCACCAAAATTTTCATTATAATCAACAAAAATTTTCATATAAGTGCAATGCATATTCCATATGTCAAACGATCAAGATTTGAACATAATGTCTACCTATAAAATTAATCTTTTTGTGATTGTATTGTGATTGTCTGACAAAGTAGGCATTTCAATTACCATAATCATTACACAGCAGACGAATCGATACATTAGTCTTCTTCACAGGAAATCCAAGATTTGTATTTGTTTTTGAGAGAGGAATTTCGTCTAACACAGCCTTACTTTAAAATTGTAGTAACCAAATTGCTGTTAAAAAAAATCCAAACCTGTGTTAATGAGACTCCGCCGTTAGTTAATATACCTTAAAGTCAATCTGACAGTGTATATTTATGGTTTTACATTTTAGATTGCTTAAATCATTTCTCCTAAAAGTATATGATAGTTAAGTAAATAAAGGTATTTGAGAAGTGAATACAAATTTATAGGTCAACATTTATTTGCATTAAAAATATGAAATTCACTCTAAGCATAATAGTAAATTCATAGATATTGATAGAAATTTTCATAAGCAACATGAGAGGTCCCCAAAGCCATGGCGCCACTTTCAAAATCAAAATAAAAAGTTATATTCTACTACAAAGGCAAGCCAAATGAGACAATTCATAAATATCTTGGGTTTTCCTAGAGGAAAAAAAATAGATAAAAAAATTGATAAATTCCAAGTTCCAAACATGAGCTTTAAAGAAAAAATAGAACATGGCTCGATATTCTTTTCACCCGGAGAAGTAATTGACAATGCTTGAGACTTTGCCTTACCCGTTAGTTGGATTCCCATTTTCCTTATACCTATACTCTTGTCAAAATTTCATATATCGCCCAAGTGCACACATGCTGTACACAAATTACACAAATTGCGTTAATCTAGATCATGGTTCTCTTCTAATAATTCAATATGATAACACTTAAGGAAATTAAAAGAAGAAAGATCAAGAAATCAAATACATGTTGAATCTGCTTTACAGGGTTGAAGCAATGAACCATCCCGGCACCTGCATCTATCAGGGGGATCCCACATTGCGTGGCTTCCCTGGCACATCTTCTGGGGTTGAAGCTAT
Organism: Pinus tabuliformis; assembly: GCA_031772625.1. Lineage (NCBI taxonomy): Eukaryota > Viridiplantae > Streptophyta > Pinopsida > Pinales > Pinaceae > Pinus > Pinus tabuliformis. The sequence goes on along the minus strand of CM062817.1, from coordinate 1,717,317,805 downwards.
GTAACCAGAAGGTGGTCTCTCACTCGATGTCATGTTGATGGATAAACACACACTAATATCTTCCTCAGCTGAAAATTCAATTACAGAGACAAGGAATAGAAGAACACAATAAGGAACAAGCATAGAAGGTAGGCTCCCAGAGTCAATTTAGCTTGAAAGCTCAGCCACAGCTACGTGACATGCATGAAACACTTGGCTTCCTCTCTAACTTTGCTAACCCAACACGTGGTTTCATCTTAATAAAAAGTGGCCCCAACTGGACTTTGGATAAAATGAACTTTGGATAAAATGAAGGCACGAAAAAATCACTGTTGCCCCAACTTTGGATATAAAATGAAGTGCAACATAATTTTTCTCGGATATAAATAAACTTTGTAATTAAAATGCAGGGTGCGAGAAAACTTTGTATATAGAGAAGTTACCACAATATTTCCGTCTCGGGCCACATACAATATTTTTCAAATGAAAACTTTGGTTAAAATTTCAGTGAATGACATTGTTAGCATTAAAATTTGGTTAAAATATGTATAGGCGGAAAAAAAATCGGTCAAAAAATGAATTAATGCAGGGTCAACCATCAATCGATCGCTATAGTCCTGCTAAAGGCAGGGACTAATAACACTATCAATTACAACCCACAATAATTTAAGCATGTATTTGCATAAAAAATGACTAGAAACAAGATGGAAATAAATATACATACCAAGAGTTACTACCTGCCATTATTTATGTTTTGTTCAATGCTTTAACATGTAGGAGTAAATGTACGAACTTAATAGGGGTTACTACCCACCAAAAATTTATGCAAGTCCATGTCCTTATTAGGTAATTAACTTTTCTACTTCATATATCAATTTGCAATTTTTCTAAAAGCATAGCATCCACTTAACTAGCAAGGATTATGGTTCCCAACTTGTTAGCCTATATGCTTAGTAATTGGCATTTTGTGTTTGAATCCAATAAGTATTATTAGTATACGTATACAAGGTATGTGTATGCTAGGTACATACCTCACATGAATACACTAGTATTCTAAAACTTAAAATTATGTTAGATGATTAAAATAAATGGTTAAGCTTGATTAATGACTACTCTTAATTAGGAATTAATTAAGTTTAAAATATTGGCTTATAATTATTAAGTTATATAGGTATATATTTATTAATCATAAATTTATTAGATTAGTGTGAAAAATGATATGATTTAATATTAATATTTTATTATTATTTAATGTTTAATTATTATTTCATTTTCTAAAGTCTCACAACTTGTCTTGTCAAATTTATTTCTAGATAAGATATAGGTGAAAAGTCAAGGTTATTGAACTAAAAAGGATGTCAGTATTCATGGCCTTAATGATAGGTCATTGACGTGGATGAGTGAGGGAGACAACAAGGAAAGGAGGATGAGAGGAGAAGGGGGATCTTGGATCTTTATTTTTGGCATGGGGAGAAAGTATTGGAGGGAAAAAGAAGAAAAGAGAAATTTTGGTGAGATTAATGTTGGTTGTGGTAGAAGAGCATTGGAATTATTTTTTAACACAATATGGCAGTTTTTGTTGGACTTGGGCTTTGAGGGCTAGGGAACTTGTGGAGGTTCCTTGGGATAGGAAGTTAGATAGACATTTCTAGTTGGTAGGGTGATAGATTTAATCAAAAAGCCCCAACAGGAGCACCCCAACTGAACCACCAGATTAGATATTCTTTGTTTCTTTATTTTATTTATGTAAATTGCTACAAATCAAATTCCTTACATGTGTAGTGTGTTGTAAATCAATTTTATTTATTGTTATGTTATAAACACGTTATTATCCTTGTTATCAAATTAAACGATAAATTTAATTTTAGTTAAAAAACCTAATTAATTGTTCACATGGTAAAAATGTGATATATTTTTATTTTTTTTAATTACTTCATTATACAACATCAAATCATTTTAAATCCTATATATATATATATATATATATATATATATATATATATATATATATATATATATATATATATATACACTTTATCACATCACTCAGTTTTGTTAGGATATTCTGACAAATAGGAAATAATTAAGGATAGCTTGGTCTAGTGTATAGTTAGGTAAACTATCTTTCTTTATTATGTACTTTTTGTAACTTACAATCCGGTGGTCATGATATGTTCTAGACATGAAGTGATCTGACAGTTCATTCTCTCATCGGTATTACCGACACTTGATCCATGGCTTAACACTCGATTGGTCCATGATCTCTATTTAAAGAGCATGGAGAGTCATTTGTTAGGTGACCGTTCATGAGAGGAGCTTATGTAAATTTTATTTCTTTTACATTAATAAATTGCATGAAGTGGCCGCGTTGGTTCATGTCATGGACTGTTTCCCTCTTTGAGGGTTCTAACCACGTCAAGAATATTGGTGTAGTGATATGTGATCTGTTTGTGAGTGGTGTCCTTTGGTGTTCTATATAAGGAACTTACCCTATAAATTCCTACATGGCATCAGAGCTATTCGAGGGCCACATCCGTTGGTGATCCAAATCTGAATCTGTTACAACTACATCCGACTGTCGTTTCCTAGATCTACTATTCTTGGTCACTTTCGAGCCAAGAGGACTGCTCTATTGTGTTAGGGGCATTTGTTCAAGTGAGGAACCCCTTTTGTTTCATGCAAAAAGGTTTCCGGTAGCCCTAGCTATGCCATTTTTAAGATCTCAAGGTATACAGCCTTTATTTTCAGTTATAGTTATTTATCTCTCTATTTATTTCGGTTTATAGTCCTCTATAATTTTTTTATTACCGGATCTATACCTTTCATTTTTGCATATGCTCTTTGCCCCACGACTCTGTACGATCTGGGAAAACCAGAGAAAAAAAGAAATTATTTTTTTCATGTGTATGCTCTTTTTCATTGCGCCTTAGTGTGATCTCAGAAAATCAGAAACATTGAGGAAAATATTTAGTTTCCGACCAAATCTAACTTTAAGTTGTAAGGCTTGGATTACTTTTGTTTGTATGCTTTGGGTTGTGTGGTTTTTATTGTTTTGCAAACAAAAATAAGTTTTTCAAGTAAGCATGCACTCCAAAGCTTTAATGAGCAGAAAAAAACAACTCCCCCTTCATCCTTTACAAAACTTATTAACCTTTTAAACTAGCTCACTTGGTCCAAAATTACTTTATGAGAATATAGATCCTGGGTTCAAGTCTTTCTTTTTGTTGAGTTTATTTTTCAAAAAGCACATGTAACTTATGTTTTAAAGTCACTTTGTGTAAAAGTGTTCTCATCCATTATAAAAGGTGAGTCACTTATAATTCCAAAGTCACTTTATCTTTTATTTAAGTTACAATTTAGTGGGTAGTTCACAAATTACGATTGTAAAAGTGACTTTCACTTTTTATAAAAGTGGGTCACATAAAATAATCTTTCTTTAAAAGTGAGATAATTAGATTAAGTTTGGAAAGGGGATTTTTTTTAAATATAACATTATCATTCACTTCCCAACATTCACGTGGTTTGTTGGCATCTTCAACAACTTTTCTTCTAAAATCCATAACTTCTTCATTCAGAAGTCCTTTTCAGAGCCGTTTTTTTCTAATTAGTCTAATTTTTTGAGATCCTTCCATTGTAACACTTATTTTCAGCATTTACAACTTTAGTTGCTTTTGAAATGGAAAGTCCATGCCAAGTTATTTTTGACAACACAACTACTTCCAATGGCAATCCTACATGGCGGATTTACTTAGAAGTAAAGGTATTTATAGAATAGTCTCAAGCCAAGAGTCTAAACCTAAATATGAAGATAAGAAAGCCAAATGAGAAAATAACCAAGACCAAGTGTTGAATTTTCTAAGTCTATCTATTAGAAAATTAATTTGTATTTTGCTGGTTTATTTTTTCTACTTCTTTAAATTCGGACAAGTTATTTAAAACATTTAAATACAGAAATAAACACTATACAGTCTCAACATCTACAGATCAACAGCTGAAAGAAAACAAACACACAAGTGACTCCATTATTTTTGGACAAATGTCCTTGAAAAAACCTAATGCGGAAAAACCGGTGTAGCTATTATGAGGGTTTATTATTATGCAGTATTTCCTTGAGTACAATTGGGTGCCTAACTGGCTCACCCAACAGAGAAAAATACATGACAACAATATCTCTCTATACGGAAACAGGTATTCAGAAAACATGTCCCACAAAACCCTCTCCAGTGACTCTGAAGCACAGTGCTGGCCCTTCTGGCCTTTGCGTCAGCCTCCTACTACTCTATGTCAGCCTCAAACCTCTCTGCGTCAGCCTTCTAAGGCTCTGCACAGCCTCTCGGACCCTCTGCGTCACTCCCTCTGCCTTCTGCGTGGATGACGTAGTCCCTTTAGGCTTTGCACTATCTTTGCTGAGCTTTGCATGGCCTAAACTAACTATTGCCTCTCAATATTTGCTTTTGCACTGGTCTCTTGGCACTGTCTCTGCCTCTCTACCCAATACTCATTGCCCCTCACTGCTAATCACTGATTCGCTTTTGCTTAGCAACCCCGCTCTAGCAAAATTAATGATTGATCACTCTGGTGTGTTCTCTAACTGACCCTCAAGCCACCTCTTATACTTTTCTCATTGGTCCTCCAACTACTAAAATTAAATCTCTAATCAAAGGCTAAGATTATATTTGGCTTGATTCATGAATTTTTTAACCTTCTAACCCAATTTTATATTAATGCCCATTAATATTTTATTTTTCCTACGTTTAGACTTAGGAACTCCATTAAAAATATTAATTATTTTATTATCTCCCAAGCCAAGTATAATCTGTCCAAACCATTTATGGGTCTTTGATATCTCATGTTCTTTAGCCTCTCCACCAATTTTCATGGCTAGAGCATATTCGATGCTACCCCAAATCAACAATCCCTCTTAGCGAGGACTGTGCTCTAGTAATACTCCTCACTAAGCATCACATTGATTATCTGGCACCGGTACCTGTGCTGATGCTAGGCCTCCCCACCCAACATGTACTGCACTGCTGCATCCTGTACTACTGTCCATGGCCCTATCACTATCACTGTTGCATCCGTAAGGCAGCTCCCTCTACATCTATTCTGCTGCTAGTTTATCCTCTGGACACTGCATCCCCCTCTCATCATGTTGCATCATGATACTGCATACTACTACTACACTGCAACTCAGTTACTGAGAATTAAGTGACTAATTCACACAACTTCTGACATCCCTATCAAGCTAGAAACACTCCCAATGCTGAAGCTCTCTCTACCGCTAAGAAGTGATCCCTCTACTAACCTCTGCATTGCTGCAACAACTCACTGCATCTCGCACCATTGCAACCCCTCTCTATGCCATCCTTCACCCTTACAACACTCTCGTGCCTCTCGTACTATTGCAGCCTGCTAGCCTCGTGCTGCCTGGGGACTCTTGCACTGTAGCACTCATTGCCACTTCATCTGCCTCCATCTCTACCGACATCCACCCATATTTCTACTCCTCTTCGGGGCTCCCATAGCAAGGTATAATCCAAGAGGTTCAGTACCTCAAGGATCCTTCCCCTCATCGCCTATAGTCCTCCTGACTGCAGCTCGATGTCTCCCCGCCTCTTCTCTAGAGGTACATGAGCACTCATGGAATAATCGTCATCCTCCTTGACTTCTTTCTCCGCCTTTGTTGGCACTGCCTTAGAGTCAGTCACTTCTCCCTTTTCTTCTTCCTCGGACACTGGTTTGCATAATGACCCAGTTCCCCATAGTGGAGGCACTTGACCTTGGAGAGGTCCTTCTTCTTCCTCTTCTCCTACTTTCTCGTGGATTTCAGAGCTGCATACTCTTCCTCTTCCTTCTTGATCCAGAGTCCTTTGCTACTACTTCTCGCCTTGCTCAACCACCTGATCTCCTCTTGGCGATTAGCCACCCACAATTCTTCCCGATCTCGAAGATCTGCCCCGCCCAGTATGCTCTGGATAAATTTCTCTCACTCCTCATAGACTGCGTTAAGTGTAGTCCTCACCATCAATTCCTTATCCAACATATCTCTTATGGAAGTCCGTTGGTCCCGGATCTCCTTCAACCGACCAAGGAAGTGATCTATCTGCTCGCCCTTCTGCATCTGGTATGACCTTAGTTTATTCTCAAGTAACATCTTCCTCTGCATGAAAGTATGCTAGTATAATTTCTTCAAGGTGTCCCACATCTCCTTTGTCATTTCCTTCTCAGCAATATGTTGGACCACATGATCCTTGACCCCATCAAGGATGATGCATTTTTCCTTGGCCATTGCCTCCTCGTACTTCTCATTAGCTACCGGGTCAACTGGGATATCCATTACTCTCAAGGTGAAGGACTTGATGCGATGTCTATCTAGAATGGACAAGATCTTGGCCTTCTAGACCAAAAAGTTGGATGCTCCGTCCAACCTGTCTTGATCTCTCAACCCTTTCATGGCCATCTTTCTGCTCTTCTGTCGTCTCCTCTGAGTCTCTCTACTTCCCTCTGGAAGTTCTCCTTTCAACTCTTGTTGAGTCTCTCTACTTCCTACCTAGAATTTCTCTGTTGGACTGGCTCTATGTCCTGATTTCCCTCTTAGAAATCCTTCTACCAATCGTCAAGTTCCTCTCTCCAACCATTTCTGCACCCGTAACACTAATCTGGATTCCTTCGCTAGAAATCTGCCTCGGCAAAAATTGCCTCTACCTTGGTTTTTCCTTATTAGGTATTGTTCTGAACACTGTACCCCACTAGCTTCGCTGCCACAAACTGCCCATAGCTTCATATGCACAACAACTAAAGGAATGAGCCTCTAGGCTCTACTCAATTCCGGCACTGGAAAAAATAGCTCCCTCAGCCTTTGCGCCAACCCTCCTGGTCTCTGTGTGGTTGTGTGTGAGCCTCTCTCTGCCCTCCTCAGCCTCTGTGCTGGCCTTTCTTTGGCCCTAACTAATGACACAATGATGCAGGAGCATGATACTTGGAGGGAAAATACTTCAAACGTATTCCAAAAATTAAAAAAAAAAACTACAAGCAAAGGAGTGGGATCCTTTGGCCATCAATTTCCATTTTTTCTAGTTAAGCATAGAGCTAGAATATAGGATTAAATCATGATGTAATAAGTGTTAATTAGTTAGTTGTACTGGATATTATCGAGGAGAATACCATGCAGAACATTTAGGATTAATTGGCGTAGTGGAGATTCTCAAGGAGAATGCCTCACATAATAGATAGTATTAATAAATTTTAGCCTCTAGTTTAGGATTTCGTTGTTAAAACGAACTAGTATATATGTAACTTTTAGGCTATTGTAAAGGGATTTTGACGGAGTGGCTTTATCTCATGTTGTTGAAGAAAAGAGCAGGACATCTCTGTGTATTGGTCAATCACGGAGGCGTTGTGACCTCTGAAACCCTTTCTATGCATCTGAACACCTGTTTGTCTGTTAAATCTGCTATTTATGCATATCTTTGGCTTTCTCCCATTGCTTACTTTTAAGTCTTGATAATAGTGGTTTGGCTGGTTTTCCTAGTTAATACTCTGATAAGAGTCAGTTTGAGTGTTTTTCCTTCATATCGACGTGCTCTGTTTCCAATTTATGCATCGTTTTAGTCTCGCAAGCTAACTTCCTGTTTACATTAAGAAACAGTGAAAAACATAGTCCGAATTTAAAACCTGGACTTGAAATCTTATAAAGCATGGCTTATATCCATATCAGGTCCATAAGCATTATCGCATCGCAGCACTTTAGTGGAGAGGAACTAGTCTATTGATCCGTCGAAATCTGATATTGCGACACATTCGGATCCAAAATGTTATAGAGTAGGACTTATAATTTATCGAGTCCACGAAGCGTTATTGCATTGCAAGTTCTAAGTACAAGGAACCTGGCGGAGGAGCGTTGAAACTGTCGATTGTGATCGTCGATAGTGCCATCATTATTTCGCGTCGGGGAATCACCGATATTGAAATACTGATAGTGTTATTCCATTTCTTATGGAATAAACTCTGTCGATAGTGTATTATGTAATTCCTATGGAATTACAGCTCCAATAGTGAGAAGAGGGGCTCTGTTATGAAATTGTTCCCAATAATAAGGGTTTGGTTGATTAATGGAAAAGGATTGGTGATAGTGGTCGAAAAGGGAAAATTTATAAACTAGTAAGTCTGGAAATAGATGACTGATACTCTAGTTGAGGAAGATGAAGGTATTCGGTTAGATTTAGAGGAAATTGTATCAGGATTAGAGCGTTTGTCAATATCGCCTGCACCCAGGCCACCATTAGTGGTATTAGAGCACCCTGTTGACACTGAATTGAATCTTAGAAGCAAGAGAAGGAGAGTTAATATGGATTTCAGAGTTGGAAGAGGATGAGGACATGGTAGAAGAGGTAGACCAGTTGCAAATACTGAGGTGATGGAAGCTATGCACCAGATGCAGGCTAGATTAGAAGCATTGACAATAGGGAGAAATATAGATGATGGGGATGTTAGTGAGCCTGAGGTTGAAGCTAAAGAAGAGGAGGAAAATGTAGCAGTTACTCCTGAGATGAGATTCTTCCAATCAGTGTTGAGATCCACAGCTAGGCCAAAAACTGAGGTTTCAATATATGAAGGAGGATTGAATCCAAAAGAATTGATAGACTGGATTAATGGCATGGAGAAATTTTTTGATTACGAAGAAACAGAAGATGAGAAGAAAATAATGTTTGTTGTCACCAAGCTAAAAGGACATGCAACACTTTGGTGGGATGGAGTGCAGGCAGAAAGAAGGAGACTTAGCAAGCAATCTATCAAAAATTGGAATAGGATGGTAGCAAAGCTAAGAGGTAAGTTTCTACCAAGTAATTATAAATAAACCTTGTTCAGACAGATGTAGGATCTTAGGCAAAGGTTTATGACAGTGAGAGAATATACAGAGGAATTCTATAAGGTAAGCATAAGAGTTGGACAAACTCAAGATACAGATGAGAAGGTGGCTAGATATGTGAATGGTCTTAGGATGGACATTCAAGATGAGATAAGTATACTGTCTCCTAAAATAGTAGAAGAAGCTTATTAAATGGTACTAAAAGCTGAAGAAAAACTCATGAGGAAGCAGTCTTCCAGAGGAAGTGGTACTTTCCGAGGGAAAGGAAGTCAAGGTGGTAGAAGAAGGTCTACAACACCTAAAGATGGAGCTAGCAGTAGCTCAACGCAGCATGCAACCACAGGAGGTGATGCAGGTGACAGAGGGAGTTTTTTTAGAAGAAGAGGAGGCAGAGGAGGAGGAAGAGAAGTAAGATGTTATAGATGTAACAAATGGGGACACAGAAATTTTGAGTGCCCAGAGAATGCAAGAACAAGTCAGAGGAATGCAATTGCTGCTCAAGTTGAGGAAGAAGCAGCAGCAGTGACAGAAGAAGAAAATATACCAGAGAGAGGAGAATCTTTGGTAGTCAATAAAGTTTTTCTCAAGCCAGCAAAGGAGATAATTTAACCATCACAAAGAAAGACTTTGTTCAGGACAGTGTGTAAGGTTCAAGGGAAATGCTGTCAGATGATCATTGATAGTGGCAGCACTGATAATTTGGTCTGTATAGAAGTGGTGGAGAAATTGAAGCTGAAGACAACAAGACATCCAACACCTTACAAGGTGTCATGGTTACAAAAGGGACATCATTTGTTAGTGAATGAACATTGTGAAGTGGAGTTGCAGTTGGGAAAATATAAGGATAAAATTGTATGTGATGTGATGCCCATGGATGTGTGTCACATATTACTTTGAATGCCTTGGCAATATGACAGAGGAGCTATGCATGATGGGAAAAGAAACACCTACAAGTTAGGTAAAGATGGTATCAATCATACATTGCTGCCTATGGGAAAAGAAGATGCGTCAGGAAAGAAGACTGATCCAAAAACTCTATTACTAGGAGGAAAGGAATACTTGCAGTAGATTGAAGAAAATGAGGTAAATTTTGTTGTAATTTGCAAGCCCAAGGTGTAATGACTTCTACTAAAGTTTCTGATTTACCCATTGAAATTCAAGAAATGTTGGACAACTATTGTGATATCATTGTTAATGATTTGCCTAGTGAGTTATCGCCCATTAGAAGAATTATCCATCATATAGATTTGATTCCTGGAGCAAACCTACCAAATAAAGCAGCTTACAAAATGACTCCCACAAGAAATGAAGAGGTTATGAAGCGGGTTCAAGAATTGCTTCACAAAGGAATGATCAAGGAAAGCTTGAGTCCTTGTGTAGTACCAACAATGTTGAGTCCAAAGAAAGATGGAGGCTGGAGAATGTGTACTGATTCAAGAGCCATCAATAAAATCACAGTCAGGTACAAATTTCCTTTACCTAGAATTGAAGATTTGATGGATTGTTTGAGTGGAGCAAAGTATTTTACAAAACTAGATCTTAAGAGTGGGTATCATCAGATAAGGATAAGAGAAGGGGATGAGTGGAAAACTGCTTTTAAGACAAATGAAGGATTGTCTGAGTGGAGAGTAATGCCTTTTGGGTTGTCTAATGCACCAAGTACGTTTATGAGACTCATGAATGAAGTTTTTAAAGAGTTTACTAGTAAATTTGTAATAGTATATATGGACGATATATTAGTTTACAACAAGTCTAAGGAGCAGCACATGAGACAGTTGAATTATGTCTTACAAAGGTTACAGCAAGAGAAATTATAGCTGAATTTGAAGAAGTGTTCATTCGTGAAAGACGAGTTAGTGTATTTGGGTTTTGTTATTTCCACTGAAGGATTGAACATGGATCCAGAGAAGATCAAGGCAATCATGGAGTGGCCTTCACCTAAAAGTGTTTTTGAGGTAAGAAGTTTTCATCGTCTTGCTAGTTTTTATAGGAAATTCATAAATAATTTTAGTAAGATCAATGCTCCTATAGTTGAGACTATAAAGAAGGATAAGAAACAATTTAGGTGAACTACCGAAGCAGAAAATAATTTTCAGCTGTTGAAGAAGAAGATCACTAAGAAACCTATTTTGGTTCTACCTGATTTTAGTAAACCTTCCAAGTGAAATGTGATGCCAGTGGAGAAGCTATTGGAGGTATTTTAAGTCAGGAAGACAGACCTATGGCTTATTTTAGTGAAAAGCTGAATGATTCAAGAAGAAGTATTCTTCTTATGATAAAGAGTTTTATGTAGTTTTGCAGTCATTGAAGAAGTGGAGACATTATCTAATGTCAAAAGAGTTCATACTTTATTCAGATAACCATGCACTGCAATTTATATTATGTAGTAGCCAAAGCTTAACCAGAAACATTCTAAATGGGTAGAGTATCTTCAAGGTGTCCATTTTGTCTTGAAGCACATAAATGGCCAATCAAACAAAGTTGCAGATGCCGTAAGTAGGAGAAATGTATTACTTCAAGAGAGTCATATTCAAGTGTTGGGTTTTTATTTTCTTAAAGAATTGTATGAGATAGATTCAGATTTTAAAAAGGCATTTAAATCTTGTAGGAATCCTGTTTTGATGGATAGGAATAAATGGTTGGATTATTTCTTACAAGATGGACTATTGTTTAAGAGAAATCAGATGTGCATACCAAATTGTTCTATGAGGGAGAACTTAATCAAAGAGAAACATAGTGGTGGACTTGCAGGACATTTTGGTATAGAGAAGACTTATGAACAATTGAACAGATTTTATTTCTGGCTAAAGATGAGATCTGAAGTGGAAAAGTATGTGAAAAATTGCAAAATCTGTCAATATGCAAAGGGAAGAAGCCAAAACACAAGTTTGTATGTTCCATTACCAATTCCAGATAGGCCTTGGGATATCGTAAGTATGGATCTTGTTTTGGGCTTATCGAAGACTCAAAGAGGAAATGATTCAATTTTTGTTGTAATGGACAGGTTTTCAAAAATGGCACATTTTATTCCATGTTATAAAACTAGTGATGCTACTCACATTTCTAATTTGTTTTTCAAGGAGATTGTAAGATTGCATGGATTGCCTAAGATTATTGTCTCAGAAAGGGATTCCAAATTTGTTGGACATTTCTAGAGCACATTATGGAAGAAGTTGGGAAATAAACTGAGTTTCAGTTCTGCCTATCATCCATAGACTGATGGACAGACTGAAGTGGTGAATAGGAGTTTGGGTAATCTTTTAAGAAGTCTTACTACAGAAATCCAAAGCAATGGGATCAAGTATTGGCACAGGATGAATATGCATATAATGACTCACCTAACAAGAGTTGGCATTATGACACAGATATGACACTATGAAATAGATGTTGTCCTTGATGGCAACTCACTCAGATGACAGATCACAGTTCAGACTTACGGAATGAAGAAAGAGAGGTACACGTAGGTTCCCTATTGACCAAGATGTGTGTACACACAGGTTAGTAAGCCAAAAGGTGCGTATAACGTACACACGCACTTTCATAGAAGGAAAGGCATGTACATGTTGGAAAATTAAGTCTTGGTCCGTGGTATTTGGTCCATGGTATTTTGATCCATGGTATTGGTCCAAGGTATCTGGTTTGAAGTGTTGACCCTAGGTATTTGGTCCAAGGTATTGGTCCTAAGTGGTTTTTGGTCCATGGTATTGAGCAAGGCCTAAGACTATAAAAGGAGGAGAAGATCATTAGGCAAAGGCACTCAAGCATTGAATATCTGATGAAGAGCAAGATCTAATATACAAGTTATTGGGTTATGGTGCATAGTTGGATCTGACCCGAGGATGAACCTTAGCGCTTGATGAAGGATAAGATCTAATGATGGGTCAAGATCTTAAGGCTTGAAGTGAAGTATCTTTATATGGTTTTGATCATTTATCTAAATAACTGGCGCATGTTGTAGTTTGTAAATTTGATGATCTGGGTATACCTAAAGTCTGGAATTGTTGTAAAGTTTAAATCATCATTTATAGATCTGTACGTAGGTTCACTTTAGAAAAGGCGCGTATACATGCTGTTTCTGTATATCAAAATAGCATATACATCTTAAATTTGATTTGCAGATTTGTACGCAGGTTCACCTTGAGAAAAGAGCTTATGTACATAGGTTTAACACATTGAAGTAGCGTATATCTCATAAAATATGTTTTAGATGGTTATGTTTGTTGTTGCAGTGTTCTGGGTTCTGGCGTGGGTTCTGGTTACAGCATTCTGAAAGATCTGATTGAAGGGTTGTCAAAGTGATTGATTGATTCAATTGTGATTGGTGCAAAAGGAGATTGGTTGATACAATTATATCTGATGATTGAATGATTTTATTGATGGATCCAGTCTAAAAATTTATGAAACGTGGTCCCTGGAAGAAAAGAGAAGGTTGGAGCCTTCTTTAGGTCGGCACCTACGTACTAGTAAACATATCAGTTAGTACAAGAGCTAGGGGGTTATAGCTCCCTTCCAGGAGAAGCTGGAGAATGAGAGAAGGTTGTAGCCTTCTACAGGTAGAAGCCTGCATACTGGTATAATACTGCACTAGTACAAAAATTGTAAAAAGAAGTTTCTAATTTAAAAAGAAGATAGAGACGATTGCAGCAGGTGGTTTTCACCCAGATTGGGTCTCCATCTTATAACTTGTGTTCTTATGTGTGATTGTCTGTTCTATTTTTACTGCACTTGGTTACTGTTTATATGGTTCTAATACACTAATTAAAGATCAACATATCAAGAATTAACTGAATCATAAGTCTGCAGAATATATGCTAGTTGCCTTAAACACAGTTGCGTATACACGCAAGTTCCATTAGCTGAAGTAGCATATATGAATATGATTATGGAAATGAAAAATTATTGACTTACTAATACTGATTCACCCCCCCCCCCCTCTCAGTATTATTTCCAACAATTGGTATCAGAGCAGGTCCTTTACAAGAAGATTGGTCGCTTGAAGGAAGATCCATCATCACGAGTAGCCACGAAAAAGAGGGATCCATCAGACCACCAATCTTTGATGGGAGCAACTTCGTTTATTGGAAGGTAAGAACCATAGCCTATCTTCAATATCTTGGAACAGAGGTATGGGAAATCGTAGAAGGAGGATATACATTTCCATTAGTAATTCCTATAGATGTGGCAGGTAAAATGCAATATGAAACCAATGTCAAGGCTATCAATACATTATTGGGGAGTCTGTCACAATCAGAATTTGTCAAAGTTATGCAGTTGAAATCCACCAAAGAAATATGGGACAAGATTGTTCTAAGCTATGAAGGAGACACTCAGGTAAAACGTGGAAAATTGCAAACTCTCAGAATTCAATATGAAACTCTCAAAATGCATAATGATGAAAGTATAGCTAGTTACTTCTTATGTATAGATGAGATTGTTAATTGCATGAAGAATTTGGGTGAAGAGATAAAAGAAGTTACTTTAGTTGAAAAGGTTTTAAGATCCTTGTCTACTAAGCTTGAATCAAAAGTGTCTGCCATAGAAGAAAAGTAGGATCTTTAGACTATTACAATTCGATAGTTGCACAAAATTTTAATTGCTTCCGAAATGAGAAAAGGAGGTCCATCAGATATGAGAGAAGCTTCATTTAAAGCTTCAAGAAGACAAGAACTCAATGAATCAGGACATATTTCAGAAGGAGAGGAAGAAGCAAACTTTGTCAAAAACCTTCAACAGGGTTTCGGAAAATTTAGACGTAAACTACTTTTCAAATGTTTTGCTTGTGAAAGAGTTAGTCATTATGCTGCCAAATGTCATCATAAAGATAAGCTTGATAAAGGTAAAAAATTAGTAAAATGGAATAGAAAACAAGTGTAAGTAAGAAAAGCTACTATACGCATGAAGATAGCGATGGTTTATTAAATAGTGATGACGATGAAAATAGTAATGACTATAGACTTCTGATGGATTTTGAAGATGATAATTTCTTGGATGCTTTAGATGAAGATGATCTTTATGAAGAAATCTCTAAACTCAAAATTTGTTTAGAAGAAAAGAATATGATTATAGATACTTTGACATTCCAACTTGCTAAAAGAGAAAAACATAATGAAAAACCAGAATGTGAAATTGTGGGTTTAAGAAAGGATATTGAGAAAGAAAAAGCTCTCAATCTTAGATTTGCTAAAGGATCAGAAACATTAAATGAAATTATCGAAGTGCAGTGTTCTCCTCTGATAAAGATAGGTCTTGGATATACTGAAGAAGCATCTCAAGCATAAAAGCCATCAACCTCCACTAAAAGCTATCTTGATGCAGCAAAGAACAATGAACATTTTGAAAATCGTCAGCAAAGGCATAAAGTAGATCACCGGGAAAATTAGGCTCAATTTACTTCAAGGATGAAAAGAAGATACAACAAACCTCCGGTAAATCATACTCAATCTGCTTCAAGAATGAGTATCAATAGAAACTACAATCACCAGGTCAGTAAATTTGATAATCGCAAGAACTTCTTTAATGGCCAATGTTTTTCATGTCATAGCTTTGAAAGCTGCTCAATGTGTTGCTTACAAGACCATCATGACTAACACGAAATCAAAGGAATGTGAAAGGGATCATGAAACAGACCTACAATAACTTTTCTCTTCTTGAAAATGAAATAGAATGCTCTATTTGCAGCAACTTCGGTCATCAAGAATTTGAATCCAGGAGTAAATTTCGGCAAACATCTCAGAAGGAGTAAACTTCATTAAGTCCCAAAATATGGAAAAAGAAAGAACCACAACTAGAAAGATGTGGTATAGCCTTGTATGCAGAAGGACAAGAAAATCAATGGTACATCGAAAGTGTTTTCTCAAAACACATGATAGGTGACAAAGAAAAACTTCAGTCATATAATGCCTTAGAAAAGGAAAAGAAGGTCTCATTTGGAAATGACACTCCTACTATCATAAAAGGTAAAGGCTCTGTTCTCTTAAAAGAAAAATTTAAAGCTGGAAATGTTATGTATGTTGATGGTCTCAAGCATAACTTGTTGAGTGTCAGTCAAATGTGTGATCAAGGAAATGAAGTAGTATTTCGATCAAATGGATGTGTTGTCCGTGATCTTGATACAAGTGAAACATGCTTAAAGGTATAAGAACTCCAAATAACTTATACATACTCAAGGGAGGACAACAACAGTGCTATCCAAGAAAAAATGATGAACACTGGCTATGGCACAGAAGATTGGGGCATCTAAGCTTCTCTCAAATAAAGAAAGCATGCAAATTCCAAGTTGTTTGTGATCTTCTTGATATCAGCATTCCAGAAAACACAATATGCAAATCATGTCAATTTGGTAAGCAAACCGGGTCGCACTTCCCTGAAAAGGAAGGATCAGCTAGTAAGCCTCTTGAACTTGTTCATACTGATTTATGTGGACCATCAAGGAAAAAGTCACCTCGTGGAGAAGAATAATTTATATAGTTCATTGATGATTTTTCCATAATGTGTTGGATAGGACTTCTAAAGCATAAAGATGAAGCATTTGAAAAATTCAAATCCTTCAAAGCTTCGGTTGAGAATGAATCAGATCATAAAATCAAATGCCTCAGATCTGATAGAGGAGGGGAATTTACCTCGGATGAATTCTTTGACTTTTGTGAAGAACATGGAATAAAAAGGGAATTCTCCACTTCAAGGAATCCTCGGTAAAATGGAGTGGTAGAAAGGATGAACATAATTGTTCAACAAATGGTTTGTGCTATGCTAGATGAGTCTGGAACTCCTGCAACCTTCTGGGGTGAAGCTGCATTTGTTGTTGTCACTATTCACAACAAAACAAATGTTCGGGTAAACAACACTCAAAATCCACATGAACTTTGTTATGGTAAGACTCCTACTGAAAAATACTTCGAAGTTTCTGGAAGCAAATGTTACATCAAAAGGACTGATAAAAAAATTGGTAAGTTTGAACCCAGAGCAGATGAAGCTATTCTCCTTGGTTACTCTTCCTGAAGTAAAGGATATAAATGTTATAATAAAATACTTGGGAAAATTATTGAAAGTATTGATGTTGTGGTTGATGAAAGATGCAAAAATCCAAAGCAAATAAAAACTGAAGATCATGAAGAAGATGAGGATTATCCCTCCACATCAAATCAGACTAATTCTGAAGAAGAAACCAGTGAAGCACCAGAAGAAGAGATAATAGTAGAAGAAAAGACTCTGTCCAAGTATGTTCAGAAAAATCATCCAGAGACTCAAATTTTGAGACAAAAAGAGGCAGGTGTGTAGAGAAGAAGAACTATTTTAGAAGCTTTCAAAGCTATCTAGCATTGTTATCCTCGACCGAACCTGAAAATGTAAGTGAAGCATGTAAAGATGAATGTTGGGTCAAAGCCATGAATGAAGAACTTGAGCAAATTGAAAAGAATAATACTTGGGAATTAGTTCCTAGACCTCATGATAAGAATATCATAGGAACTAAATGGATATTCAAAAACAATCTAAATGAAAATGGAGAAGTTATTAGAAACAAGGCCAAGTTGTTTGTAAAGGATATGCTCAACAAGAAGGAATAGATTTTGAAGAAACTTTTGCACCTATTGCTAGACTTGAAGCTATAAGAATGTTCCTTGCTCTTTCTAGTTTTCAGAAATTCAAAGTATACGAAATGGATGTAAAATCTGCTTTTCTTAATGGAGAATTAGAAGAAGAAGTCTATATTGAGCAACCAGATGGGTTCATTCTTGGAAATGTTGCAAAACTTGTATGCAGACTCAAAAAAGCTCTCTATGGTCTAAAACAAGCTCCAAGGCCCTGCTATTACTATCTTGACAAATATCTCCATCAACAAGGTTTTTCAAAAGAGTCAGCTGATAGCAATCTATATACGAAGATTGACAATAATAAATTGCTAATACTTGCTGTGTATGTTGATGATATCATTTTTGGTAGCAATGAAGAAGCCATGAGTCATAATTTTTCTTCTGTAATGTAGCAAGAATTTGAAATGTCCCTGCTTGGTGAGCTTACATATTTTCTTGGTCTACAAGTTCAATAACGTAAAGATGGTATTTTTTGTCACAAACCAAATATCTCAAACAGATCTTGAAAAAGTATGGCATGGAAGATTCTAAACTAGTATGTACCCCAATGGTAACATGATGCAGTCTCAGCTCAAATGATGAATCAACAATAGTACATCAACCAACTTACATATCCATGATTGGCAGTCTGCTTTGTCTAACAGGTACCCAACTGGACATCATGCATGCAGTAGGAATAGTTGGAATATTCCAAGCAAATCGAAAGGAATCACACCTTCAAGCAGTCAAAAGGATTTTCAAATATCTTCAAGGTACACAGAATTTTTGGTTTATGGTATCCTAGAGATACAGATCTTACACTTCATGCATATACAAATGCAGATTGGGCAGGAATCATTAATGATAGAAAAAGCACTAGTGGTGGTGCATTCTATATGGGTTCCATATTAGTGTCTTGGTTCAGCAAGAAACAAAGTTCAATTGCATTATCTACAGCTGAAGCAGAATATGTGGTTGCTACATTTTGCTGCACACAACTCCTTTGGATGATGAAAACATTGCAAGACATTCAGATCACATATACTCCACCCATTTCCATTCTATGTGATAATACAAGTGCCATTAGTATTTCAAAAAATCCATTCATGCATTCCAAGACCAAGCACATACCCATCAAATATAATTTTTTACATGAAAAAGTGCTTGAACAAAAGGTCAAATTGGAGTATGTTCCCTCCAAATAACAGGTTGCTGATATATTCACCAAACCATTGCCCAGAGAGACATTTGAATATTTCATACAGAAGCTAGGAGTAGTTGATGCATCATCCTGTTGTTAAAACTTATCTATTTCAGAGAAAATTGGTTATACGCAAGTTTCAGGAAACTTAGTCGCATACATATGCTGGTTTCTGTGCTTACAGTGGCGTATATGTTGATTTGAAGAAAAGCAGTGGGCCAAACTCAGGATGAAAGGAGTCTGATATGGGTCTGACAGTGATCATCTGGCACAGGTTCAGGGGGAGCATATACTTCTAATAATGCATTGTTAGCATTATCTTAGAAGATCTTGGTACGAATTCACACAATTGTTTTTGATTCAGGTGGAATAGGTTCAGGGGGAGAACATGGTTGCTGGTCTAGATGTTGATTGATAGATGATTCTAGTTGTTGATAACTATCATGGTCTTGTTTCAGATATTTTGTCTTTGTTATATATGTCATGTATATATTTTAATCTAAAGGTCATGAAACAACCTATTTTGTTACCCCACTATGCATGGGATGGATGATGTAATGTTCTTGTTTTAACATGTATAAACAATTGGTATATCCCCACTTCGTTGGGTGGATGAGTCAAACTTGGTATATCCCCACTTGGTTGGGAGATGGATGTATGTATGAGTCATTGGTGATAGGAAGGTCATTTATGATGTATGCATAGAGTCATGTTCTTCTTTTAGAACATCTTTTTTCTGACCTTGCTTATATTCAAGGGGAGCATGGAGCTCAATCAACACACTTTAGAATATCAGAGAATTCAGCATGAACTCAAGGGGAGCATAACCTTTTGCCCTTGATGACAAGGGGGAGAGTGACTTGGGGTTGCCATCAAGTCCAAAGCGGGAGATTGTTAGCATTATGACACAGATTTGGCACTATGAGATAGGTGTTGTCCTTGATGGCAACTCACTCAGATGACAAATCACAGTTCAGACTTATAGACTGAAGAAACAGAGGTACACGCAGGTTTCGTATTGACCAAGCCGCGTGTACACGTAGGTTAGTAGACCAAAAGGTGTGTATAACATACACATGCACTTTCACAGAAGGAAAGGCACATACATGTTGGAAAACTAAGTCTTGGTCCATGGTATTTTGATCCATGTTATTGGTCCAAGGTATCTGGTCTGAAGTGTTGACCCTAGGTATTTGGTCCAAGGTATTTGTCCTAAGTGGATTTTGGTCCATGGTATTGAGCAAGGCCTAAGACTATAAAAGGAGGAGAAGATCATTAGGCAAAGACACTCAAGCATTGAATATCTGATGAAGAGCAAGATCTAATATACAGGTTATTGGATTATGGCGCATAGCTGGATCTAACCCAAGGATGAACCTTAGCGCTTGATGAAGGATAAGATCTAATGATGGGTCAAGATCTTAGGGCTTGAAGTGAAGTATCTTTATATGGTTTTGATCATTTATCTAAATAACTGGTGCATGTTGTAGTATGTAAATATGATGATCTGGGTATACCTAAAGTCTGGAATTGTTGTAAAGTTTAAATCATCATTTACAGATCTATACGCAGGTTCACTTTAGAAAAGGCACGTATACATGTTATTTCTGCATAACAAAACAATGTATACATCTTAAATTTGATTTGCATATCTGTACGTAGGTTCACCTTGAGAAAAGAGCGTATACATGCAAGTTCGACACATTGAAGTAACATATATCTCATAAAATATGTTTTAGATGCTTCTGCTTTCTGTTGCAATGTTCTGGGTTCTGGTTACTATATTCAGGTTACAACATTCTGAAATATCTGATTGAATGGTTGTCAAAGTGATTGATTGATTCGATTGTGATTGGTGCAAAACGAGAATGGTTGATACATATATATTTGATGATTGAATGATGCTATTGATGGATCCAGTTTAAAAATTTATGAAATGTGGTCCCTAGAAGAAAAGAGAAGGTTGGAGCCTTCTGTTAGCTGGCACCTATGTACTAGTAAACATATCAGCTAGTACAAGAGCTAGGGAGTTGTAGCTCCCTTCCAGGAGAAGCTGGAGAATGAGAGAAGGTTGTAGCCTTCTGCAGGTAGAAGCATGCGTACTGGTATGAAACTGCACGAGTACAAAAATTGTAGAAAGAAGTTTCTAATTTAAGAAGAAGATAGAGACGATTGCAGCAGGTGATTTTCACCGACATTGGGTTTCCACCTTATATCTTGTGTTCTTATGTGTGATTGTCTGTTCTATTTCTACTGCACCTAGTTACTGTTTATATGGTTCTGATGCACTAATTAAAGATCAACATATGAAGAATTAATTGAATCATAAGTTTGCAGGATATACGCTAGTTGCCTTAAACACAGTTGTGTATACACGCAAGTTCCATTAATTGAAATAGCGTATATGAATCTGATTATGGAAATAAAAAATTATTGACTTGCTAATACTGATTCACCCCTCCTCTCAGTATTATTTCCAACATATTCCAAATTTTTTCGACATTTCTGGAGGACATTATGGAAGAAGTTGGGAACTAAACTGAGTTTCAGTTCTACCTATCATCCACAGATTGATGGAGAGACTGAAGTGGTGAACAGGAGTTTGGGTAATCTTTTAAGAAGTCTTACTGCAAAAAATCCAAAGCAATGGGATCAAGTATTGGCACAGGCTGAATATGCATATAACGACTCACCTAACAGGAGTACAAGATAGAGTCCATTCTATATAGTTTATGGAATGAATCCAAGAGGAGTATCTAAGTTAAGAAACTTGGGAAAAGATGAGATAAGAAGTGCAGAGGGAGAAGATTTTGCTTCAGAAAAGCAAGCAATACATGAATAAGTGAAACAACAGCTACAGGATAGCAACATCAAGTACAAAACCAGAGCAGACATAGGAAGAAGAGAGGTGAACTTTGAAGTTGGAGATTTTGTTTTAGCACACCTAAGGAAGGAAAGATTTCCAAAGAGGGAGTACAACAAACTGAAGTTCAAGAAAATTGGACCATGCAGAGTATTAAGGAAATTTTTCACAAATGCATATGAAATTGATTACCCCCTAATGTTGGAATATCTCCAATTTTCAATGTTGCTAATTTGTACAAGTATGAAGGTGAAATTCCAAATGATATAGAAAAGGATCAAGAGACACAAGAAATTGACTGGGTAAAACAGTTACCTACAACAAAGGAATTACAACCAAAAAGGATTTTGGACAGGAAAGTGTTCAAGAAAACTAGAGGATAGGAGTACTTTCAGTATTTGGTCAAATGGAGGGATCAACCAATTGTTGAAGCTCCTTGGGTAACAGAAAACATGCTATAGAAGCTGGGTAGTTTTGTAGAAGAGCTCATGGATAGGAGCCTATGAAGAATTTTTTCCTCAGGAGTCTAATGCAGGAGCATGAGACTTGGAGGGAAAATACTTCAAACTTATTCCAAAAATTAAATAAAAAATCTACAAGCAAAGGAGCGGGATGCTTTAGCCATCAATTTCTATGTCTTTTTATTTAAGCATAGAGCTAGAATATACGATTAAATCATGATGTAATAAGTGTTAATTAGTTAGTTGTAGTGGAGATTCTCGAGGAGAATACCTCACAGAACATATAGGATTAGTTAGCGTAGTGGAGATTCTTGAGGAGAATGCCTCATAGAATAGATAGGATTAATAAATTTTAGCCTTTGTTTTAGGATCAGGTTGTTAAAACGAGCCAGTATATATGTAACTTTTAGGCTATTGTAAAGGAATTTTGATGGAGTGGCTTTATCTCATATTGCTGAAGAAAAGAGCAGGACACCTCTGTGTATTGGTCAATCCCGGAGGCATTGTGACCTCTGAAACCCTTTCTATGCATCTGAACACTTGTTTGTCTATTAAATCTGCTATTTATGCATATCTTTGGCTTTCTTGCATTGCTTACTTTTAAGTCTTGATAACAGTGGTTCAGCTGGTTTTCCTAGTTAATACTCTGATAAGAGTCAGTTTGAGTGTTTTTCCTTCATATCAGCGTGCTCCGTTTCCAATTTATGCATCGTTTTAGTCCCGCAAGCTAAATTCCTGTTTACACTAAGAAACAACGAAAAACATAGTCTGAATTCAAAACCTAGACTTGAAATCTTATAAAGCATAGCTTATATCCATATTAGGTCCATAAGCACTATTGCATCGTATTGCTTTAGTGGAGAGGAACTGGTATATTGAAATGCTGAAATCCGATATTGCAACACATTCGGATCTGAAATATTATAGAGGAGGAATTATAATCTATCGGGTCCACGAAGCGTTATCACATCGCAAGTTCTAAGCAGAAGGAGCCTGGCGAGGGAGCATTGAAACTGCCGATTGTGATCGCCGATAGTGCCACCATTATATCGCATCGGGGAATCACTGATAGCGAAGTGTCGATAGTGTTATTCCATTTCTTATGGAATAAACCCCGCTGATAGTGTATTATGTACTTCCTATGGAATTACAGCTCCGATAGTGACAAAAAGGGGCTCTGTTATGAAATTGTTCCTGATAACAAGGGTTGGGCCAATTAATGGAAAAGGATTGGTGATAGTGGCAAAAAAGGGAAAATTTATAAACTAGTCAGTCTAGAAATAGATGATTGATACTCCAATTGAGGAAGATGAAGGTATTCGGTCAGATTTAGAGGAAATTGTATCAGGATTAGAGTGTTTGTCAATATTGCCTGCATCTAGGCCACCGTGCAGTCCCTCTGCATCAACCCTTCCTTTGTCGCTTCTACAAGGATCAACTTCTGTCACTCGGGCCAGCTGATTCTACTGCAAATTCTTTGCTTAGTTAATGCCTTCGTCTCCCCTATGATCTGCAACCACGCTCTGATACCATGTTGAATTTTCTAATTCTATCCATTAGAAAATTAATGTATACTCTGTTGGTTTAGTTCTTCTACTTGTTTAAATTCGAAAAAGTTATTTAAAACATTTAAATACCGAAATAAACACTATACAGTCACAGGATCTATAGATCAACATCTGAAAGAGTACAAACACACAAGTGACACCGTTATTTTTGGACAAATGTTCTCGGAAAAACCCAATGCAGCAAAACTAGTGTAGCTATTCTGAGGGTTTATTATTATACAGTATTTCCTCGAGTACAACTAGGTGCCTAACTGGCTCACTCGACAGAGAAAAATACATAACAACAATACCTCTGTATTTGGAAATAAGTATTTAGAAAACATGTCCCACGAAACCCTCTCAAGCGACTCTAAAGCTCAGCGTTGGCCCTTATGGCCTTTGCGTTAGCCTCCTGCTTCTCTGCATCAGCCTTCTGAGGACTTCATAGCCTCTGGGACCCTCTACATCACTCCCTTTTCCTTCTGCGTAGATGACACAGTCCCTCTAGGCTCTGCATTGTCTTTGCTAAGCTCTACATGGCCTAAATTGGTTGTTGCCTCTCACTCTCTACTTCTGCGTTGGTCTCTTGGCACTGTCTTTGCCTCTCTACCCAGTACTCACTACCCCTCCCTGCTAATCACTGCTTCAATTTTGCTTAGCAACCCCGCTCTAGCAAAATGAATGATTGATCACTATGATGTGTTCTCCAACTGACCCTCAAGCCTCCCCTTATACTTTTCTCGTTGGTCCTTCAACGGCCGAGATTAAATCTCTAATCAACTACTAAGATTAGATTTGGCCCGATCCATGACTTTTGGAACCTTCTAACCCAGTTTTATATTAATACCCATTAATATTTTATTTTTCCTAAGTTTAGACTTAGGAACTCCATTAAAAATATTAATTATTTTAATATCTCCCAAACTGGGTACAACCTATCCAAATCATTTATGGGTCTTGGAGATCTCATGTGCTTTAGTCTCTTCGCCAATTTTCATGGCTAGAGCACATTCATTGCTACCCCAAATCATCACCAAGCACGTGGGTTGATAGGTATGTATATTTCTTTAAACCTTAGATTCCATATCATAGAAATTGATACCCTTGATGAAGCAATGAAACAAACCAATAATGTTTTTGGAATTAAAAATGAAATTAGAGCCCATCAACTCAAAAATGTGTTGCTTACATTGGACCTCAATAATTTTTCTTTTATTGAAGATTTTTTTTCCAAGTTCAAGACCCTTGGACTTCTCTTGGAAAGTGTTAAGGTTAAGAAAGAAGATGGTAGCCTTATCTATTCCATTCTTGTTAAGTTTGGGCTAGCCTACTTTGTGTTTGTTTCCACCTTTCATTCTACTAGAGAAGCCTTTATTTCTTAGGGACAAAACTACAAGTCCCCATCTTTTGATGTCTTTTGTGATTCTTTAATAAGAGAACAAGAAAAAATATTACATCTTCGTCCTTTTAATGTTGGAAACTCTTCTAAGAAAGCTTTAGCAGCCCAACAGCAACCAAGTTCAAAGAATCCTAAGAAGCAGCATCCTAAAAAGAATTTTCCTAAACCAAACAAGGGTCTTAAGCCATTTCATTCTCAAAATGAAAAATCAACACAACAGAATGATAAGGCAACTAAAAACAAAGGGAAGAAGACTGATAGACATTGCAACTTTTGTAATCATGATGGCCACTTAGAATCCAAATGCTTTAAGAAGATGGAAGCCTTGGAAGGAGCAATGAAGAAGCATAACATCCATTTGGAGCACTCTTCAACTTCAACTTCATCTTTTTTAATAACACTTTCTACATATGGTTGTCAAGAATCTCGGTCTGATTATGCACTAAATGTATCTTCTTCTTCTCATTCTCATGAGTGGCTCATTGTTTCTGAAGCTTCTTATCACATGGTCAAAAACAAAACCATGTTTTATTCTTTAAATGATTGTAACACCAAAAATATATATGTTGGTGATGATAGATCTCTTAGTGTTGTTGTGACTAGAACTATTCATCTAGACAATGGTCAATTTAATGATGTATTTTATGTTCCTACCTTATCCTGCAACCTTCTATCTGTATATCAGATAACTCATTTAAGTGAAGGTAAAACTGTTGAATTTTCACCTCATGATGTTGTAATTAAGGACCTAAGAGATCCTAGACATATTTTAGCTACTGACATTGCTGATGATTGTACAAGGTTGTATAAGTTTAACAAATTTGGTCATCAAATCTTCCCTCGATATTTTTTGTTCATAATAATGAAGTAAGAAAACTTTGGCATGAGCGATTTCGACACTTAAACTATCGCTCCCTTCAAAACCTATGTAAATAAAACATCGTGACAAGTCTTCCTATGGTATCTTGCAGACATGGTGTTTGTTCTGGATGTGTACTCAGAAAACATCATTGGGATAGTTTTGAAAAACATGCCTCTTTGCACGCCTCAGCCCCTTTACAACTTGTGCATAGTGATTTATGTGGTCCACTTCTAGTTGTTTCATTCTCTGGCTATAAGCATTTCTTAACTTTCATTGATGATTTCTATAGATGCACTTGGGTATACTTCTTAAACCTCAAGAGTGAAGTCTTTAACATGTTCTTTGCCTTTAAGGGCTTTGTTGAGAAACACTCTGGACATCAAATTCTTACGCTAAGATCTGATAATGGTGGAAAATATGTTAACAAAAAATTCATGAACTTTTGCACTGAGCATGGAATTCAATTGCAACATATTGTTCCATATACTCCACAACAAAATGGTGTAGCTAAAAGGAAGAATCGCACCTTAAAGGAAATGGATAATTGTATGCTTTAATCTAAAGGACTTAGTCTTAATTTTTGGGAAGAAGCAATCAATTGTGCAAATTACATAGTAAATCACACTCCTACTAAGGTTTTAAAAAATATCCCTCCACAAGAAGCATGGAGCTCAATTAAACCAGATGTAAGTCACTTTCATGTTTTTGGAAGTGAAGCATGGGCCCATATTCCAGATAAGAAACATAAAGCCTTAAAACCTAAGAGTGAAAAATGTATTTTTGTTAGATATTATGAATATGTCAAAGGATATAGACTTCGTCAACCTAAATCTAAAAATGTTATCATTAGAATGGATGTAAATTTTTCCGAAAATATATTTGCCTACAAGCCTAGTTCGAAGGATGTGCCACCTCTCTCTATCCCTTCTACTTCTAAAAATATTCCTTCTTCAGATGATGATGGCGAGGATGACAACCCTCCCCCACCTTCTTAGGTTCCTCCTTCAACTCCTCAGCTTCCAAAATGGGTCCGCTGTACTTGGGATGCAGCAAGTGCTCTTGTAGGTGATCCTACAAATCAACATCATACACATTCTTAGTTCGATAGAGCCTCTTATTTACTGGCCCAATCTTCAATGAATTATGATCCTGACATGTTTGTAGAAGATTTAGGCCATGTAGATTGAGATGCAACTATGAATGAAGAATATCATTCATTTTTGGCAAATGATACATGGGACTTTTTTCCTCTTCCAAAGGGAGGAAAACTTGTTAGATGCAAATGAATTTACAGAACCAAGTTTGGACTAGATGGAAAAGTTGATAAACATAAAGCTCTTCTTGTTGCTAAGGGCTTTTCACAAGTTGAAGGCATTGACTATACTGAAACCTTCTCCCCTATTGAGAAAATGAACTCTATCAGCCTTGTTCTTTTCCTTGCTACCTATTTCAAATGGGAAGTCCATTAGATGGATGTTAAATTCGCCTTCTTGCATGGGGACTTGCATGAATAAATCTATATGGAACAACCTCCTGGATTTATACAAATAGACTTCAGCCTTGTATGTTGGCTTAAGAAATCCCTTTATGGTCTCAAGAAAGCCCCTCGGGCTTGGTATGCCAAATTGGATAGCTTTCTTTTATATACTTTCTTTTCTAGATATCAATCTGACAGTATTGTCTACACCAAGAAAGTGGGTAAGTCCCTTATCATTCTTGTTCTTTATGTTGATGATCTTATCCTTACTAGTAGTGATCCCAACCTTATAAACCATGTGAAGTCTAGCCTTAAAAAGCAGCTTGAAATGACAGACTTAGGACAGTTGCATTATTTTCTTGGTTTCCAAGTCTTGCAATCCAAAGAAGGTATTTTCCTTTCCCAGTCCAAGTATGCCTGTGATATTCTATGCCACTTTCACATGGAATATTGTAAGCCAACCCCTTCTCTCTTTCGGTCTGGAGCCAAACTTTCAGTCACTTGTACTTCCCCTAAAGTTGATGCTACCTTATACCGTCGGCTAGTTGGAAAACTTTTGTATCTGACCCATACCCGTCCTTACCTTTCCTTTGTTGTTGGCCTTGTTGCTCGGTTTATGCAAAACTCACATGAAAGTCATTAGAAAGAAACTAAAAGAGTACTTCATTATGTTTGAGGTACAGTTCAGTTTGAAATTCATTACAGTGAAGAAGCATCTCCTCTATTGGTTGGTTTCACTGATTGCGATTGGGTTGGTGACCCTGATGATCGGAAGTCTACTGCAGGTTATGTCTTCACTCTTAGTTCTGGACCCATTACATGGGATTCCAAGAAACACAGTTTAATTTCTCTTTCCTCAACAGAAAAAAAGTACCGTGGCACCATTGAAGCTAGTAAGGAAGCCCTGTGGCTTCGTGATATCCTGTCAGAGTTTGGTTTTCAGCAACAACTTCCAATTACACTTTGGTGTGATAATCAAAGTGCCATTCAACTATGCAAAGATCCAATCCAACATGAGCATGGAAAACACATTGAATTACACATGCACTTCATCAGAAAGCTCATTCATGACCATGTTCTTGAAGTGCAATATTGTTTAACCGGTGATCAAGTTGCAGACATCTTTGCAAAGGCTCTCACAGAGGCGAAGTTTACTAAAATTCGATTTATGGTTGGAGTTCAGGAAGTTTTCACTAAGGGGGGATAGGCTCTAATGCCTCTTTCCTTCTCCTATCATGTCATCTTTTTACATTCTTCATGTGAATGATTTACCATTCAACTTGATTTCCCACCTCCTTTTTATTGACCAATTATAATTTTTTTATATTAAAAATAATCAAGAAACTAGTGTCTCACCAATATGCAAACCAAAAACTATAATGTAGTCTCCCATCAGTCATTACTCTATTTAATAATAGAAGTTCCTTTAATTTAATAAAATTCAATTAATAAACCAATATAATAATGATTTGATAAAATGTTATTTATTTTGAAAACCTTTTGATTCTGTATTGTTTGATGATAACGATTTATTATTTATTAAGAAATATTAGGCTACCAAAGACTTCGCGTAACTTTTGTAAACTGTATTCCGTTAATTTTAGTAATCTGAAATAGACTTGTTTTAGAATTAAATGGTTTAAAAGTCACTCTATTTCCCCCAACAAGAATATAATATGAGCTTCTAGACACACCTATTTCAAGTCAAAGAGACCCCATGGATTTGGAATATATCGTACAATTTTTACAATAGAAGAAGGAACCAAAGGATCTTCTAAAACACAAAACACATGCATTGGTAATGAAGGTCACCCCATATACACTCATGAATGGATATGTATAGAAGTTGGGACCATAAAGCGTAACTTATATTATGTGCATTAAACTAGGAAAGAGACAACATAATTAATGAAGCACATACTGAACCCCTATCCTTTTTACTTGTACCCCTATCTTTTTTACCTATAGAGATTCTTCACCTGAACCCCTATTCTCTTTACTTGTCTCATGGCTATGTGACAAAGGAATGCATTTCCCTTACTAAAGATCACATCATAACCTCTATCCTCCAACATGGCAATAGATACCAAGTTCTTCCTCAAACCAAGAATATACATAACATCTTACAAAGTGAGGGGAGCACCTGACTCCCAGTGAAAGGTAAATTTACCAATCTCAGTAGCACTATACCTCCCATCATCACCCATATCGATATGCATCTAGAGATCCTTCTCCTACATGTTACTGAAGGGCTCCTTGTTACCAGTCATGTGGAAAGAAGCTCTACTTTCTAGGTACCATACACTACCTACCATTAATGACACCATATATGGGATGAGGGTAAAGTCCAGTTTGAATTGTGAACCAAGTGCCTCACCTCCTGCCTCTCCTCTTGAGGGATTCTTACTAGCCTTCTTAAGTAGACAATTTGTGGCAAAATGTCCCAACTCATGACAATGAAAGCACTTGACTTTCGACATGTCCTTCTTCTTGCCTCCATGAAAAGAATCTGATTTGGAATGGGATGCCTTCCCCTTCCCCGCTAAGGCACAATTTTCCTCATCATCAGTCTTTGATGAGGCTCAGTCTCTAGTATTCTTCTGAATCTCTTCCAATACCAAATCCAACCATAGCCATTCCCAATCCAGTAGCTTCTCCCTCCCATTGACAGAGTCCTCATAACTGTACCAACTCTTGGGAAGTCCTAAAAGAGATAGGCTCACCATATCGTCCTCGGAAATAGTGATCCCAACGCTTCCAAGCTCATCCCGATAATGGGTGAACTTGGTCAAGTACTTTAGAATAGAGTCGCCCTTCTCCATCTTGATCATTCAGAGTTTGTCCTTCAGTGAAAATTTCCTACGGTCACTGCTATTTTGAAACAAGTTCGTCAATGCCTTCCACATTGAGTAATGAGTATCCTTGTCATGAAAACTCAAGACAATGAGGTATCAAACTCCCTCCAGGATTATCCTTCTTGCCTTTGCCACACACTTTCTCCATTTAACCAGATCTTTAGCATCTGGTGTTGGAGGCTTAGGAATGTCATGATCTATGAATTCCTTGAGGCCATTGTCTTGCAAGACTACTTCCATCATTTACTTGTAAGCTATGTAATTCGAGCTACCCTCCAAGGCATACTCAAGTCGCAACCCATAGAAAGACATATTGTTTCTTTGAAGTATGAACTTGCAAATTTAATTTTCACCTGCACACCAGACTTGAAATCTCCTCTTCTATACTGGCTTCAGCTCTGATACCATGTAGGTTTTTATGTATATTCAACTGCTTATGTGATTAGCTAAAACATAAGACAAGAATATACTTTACTATTCTCAGTGGAAACTAATAATGATCGATGAAAAAAATAAGAAGAAAGAGGAAGAATATCAATCACACATAACACAATATTTCTCTGGGGAAAGCAATTGCTAAAAACCCTGACTATCTAAATTAAATTAACCAAAAGATCTGAGAAGAAAATGCAATGCTTGTTCATCCTGAACAATTCCTGCACTAGTAAAATCTAACTCTCTGCCTCACAAGCCAGCTCAAACCAACACTTAACCAATTTTGTTGCCTTCGAAGCCCCTACTTCCTTTCAAAATTCCTGAGAGAATTAGCCCATATTTAATTGGCAAATCCACTCTCCATAACTGCACAAACCAAACATAGGTTCTCAATTGATTTCATGCACCATCTATACAACTTGGAAAATTATACAACTAATAATACATTGTCCCTGAACTCTAATCTCAACTAGGTCTTCATCTGAACTAACATGCATAAACTATTTGTGAGTGAATCTTCCATTAACTGGTGTGGTACCAGTGATGCACTAGTGCACTACTCCACTACTAGACCTCTACTAGTTCCTCCAACAGTTAGAACTAGTTTATCTGACTATAACTCAGTTAGACTCAGTGTACTAATTACAACTCCAAAGAACTCAACATGGGCCCCTAAAATTTAGGGGTCACTCTACATGACTCTAGATAAACTTCCAACTCGAATTTCCTAAGTCAAATAAGTCAATTTAACTTAATTAATTATTACAAGTTGTTATGAGAATAGAATTAAAATTTAATTCAAGGACAAATTAAATTGGAATTTCTTGTTTCTATTTTTAACAAAAGAATCATGATGAAAGTATTCCATGGAATGGGCCAGTTCTATGGCAATTTCTAATTGTGTTTTCAATTCTAGTTCACGTGCATATTCACCATTGTTATCACTTCTACTAGGATACAAATTCATCTCCAAGATTGTGTTATACATAAATTGTAACACCAATCCTTTAAAATGGAGGTGGGAACATGAAGTTATGATTTTCACAGATTTCAATGTTAAAAATTTAGTAGAACATTACATTTTACTCTAAAACTCTTTTCAACCTTGTCTTTTGCAATTGCAAAACTTTCATAGCAATAAGTGTGTCATCAATCAAAGTTCCCTTATAAATTACAAAAATATTTTTTCCTAACAAGTTGGCCTTGGTAAATCCATTAGTTGTTATGTGAATCTCTTGATATGGGATCCTTTTCTGCTCTAACATTTGGATAATTTGTTGCAAGAATCAACATTTTGTATACACTTATTTAATTTCCAAATGAATCTCAAAAGTAGACAACATAATACAAAAGTAATAGCTTTAGTCATTAGCAATAATATTCTTTCATAGATGCAAAATGACCTCTTGTTGTTTGCAAGATAGATAATTGGAATGCTTGTGGTCTAAAAGGGCGAATATTTCCAATGAAGCACATGACAACTATTCTATTTGGAAAAAACCTCCACTTTTGGAATTTCCTCCCTGAGATTGTTGAAAGAAAATTTCAAATACTAAATCATTTCCAAATTCTTGAGAGTAATTGGAATTGTCCTTAATATGGAGTTGGAAGAGAGATCTAAGTTCATAAGGCTCTGCAAATTTTCAATTGAATTTGGAATAGAGCCTAATAATGTATTTTAATATAAATTCAATGAACATATGAGTGAACATGCTACTTCGAAATTTGAGAAATGAAACTTATGTGATTTTCAATTTTGAAATAATAACATATTTATACAATATTCAGCAAACCTCTATCCACTTGAAGCTAGAGAGACAAAATTTACATAAAACCTTAGATTTCATCACTCACTACTTTATGAATAGGGCATAGCAAAAACCTCAATTTCCATATCTCATTGTTTTATCAATAAGATTAACTATCAAATTGAAGTGTTGACTAGGATATAAGAACCTTACTACAAGAAGCCAAACATTTACATGGTCAAAAATACTTCAATGAAAATGGTAAGGACATCTCTCAAACTTGTATGCAACAATATATGTAGATAGAAAATTCATAGATGTTATAGTTATAATATAACTAAAAGAACAAAAAATACTAAAAATTATAATAATTCATAATTTCATAATATTAATTTTCATCCATTTAGCATGATTGCCAAATCAAAATTGTATGCTTAAAAACTACATTGTACAACATCGAGTTCAACTAATGGTTGATTAATCTTATTTATAAAAAGATTAAAATATCATATTTAAAATACTAGAATTGTTTTTTGTGTCTCATCAATTTAATTTATAGGAAATTAAAAAAATAACGCATTTAAATGGATTTCAACATTTAAACTGTTGTTAAAAACATAAAAAATTACTTATAGTTAAAATAATAATCTGTTCATTTATGTTCTAAATATAATACAATTAGTTTCCCATAATATTTTTCGGAGGGGTTCTTACTTTATCGATATGAATATTAACATGACAGATCATGATAATAAATCGTATGAAGATGTAAATTTTTCATATAGTTAATAAAATGTCACTAAAGCATTTAATTTTTATGTTAATATTAATTATAAATAGATAATAAACACTAATAAAAATTTGGTTGATTAATTTAAAATAATATTAAAAATTAATCAAACTCCACTATAATTCATATAATCAATTCATTAAGCTAAAATATGTGTTTATAAGTTAGAGACAATTTTTTTCCTCCAAACCATTTCTAAGGCCCTCGAATACCATTACCAATTCTTTCATTGTTAGTCATTCATTGTGTGAATATCTTTAGCAAAGAAAACTAACTTGTAGCAAAGAAAGTAATTATGTACATTCTTTTCTCCAAATTCATCTCCATCCACCTTGCTAAAAATACTCAAGTGAAATACTTCGTTCACTATGTTTGGAAACACTCTCTTCACTCACTTATGTAAGGTTAGGTCACCAAAATACATTTCACTATTTGGTTGCTTTTGAGTAAGCATTTCCAATAACAAAATGTCATAGCTATAAATATCGACTTTGGTAGCCATTGTCTCACTTAATCCATACTCTGCAATGAAATCAACCTTCATCAAATTTTTGGTTTGACCAATGTGTACAATAATTTTTGATGCAAAACAAGTAAAATTAATGTTCTAAAATTCCATACTTGGGACAACTTATCCCATGGATCCTTTCAAAGCAAGTGTTAAAAAGAAAGTGTTAAAGTGAGTTAGTGGGGGTTATATCAATTAATTATACAATACCAAAATTCATTATATTTCCTGTCATGTCTTCATCCAAAAGCATGTTATTCGGTATTAAATAAAACTGCACTACTTGAACAAAATAATCATGATGAAAATATTCCATGGCATGTGTCACATATATGCCAATTCACATACATTTTCACCATTTTTGTCACCTCTATTAGGATACAAATGCTTCTCCAAGCTTCTGTTAGACATAAATTAGAACAATAATCCTTTAAAATGGAGCTAGAACATGAAGTTATTATTCTCACCAAATTTCATTGTTGAGCCTTTAGTAGAACATTACATTCTACTCTAAAATTATTTTCAACCTTGCCTTTTTCAACTGCAAAACTTTCATAGCAAAAAGTGTGTCATCAATCAAAGTTCCCTTATCAATCACAAAATTCCTCATTGAAAAAAAATTGGCCTTGGTAAATCCATTAGTTTCTATGTGAATCCCTTGATATGGGATCCTTTTCTACTCTAACCTTTGGACAATACGTTGTAAGAATTAACATTTTATATACACTTATTTCCTTTCCAAATGAATCTCAAAAGTAGACAACACAATATAAAAGTAGTAGTCCACTCATTAGCAATAATACTCCTTCACAGGTACAAAATGACCTCTTGTTGTTTGAGAGATAGGCAATTGGAAAACTTGTGGTCTAAAATAGATAGGATTTCTAATGAAGGGCATGAGAGTTGTTCTATTTGGAAGAAAAAAAACCCTTTTGGAATTTCCCCCATGATATTATTGAAAGAAAATTTCAAACACTAAAACATTTCCAAATTCTTGAGAGTACTTTGAATTGTCCTTAACAGGGAGTTTGTAGAGAGATCTAAGCTCATAAGCTCATAAATTGTAATTAAATTTGGAATAGAGCCTAACAATGTATTTTAAGATAAATTCAGTGACATATTGATGAACATGCTACTTAGAAATTTGAGAAATGAAGTCTATGTGATTTTCCATTTTGAAATAATAAAATATTTATACGATATTTAACAAACCTTATCTACTTGAAGCTAGAGAGGCTAACTTAAAAATAAAATCTTAGATTTCATCACTCTCTACTTTATCAATAGGAGCATAGAAAGAAAAAGCTCAATCTTTGTATCTCATTGTTTTATCAATAAGATTAACTATAAAATTGAAGTGTTGAATAGGACATAAGAACTTTACTACAAGAAGCCAAATATCTACATGGTCAACAAGAGTCCTTTGAAAACAACCAGGGTTGAAAGGGTAAGGATGTCTCTTAAACACGTGTGTAAAAATATATGAAGATAGAAAATTTATAGATAATATAGTTATAATATAACTAAAAAAGATCAAAATTACTAAAAGCTATAATAAGTCATAATTTCATAATATTAATTTTCATGTCTTTTAGCATGATTTGTAAATCAAAATTGTATGCTTAAGGAATACATTGTATATAGTACAACATCAAGTTGAATTACTCGTTCATTAATCTAATTTATAAGAAAAAGAAAAAATCATATTTAAAATGAAAATTCACCTTTTTAAAATTTTGTTGAAATTTTAAACAATTTATATATAGTTTAAATTGACCAAATTATATATTTAAAAGAAAAGACTTCTTATTGATGTATCATTAATTTGATTTATATGAAAATAAATAAATAAATAAATAATCACATTTAAATGAATTTTCAATATATAAACTATTGTTAATAACGTAAACAAATTACTTATAATTAAACTTAAAATAATAATAATCCATTCACTTATGCTACAAGGATAATACAATTAATTTCCTATGGTTTTTTTCTTATTTCTTTCCTAGGGGCTCTTACTTTGTGGATATGAATATTGACATCATGGCTGATAATAATAAATCGCATCAAGATGTAAATTTTTCATCTAGTTAATAAAGTGTTACTAAGTCATTTAATTTTCACATTAATATTAATTATAAATAGATAGCAAACATTAATAAAAATTTAGTTGAACAATGAAAGATAATATTAGAAAATGAATCAAACTCCAACATAATTCATAAAATCAATTCATTATGCTAAAATATGTGTTTAGAAGCCATAGATGTTTTTTTTAAATAATCACAGCCTTTCAATTATAGAAAAACAAAGAGGGGTTTTTTTTTTTACAATTAAAAATATTGGCATTATGAATGGATAATAAACTAAACTAGTTGCAATTTATGTAATATTGTGCTGCAAAAGCATGCACTTTTTCTTTCGACAATAATGGCATATAGATATAAATACTAATAGGGATTTACCTCAACAATTATAAGTTAAAAAAATAAGTGTCATTGTATGAATAATAGCAATATTGAAATCTTCTGATATTGCAATTTTCACAAACTAAAATGAAAAAGAATTATGCCCAATTTCACAAACTAAAATGAAAAAGAATTATGGGCATTTGATGTATGTGCATCCCTCCTTGTTGCATTTGTATTGCTAAGCAAATTAGATATGCTTTGTCTTAATTTCCTAAAAAAAAAAAATCATTTGCCCCCAAATCATTTCTAAACCTCTCCAATACCAATACTACGTCTCTCATAGTTGATCGTTCATTTGGTGAATATTTCAAACAAAGCAAAGCAACCCGTGTCAAAGAAAAATTGCTTTGGCTAGAATTAATATGTTTTGGCATGCATTAATATATATTGTGCCCCAATAATATTTCTTGCATTGGTTTTGTCGAATAAGAAAAACCAATATCAGGGTTTTATGTCCTAATCCGAGCAACATTATATATTAAAATACTTCAATGAATGGATTGTGTTGAATGTTGTGTTTCAATGGAATGCGTTTGAATGGATTGCGTTGAATGTTGGTGGAATCATCAAGTACCAATGTGGTTTTTTCAACTTCAAGCATTTCCTATCTGTTGGTCTTCTAGCTAGAAAACAATTCGGGAGTGGCCTCCCATAGCCAATACATGGCACCCATACAATAGACTATAATATTGAGGAAATATTGAGAATATATGGGCTCTCTCCATGAATCATTCGAACTGAAGATTCAAGACTAAGGAGTGCCACTATTAAAGAATTTTCCTGACTAGAATCTTTCCTTACAAGTGGGAATACAAGGCAATGGTTTTAAAGTGACACAATTATCTGATAAGTTTGGCATGGTTGATGTGGATATGTCTATAAAAAAAGTCTTTGGTGGGAACCCAAATGTCTACTGAATGTGAAAAAAACCAAGAAAATGACTGTAATAATATGTTTTAGAACCATAACTTAAAAAAAGGAACAATTGATGGCACAGATAAATCAACTATCAACCACAGAATTTTTGGTTGGAAGTGTGATGCACTAACAGTGATGTATTTATAGACTAAGGTATTCAACTTGAAGGTTGACTACTTTTTTTTTATTTGGTATATAGTATACAAGATCATAGGTGTAACTTACCTGGTTAAAGCAACCAAGATGTGGGAGCGGTATTGATGCACAAATCATCAAGGAAACTGTAAATTAACGACTCTTTTCTTGTGCTTAGTGCTTTCAAGAGTCTGTTCTGGGAAGATGATATGAAACATCACAAAATCTCAAAATATGATGATGTAGAGCTAGGAATTTTCTCTTGGAGATGCATTCTCAATATAATATTTACAAGTTAATTTCAACCCTCACAGAGATATGGTTGACACATGGTATGCATTGGCTCTCATAGAGATATGGTTGACATATGGTATGTGTTGGATCTCACAAAGATAATATATATATGTATGGTGTTAACCAGCATTAAACTACAACACTATTACATATTGTATGTGTTATCCTTGGTGGTAGATAACCAACGTTCAACTCTATTGTTCAGTATTAATGATCCATTGCTCAACTCCAGTGTTAACATATTAAACTCCAATGTTATTGCACTTGTTATGGTTGGTGTTATTTATGGTTTAGCTTTACTAATGATCCAACGTTCTTGGATTCACATTATTATTATTTTGGATGGCGTTACTATATTTGGTTTGGAGGTATTATATGATCCATCTTTTAATCTATGGTTGTGCATTATTACAGATGTTTAACATTCATAATGGATGGGTTACCTTAATATCACCCTTGGTGGTGTATATCCATTTTTTGTCTTAATATTATAGTTGGTTTTGTATATACATGTGTTGTACATAAACACTATTTACATGGTCGTATTATATACCTGGTGTATTATTATATACATGCTTTGTCAAATACTTTATATGTTATATATTATTCAAGGCAACAACATCTCTGATTAAGCCAACGGTGTTTATATTTCGCATACCCTTGGTAGATACACTACTAATTCAACTATAGAGAACAAAATTCTAATTGGATCACTTAGCAGTATTTTTTAAAATTAGCATTTTGTGCCCTATCATGAAAAAGCACTAAAGAATAGTTTTTAAATGGATTTATTAAACAGATTTTGAAGCAGTATTTTCAATTACAACACTCTACGTTCTCCAACATCCATTTTGTTCTACAAAGGTAAATACCATGTCATTGATGTCAAAGGGAGAGATAG
The DNA here is from genome assembly GCA_031772625.1 of Pinus tabuliformis. Lineage (NCBI taxonomy): Eukaryota > Viridiplantae > Streptophyta > Pinopsida > Pinales > Pinaceae > Pinus > Pinus tabuliformis. The sequence goes on along the minus strand of CM062817.1, from coordinate 1,717,279,519 downwards.
ACAGAGGTAAAAAGAATAGGTAATTTCATGAGCAACAACATAAAAGGTTGTCATCAATACCAAAGGGGGAGAATGTTGGTAATATTGCCATCAATGTCATTGATCACATTGGTGATCATTTATGTTGAATGTGAAGTTCACATTAATGTTGAAGGATTGAATGCAAAAGGTTGAAAGTGATGTGAAGTGCAAAGGCTAAAACATTGATAGATATGTTGATTGAATTGGAAAATGACTCATGACATAGCTATTTGGAAAATGTATACTTTTATTAATCATTAACAAGCAGCTCGTAAAAATTTGGAAAATGTAAACAATACAAACTAAGAAGTTTCTACATATGTCTTTCACAATCATTGTTGCTACTCCATTTTATTGCAACTCTATTTCATATTACAAAAATATGATTTTCAACATTGAAAATGAAGAGATTGATTGTCAACAGTCTTGGAAGACCAAGAGGAAAATTCTCATTTCATATTTCTGTAGAGAATACAAACAACTAACAGGCCATGCTTATAAAATATACATCGTTGAATGGAAAGAGTGTTAATTTTTCATAGGGATACATTGTTCTTTTCTTTGATAATTGCATTTCTTCATTAATACATTAAGTTCACCCCATATCATCATTACATTATTCATAACTACACCATTATTCATCATCACATGCAATTATATAGAAAGAACAACATCATCATCAATGCAACAGAACATAAAGGAACAATAGGATAAAATCATGCACATAAAGAGAGACACCAGGATTGGTCTGAGACCAAGGCAAAACCCACTATGGGGAAAAACCTTGCAAATCTTCTTCTTCTTAGATCTTCATCAATTGATTCATCAAAAGAGAGTAAAATGAACATAACTTTATCTATGCAACAAAACGACTATGATATCCATGAAATGGATCTAATCATGCTTATAATCACAACCCTGATTCTAAGGACTGTAGTGTGTTGTCATTGTGTTGAACACCACTTTCACTGAGTAGAATCTTTAGAATACTAAAATATCATCTTTGATTCCCGGATGCAGGGAGGACGGGTTGTGTGAGCATCTATAGCAGTCTTGGACACTCTCTGCAGAATTGGAAGACTATGTCTGGAACATATTTGGATGCTCCCAGGTTAACTAGATGAGGGTGTCTGAGGTCAAACATACCTAGATCTACCTCAAACCCTAGATGCTCTCATAAGGCTTATATGTGAGCATCTATGGCAACCCAGACTAGACTGTGAGTGCGTCCAGGGACCAAATTGAGCAGCAGAAACCCTAGCCTCCCAAACGTTCCCATGAACACTTTGTGCTAGCGTCCAAGGCTCCCTGGACACTTTCAGGACCATACTGTGCCAGCATCTAGGGACGAAAATACTCAGTTACATGCTAGTGTCAGAGATCTAGAAAACCTTAGATTAGTGTGAGCTTCGACCCTATAGTTTCAGACCCTTTGTGCAAGCTTTCCTCCATGAGACATATGCAAACTAAGACAATAAGAGAAGAGAAGATGGTTTGATTAATGTATCCAATTGAGCTTGAGGTCTCTTCTATTTATAGGCTTTCACGAGGTTCCACTTGGAGTTGAGGCCAACCTGTCCAATTTAAAATGTGCTTAGGGCCAACCTAACCCAATATACATGAGTGAATAAATAAATTCATAAACCAACTTTCTCTTGTCCAAATAAGGTGATATTTAGGTTGATTTTGGTCCTCTCAAAAACAGGAATCTAATGCAATCATCATATCAGTCATCTGATTTGTCCAAGGTGGAATTTTATTGAAATTACAAAAATTAATACTCCCTCTCAACGAGGGAGAATTCCACCTGCCAATATATGTCCATCGATCAATATGCCATTCTTGTGTCTTCAAGTGTCATCACCTATCATCACTATTCATATCTATAATGTACTCATCATGCCATGACCACCTCAAGTATATCATCATCACAAATCATCAATGTACATCTCGATTTATCCATTTCTTATTCTTGATTATCTCTTGATTGTTCCTGCTCATATGTTGAAAATTCTCAAATCTAGAATAAGAAGAATTTTTTACTGAAGGGGAACCCAAGATACAACCCTTTATCCATCAGGCTACTACCTGGAGTCATTTCCAGTGGGCTACTACCAAAAATGTCATCATCAATCGTCATCAAAGAGCATATCATCAAGGAGCACATCTCAACCTAAAACCAGATTGGGGAACACATCTCAACCTGAAATATCATGGGGGAGCTACACATATACAACCCATATCAAGAAATAGGATATACAAACACACAGGGGAGTGCATCTCGACCCTGGGATCTCATTAGGGAGCCTAATCTTAACCTAGAATCGCATAGGGTTATCTCAACCCATCCTATTGCCTATTGATCTTCCCATCAATGACCCTAAATAGTCATGTGGTAGAACAACTGCATCGTAATTCACTTGGGTTGTACACCCCAAGTACACTCTCAACTCATTGGCCAAACAAGAAGCGATATTCCTGACAAGCCCTGCCTGTGGTTATGATGCCAACTAGGGTATACTTTGTAAAGACTAGACATGGGAGTAGCATTCTACTACCCTATGAAGATAGGGGAGAAAAATCTTCAACCCTATGGGTAACAGATAAGGATCACACCCTATTGTCCAGAGTTCCCTCAACCCCACAAGTCCTCTATCTCAATTCTTCACCCTAGGAGCTCAGACAAGGAGGAAGAGTTGGCTTAGTTTCCTCGATCAGTGTTGCTCTCATCATACTAAAATCTGGTATCTTCTTGTCTCAATAGAATTTGTTTCTTGTTCATACAAGACATCAAATCAAATATCATGTCAGAACATAAATAATCATATAAATCACAAAAGGATACCATAATAATCCTCCCTCTCAAGGAGGTGCCAGCCAAAAGCTTGAGCTTGTTTTGAAGAACTACACTGTCTCAATATATGAGATTATCTCAGTCCCAACTATAAATATAGGATTTTTTTTCAATCATATCTCACTCTATGCCATATCTATATCATGCTTAGACAACTCTCTAAGGAGCTTCTTCATCCTTCCTCACAACTATCCATGCTAGCAACATCGTACTCATCCTCAATCATATATGAACCTCTCATCCAATATATCATGACAAATATCATACTAAATAAGCATCCAAATCAACAACAATACATCCATGAAGTCACATATCATAGAAGAAATATCTCAGCCTCAAAAATAGAATATCTCATGAAGATATTTCAAAGGATGCTCGGTGGAAACTCTATGTGAATGAAGTGGCTCACCCATGAATTTATTCAAGTTCTATGAACACCATACATATAGAGATGGATGTTTGAAATAGAACATCAATGATTCAATCAACTAATGGATGCCATGTCAAGTTCAACAACATATTGAACTTCAAATTAGAGTATCCAAGGATTTTCATTTTCATTATTCAAAGAATTTTCCAATAGATTTGCAATATTTATTTTCGAAATTCAAGAAATTGACTCATCATGCCATGATACATCATTTTGAGCTTCGGAATCCATCTCCCTTTGATTTAGATCATCAAAGGATCATCACCTGTCAAGAGTAGATCATCAGGATATAAGGCCAAAATCATGATAAAAATCAAAGCCATTATACCTTGGAACTCATCATCCTAACTTCATCAGATAAATGTCAAATATAGACATATCTAGATTAGGGATTTTTCTTCATGCAATGCTCTAAGCATAATGCCTTGCTAAGCCAACATAATCAACCTTACATAAATCAATGTTGTACCATCACATCAACAAAGTCAGCTTATCAAAGTTTAGAAGCCAGATCACAACCAATATCAAAGTCATCAATATCACAATATCAATTCTTTCAACTAGGATATAGGTGGAGCTCATATCAGATTTGACCTCATTTAATTATAGTGCCAACAGGTTGTAACCAACCATGCAATATCAATCCAAACTTCATCAGGTCATTTTCATAAGTCATTTTTGTCACTAGGTGCAAATGCATACACCAAGGATGAGTCATGCATGTTTCAATTTCATGTTGAATCACAACTATCAGTACCTCAAACATTGTGGTAGGAACAAGGAGTCCAATACAAAATCATTTTTCCGAATACCCACATAAGTCATTATGCCAACATAGCATAGACATCAAGCCAAATCAACAATCGTCGGATCAAATCATTCGACATCAGGTCAAGTCCAAATTTCAATCATCAATTCAAAGTTGTTGTCAAGCATCATGATAAAACATTGTTCATCTATATCAATAAGCAAAATCATGCTAGCCTTTTGTAGCACAAACATAGTGACATATCTATATGTATGTCCCGATCACCTGCAAACACAATTTCAGTCTGCATGTTCATGTTATGGCAAACATTCAAGCTTTTTCTGCTTGCATATCTTGTTTTTATCTACAACACATCTGTGGTACTGACATCTTTTAGGTGAACAACTGTTTCCATGCACAATACTTCATGTTTATGTGATCAGCAATTTAACTCAACACCTTTAGAAATCAGACTACAATGGCAGAATATGTCAGAGACACCTTGATTTAGAGTTCAGACAGCTTCAGAAAGCTTAATATGATGGTCAAATGTAGTCAAACCCCTGAGCACTCCCTTTAGGTTAGATGCTTGGATGTTATCTGGTCCTTTGCATGCGCGCGTCTAGGGACGAGATTTCCCATTTCTGTGCCTATGCCTGGAGCAGGAACCCTAATTTCTATACAAGCTTCAAATCTGAGACTTTATTGCAGAACAATAATGTCAGATACACATAAATCATGATTCAACAGTACATAATGAAAATAGTAAGAAGAGTAAGAATCTTGAGAAGAGATTCTCCCTCTGACTAGGAATCCAGTTCATTCATCTTCATTCATATCATCAACCCGTATCTACTAGAGTCAAGCAATGGTAGATCTATTAGATCATAAACATATATCCATGTGGCTATCATCATCATGACATCAATCTTTCATCAAAGGTTAGACTCAAAGCAATAGATAGATGCAACATCATATCTCAAAGGTTATGAACACAATAACACTTTCTGTCAAGGCACCTGATCAAGTTAGGGAATTCAACTTTACCATATGCTATCAAGACATGACCACAAGTAGTAAGAGATATAGAATATCAATCTCATAGTTATACCTCTAACATCAAGGTTACCATGCTTATCATGATCACTAAGATCAAGTTAGGTCATTCAATAAATATTTACCAAAACAATAAGAGTGACAATCTCTCTTTCCATATGATTTCATCATTCTTATCACAGGCATTACCAGTAGTATCACGTATAAGAGTCAATGAGCTATAATTCTATATGAAATCCATCATGAAAATTATCATTTACTATAGTCAAGGTGATATCCTTCTTTATAGAATTCAAGAAGATCAAAATGTTCAACACCAGGTACACCAGTTCATCATATAGATCCAAGTGACATTCATATGCATGTATGAGCCATCAAAGAAAGAGAGATTCTCATCATACCTTAGGGCTTACCTAGCTGTCAATGTTATTTCTCAAATACAACATACCATGCATATCTTGTGGTATTCAAATACATGTGCACCTTTTTATTAGACATAGGCGGCTAGAAGCACTTTGTCATAGTTCCTTTTAACCTTTTCCAGCTCTAACCATCCTTCCTGCAATTCAAATAATCCTCAAGAAGTATCTATCTCATCAAGGAGGTCAGAAACATCCATATACTCAAATACATATGTGGGAAGTATAAACAATGAGCGTAATGGTTAGATCCATAAATCTAAACAAAAGTAAGAGGCATCATAAGTCAAGAAATACTTAGCTTCAATGAGAGGTGATCCTCTCCCACTTGAACCAATCTTCAAGAGTCACCAGTGCCCATGGTCCATATAGCAATGTTGCCTTCAATTATCCAACCAGGCCTACTAGGGATTATCCCATCAAATCTTTCACAAGTGCTTGAGTATCTTCACATTGACCAGCTAGGTTCCATATCTCATATTTGTTCCATAAACTAGGTTTTTCTCTCCAACCCTAACCTTATAAAATCCATCAAATCCTAATAATCAAGCTGCCTAGGGTTTTCTTCAAACCCTAGAATTTTTTTAGGTCTCCACCATCCTCTTCTTGCTTCCATCAAAGGTGTCATCATCAGGGTAATCTCCATGGATCTTCTTCCACCCAACTCTGATACCATGTTAATTTTTCATAGGGCTGCATTGTTCTTTTCTTTGATAATTGCATTTCTTCATTAATACATTAAGTTCACCCCATATCATCAATACATTATTCAAAAATCTACATCATTATTCATCAACATATACAATTATATAGAAAGAACAACATCATCATCAGTGCAGCGGAACATAAAGGAACAATAGAAGAAAAGCATACACACACATAAAGACATCGGGATTGGTCCAAGACCAGGGAAAAACCCACTATGGGGAAAACCCTTGAAAATATTCTTCTTCTTAGATCATCATCAAATGATTCAACAAAAGAGAGTATAATGATCCATAACTTTATCTATGCAACAAAACAACTATGATATCCGCGAAACATATGTAATCATGCTTATAATCACAACCCTGATTATGAGGAATGTAGTATGTTGTCATTAACTGTAGTCAACTGCTAAATATTTTTGTCACTGTGTTTAACACTGCTTTCACTGAATGGAATCTTTGGAATACTGTAATCTCATCCTTGAATCCCAGAGGAAGGGAGAAGGGGCTGTGTGAGTGTTTATAGTAGCCCTGGACACTCTATATAGCACTGAAAGACTGCGTCCAGAACAAATATGGATGCTCCCAGGTAAAATGGATGAGGGTGTCTGGGGTAAAAATAGCCCAGATCTGCCTCAAACCCTGGATGCTCTCATAAGGCTTATGTGTGAGAATCTATGGAAGCTCGGATGTTCCCAGGACCATATTGTGCGTGTGTCTAGGGAACAAATTGAGCAGCAAAAATCCTAGCCTCCCAAATGCTCTAATGAACACTATGTGCTAGCATCCAAGGCTCCCTATACATTGTTAGGACCATACTGTTCATGCATCCAGAGACAAAAATAATTAGTTACATGTTAGCGTCCGAGATCCATAAAACCCTAAATGAGTGTGAGCTTCAACCTTGTAGTTTTGGACCCTTTGCATGAGCTTTCCTCCACCAGACCTGTGTGAACCAAGACAATAAGAGAAGAGAATGTGGCTTGATCAATGTGTCCAAATGAGCTTTAGGTATATTCTATTTAAAGGATTTCATGAGGGCCCACTTGGGGTTGAGGTCGACCTGTCCAAATTAACATGTGCTTAGGGCCAACCTAACCCAATATACATGAGTGAATAAATAAATTCAAAACCCAACTTTCGCTTATCAAAATAAGGTGATATTTAGGTTGATTGTAGTCCTCTCGAAAGGAGGAGTCTAATGCAATCATCATCTCAATCATCTGAGTTGTCCAAGGTGGTATTCGATTGCAGTTGCAAAAATTAACAAAGAGAACTTTTGAAATGAAGCAATCTACATGAGAAAGTTTATGAGTAGAGATAAAAGAGGAACATAGTTGAAGAGGAGAAGCAATGAAGATTTGCAATAGACTTGAAAACAAAATTATATATTAGGTAACCAACGCTTTTGACTTGATATTGTGATTGAGATATTGTAGTCACTTTCTATGTTGTAGCTTGATAAAGTATAGGTTTTAGCCTGTTGAGGTGGGAGCCTCCTGTGGGTTGTAGCCTACAGAAAATTTGTGGTTGTTAGAGCTCCCTTTGAGGTAGGAGCCTCTTGTATGTTCGATCCTACAAAAATATGATGTAATAAGGAGTATTAACTTTCCTTCACATCACTTTCAACCTAAAATTTGTGGTTTTCTCCCTTCAAGGTTTCCCCTTATATATGGAGTCTTCATGTGTTGGTTATTGAATGTTCTTGAATTTGTGATAAGTATATATGCAAATTTCTCTCTCTAAAAAATGCAAAAGGAGTCCAATAATAATAGAGAATATAGATAAACCATTAGCTACATAAGAAGAAAATTAAGTTAAGAAAAAATTAAATTTTTTAAATTGTTGATTCACCCCCCCAAGTAATTTCCAAACATAAATATCAAATTTACTATTAGAGGGTAGACGTTTGGGGCCTATGAACAATGATATTGGAGAATTGTCACTATAAGAATGCAGATTTCCAGAGGCTGATGTATAGTGGTTAGAATAGGCCACTTCACTATGAGAAACCAGATTCATGCAGCTGAAAAGTGTAAAGGTTTTGGAGTAGTAGAACCCTTGTGAGCATTTGATTAAAGGAGGAAAGGGATCTGCTAGGTGTCAAGGACAAGAAGTGCGGAAAGGATTGATATATATGATGTAAGTTAGAAAGTATGCTATGTGTTTGTTCATGTCTATTTTTTTTTGGCAGATTACATATCTCATGCTGTAGACCACAAGCCTTAGTTGTATATTATGTATACTAGTTGTATTAGATGTCGAGGGCCATGATCTCTGGTATAAGATCCCCATGATTCTATTATTAATGTAATAATAAAATAATTGCACATTAGGCTCATATATCTATGCACTAACTTGAATTCACTGCTAAATATTTCTACTATGCAAAGTGCTAAGAGTTGTGGTATTTCAATATGTTTATGATTGTGTTTTTAGACATAGACCTAATTCTAACATGCTAAGGAAAAATCAACATGGTACCATACCTACTTTAAAGGGACAATGGATCAGAGTGCGTGTAGGAATTAGAGTGAGACAGTAAAGGTTGTGTAGACTATGAGGGAGTCTAGCTTTAGAGGGACATTGCAAAGGATTGTCAACTGCCCTATAAAAGTTTGAATCATTAGGTTCAAGAAATTTTGAGAGGTTTTCATCCCATGCAAGGAAAATATTGAACCATGAGAGATCACTCATGTTGGTGTAAGGAAAGTCATAGATCCTACAAGGATAGGTAAGGATCATGCTAGAAAATTCATGTTGCATGTAGGAATATTCATGCACCATGCAAGTCAATGATATGCCTAATACAAAGAAGTCATGGCACATACATGGATGGATATGGCTACACAAGGAAATTCATGAATCATACAAGGAGGTGATGGATATGCAAGGAAAGTCATGGAGCTAAAAGCATGAAGGGAATAACTTCCTCACTAAGAGGGAGTGTTATATTTTGGGCAGCTCAGAAGGTATTTCCAAGAGAGGACAACCCACAATAAGTTGTTTGTTGGGAGATTTACCCAAAATGGGGCTTTGGACCCAAGATGAGGTTTAGGACCAAAATAAATAAATAAGAATTTATTCTAAGGGTGAAATAAATGAAAACCTTGGATCTAGAAGGTTTCCTAAGTGACCCAAGGAAAATTATTTAAAGAGCCTAAGGTGAGGTTCATGAGACAATTAAGTGCAAGAGATATGTAGCTCTCTTATTCCAAGAAACTCCTAGGAGGGCCTATTTCTACTGAAGGGGTCCTGGAGAGTCTTTTTCTATGAAAATCGTCAAGGGTACAATACTGTCAGGGGTTTGAAGGCTTGATCTAAGGTCAATGTTCAAGTTGTCACATGTTCTTTGTTAGCTGTTGTGAATATAAATCTTAGAAAAGATCAAGGGCAGAGCTAAAACACTAACGATCTCATCTCAAGAGTCAGGTTTGATAAGATAAGGGAGATCCATACGTCAGGAAGAAGCCACAACCTTAGAGAATCAAGTTAATGGTCTAATTTTCTATGATAAGGAAGGCTAAGTTTGTGCTTAGATAAGGGTTGAGTTTTTGTGGATAGTTTTTTTCCCTAGTAGGGCTTGGTTTTGGCCATGTTAAAGAGGTAAAGGCATCGAGTTCTATGTGTGCATAATGCCCTGGAAAATATATGAACTAGCTATTTTTACCACCAGAAATTTATGCACATAGGATCTATTCTCTTTCATGAAGAAGGGAGGGAGTCAAGCCCTAAAATGAGGTTGGTATAGCCTTAATCTAGGTTGCGAAGAGGGCCCGCGAGCACTATGGTACCATGTTGGAGCCTTGGTCTGATCCAAACCATAATGGAGGCCAAAATATGCCTCAAGATATCTAAGAATGTGGGAACACCCACATCACAATGCAGTTAGAGGAGGTTACCAGATTGGTACACTGGCTACATGGCTCTGATGAGCGAGATTGTAGAGATTGAGCCATCCTCATTTGAGGAAGCAATGCTAAAACCAATATGGGTTGATGCCATGGTTGAGGTGTATGACTCCATTATTAGAAACAGTGTTTGGGAAGTGGTCCCAAGACCAATAGACAATTTGGTGGTGAGTTCCAAATGGCTTTACAAGGTAAAGAAAGCATCATATGGGAATGTACAGAAACACAAGGACATATTTTTGGCCAGAGGGTTCTCTCATGTGGAGGGAATTGATTACGAGGAGATGTTTTCTCTAGTATCAAGGTACTCTTCAATCATATCTATTCTAGCACTTTCAATGAAGATGGGATGGAAGATACATCATATGGATGTGAAAACAACATTCCTTAATGGTGTGATTGAGGAAGAGGTGTACATTGAGCAGCTGAAAGGATTTGATACCTTCAAAAGAGATTCAGATGCGTGCAAACTCAAACAAGTGTTGTATGGATTGAAACAAGCACCTTGTGCTTGGTACACCAGGATTGAAAGTTATTTCACCAAGTTGGGCATTACCAAAATTGAAGTCAGTGCGAACCTTTACCATATTTTGGTTGAAGGTAAATTGTTGATTATATTATTATATTTCGAAGATTTAATTCTAACAAGGGATGATAAGCTGGTAAAATATTGCAAATAGGATATTGCAAGAGAATTCGAGATGAAGTACATGGGTCTTATGCATTATTTCCTTGGTATGGAAGTATAGCAAGGAGATGAGGAATTGTTTGTCTCTCAGGGAAAGTATGCCAATGAGATACTGAAGAAGTTCCACAAGAAGTTCCACATGGAGAGTAGCAAACCCATGGAGACTCTTCTAGTAGGAAATTGGAGGAAAGAAGATGCTACTTCAGGTGAAGTAGTGGAGGCTACTATTGACAGGAAGCTTGTGGGTTCACTTATATAATTGGTGAACACACGATCGAACATATGTTTTGCAGTTGACCATCTTAGTCAAGAAATGGTTAAGCCAACCAAAATTTCATGGAAGGCATCCAAACATGTGTTAAGATACCTCAGAGGCACCACTTAGATTGGCCTTTGGTACAAACGGACAGATGAAGCTTCAAGGATTCATAGGTGCAGATTAGGCAGCGAGTCCATCTGACAGGAAGAGCACATTAGGGGAAATCAACAGTAGTTTCTTGGTACAACAGGAAGCATAGATCAATTTCACTCAGTTCAGCAGAATCATAATACATGGCTACTATTCAAGAAACTTGTGAAGCTATCTGGACGAGGAAGATCCTTGTTGGGTTATTTGGTCAACAAATGGATCCTACAACAATTTACTGTGATAATCAGAGTTGTATCAAACTCTATGAGAATCCAATTTTTCATGATTGGTCCAATCATATCGACATATGATATCACCATCTACAAAATTGTGTGCATAAGAGAATCATGTTTTTGGAGTACACTCCTACAGAGTAACAAGATGAAAATATTTTGACAAAGGATTTGTTAAGATGAAAATTCGAGTTTCATAGAGGCAGGATCGGGGTAGCAGATAATCCATTTCTTATTGAGAGGGAGTGTTGAAAAACAATAAGAAAATCCTAATTTAATTTTGTCCTTGAATTAAATTAGGAATAAAATTGTAATTCCACATCTCATGACAACTTATATTTGTTAACTAATTTAATTTGACTTAGTTGGTGTTGTACCTGTTTCCCATAGGCAGTCCTTCGCTGCAAAAGCTATGCCAGGAAACCAACTCAACCAGCCTTTAGGTTCAAGCTGGCCCCTGAACCAGAGGGGGCTCCCTCAGTTGTTACGAGACTTTATTTAACACTATTAACCTATCACTGAACAATAGCCTTTGAAGCATAATGACCAGATTTATGGTTTTAATTGGGGGTGTTTGGCGATAAATGACAATCCCTAATCATGATTAAAGGCCTCTCTCATAGGGTCCCTTCTGAAAGTGTCAGCTTCTAGCCTGATAGAATGACTTAGCTTTTTCAAGAATTATGGTAGAAGAATGTAAATGGATTCCTAATAATTGAGCAGTCAAACTGAGTACTAAACAACTAGGGAAATTTGGATGCGTGTAGAATATTTCTACAAGCCAACAAAACATATTCAAAGTATTCAAGAAGGCCAAACTGAAACCAATTCTAAGAGGAGCTATTTCAGACAGATAGTCCAATAAGCTAATCTCTTTTAATGATTATTAGAAGGCATAAAGCAAAATCCAATGAAAGAGGAGTTATTTTGGACAAACAGTCCAAGAAGCTAATCTCTTTCTAAAGGTTATGATTTTGCAGACCTTCCTATAAACACTTTTAACATGTGTAGAAATAAGATATGAAAAACTGGAAAAACATACTCGAAGCACAAAATTCTGTCAAAACTAGAGCCATAAGGCTTTCATTAGAAAAAATACAAAAGAATATTTATTATAGAGTGAAGAGCCTTGGCGTCAAAAGCAAACATTAGTTACTTCAATTGATTAAGTATTTATACAAATTCTAAACTAAAATATCTTGAAAAAATATCAAGATTAGTTTACAAATATCTCAAATTGTTTTACATTAATAGAACTTAAATAAAGTACATTCAAAACTAATAAATCTATTTGGCACTAATTTTATGGATTTATGGTGACAAAGAAGAGAAATTTGAATTTGATAGCAACTCTTAATTGATGATGAGGCATCCCAGTCACTAACTGCATCCTTTCTTTGTGTATTATGGTCCAGTAATTCTGCAAGATTAGGGTCTATTGATACGTTTTTATATCTTAATCTGAGATATTTCTATAAATAGTGAGAGAGGTTATTGTAGATGCATATGTTATTGAGATAAACCTCTTTTAGTTTCCTAAAATTCGGCTCCATCTGTTCAAAGTACTTTCTGCAAAAATGTGTCTAAAAAGGAATTTACATAGTCCGAAAAATAGGCTGCGAAGATGTACTTGTATCTCTGATTATATAATAGCTGTGTAAAATTGGAAATAGGTTATTGTACTTTAGCATATTGGGAACATAAACCTCCTTCGGTTTCTCAAGAATCATCTTTGATTATCCACAATAGTTTCTAAAAAAAGGTGGCTTAAACAGGACATTGCACAGTCAAAAAAATAGGCTAAACATGATGAGAGTGTATATACCAACCTGAGATAGGTTTTTGTATTTTGGAATCTTATGAACCAAAACCTCTTCCAGTTTCCAAATATTCATCTTTGTTTAGTCACACTATCCTTTGCAAAAAGGTGACTAAAACAAGAAATTTCTGGAAAACATTCCTTCAAAGATGCATTTGCATCTCCCAATCCATAATAGTTGTTACAAAACTAAGAGAGGTTTTGTACATAAGGATGTTATAAACAAAAACCTCTTTCATTTTTTGAAAATTCATTCTCAGAGGTTTGTAAACCATGTTTGAATTTACTTTATTACATCATTTTAATCATGTTTAAATGCATGATTAACTAAATCAACCAGCTAGTTTAAATGTTAATGACATGTACTCGATTAGAGGATCCTGCAATGGCACACTAAGGAACTAGGGTTCCTGTCAAAACCATCCACGGCGCACAGTATAAACTTGCAGCTTTTCAAGCTCAGGCAAAAACATTATCAGCATTGGCTGAGTTCAAAGCACAATGAACAGTCCATTGGGGGGGGCATCAACACCTCCCCCCAAAAATAACAATAAGGAAAACCAAACTGAGAGCAGAATAGAGAATGCAGAGAAGCCTAAGGCACGACCGACATAGTAGAAGGAGAAGAATGAACAAGAAGATCTGGAACAAGAGACAGTGGAAAAATAAGCAACATCTGGCAAACCTAAGAAAGCCTCATCACCTACATGCAAACCCATTGCCACAGAAAGGCCCAAGATAAAGATGCCTAGTCACAGAATCAATGCGAAAATACAATATATGAAAGATCACGCCCTGATTGGCAAATTCATAGGTTTCTGGCCAATTGAAAAAGCCCTGCAAGGCTGGATAATCTTGAAATGGAAGCCCAAAGGTCATGTAACTCTATAGTTGGGCCCTAAGGGCTTCTTCATAGCCACTTTTAACTGCCTTGAAGACAGAAACTGGGTTCTGGATGGAGGACCCTACTTCTTCAATGTAGCAGGCCTTTATCTACGAGACTGGGTCAAAAGATTTAACCCTGACAAAGAAGACTTCAGTTGGGCGCTAGTATGGATCCGCATGTACTCGCTTCCAATGGAATACTGGGACAAGGATTCACTAAAATCCATTGGTAATGGCTTAGGGGAGTTCATAAAGGCTGCGAAAGAAGCTAGGCTTCGAAGATATACTTCTTATGCATAGATCTGTGTCTACATGAAGCTGGGCCATGCGCTAACAGACACGGTAGGTCTTTTGCACGATGACTTTGAATGGATTCAGCCCTTTTATTATGAACATGTACCCTTCTGTTGTAGGTGATGCCATGCCCACAGCCACCTCTTTCGTGATTGTCCCTTAAACATGCCGCCTAAAAACATAGAAACTGGAAATAAGTCTGATCTCGAAGGATTCACCAAGGTAGCCAGCCGGAAAAGGCACACCAAAGAACCTCCCTCAGCACCTAAAAGCACGGTGCTAGCTTTTGATTTTCCATCCTCAAGAAACAGCTTTTATATTCTGACAAATCTAGAATAGCCTCAATCAAATATGCCCATGCTAGCAAAGCCAAGCTCAGATCCATCCACTCATATATCCACCACTCCTATCCGCTCTAAAACCAATCATCCTCCGAATGCCATCTCCTCTGAAAAGCCTGCCTCAGATCTACATCTCAACACCAACCTTGTTCAGAACAAAGCACCATGGTCCGATAAGATTATTTACATTGATGATACTCAGGCAGAACCTTCTCAATCACTCACCCACCAGGAAGGAGACAATCAGCAAAGCTTAATGGAAGAAGAACCAGAAAGGTTTGATCTCGGGGAAATAGACATTTTTAGTCTAGAGCAAGCCTGCAAAAGGAAAGAGTTCGACAGAATACCAGAAAGACAACTAGAAAATCTGGAAGTAGTGCTCACACGAATGCATCAGTATAACACTTTGGGCATACAACAAGGAGGCCGATGGGATGGGAAACATATCATTAAAGAGGGGAAGAAAAGAGGCAGAAAGACAGATCTACAATATACCATTTTAATTGGGGAAATGCTCGTGGAATCGGGAAGATGCTCCAACTTGACCAAACATTATCGATCCTTACCTATCAGTCAACCATGAAGCTAATCTCATGGAATGTAAGATGACTTAATGGTCTCGGGAAGTATAGAATGTTGAAGAACATTATTCAAAAAGAACAACCATACATTGTATTCATGCAAGAAACAAAATGTAGCACTAGCACTTTAGAATTCATATTATCCAAAGCCTGGGTAGGATGTCAAAAAATAATAGTAGATGCAACAAGTGCCTTGGGAGGGTTAGCCATAGCGTGGAATACTCATCATATTACCTTAACAAATTTCTATGCTTTGCACCACTTCATACATGCAATGTTCCACCTGATCAGCACCAATATACATGGGCATTTAACCAATGTCTACTTCCCATAGGAAAGTTCACAAAAACTTAAGCAATTAGAAACATTGGAAATTCTTAATGCTCCAAGAACTCATCTGCTTTGGTTAATAGGTGGAGACTTCAATATGATCACACGGCTGGAGGAAAAATTGGGGGACAAAAGAAAACTGGAAAAAGAAAGCAATGACTTCAAAGTCTATATTCAACACAATAGACTAACAGACTTACCTTTTGACAACGACATCTTTACCTAGAACAACAAGAGAGCTAGCCCTCAGCAAATAGCATCCAAGTTGGACAGATTTCTAATTTCAGACAACTTCGTCCATCTTGGTGGAGATATATGCACCTCAGTCCTTCCTCTAGTTGGATCGGATCATTGGCCCATCTCTCTGCAATGGAAAAATCCTGGAAACTCAAACAAAAGACCTTTCAAGTTTGAAGCTTTCTGGCTCACTCACCTTGAGTTCAATACTGTGGTCAAAACAGCGTGGGAAAGTTTCATTCCCAATGGGGGCTCTCTCATGTACCAATTCCAACAAAGATTGAAGCATATAAAAAACAAATCAAAACCTAGAACTATACCATCTTTGGCAACATCCTTCAAGAGAAAAAAGCTCTTGAGCAAAGCATGGCAGAGCTACAGCAAAAGATCATCCTAGAAGGCAGAACAGAGGAGCATGCCAGACAAGCACAAATACTACTAACACAACTAGATGAAAGAGGTAGACAAGAGGAACTGCTATGGAGACAGAAGTCAAGAATCAGATGGTTGAAAGAAGGGGAACGAAATACAAAATTCTTTCATCGTACAACCATACAAAGAAGAATGAACAATACAATCTCTCACATTCAAAACCAACAGGGAAAGAAAATAAAGAAACAGGAAGACATAGAGAGAGAACTTACAAATCACTTCAAAATTTTTCATCAAGAGCAGCCCACAGATAGACAGCATGCAACCAATGAGATACTCGATCATATTCCTAAACTCATCACGGAGGAGCATAATCAATTATTGTTAAGACCAGTCACCATCATGGAGGTCGAAGAGGCTTCAGATCAACTGAAGGCTGGGAAAGCACCGGGAACTGACGGCTTCACTTCCAACTTTTACCACCACTTTTGGGATCTAATCAAAATAGATGTCTAGAATGTGGTAGAAGAATCTAGAGCCATGCATTGGTTACTCCCTTCGCTCAATGCAACTTTTATCGCCCTTATTCCTAAAGTAGCGCAACCAAGCACTCCGGAGAAGTTCAGGCCCATTGCCCTCTGCAATGTCATCTATAAGATTATCTCAAAAGTCATAGCCAATCGCCTCAAAGCGCGCCTCCCTCTTCTCATCTCCCGGGAGCGATTTGGGTATGAAGAAGGTCGCCAAATTCTAGATGGCATTATTCTCACTCGTGAAACCATCCACTCTCTCAAGAAAAACAAACAGGCAGGTATGTTGTTGAAAATTGACCTTTCCAAAGCCTTTGATAAACTCAGCTGGACATATATAAAGAAGATGCTAATAGCCTTTGGTTTCAGCCCGACCTAGGTTAGATGGATAATGACCCTTGTTTCCTCCCAACTTTGCTCTATTCTTGTCAATGGAATCCCCTCTAAACCGTACCACCCGTCAAGAGGAATTCGTCAAGGGGACCCTTTGTCCCCCTTTCTTTTCATCATTATGGCTGAGGGTCTAGGCCATCTCATAAAGCATTCTGTTCTTTCCCATGACCTTAGAGGTCTCTCTATCCATGGCTCCCCTGCTATCACACATCAACAATTTGTTGATGACAATATTCTCTTTGGTCATCCTTCTGGTATTGAAGCCAGAACCTTTAAAGCACTTTTAGATACATTCTCAGAAGCTTCTGGCACCACCATAAATACGACCAAATCTCAAATTTTTTTCTTCAACACTCCTATTCCCACTCAAAGAATCATTGCTTGAATCATTGGATTCCCTCAAGCCAAGCTTCCTTCTCAGTATTTAGGAGCCCCTCTCATAGATTTTTCTTTAAAGCATGCTTCCTATCAACTAATCTTAGAGAAAATGGAATGTCGGCTCCAGTCTTGGACTTATAAAACTCTCAACATGGCAAGCATATTAGTCTTGACCGAAGCAGTCCTACAATCTATGCCCCTCTATTTGTTCTCAGTACTCGCTACACCAAAATGTGTGCTGAAGAGAATTAGGAATCTGCAACACAATTTCTTATGGGGTTCTACAGGACAAAACAGAAAATGGGCTTTAGTCAAATGGGAAAAAGTCTGCAAGCCTAAAAAGCAGGGGGGTCTAGGCCTATGTGATCCACAACACAACAATATTTTGATGGGAGCACAGACTTGGTGGCAATGGGTCTTCGGCCCACAGAAGACATGGGCGCAATTATGGATAGCAAAGTATGCAAATAACCAACCACAACAAGACCTCATCAGGATAACTACCATGCCTATAGGTCCCTCATTTGGAATGCGACCAAGCAACACAAAGAGATCATCCATCAGCATAGCTTTTAGGAGATAAGGGACAGGAGGACAACCCATTTTTGGACAGATTCTTGGCAACAGAGACCCAAAATTGTAGCACTTTTACCAGGCACAAATCATAATGGAAATGACATTAACCAGGAGAACAAGGTTGCACATTATTGGACTCTAATTACTACACAGGGATTTAGGCAATGGAAATCGGTGGAGCAAATAGCACAGCAAGAATCGGAAGCTTATACAATGGAATTACACAAAGAGCTTACCGGAAGGAAAATCAAAGTCAATACATGTAGCGATGTTCTAAGATGAGGTTATACACCGAAAGGAACATACACCACCAAAGAAGCTTACCAGATAATGTCTCAATCTTATGAACCAATTCATCCTACTTGGAATCATATATGGACTACTAGGATCTGGCCCAAAGTCTCCACCTTCGTTTGGTTGTTGTACCATAAAATAATTCTCAAATGGGACAACTTAATCAAATGAGGATTTCATGGTCCTTCTTATTGTCCCAACTGTCAAAATAATGAAGAAACCATTCATCACCTCATGGATTCATGCAACATGGCCAACCAACTCTGGGAAAAGCTCACTTTCAAATGCCAGAGACCCTACAAACTTCTTGGTGATATTAGAAGCACTATTAGCAACTGGACCCTAGAGCCCTATAACAACAAAGTTCTCAATAAGTTGTGGACCACCTTGCCAGGTCTCCTTCTTTGGACAATCTGGAAGGAAAGAAATAAATGAATTTTCAAAAATAAAAAAACCTCCTTAGAAATCATATGGAATAACCTATGTTAGAACATCAAGGAAACTCTTGCTTTGCATCAATGGACAACTGAGGACTTTCCGACACAGCCTCAAGAACTAAGCATATGGGCTAACTAGAATATACAGCTCCCACAAGCACAACTGAACTCCAATAGACCCCATAATGCAACCAGGTAACTTTCACATTGGATACACCCCCCAAAGAGAGTGATTAAGCTAAATTTTGATGGCACCTCCAAAGGAAACCCATGCAAAGTAGGCTTCAGAGGCATATTCAGGAATCATGAGGGCCAACCCCTACTACTGTACTATGGATCCATAGGATGGGACACGAACAACTCTGTGGAATTGGAAGGATTGTGGCAAGGTATGAAGCTAGCTGATCAACACAATTTCTATCCCATCCTTATAGAAGGGGACACTCAAATCCTTCTCAACATGGCCACTCTAATCCAACAAGGAAGCACGGCTTCGCGAGTTGCCCAAAGCTGGAGATTGTTGGCTAGGCTTGAAACTATAGAGAAATGGATAAAAGATAGGAGAGAAATAAATTTTATTCACGTCAAAAGGAACAGTCACAAAATTGTTGATCTCCTAGCAAACATTGGGGCCAATCAGGACCATATCCTACATTACGGCCTTCTCAACATCATTGATGATCACAATCAACTACAAATTTGCACTAACCTGGTGCACAAGGAAGCTCAACCCCCGGATGCGGGTGGTAATTAAGGCATTTAAGGCTATGATACAGGGCGACGGCGGGCAAGATGGCCACTTGGCCCCCTGCAACCATTCCAAGACCAGCTTGATTAATCCTCACGTCACCTCGCAGGCAGCATTTAATGCCTACTCTTGCCAAGGTAAAATCATCAACTGCATGACCATGGCTCCAGTGATTCACTCGATCATTCTCCCCCTGTTTCATTGTGCATGCCCTCCGCAGGTAGAAGCGCCGACTGAGAAAACTAGCATGGTACACAGATGCTGGCTTGTTTGCTGTCTGGATTTGGGTAATGGCTTCCACCATTCCCATACTAACTTCTGCTCTTTTGCTCAGTACAATAGCTTCCACCATTCCCCTCAGCACTCTGTAAATTCTGCTCAGCATTCCTCTATCATCTCTTCTTCCGCCCCCCCTGACTCTGCAACTGCGCCTACCTCCACCATGGTCCACCACTGCATGCACAGCCATCGCGGTGGCACGCACAGTGATAGCTCCCGCTCCTCTGCTTTACACAGCCACAATTCGGCTTCCCCTGCCTCCTCTACTGAAAATCCCTGCTTGTTCAGTGCTGCTGGTCATTATCCGAACACCAGAAGTGGTAGAGGCAGAGCCTACCTCCATTGCTCTAGACGTGACGAGGCAGTTATGCGCACTACTACCTTCCTTCTGCCTCCATATCATGTCCCCCACATGATGCAGTTCCGGTTATGGAGCTCCATGAAACGCCCGGTCATAGTCACCACCATCTCCATCTGCATTTCTGAAGAGCTTGAGCTGCAAATACCCATGACTACTTCCCTGGAAGAGACGAACAGATCCAGTCCAAGCCGGCATAGAGATAACATTGATGAGCTGAATGGTAATGGAGTTCGGCATAGAAAACATGGAAAAGCCATTGCTGGCAGCTCACATGATGCTTTAGGCATTCCTAGTGACATGCGGGCAGTGGACAGCATCTATAGAACACGTCGTGCTAGCAGGATGTAGATGGTAGCAAGGAGGGAGGTCGTCAGGCTGAGGGACATGGAGGGGCAGACAACCCGGATGACTGGGCATGTCCTGTCGTGGAGGAACTCGCTCTGGATGACCTGGCGCCATATGTCACTCCTGACAGGTGGCAATTCACTTAGTTCTGGTTTTTTTTCTGTCTTTCTTTTGTGTCCTCAAGGAAATTTGATGGTTGGGCGGTCTAGTCAGGACAATTTGTGGTTTTTCTAGGTGGTTTTTCTCGTTTTCAGGTTGGTTTTGTTGTTAGCTGATACGCTGGTTTATTCAGGAACTTGTGGGTTAATTTTTAGAAGTTTAATGGACTGGTTTCCCCTTTGTAGGGGCAGTCTCAAACATTTTTCATGGTTTTGTGCTAATTAAGGTCGGAACCCTCTACGGCCGGGCTACTATGTAACTTTTTTGTATTATATCAATAGATTAACCTTATTTAGAAAAAAAAAAAAAAAACTAAATCAACTAGCTAATGGAACCTTTATTTACATTTTGAGGGTGCATTTACTCTTGCAGACCCATTTATTATTTCTAAACTACTAATACCTATTATATCAGCAAATTTAAATTATCAAAACTAATCATGTTACAAAAGTTCGCTTTATGAATTCGAGTTGAGTGTCTAACTTGAGTCATTTAGAATGTCTCCTACATTATAGGAGCCCTGGTTGAGTTTATCTTGAGTTGTAATTAATTAATTTAGTTTAACTTAGTTAAAGTCAGTTAAACTAGTTCCAACTGTTGGAGGAACTAGTGGGAGATCTAGTACTGTGGCGTTTCCTATAGTGATCAACAAGTAAATTGATGTCTCACTCATAAATAACTCATGCATGTCAGATTTGAGAGTTACCTAGTTGATCTTGGAGTTCAGGGACAATGTACTATCAGTTGTATAATAATTTGAATTATACACGTGGTGCATGTAGTCAAAGGAAGGCCTATGAAGATTGTGCAATGCCAATTGAGGAATTTACCTAATTAATAGGGGGCTAATTCCCAAGGAAACAACACAAGGAAATAGGGACATGGCCAAGTAGAAAAATGGTTAAGTATTGGCCAAGGCTAGTTTAGGAAGCAGTGAGACAGATAGAGATAGTGCAGAGGATGCTCGGGTTTGAGAAAAGCATTGTAATATTCTCATATTTTCTGACTAATGCAATATACGTATAGTAGGGGTTTTTAGTTGTGGCTTCCCCCAGGAAATCATTGTGTAATGTGTTTAATTAATTATTTCTCTTGTATGCTTCATGATTTAGAGACTGTTTGATTATTTCCGTTGATGAGTAGAGTATATTAAAGTCTAATGTTTTAGAAAATTAATTTAGCAATTTGAATCTACAAGGAATTTCTACATAACCTTGATATACTCTAACCAACTTATTTTGTCTACAATGAAGATCTTCAAACCACTTTAGCCTCCTCCTTGGGAAGAAGCTTGACCCTTCTTGCTAATTACGACCCTCCTCATCTAGGGTTGTATAGTTTGCTCCTTTAACTCCCTTCCTTGTTCAAGTGAAGTCCATCTCACTTATACACAATGTGTGAGACCTCATCTTAGGTCTCCTCTATTTATCATTTTCCTCAGGTCAATTAAGAAACCTCTAGGCTTAGGGTTTAGCCTCTTGACCCTTAAAAATAAATTATTAGTTTTGTTTTGGTCCTAAACCCACACTTCGGGTCTAAAACCCCACTTTTGGGTAAATTTCCCAGCCAATAAATTTTGGTGGGTATTCTTATCAAAAATACCTTATGAGCTACCCAAAATTATAACATTCACTATGCTTGGAAACACTCGCTTCACTCACTTACACAAGTTTAGTTCTCCAAAATATATTTCACTAGTTGGTTGCTTCCTAATACGCATTTCCAAAAGAAAAATTTCATAGCTACAAATATCTACTTTGGTAGACATTGCCTCAGTTAAGCCATTCTTTGCCTTGAAGTCAACTTCCGTTAAATTTTACTTGACCAATGTGCACAATTTTTTTTATGCAAAATAACAAGTAAAATTAATGTTCTAAAATGTCATAGTTGGGACAATTTATCACATGGATCCCTTAAAAGAAAGTGTTAAAGTGAGTTAATAGGGGTTTCATTAATCAATATTGCAATGCCAAAATCCATTGTATTTCCCATCATGTCTTCATCCAAAAACATGTTATTGGGTATTAATAACAACTAACTGCTTGAACAAAATAATCATGTTGAAAGTATCCCATGGAATGGGCCAGATCTATGGCAATTTCTAGTTTTGTTTTCAATTCCAATTTAGATGCATCTTCACCATCGTTATCACTTTTACTAGGAAACAAATTTTTCTCCAATCTTGTGTTATACCTAAATTGTAACACAAATCCTTTAAAATGGAGGTGGGAACATGAAGTTATGATTTTTACTAGATTTCAATGTTGAAACTTTAATAGAACATTACATTCTACTCTAAAGCTCTTTTCAACCTTCTCTTTTGCAATTTCAAAGCTTTGATAGCAATAAGTGTGTCATCAATAAAAGTGCCCTTATAAATTACAAAAAAAATAATTCCTAGCAAGTTGGCTTTGGTAAATCCACTTTTTGTTATGTCAATCTCTTGATATGGGATCCTTTTCTGCTCTAACCTTTGGATAATTTGTTGCAAGAATCAACATTTTGTATACACGTATTTCCTTTCCAAATGAACATCAAAAGTAGACAACATAATACAAAAGAAATAGCTCCACTCATTAGCAATAATATTCTTTCACAGATGAAAAATAACCTCTTGTTGTTTGAGACATAGATAATTGGAATGTTTGTGGTCTAAAAAGCCTAGAATTTCCAATGAAGGACTTGGCAACTATTCTGTTTGGAAAATACCCTCCACTTTTGGAATTTCCTCCATGAGATTATTGAAACAAAAATTCAAATATTGAATCATTTCCAAATTCTTGAGAGCAATTGGAATTGTCCTTAATACAGAGTTAGAAGAGAGATCTAAGTTCATAAGACAATAAATTTCCAATTGAATTTGGAATAGATCCTAATAATGTATTTTTATATAAATTCAATGAGCATATCGGTGAACATGCTACTTAGAAATTTGAGAAATGAAATATATGTGATTTTCCATTTTGAAATAATAACATATATATACAATATTCAGCAAACGTCTATCCAATTGAAGCTAGAGAGACAAATTCTACATAAAACCTTAGATTTCATTACTCACTACTTTACGAATAAGGCATAGAAAGAAAACCTCAATTTCCATATCTCATTGTTTTATCAATAAGATTAACTACCAAATTGAAGTGTTGACTAGGATATAGGAATCATACTACAAGAAGCGAAATATCTACATGGTCAACAAGACTTCATTGAAAACAGTAAGGAAATTTCTTTAACTTGTGTGCAACAATATATGTAGATAGAAAATTTATAGATGTTATAGTTATAATATAGCTAAAAAGGATAAAAATACTAAAAATTATAATAAGTCATAGTTTCATAATATTAATTTTCATCCATTTAGCATGATTTGTAAATCAAAATTGTATGCTTAAAAAATACATTGTATATAGTACAACATCGAGTTCAATTAATGGTTAACTAATCTTATTTATAAAAAAAAATCAAATATCATATTTAAAATTAAAATTCAACTTTTAAAATTTTGTTGATAATTTAAACAAATTATATATAACTTACATTTAAATTTATCAAATTATATATTTAAAAGAATATAATTGTTGTTGATGTCTCATTAATTTAATTCATATGAAATTTATAAAAATCGCATTAAAATGGGATTTCAACATTTAAAATATTGTTAAGAACATAGAAAAAATATTTATAATTAAAATAATCATCCATTCAGTTATGATTTAAATATAATACAATTAGTTTCGTATGATTTTTTGCAAGGGGCTCTTACTTTATGGACATGAATATTGATATCACAGATAATAATAATAAATCATATCAAGATGTAAATTTTCATCTAGTTAATAAAATGTCACTAAAGAATTTAATTTTCACAGTAATATTAATTATAAATAGATAATAAACACTAATAAAAGTTTGGTTGAATAATTTAAAATAATATTAAAAAAGTAATCAAACTCCAACATAATTCATATAATCAATTCATTAAGCTAAAATATGTGTTTATAAGTCAATTTCATAGCAAAAAGTGTTTCATCAATCAAAGTTCCCTTATCAATCACAAAATTCCTTGTTGCAAACAAGTTGGCCTTGGTAAATCCATTAGTTTCTATGTGAATCCCTTGATATGGGATCCTTTTCTACTCTAACCTTCGGACACTACATTGCAAGAATCAACATTTTGTATACACTTATTTACTTACGAAATGAATCTCAAAAGTAGACAACACAATATAAAAGTAGTAGTCCACTCATTAGCAATAATACTCCTTTATAGATACAAAATGACCTCTTGTTGTCTGATAGATAGGCAATTGGAAATCTTGTGGTCTAAAATGGCTAGGATTTCCAATGAAGCACATGAGAGTTGTTTTATTTGGAAGAGAAAAAAACCCTTTTGGAATTTCCCCCATGATATTATTGAAATAAAATTTCAAACACTAAAGCATTTCCAAATTCTTGAGAGTACTTTGAATTGTCCTTAATAGGGAGTTGACAGAGAGATCTAAGCTCATAAGGTTATAAGTTCTAATTAAATTTGGAATAGAGCCTAACAATGCATTTTAAGATAAATTCAATGACATATCGATGAACATGCTACTTAGAAATTTGAGAAATGAAGTCTATGTGATTTTCCATTTTGAAATTATAACATATTTATACGTTATTTAACAAACCTCTATCCACTTGAAGCTAGTGAGTCCAACTTAAAAATAAAACCTTAGATTTCATCACTCTCTACTTTATGAATAGGAGCATAGAAAAAAAACCCTCAATCTTCATATCTCATTGTTTTATCAATAAGATTAAGTACCAAATTGAAGTGTTCAATAGGATATAAGAACTTTACTACACGAAGCCAAATATCTACATGGTCAACAAGAGTCCTTTGAAAACAACCAGGGTTGAAAGGGTAAGGACGTCTCTTAAACATGTGTGCAAAAATATATGAAGATAGAAAATTTATAGATCATATAGTTATAATATAACTAAAAAAGATCAAAATTACTAAAATCTATGATAAGTCATAATTTCATAATATTAATTTTCATGTCTTTTAGCATGATTTGTAAATGAAAATGGTATGATTAAGGAATACATTGTATATAGTACAACATCAAGTTATTATATTGACCAAATTATATATTTAAAAGAAAATACTTCTTATTGATGTATCATTAATTTGATTGATATGAAAATAAATAAATAAATAAATAATCACATTTAAATGAATTTTCACTATATAAACTATTGTTAATAACATAACCAAATTACTTCTAATTAAATTTAAAATAATAATAATCCATTCACTTATGCTACAAGGATAATACAATTAATTTCATATGCTTTTTTTCCTATTTCTTTCCTAGGGGATCTTACTTTCTGGATATGAATATTGACAGCATGGCGATAATAATAAATCGCATCAAGATGTAAATTTTTCATCTAGTTAATAAAGTGTTACTAAAGCATTTAATTTTCACATTAATATTAATTATCAATAGATCGTAAACATTAACAAAAATTTAGTTGAAGAATTAAGGATAATAAAAAAATCAAACTCCAACATAATTGATAAAATCAATTCATTAAGTTAAAATATGTGTTTAAAAGTCATAGATGTTTTTTTTTAAATAATCATAGCCTTTCAATTATAGAAAAACAAAGAGAGGAATGATTTTTTAAACAACTAAAAATATTGACATTATGAATGGATAATAAAATAAATGAGTTGCAATTTATATAACATTGTGTTTGAAAAGCATGCACTTTTTCTTTTTAACAATAATGCCATATAAATATAAATACTAATAGAGATTCACTTAAATAATAATAAGTTAAAAAACCAAGTGTCATTGTATGAATAATAGTAATATTGAAATCTTCTGGTATTGCAATTTTCACAAACTAAAATGAAGAAGAACTATTGGCATTTGATGCATGTGCATTACTCCTTGTTGCATTTGTATTGCTAAGCAAATTAGATATGCTTTGTCTTAATCTCCTAGAAGCAACTTCATTTGCCCCCAAATCATTTCTTAGCCTCTCCAATACCAATACTACTTCTCTCATAGTTGGTTGTTCATTGGGTGAATATTTTGAACAAAGCAAAGCAACCCATGTCAAAGAAAAAAGGCAATTGAATACATTATTTTCTTCAAATTCATATCCATCCACCTCCCTAAGAAGGTTGTGATCAATTACCTCCTTTACTCTGCTTGGAAAGGCCAGATTTACCCACTTGTGCAAGTTCAGGTCTCCAGAAAACATATCATTAGTTGGTCATTTCCTGGTAAGCATTTCCAATAACAAAATTCCATAGCCATAAATATCTCCTTTGGTAGACACTGGCTCACCGAATCCATACTCTGCATTCATGATAGCATTCATCAAATTTTACTCTTTGGCCCATACAAAAATGTTTATTAGACATTTAGAAACGATAAGCAAACATTTAACATTCTAAATGTCATACCTAGTGCAATATGGCCCATAGATCCTCTCAAAGAAAGTGATGAAGTAAGTGACTCTGTGGAGGTTTCATCAACTAATCTTGCAATACCAAAATCAGTCACATGCCCCAACATGTCTTCATCAATAAGCACATTATTGGGTTTTAAATCACAATGAACTACCTGCACAAAATAATCATGATGGAGGTATTCAATGGCATGGGCCACATATATTTCAATGTCCAATTGTGTCTTTAGTCCCATTTCACAAGCATCTTCACCATTTTTGTCATTTATACTAGGATACAAATGCTTCTCCAAGCTTCCATTAGACATAAATTCGAACACTAAACCTTTGAAATCAATGTTGCAACATGAGGTTATGATTTTCACCAGATTTCGATGTCGAACCTTTTGCAAGATGCTACATTCTGCTTTAAAACTCTTTTCAGCCTTGTCCTTTAGCAAATGGAAAACTTTTATAGCAACCACTGTGCCATCACTCAAAATTCCTTTATAAACTGAACCAAAATTCCATGTTGCCAACAAGTTGGTCTCGGCAAATCCATTAGTTGCTATATGAAGCTCTTGATATGGGATCCTTTTGTGCTCCAACCTTTGCAAAATGTCTTGTGAGGAATCAAAGTTTTGCATAGGCATATTTCTTTTCCAAAGGAATCCCAAAAGTAAACGACATAATATAAAAGCAACAACTCCACTCACTAGGAGTATCAGTCTTTTCACAAGTGCAAAATGATATCTTGGTGTTTGACATGCAGGCAGTTGAAATATTTGTGGTCCACAAAGGCCAAGATTTCCAATTAGGGACATGACAATTGTTTTATTTGCAAAAAAACCCTCCTTCTGGAATCTCCCCAGTGAAACTGCTGAAAGACAAATTCAAGCTTTGAAGCATTTTCAAATTCTTAAGTGTGACCACTAGTATTACACCTGATAAGTTGTTGGAAGATAGGTCTAGGCAGGTAAGGCTTTGTAAATTTCCAAGTGACTCAAGAATAAACCCTTGGAAGGAATTGTGAGACAAGTTCAATAATTCCAGCTCATTGCAACCTCCAAGTGCAGGGGGGATTGCTCCAGTCAATTGATTGACATCAATGTCTATAGCTTGAGCCATTGCAATTTTACCAATCTCTGTGGGTAAGGAACCTTCTAATAAATTCGATGACAAATTAAAATAGAACTGTAGATCAGAAAATTTCCCAATTTCATGTGGTATACTTCAGGAGAGCCTATTGTGGGATAGGTCAAGCAATTCAAAATTTATACAATCTCCTAACCTGGAAGGTATGGTCCCCGATAACTTATTGTGATGAAGATGGAGTCTTCTTAGTTGTTTAAGGAGTGAAAGGGAATTTGGAATCTTTCCAGAGAGACTATTTCCACTAAGGTCCAAGAGACCAAGGTGTAGTAAGCCATCAAAATCATCACATATGTTTCTTTCTAAATTATTGTTACTTAAATACAATCTTTTTATTTTTACAAGTTTTCCTAATGGTGGAATATTAACATTTAGAAAATTTTCACTTAAATTTAATAAAATTAGGTTGCTAAGATTACCTATATATGGAGGGATGTTTCCTTGTATTTTATTATTTGATAATGCTAACATAGATAGATTAGTAGAAAGTCTACCTATCGCAAGTGGCAAAACACCACTTAATTTATTCTTGTGCAACCATAAGTGGTTTAAGTGAGAACAATTAGTGAGAGCAGTAAGAAAAGGCATGTTTATAACATTGCCACTATCTAGTTGATTGTTATTCAAGAGTAATAATTCTAGAAAAGATAACTTAGCCAACTCTATAGGCACAGTCCCACTCAGCTTGTTAGCACTTAAACTGAGTAATACCAAGTTAGAGAAATTTCCAATAAACTTTGGGATCTCTCCACTAAGTTGATTTATCGCTAAATCGAGATATTGCAAGTTTAACATATTTGACAAAGATGTGGGAATGCGACCTGACAAATCATTTGAGAAAAGAGAAAGTTCTTGCAAATGGGTGAGGCGACCCAAGGAAGAGGGAATGGTACCTGTCAGCTCGTTGTCTCCCAAGTTAAGGCCTTGCAATTGTGGGAGGGAACCCAACTCCCTCGGGATATTTCCGGTCAGACTGTTGAAGGAGAGCAGCAGGAGAGTCAAATTTTTGCAGCTAATGAGTTGACTCGAAATGGAACTGGTGAGACTATTGTATTCCAAACCTAATTCCATCAGCGATGAAAGGTTTCCCAAGGAAGAGGGAATGGTACCTATCAGTTCGTTCCCTCCCAAGTAAAGCTTTTGCAAAAGCGGAAGGGAACCCAACTCGCTCAGGATATTTCAGGTCAGGTTGTTGAAGGAGATCGCCAAAAGAGTCAAGTTTCTGCAACTGCAAAGTTGAGTTGGGATATCTCCTTCCAAGCCATTGTTGTCCAACTCGAGCTCCCTCAAATGAAAGAGGCGTCCCAAAAGAGGGACACTACAAAGGATTGTCAACTGCCCTATAAAAGTTTGAATCATCAGGTTCAAGAAATTTTTATAAGTTTTCATCCCATGCAAGGACAATCCTAAACCATGAGAGATCATTCATGGTGGTGTAAGTAAAGTCATAGATCCTACAAGAATAGGTAAGGATCATGCTAGAAAATTCATGTTTCATGTAGGAATATTCATGCACCATGCAAGTCAAATCTATGCCTAATACAAAGAAGTCATGACGCATACGTGGATGGATATGGCTACGCAAAGAAATTCATGAATCGTACGAGGAGGTGATGGATATTCAAGGAAAGTCATGGAGCTAAAAACATGAAGGTAATAACTTCCTTACTAAGAGGGAGTGTTATATTTTGGGCAGCTTAGAACATATTTCCAAGAGAGGACAACCCACAATAAGTTGTTTGTTGGGTGATTTACCCAAAATGGGGATTTGGATCCAAGATGACGTTTAGGACCAAAATAAATAAATAATAGTTTATAATAAGGGTCAAATAAGTGAAAACCTTGGATCTAGAATGTTTCCTAAGTTACCCAAGGAAAATTATTTAAAGAGCCTAATGTGAGGTTCATGAGACAATTAAGTGAAAGAGATATGTAGCTCTCTTATTCCAAGAAATTCATAGGAGGGCCTATTTCTACTGAAGGGGTCCTAGAGAGTCTTGTTCTATGAAAATCTTCAAGGGAGCAATACTATCAGGGGTTTGAAGGCTTGATCTAAGGTCAATGTTGAATTTGTCCCATGTTCTTTGTTAGTTGTTGTGAATATAAATCTTAGAAAAGATCAAGGGCAGAGCTAAAACACTAACGATCTCATCTCAAGAGTCAGGTTTGATAAGCTAAGGGAGATCCATATGTCAAGAAGAAGCCACAACCTTAGAGAATCAAGTTAATGGTCTAATTTTCTATGCTAAGGAAGGTTAAGTTTGTGCTGAGATAAGGGTTGAGTTTTGTGGATATTTTTTTCCCTAGTAGGGCTTAGTTTTGGCCATGTTAAAGAGGTAAAGGCACTGAGTTCTATGTGCGCATAATGCCCTGGAAGATGTATGAACTAGCTATTTTTACCACCAAAAATTTATGCACGTAGGATCTATTCTCTTTCATGAAGAAGGGAGGGATTCAAGCCCTAAAATAAGGTTGGTATAGCCTTAATATAGGTTGCGAAGAGGCCCCGCGAGCACTGTGGTACCATGTTGGAGCCTTGGTCTGATCCAGACCATAATGGAGGCCAAAATATGCCTCAAGCTATCTAAGAATGTGGGAGCACCCACATCATAACGTAGTTAGAGATGGCTACTAGATTGGTACACTGGCTACATGGCCCTGATGTGCAAGAGTGTAGATATTGAGCCATCCTCATTTGAGGAAGCAATGTCTAAACCAATATGGGTTGATGCCATGGTTGAGGAGTATGACTCCATTATTGTTAATTTTAGGTATGTTCTATGCTAGAGAAATTTATTTAAATTTCTTTTCCAGATTAGCAATCACATCAGCATAAAGTAAATTGTAGATAGAACATAAATATAAATTGCAAAAGACAAGCCAAGACAAGAGGACCCAAGATGTGGTGCAAGTGAGGGACAAACCCCAATGTGGGGAAACCCTTGATCAATTATTCCTTTATGTCCTTCAAAGTTCAGTAGAGAAGAGAGAGAGAGAGAGAGATAGTACATTTACAACAGAAGTCAACACTTTGAGTTATCTAGATCTGAGCATAGATCATCTCTTATAATGATGAGATCAGTTGAAGACATTTTGCTTCAAATGATTCTCCAAGGTGACTCCTTCACCTATCATCGTGTTGCATCTGATCCTCTTGCTGCACACTGCATACTGCACCACGCTGCACTAATCATGATTCATCATGCTACCCATGTTCATGATCTTATCCATCATCATGTTGCCCATACTAATGTGCATCATCATCATGGTGCTGCCCTTGCTAATGTGCATCATCATTATGCTGCCCTTACAGATGTGCATCATCATCATGCTGCTGCCCTTATAGATGTGCATCATCATCATGCTGCTGCCCTTGCTAATGTGCATCATCATTATGCTACCCTTACAGATGTGCATCATCATTATGCTGCCCATTATGCTGCCCATGATCTCATACATCATGCTTCCCATTAAACTAATCCAAGTTTGGTCATGAACTATGACCCAATGCTTTCTCCACACACCGCCCTCCAAGTCTTCTGCACCTATTGTCTTTTAATCTGACTGGTTAGGGCTTGTTTTGTTGCAACAACTCTTCATTCAACCCAAAAATTAGCCTTGAATTTACTATGGCCTAGGAAAGGAGTAAATCCTTTCTTGTGAGATGTTGTTTTGGGCATATGGCAGCCCTTAACAACTCAATGCATGCTTGTTTTGGGAGGCTAGGCCTGCAGCCTACCTCAACTGGCTGTGGCCCTCCAACAGCCCACCAAAACAACCCTCTTGTAGCCCTCAAACAGATACACAATACTTCCCATCAAACTCAGCCTTACTCCAAGAGACCTCGACCCTTCTACCAGCAACTCAGACTCCAAAATAGTGAGCTCTGATTGCTTCCTAGATCAGCCTATAGCTACAGCATCAACATTAGGCTAGCATATAACTCTTTGTGTCTCACTCCTTCTCCAAAAACCCAAGATGTGGAGAGGAGGAGATCAGTTCAAGAATGTATCCTGCAAATGACATCAAATCATCTTCTATTTATACCAAAAAACGTATAGGTTGAATAGACATGACGTTTGGGCTTCTTGAGCCTACATAAGTTGCTGGTCAGCTTGATAATAATTCCATAATCAAAATAAATTCATATCTCCATAAATACTTATCGGAATCGGATGATCTTTAGATCAATCCTACACCTCTCAATGAGAGGGATCCAATAAAAATATCAGTTGCCATAAATAAGCTGACCCACATGGAGTTTGGCCCTAGTTTCCAATTTTAACACTCCCTCTCAACTAGGGAGAACTCCATCCACTGATCCATATGTCCGACTGTACTGTCTCAGCCATCAGTGCCCTGCACTGCTATGCTCAGCTCAGCTCAGCTCTGCCCAGTTCTGCTCAGCTTTGCTAGCTCTGCTTAGCTCTGATCAGCTCTGCTCATCTCTGTTGGCTCTGCTCTTCTCTACTAGCTTTATTGGCTCTGCTCTGCTCTGCTCAGCTTAGCTCTGCTGAACCATGAAGAAGAAGAATTTATTAAGAATGTCTCATACCATTCTCCACTCATCTGAAGTCAGCCTCAGAGTGCGTACCACTGGTCCCAGACCAGTCTCAACTGACCCAAAGTCAACATCATAGTGGGTACCACTCCTACTACTAGTCCCAAACAAGTATCATCAGTCTCCGAGATTGTACCACTGGTTCCAGACTAGTCTCAACCGACCCAAAGTCAGCATCATAGCATGTACCACTCTCACTGGTCCCAGACCAGTCTTCCACTGACCCTAAGTCAATCTCGGAGTATGTACCACTAGTCCTAGACCAGTCTCAACCAACCCGAAGTCAGTGTCATAGTAGGTACAACTCCTACCACTGGTCCCAAACGAGTCCTCCACTGACCCTAAGTCAGTCTCAAAGTATGTACCACTAAGCCCAGACCAGTCTCAACCGACTTGAAGTCATCATCATAGTAGGTACAACTCCTACCACTGGTCCCAGACCAGTATCATTAATCCCATATCAATGAAGGTCACCCTAACATAGGTAGTACCGGAGATACATCGATGCATCCATCGATACTACTATGGTCCCTATCCTCATTTCCCTACTCATTGATCAGATGAGAGGTACTTCCCATGAGTCCCATACTGCATGAGTAGGATGCCTCGATAGGAGAACTTAATCAATCTTGTCCTCACAGGAGAACTAATCATCCTGCTACACAATCGCCATGGAGAACACATCATCCAGGCCTCACAGGAGAGCTAATCATCCTGCTACATAATCGTCATCGAGAACACATCATCCAGACCTCACAGGAGAGCTAATCATCCTGCTACATAATCGTCATGGAGAACACATCATCCAGACCTGACAGGAGAACTAATCAGCCTACTACATAGGAGAGCGAATCATCCTATCCCACAAGAGAGCAAGTCATCTTGTTCCACAAGAGAGCGAATCAGGAAAGTGAATCATCCTGTCCCACAAGAGAGTGAATCATCTTGTCCCACAAGAGAGCGAATCATCTTGTTCCACAAGAGAGCGAATCATCTTGTTCACAGGAGAGTGAATCATCCTATCCACAGGAGAGCACATCATCCTATTCCATAAGAGAGCAAATCATCTTGTCCTAGTGTGCACCACTAGGGGAGGGTGATTCACCCTGCGGTTGTATGTTGCTCCAGTAAGAACCACAAGCCCCCAGAGCTCCCAAAGCTCAATGTATGCAACATGTAAGACTCTTTTACAAGGGTCTCTCAATGACTCCAAGTCATTAAGGAAAATCACAAATTTGATCTTTCCCCAAAGCTCTGACAAAGTGTAGCGATCTGTACATCATCTCAATGTGATAGAGCCTCTTTACACATCAACTTAACATATCCCAGATAAGGCAGTATCTGATGTCTATCTGCAGGAGAAATTTTTGAATATGGGATTCCACAATAATCGAATCCCACCTCTGGTTGTCATGGAGAATCATAGTGGTATTCATCATGTGTACTCACTGAAGAGTTTCCACAACCAGGAAACTTCATATGAGGTCATACTCGTATTTATGTATCTGGTCTCGGTGGTACTTATAACAACCGACTTTTGCTTCCTGCTCATCCATGATATCGAAGAAAAATCCAAAGAGAAATAGCACTGAGAAGTGCTCTAGTGTTTTTCCACATCGCCTGCCCAGTCAGCATTCGAATAATCATGCAGTTTCATATTTCTTGCAGTGTATCTCAATTCATGAGAGATTGTGCCCCGAAAATATCTCAGAAGATTCTTGTCACCAATCCAGTGAGGCTCAACCAAATATGAGCTCACCATGCTAACTACAAACATATGTCTGGACAAAAGTTCACTAAGAACATCAATGCGAATGAGCTTATGATACTTAGAGGCATTTCACAAATTTGGTCTGACATCACTACCATATAACTTCTGAAAGTTAAGATCCTTGAGGTATTCACAAGCTTGTAGTTTATTTTTCCACATTTGAAATCCAAATCCCTCTGCCTCCTACAAATGAGAGGGTCTGCACCTATCAGACATAGGTGCCAGTATGAGAGGTCTATCATCCACAACCTTCGAGTAATGGTTTGGATCAATTTCACTCCTAGTGAATCTTAGCTTCATCAGATAGTTTTTGATCCTCTCATACAATGCCAGGGGTGATTTGCCTCAAGCCATAGAGGGCTTTCTACCACCTGCATACATGAGATTCCTGATCATGAATCTCAAACTCCTTGAGTTTTTCCAAACCTGTGGACCTTTGGCATGAGGGGAATGGTCCCCTTATAATATTTTCCTTTGGTACATCTCACACATGTACCTTCATGGTCATTTTGAATTCAGGCATCTCGATGACCATTTGACTCACAAACCTCTGGTGCTGAGTCAATGGTCATGGTCACCAATGGACTTAATACAACCCTGAACTCAAAGACATCTTTGAAAAATCTATTTTCCAACTCATACCTTTCCATTGATGAGTGCCACCATGAAACCTTAAACTTCCATTTCCGATATGGACACCAGCTTCTTCTTGCGATTAGGTACATAAAAGTGATTCTGGGGTTCCTTGCTTTCTTTGAAGAGTGGACCATTTCCTTCATGACCTGCATTACTAGTCATTCCTTTGATCACTGAAGATGTCCCTGGAATGATTGTTATCTTCATCAAGAGATATGTCTCTGCCATTCAAACACTCCTTCGCATAATGGCCAAACTTATTGTAACCAAGGAATCTGTCTTTCCTCCCACCCTTAGATTCAAACTTCCCAATGAATTGATCTTTAGGTAGGCCATCAGAACCTTCTACTCCGCCATTCTGATAACATTCTCTGCTTTGACTTCACCGTGGGTGAATTATGAGGAACCCATTGATCCTTTTGTCTTGTCCCATCTGTCTTTGGTGATTTCTCTTTCACTCTTGCTTGGGCATTGTCTTCACCTCAACTCTGATACCATGGTTGAGGAGTATGACTCCATTATTAGAAACAGTGTTTGAGAAGTGGTCCCAAGACCAACAGACAAGTCGGTGGTGAGTTCCAAATGGCTTTACAAGGTAAAGCAAGCATTATATGGGAGTTTACAGAAACACAAGGACATATCTTTGGCCAGAGGGTTCTCTCATGTAGAGGGAATTGATTATGAGGAGACCTTTGCTCTAGTATCAAGGTACTCTTCAATCATATCTATTCTATCACTTTCAACGAAGATGGGATGGAAGATACATCATATAGATGTGAAAACAACATTCCTCAATGGTGTGATTGAGGAAGAGGTGTACATTGAGCAGCTGAAAAAATTTGATACCTTCAAAAGAGAGTCACATGCATGCAAACTCAAACAAGCATTGTATGGATTGAAACAAGCACCTTGTGCTTGGTACACCAGGATTGAAAGTTATTTTACCAGGTTGGGCTTCACCAAAAGTGAAGTCGATGCAAACCTTTAACATATTTTGGTTGAAGGTAAATTGTTGATTATATTATTATATTTCGATGATTTAATTCTAATAAGGGATGATAAGCTGGTAAAATATTTCAAATAGGATATTGCAAGAGAATTCAAGATGAAGGACGTGGGGCTCCTGCATTATTTCCTTGGTATGGAAATATGGCAGGGAGATGAGGAATTGTTTGTCTCTCAGGGAATGTATGCCAACGTGATACTAAAGAAGTTCCACATGGAGAGTAGCAAACCCATGGAGACTCCTCTAGCAGGAAATTGGAGGAAGGCAATGCTACTTCAGGTGAAGTAGTGGAGGCTACTATTTATAGGCAGCTTGTGGGTTCACTTATGTATTTGGTGAACAGACGATCGAACATATGTTTTGCAGTTAACCATCTTATTCAAGAAATTATTAAGCCAACCAAACTCTCATGGAAGGCATCTAAACATGTGTTAAGATACCTCAGAGGCACCACTTAGATTGGTCTTTGGTACAAATGGACAGAGGGGGTGAAGCTTCAAGGCTTCATAGATGCAGATTGGGCATGGAGTCCATCCGACAAGAAGAACACATTAGGGGAAATCAACAGTAGTTTCTTGGTACAACAGGAAGAATAGATTAGTTGCACTCAGTTCAGCAAAAGCATAGTACATGGCTACTATTCAAGCAACTTGTGAAGATATCTAGACGAGGAAGATCCTTGTTAGGTTATTTGGTCAACAGATGGATCCTACAATGATTTATTGTGATAATAAAAGTTGTATCAAACTCTATGAGAATCCAATTTTTCATGATTGGTCCAATCATATCGACATCCGATATCACCATCTACAAAATTGTGTGCATAGGAGAATCATGTTTTTGGAGTACACTCCTATAGAGGAGCAAGATGCAAATATTTTGACAAAGGCTTTGTTAAGGTGAAAATTCAAGTTTCATAGAGGCAGGATTGGGGTAGCAGATAATCCCTTTCTTGTTGAGAGGGAGTTTTGAAAAAGCAATAAGAAAATCCTAATTTAATTTTTTCCTTGAATTAAATTAGGAATAAAATTGTAATTCCACATCTCATGACAACTTATATTAGTTAACTAATTTAATTTGACTTAGTTGGCTCAATTAATTCGAGTGGAGGGTCTAACTTGAGTCATTTAGAGTGTCTCCTACATTATAGGATCCCTAGTTGAGTTTATCTTGAGTTGTAATTAATTAATTTAGTTTAACTGAGTTAAAGTCAGATAACTAGTTCCAACTGTTGGAGGAAATAGTGGGAGATCTAGTAGTGTGGTGTTTCCTGCAGTGATCAACAAGTAAATTGATGTCTCACTCATAAATAACTCATGCATGTCAGATTTGAGAGTTACCTAGTTGATCTTGGAGTTCAAGGACAATGTACTATCAGTTGTATAATAATTTGAACTATACATGTGGTGCATGAAGTCAAAGGAAGGCCTATGAGGATTGTGCAATTCCAATTGAGGAATTTACCTAATTAATAGGGGGCTAATTCCGAAGGAAACAACACAAGGAAATAGGGACTTGGCCAAGCAGAAAAATGGTTAAGTATTGGCCAAGGCTTGTCTAGGAAGCAGTGAGACAGATAGAGATAGTGCAGAGGATGCTTAGGCTTGAGCAAAGCATTGTAATATTCTCATATTTTCTGACTAATGCAATATAAATATAGTAGGGGTTTTTAGTTGTGGCTTCCCCCAGGAAATCATTATGTAATGTGTTTAATTAATTATTTCTCTTGTATGCTTCGTGATTTAGAGATTGTTTAATTATTTCCGTTGATGAGTAGAGTATATTCAAGTCTAATGTTTTAGCAAATTAATTTAGCAATTTGAATCTACAAGCAATTTCTACATAACCTTGATCTACTCTAACCAACTTCTTTTGTTTACAATGAAGATCTTCGAACCACTTTAGCCTCCTCCTAGGAAGAAGCTTGACCCTCCTTGCTAATTACGACCCTCCTCATCTAGGGTTGTATAGTTTGCTCCTTTAACTCCCTTCCTTGTTCAAGTGAAGTCCATCTCACTTATATACAATGTGTGAGACCTCATCTTAGGTCTCCTCTATTTATCCTTTTCCTCAGGTCACTTAAGAAACCTCTAGGCTTAGGGTTTAGCCACTTGACCCTTAAAAATAAATAATTAGTTTTCTTTTGGTCCTAAACCCACACTTTGGGTCTAAACCCCACTTTTGGGTAAATTTCCCAACCAATAAATTTTGGTGGGTATTCCTATCAAAAATACCTTCTGAGCTACCCAAGATTCTAACATTCACTATGTTTGGAAACACTTTCTTCACTCACTTGCACAAGTTTAGTTCTCCAAAATATATTTCACTAGTTGGTTGCTTCCTAATACGCATTTCCAATAGAAAAATTTCATAGCTATAAATATCTACTTTGGTAGACATTGTAGAGTGATGGAGCAATGGAACCGCACAGATCCACAGTAGTGAGGTTGAGGGAGGTCACTCTATATGGATGGCGGCGGTTGCAGGTAACACCGGTCCAGTTGAAGAAGGGGTTGGTGGGAGTCCAATCTGCGAGGGAATGATGTGGATCACTGGCAGTGAGGATCCTGAATGCCACCAGGGATTGGTGATCATTGTGGAAAGAGTGGGTGAAGGAAAAGATGAGGAGGAGAAAGAGCAGATGAAAATCATTTGAAAGAGAGGGCATGGTGGTTGAAATCGCAGCCTCTGGGAGAGGAGAGGGGAGAAATGTAGTGAGTATAGGTGGACAAGTGAGTGAGTATTTATAAGGAGAGAAACCGCATGTTTCGGCGTCGTGAAGAATACATAGTACCGTGTATTGTGTGAACTTAGAAGGAGAAGGCATGAATGATGAGGTCGTTCCTCCTCTGCGAAACAAAGAATATTATTTAATCTCACAACGCTCACGTCTTCCACTACTGAGAAAAGTGGTTTCCGATGTTCTCGTTAAAACATGTATAATTATAAAGTTTGGTGTGAATGGTTTCCCATTCAACTTCATCATATAAAATGAAAACTAAAATCGATTACAAATAGATGCATGAACTCCATGTGTAAGAGGTATCTAAACCAAAAACTATCATGGAATCTCCCATCAGTAAAATATAAGTTTCTTTAATTTACTAGTGATTTGATGTAATCATTAGTAAATCTCCCATCCGTTCTAATAAAAAAACAATTATTTGATAACAAAGTCATTAGTTAAAAAGTGTTCCACCTCCGCGTAGAAAATTGGATTCCGATGTTCTCATTGAAACATATTAATGCTCATCGAGAAAATTAGCTTCCGATGTTTTCGTTGAAAAGTTTCGTGTGAATGGTTTACCATTCAACATGATTTCCCACCTCCTTTTTATCGACCAATTATAATTTTTTGATATTAAAAATAAGCAGGAAATCAGTGTCTCACCAATTTGTAAACCAAAAACTATTATGTTATCTCCAATCAGACATTACTCTATTTAATAATAGAAGTTCCTTTAATTTATTAATAAACTAATATAATAATGAGTTAGTTTAATTTATTAATAAACTAATATAATAATGATTTGATAAATAGGTATTTATTTTGAAGCCTTTTGATTCTGTATTGTTACATGGCAGCGATTTATTATTTATTAAGAAAGATCAGGCTACCAAAGGTTTCGCATAACTTTTGTAAACTGTATTTCGTTAATTTTGGTAATGTGAAATAGAGTTGTTTTAGAATTATATGGTTTGAAAGTGATCATTATCAAGTGATTTATTTTAAAATTTTGTGTTTATTTTTTTGTTGTTGTATTTTCTAGAGGTTCATGGCTTGGCTTGGCCTAGGCTCCTCTCCTTAAACCAAGTCACAAACAAGAGATTCGAACCTTAGATTTTTTAGTTTTCACATATTTCATGAAATAGATCTAACCCGAAAATATATTAAAATTGAAAATATGCACAATAATTGCAAATAGTATTGGGAGAGGAAGATCGGAGGAAGAGCAGGAACAGCTAGAGTTTGGGTGTCACAGAATTTGTTTGACAAGCTTGCAAACACCGCGGTCTAAGAAACGATAGGGGAAAAGCAACAAAGGATCCTGCTAACAATTGAAATGAGAGGTATGGCAGGGGGGAGAGATCCCCTCCTACCAAAATGTTGCTGCAGGGGAGACGAGTCTTCATGGAGTAGTCAGAGGCAACAAAAATCGCGGGAAAGGGATACTGGTTTTGGGAGTTGAATGGAAAGTAGGCTCGGGAGGAAAATGCCTACCCAGAGCAACCAAGAAACCCTGATTTGTGATACCCAACAACAAGCTGGAGGAATATAGAAGATATATGAAGGACCATGCCCTGATACGCAAGTTTATTGGGGCTTGGATAACCGAGAAGGAACTGATCAAATGAATCTAGCAATGATGGCAACCAAAGGGGCATATAGACCTCAAGATGGGGGTGAAAGGATTCTTCTTTGTAATATTTTCCAAACTACAAGACAAGGAGAAGGTTTTCGAAGATGGGTCATATTTCTTCAACAATGCTAGCCTGTTTATGAGACAATGGGAGGAATGCTATAACCCAGACCAAGAGAAGCTTCTGGCACCACCCATCTGGGTACGGCTCTTTGGCCTACCAATGGACTTCTGGGATTCCATAATGTTGGAAGGAATAGGCAACTCAATCGTAACCTTTGTCAAAGTGGCAGACTCTACAAGAAAACGTAGGTACACCTCCTATGCAAGAATCTGTGCGTACGTGAATATCATTGAGCTGCTACCAAACTACATAGAGCTAGAATATCATGATGAGATATGGAAATAACCCCTAGACTATGAGCATATCCCATTCAGATGTAGGCGATTCCATGAATATGGCCACCTATATCGTGCTTTCTCATTAAATAACCCAGAAAATCAGTCAAATGAGAAGAAGGCAGGAGAGGCAACAGAAAGAGAGGCTGGGGACGGATTCCAGGAGGTGCATAGAAGGAAAAGAAACCCAAAACCAATAGGGAACCATAAAGAAAATCAAAATGAGAAAGAGCAGTGCAACCATAACAGATTCGCCACCCTTTAGGTGGACGAGACGGGGGAGACAAGCAGGGATCATACCAAGGAGATGGAAAGCATGGAGACGAAAGAGGCCAAAGGAAATAAGAAAAAGAGACAAGAAATAGATGAAAACGAAAGAGAGGAGAATACCATGCAAATGGTAGAGAAAAACCCAATGGAGATTGAGTCCCAGAAAGAAGATCTCAATGTGGAAGAGTAAGTGATGAAACAACTACTACAAGAGTGGACACATATGGACGAATGCTTTATCCAAGAGGATAAAAAACAAATCTACAAAGAAACCTTTCAGCAATACAAGATAAAACAAGTATCAGCTATTATTGCACAGCTAGAGCACCTAGGGTCCCATGGCGGACAAGGGCAAGAACCAGGAACCTCAGGAAAAGGGGAAAAGAAATGGGGTAGAAGACCAATGAATGAATCCATACTGATGGTGGGGGAACTACTAGTAAATTCACGGAGAGTAGTGCCATTATCAAAGGTCTTTCAACAACCCCCAAAATTGTTGAAATGATTATTACAACATGGAACATAAGAGGCCTCAATAATAGAGGCAAGCAGAGATACCTCAAAAAGAGATTGAAAAAAGATATACCTAGTATAATGATAATTTAGGAAATTTTGGAAACATCAAACCCCAGTACCAGGTTATCGGACAGGACGCAAATGGAAGTGTAGGAGGGTTGACGATCATCTGGAACCCAGGAGAAATATGGTTTGAAGACTAGGTCAGCATCCCAAGAATCCTCTCAGGAAGATTTAGAGTCATCAGATCAAAAGATTGGTTGCTCCTCACAGGAGTATATGGGCCCCATATCTTGGAAGAAAGAAGGTTTTTCCTCCAGAACTTAGCAAAAATGAGAAGTATATACCCAGAGGACCTATGGGTGGTGGGAGGAGACTTCAACATGATCACTTCACTAGCGAAGAAAAGGATAGGCATGAGAAGAATGGACGTAGACATGAAGGTATTTGGGGACACCATAGCAGAGCAATGCCTAGTAGACATCCCAACAATCAATGGGGTGCACATATGGAACAATAGAAGAGGAGGGAACCACCAAATTGCTTCCAGATTAGATAGATTCCTAATATCTTAGTACGTTATCAGCTGAGATATATTCATAGAAGCATTGATTCTTCCTGGGATGGGATCAGACCACTGGTCGATACGACTGGAAGTGGATCTGAAAGTGAGTCGGAAAAATCGACCTTTTAGGTTTGAAGCCTTTTGGCTAAGGGACCCAACCCTCATTAAAAAATTGAGGCCTGGTGGACGTAGAGAAATCAACAAGGGAGGAACTATATGCGTACGTTCCAATTAAAACTCAAGGAAATCAAGAACAAAATAAAGAAATGGAACAAAGAATAATTCGGGCATATCATGAAGGACTAGCAGCAGCTTAATTAGAGAATGATAGAGGTGCAACAAAGAATCATCTAGTAAGGAAGATTAGAAGAGCTAACAACAAAGGAGGGCCAATTAATAAGTCAACTAGATGAAAGGAGAAAACAGGAAGAGATTCTATGGAAACAAAAATCAAGAGTGAACTGGTTAAGAGAAGGGGAGTGCAATACCTAGTTTTTCCACAAGTCCATGGTCCAACACTACCAGAACAACAGAATCTTCTCCCTAAAATATGAAGAGGGGAATCGTAGAGCATAACATGAGGAGATGGAGGGGCTCCTAGTAAACCACTTCAAAGATCTCCTATCAGAACCACAAGAAGACAGAATGGAAGTAATTCAAAGAATTTCTCAACATATACCTCAAAGGGTCATGCAGGAACAAAACCTTGCCTTGATGAGAGAAGCTACGCTTGAAGAGGTGGATGAAATCGTCAAGGGTGTGAAGAAAAATAAGGCCCCCGGTCCAGAAGGGTTTATTGCAGAATTCTACCAAGCCACTTGGCACTTCATGGGAAGAGACATTCTAGAAGTCATGGAGGAATCAAGGCAAAATCAAAAGTTATGTCCCAGTCTAAACTCCACTTTTATAACTCTCACTCCCATGACATCGAAATTGGAATACCCTCAGGGATTCTACCCCATAGCCCTATGTAATTTCATTTATAAAATTATAGCCACTCTGATTAAAAAGTGACTAAAACCTCTTCTGCCAAATATCATATCCCCAAAGCAGACAGGATTTGTCGAGGGAAGGAAAATATTGGACAGGATGGTAGCCTCTCAAGAGGTAGTTCATTCCCTCAAGGAAAAAAAGCTAGCTAGAATGATGATTAAGCTTGATCTATCAAAGGCCTACGATTGGTTAAGTTGGGAGTATCTGAAGAGCATCCTTATAGCATATGGATTTAACCACAAATGGATAAACTGGATCAGTGCCATGATATCCACCCCTGTCATCTCTATTCTATTGAACGGGAGCCCTACCCAAACCTTTAACCCTACCCGGGGGCTGAGACAAGGTGATCCATTGTCACCCTTCCTGTTCATTATTGTTGCAGAAGGTCTAGCCAGATACATAAAAAACGAAGCCCAGGAGTCTACGATTAAAGGCCTTAGGATATGGGGGAATGACCTTTCCATAACCTACCAACAATTCGTTGATGATATCATGTTTTTTTTCCAAGTATTGCTTAGAGAAGCTTGCAGAATCAAAGAAATCTTGAACACCTTCATGATGGTGTTGGGGACCCAAATAAACAATGAAAAATCATGTACCTTCTTCTTTAACACCTAAGGGAATGTTAAGACCTATCTTGCTAGGATCCTGGGGTTCAGTATAGGAAAACTCCCCACTAAATACCTGGGCATGCCTCTATCGGAAAACTCTCTAA
This sequence comes from Pinus tabuliformis, assembly GCA_031772625.1. Lineage (NCBI taxonomy): Eukaryota > Viridiplantae > Streptophyta > Pinopsida > Pinales > Pinaceae > Pinus > Pinus tabuliformis. The sequence goes on along the minus strand of CM062817.1, from coordinate 1,717,235,280 downwards.
AACTATCAGGATGGCAGCAAATCCTTTAGAAGCTACAAGGAAGGTTGGGAAGTTGGGCCTTTAGATTCCTTAACCTAGCAGGCATAATTGTCCTCCTCAAAGCAGTGCTTCAGTCGATTGCCATATACCATCTATCAGGCATGGCGGCCCCTAAGGGGGCATGCACCAAAATGGTTGATATCTTTAAAAAATTTCTATGGGGAGGGGCTCAACAAACAAGGAAATGGGCCCTTATATCTTGGCAGAGATTGATAGAAAAAAATATGGAAGGAGGGCTTGGCCTCAGAGACCCATACACTTTAAACCAAGTAATGGGAGCTAAATTATGGTGGAGATGGCTGGGGGGAGGAAGGGACTTATGGAAACAAATATGGACAAGAAAGTATAACATGTCGGAGAGAACTGAGGACATACTATGTTATAGAGACCCACCCAAAGGATCGACAATATGGAACTTGTTAAGCCAAAATAGGGATCTTATAAACCAACATGCTTTTTGGAAAATTCACAATGGTATAACAACAAGATTTTGGCAGAACTCATGGCAACAAAGAAAAAGACTAATAGATAGGCAAGACCTCAGAGACATATATAGATTTACCAATGATAACAACATCCAATATGTAGAGAAATTCTGGAAAGAGGAGTAAGGAACAAGGAATTGGAGGAGATGGAAGAAGAAGGAAGATTGGGGCCAGGGTATAAAGACAGAGCAATGGGTAGATTTTGAAAAATAAATGAGATCTAGACAAATCATGATTAGGAATGACCCAGACATTCTGAGATGGAGCCACACCATGAAAGGTGCCTTCACCAACAAAGAATTGTATGGCATGAGAGCAGAACAAGCTCAAGATGGACAAGGACTTCTCTGGAAAAAAATCTGGAAGGGGGGGTAGTGGCCAAAGGTGGCCCATTTCCTATGGTTGGTATGCAAAGGGAGGATCCTAACCTGGGACCAACTTCAGAAAAATAGAATTCAGGGCCCATCCCTATGCTGGATGTGCCAAAAAAACAGAGAGGATATGGAGCATATGCTAAATTCTTGTCTGTTTGCAGAACATAAATGGAGTCAGCTACAAGGAGTCTTCGAAAGGATGGATCAGGACTGCCATAGCATAAAGGAAACAACCCTTCTATGGTGCAACAATATTTTCTCAAGTCCAATATTGAACCGAGCATGGAGACTGGCCTTAGGTTTAAACGTATGGGCCATATGGAAAGAAAGAAACCGCAGAGTTTTCAAAAATAAAATATCAAACCAAGATCAGGTGTGGGAAGGAATAACTAGAAACATTAGGGAGACTATATTAGCAGAAAAATGGAGCCCTAAAGATTGGCAAGTTCCCCCCAGGAAGAAAGAATCCTTTGAAACTTAACATAACAATGGAAATGTTCACTCCAAGTTCTTGGAAAAAAGATAGGATGGATATAAGTTCCCCGGTTCAATTCACTACCCCCAGAGAAGGTTTCATAAAACTTGATTTCAATGAGGCTTCAAAAGGGAACGCAAGAGTAGCAGGCCTTGGTGGCATCTTCGGAGAAACTCAAGCTAGCACGTGGCTTATTTATGTCAAATCGTGTGGGATAACAAGAAACAATGAGGCAGAATTTGCTACAGCGGGTCAAGGACTTCGAATAGCTGTAAGAATGGGATATCGAAATGTCGTGGTGGAAGGAGACTCTAGTCTAGTCACAACCACCTTGGTGAAACTAAAAAATGGCACATCATGGGACAAATTAAGCCAAAGTTGGAGGACATCACGCCTTATACAAGAGATAGGGGATCTCATTCACGAGTTCGACTATATAATGGTCTGACATGTAATAAGGGAAGGGAATAAAGTGGTTGACTTCCTGGCCAACTGGGGTTGTAATCAACAAAATGGTTCGCTAGAAAAATTATGACCAATACAGCCCAGGGATGATAGGTTCAAAGCTCTGGAGGAAATATTGGCCCAAGATCGCATGAAAATCTAGGAAAATGGGAATCCAAACAACCAAAACCCCGATCAGGGTGTGTGGCGAAGGATGGCAGGGATAATGAACAGTTATGAGGAGTAAAGGAAGGGTACCACCCACTGCCCCCCACATTCTCATTGCGATGGGTACGGTGGCCCTTCACATGAATACATGCAAGGGTGGTGGGAATGGTGGAAGGCATGGCAAGGAAAAGGCGGGAAGTGTAGCAGGTAAGGTAAGACAGGGGAGTGGAAATTGTATTGTTGTTTGTGGAGTTAAGGTAAGATAGGGGAGTGGTAATTGTATTATCGTTTGTGGAGTTTGGAGTTGGATAATTGGATCAAGGAGGCGCAGGCACCGTCAATGACATCTGTAGAGCGAGCATGGGTATGTATCTTGGTCCTGCAACCCTCTTGCAATGGAAACATGGTTTGTTTCTTGCTGGAGGGATCGGGAGAAACCTGGGGGGGGGATTGGGGGACTTGCTGGGGAAAGTGTCACAGGTATTGTATGGCTGTTGTCTGGTTCTGCATCTTGGTTTTAAGGCATCCGAGTATTTATGTAGCCAGTGGCCGGGAAGCCCCTCCTGAGAGCTACATTGTGACCTCGCATGATAACTAGGGCAGAACGGTAGAGGTTGTGTACTGGGGATGGGTAGACTACAAGGAAAGTAGAGGAGCGACATAGTTTCGATGGGCAGAGGGGAATGGAATGTCTCACCTGAGCATGAGGAATCTTGCTTGGTCGAGAGAAGGGATTGTCAACCATTCTGGGTATGAGTGACATTGGGAAGGGGGAAGTGAGAAGCATGCCAGGATAAGGAGGCTGGCCTCATCTTCCAACCGGGCTGTCACCCAACCTGTGTCCTGCTTCAAGAGTAAGTGGGCTAGGAAAAGTATTAAGGAGAACATCGGCAATGAGATTCAAAGCTAGAGGTTAACACCTCGTTCCTGTGAACAGGTCTTGAACGGAATTTTGATGGCTCGTCTTGCGAGAGGAAGAGGTCGCGACAGATGTGGGAGGGAGCCTACAAAGGCCAAAGATCTGAGCACTTCAGAACTGCATAGAGGAAGAAAGTTTGTTGAACACCTCATTAGTAAATTCGTTGTGGATTACCGAGAGGGAACGGATGTAGGCATCTGTAATCTATTAGAAGAATGGGAGGAAGAAATTAAGCAACACAGTGAGATAGAGGAGGAGATAGAGAACTGCAAGACCTTAGTCCCAAACCCTGGGAATACCAAAGGAAGAATAACTCAATTTAAGTAGACCCTTTATCTCTATTGGCTTATGAAAAGCCTGCTCGAGAAGGCCATGGAACAAATATTAGTGTGGATGGCTCTGTCCCTCCAAGACATGCCTAATTACAAATAGGATTTGCAGTGAATCCAATTCTAGTTCCATAAGAAGGACATCCATCTGGATAGAATCCAAAGGCACATCACATGCATCATCGAATTAACTTAGATTCCTGGTGAAACTATCAAGGATTCGGAACCGGTCGAATTGACATCGGAAGAGTAGCAGGAATAGTTATTTAATCTGATCTCTTTTTGTTTTATGCGGGTAGCATTTACTTTACATTATGCATGCTTATGATAGATAGACATATAGCATTTTGTCATGAAACTAAGACATACTTAGCTTGGTTAAAAAGACTGAAACTTTATTGTTTTTGGATGGCTTATAACAAGGATAGGTGGCCAACAAACTTTGTTTCCCAATGGGCAAGTTGAGGCCACCTATCTCATATATGTGGTGTAAATTCACCGTTTATAAATAGAAAATGAAGTATCCTGCCAAGCTTAACAAAAAAATAATTGCAAATAATCTTAAGAGAAATACAAGAACCAAATATAGAATCTTAAGATCTTTATTAATAAAAACTCTTGAGCTAGGGTAACACCATACAAATACTCCTTAAGGAAGGAGATCACTCCACAAGTCATCGCTTGTCAATACAAAACCAATACTTGACATGTCTCAATGGAGAGTCTCTAGCTTCTATGTAGGCTTCATACATACAATACCATGGGTAATAACCATGGGTATTTCAATATCATATATCCAATACTATGGGCATATCACATTATTTGCTAACTACTTGTGGTCTCTTGCATTATGCAGGTAGAACACTTTATTTACTAACTATGGCCCATTTATTTATTATCCTTACATCATATTATTACTTTGGGTACCTCCATATTATCCCCCTAGGTATACTACATTTCACATTACTTCAATCTACAATTGAGCTTCCCCCCAACAACATTTTGTGTTTATGATTAATAAGTTTAGAGAGAATTTTTTGTAGCTCTCTCTTTAGTTTTCAAAAAGTAATAATTTATGAAAATCAATGCTACTAGAAATATTCTAACATTGAGATCTAGCGTGAGCATAAGCAAAGTATTATAAGATAAAGTGTTTTCATCAGTGTAGATGATTTTCATGGAGCTCATTACTTGATTGTTCAAGATGATTCTTTAGGATTCCAAGGATATCACCACAAGTGATTAAATAATTTTTTGCATTGGGAACTTTGAAATTGACAACAACATATTTTTTAATTGACAATGTTAGGTATTCATATAAAGTGTTAAAATATGTGATAGGTAGTCTTATGTCACCATTATGCAAGGTGTAACCATTTGTGTTACCACAATTCACAATCTTTCATAATGTTCTTCAAAGATCCTTCAAGGCATTTGTTTACCACTTTGTCCATTTCTCATTGGATTGTATTCAATATTTATTGCTAATGAGGTTCCCACTTGGTGAAACAATTCCTTTCAAAAGCTGCTAGTGAATTTTGAGTCAATAATTTAACTGGATTTATCTTTTTCCTAGATCCTCAAATGGAGTGAGCATATTTTGTTAATCACTTGGTGACTGTAAATATGATATTTGTTGTCTCTTTATGGACCACCACTCCTCTTGGAAATATGTGCCAAGGACCCTATTGAGGAAAACCTATAACTCATCTCAAGAGAGTAAACACCTTCCAACCTTATCCATCAAAGAAGGAACTTCTAAAATTATTGGGGTCTTGGTTGTATTAGATTCTCTAATCAAGCTTTAGATTTCCTGTTGTACCCTCCTCTTCTTTTCCCTGAAGCCTTACATGAAAAAGGGGGTGAGGTGCAAAAAATAAAAGAGTTTGGGGCCATTTTCGGAGAAGCAGATGATCTCAAAGACCATATCAAACCCTCTCAATCAGAAAGTGCTCTAGAAAATATTTCCAATAGTATAAGGAAGTCCGAAGTTGGTCTCCTGGATAAAAATATAAGGGTAGTCAAAGCTTGACCCATAAATGTCAAAATCTCAGAGACCCTATGACCCTAGAATCTCATAACTTGTTATAAATTCAATTTCAAAAGGCTTTCAGGGACCAGGGATCCATCAATTGTCAGAGTCGGGGTCGTCTATTGACGTGACTCTGTAACACAAATTGGAGGCTTAGACCCCATGACCATGGAACCTCGTAACCTTTTGTTAACTCAATTTTCGAAGGCATTAGGATTGAACCATGTATAGAAGGAATTGCTCGCATAAAAAAGCACTAGGGACCCTTCTCTCTCTCCTCTGATCGGACAGGTGGAAAAATATCATTAGGAAAAGGTGACACCAGCAACAACCCACTGGGATGGGGACATATGAAAAACAGTTTTGAAGATTTAAGGTACCCAAAGGACCCTTATATGGATGGCACATGGATTAATCACACGTTGACATGTGGCTTGGTTGACCTCATCATAGTAGTACACCCTAGAGGGTCGGAACCCTGTAACAATTTCAAATTATGTTTCAAAAGAAGTGAGGCTTTCAGGGACCAAGGGAAAAAATCACCGTCATCTGGGTTCCAGCATAGCAGTAAGCGGTGCCATTTTTTTGGCACGGAGGAATCACCAAGTGGTAGTGGGTCTTCCCCATTTCTCAAATGGAAAGGACTAAAGGGCGGCCACCTACAGAGCAGATCATCATCCTTCTTGAAGCCACCTCACCCAGGAGAAGCTCCAATTGGTAAACAAGCGCAGTCATTAAGCTGATGCTTGCCCCTGGAAAGTTAGAGTCAACAAAATGTATAGTGCAAACCAATGGTTGTGACTAATTTTGGTGGATCGAGCCTTACCGCCAACTCCACCCAGGCACCTTGCTAGAAGAGATAAAATGGGCCTGCCACCTATCAAGGTAGTGCAATGACCATGTCAACAACAGGGATCATTATCAGGTGAGTGTGGCAAGCGAGTGTGAGACTATTTGATACATCACCCTCCTCCCTTGTCCTCCACCCAATAGAGTTCCTCCACATGCCTCCTCGCCCCATGCCATATCCTCCCTTTCCCACCTAAAATCCCCACAAACCGATAGTTACATCCCATGCATCGACTATTGCAATCAAAATTTTTCTATTTAAAACCATTCTATGTCAATCCATTCCATCTCTTTGCAACTAACTCCAATCAAATTCCAACTAGACTGAAGACTTTCATGCACTCACAATGTTCTATTCCCTCCACTAACGAGGAAATCCTCTACCTCCCTCATCAGGAAGAAATGAAGAAAATGAAGGGGAAGTTGAAAGCCCTTGTGTAGCAACCCACTAGCCCATTTAGAGAAACCATTGATGAAAAGTTACCAGGGGTGAGACTATTTTCAGACATTGTATGCACCAGGGATTCAGGGCATTCCTTGTGGGAGGAATTTTACAAGTATTTTGAAGATGAGGGTCCCTAAGTGACTGTCGGAATAATCTTCATCAATGATGAAACCCCCACCTTAGATGAAACCCTACAAGACACGAACAATTACTTCATGCACAGAATTAGAGAGAGCCTCACATTCTTGCTTACACGGACATGGTTAGATGAGGTATTGAAATGATGGATATCACAAAGAGGAAGTTCCACACCATCAAGGGCACCACAACTGATTTGTTTTCATAAAAATCCTTTCTAGAGATGTACCACTTACCAAACCCTCAATGCGTCTATGAAAAAAATTATGTGGATGACTTATGTAAAAAGAATGAGGATCCAATTGACTCCATTAAAGACTAGAGGAGTGACCCGAACAAGCACAAAAAGGAGCTAGATGGTAAGTATTCCATACGTTCACTAGCTTCTCCTTTTAGTTAAGTAGTTTCCATGCTCTATAGGCTACATGCGTTTCCAAAAGTGTCTAAATTCCCCAATGATTGGGTCCCTCTAGTTGATGGATCTTTCGAGGGCTACATCTTCAATTGGGCCACCATTTTATCAAATAATCTAGCCAAACACATTCTATATTTCCACTCTTCCCGTATTGTCCGGGAGAACAAAATCCATTCATTTTATATGTCAGCCTATGTCATGGAATCCCTCTATTATTCCCTTGACTTTCCAGCCATGGGATGGAAGTGGACCATCTTTGATCCAACACAAATTTACATTTATCATGGTATACTTTGTGAGACCAATTATTTTTTTCATTTCTATCAAATCTATCACTCGATCATGGTCCCAATCTATGAAATCATATTTGAAACTAAGCCCCCGAGAATGTCCTGGGAAGATATGGAAGACCCTAGGAGGATTTGGAATTGGTTTGGTGAAGAATCATTCACCTACATCAGAGTCTTGGGCAGTCATGCACCCCCACATGTCTTGCCACTATACATCCCAGACAAGTTGTTGTGTAGGTAGGTGGCATACCAAACAGTTAGTAACGAGATTACCAAATCCTTAGAAGATTCCAAGAAGAAGGCGTGGCCTCAATTCCCCTCGACTTTTGGAATCTTCTCTTTGGCCAACTTTGGGCATGCTGAAAAGGAACTAAATCTTGTTGAGATATTAAAGTTGGCAACTATTCCGATTGGGCTTTATGACCCATATGGAGTGGCAAAGCAGGTAGCCGTGAACTCTGTATCAGAAGGTTCCTCCACGAAGAAAACAAGTTTGACAAGTTGTTTGCTAAAGTAGGTTCCTATGATTTAGTTTTGAAAAGGGCGAATGAGGATTTTTCATTCCAGGAGTGAGAACAGTTCCTCGAATTTAGAGATGCAAGACTGCCCCCCTGCCATTATATTTTTTGTAACTTCCTCTACAATGGAAAATATATCTAAATGATACCTTGGTATCTACTTAGTAATGGAGTTCCTCCCAACCATTGGTCTCTCCCCAACAAAAACAAATAACAACAACTAGTTCTTTAGATCCTGAAGGACAATTGCATACAGTGGACCCGAACTTGGAGCAAGTCTAGGAATAGTTTGATCAGACCCTCAAGCAATCTACGAAAGGGGAAAGACGGAAAGAGGTCTTAGAGGGAGAAAATATTTTCCAGCAGTAGACTCCATTCAATATTCCACCTTCTCAGAAGCACATCAGGCTAGAGAAATCCACAACTGAGAAGACACCAATGGTTACCTGACCTGAACTAGAGATTATCCCAGTTAATCCTACTTTAGAGATCTTCCTTGACATTAAAGAGATTCCCCCAATGGATATTTTTTATAGCCCTGTGCATAAGGTAGTGGTAAAGAGAGGATGGAAGAAGAGAAATATAGTCGTGTCCCAGGCCTTAGTTTTAAGGAAAACCTCCCAAGATTCCCTCCTTGAAGTCCTATGAAAAGGTACTTCAGTTTCCCCTACTGAGGAACTTGGAAAATTAACTCAGTCCATAGTTTCGTATGCTTTTTCCACCATGGAAAAAGCCATGGAAGTTCAAGAATTGCTGACAGAGAAGCATGAGAATATTTCCTCCCTAGAATGGGAACTCATCAATAAGAAGGATCAATTGGGAGCACAGTGTTCAATTCCCTTCAAATTCATCATGAAGAGGATATTAAGGCTAAGGATAAATAACTTCGAGAATCCCGTCAAAAGATAAAGCAATTACAGGGGGGGCCTTCAGCTGAAGGATTTCAATTAGGAGTCCCATGACTTGAATGTATGACTACAAAGGCAACAAAGATTGTTCTGTGAGAAGTTGAACTTGATACAGGAACAATGCAGTTTGGGAAATGATCTGACTGATGAATTAGTGGAAATGATTTCATGTTTTGATGAAGATAAGAAGGACCTTATTGAAATGTTAGAATGGAAAGACAGTGTCGAGCAGAGGAAATCCCACTTTCCTAAAATTGATGCAATGCATAAATAAGTTATCCTTAAGGGATGGACGACCCAGATACGATCAATTAAAAAAACATCATTGATGTATGTGAGATGTAAAATGCCTTGTTGGAACCCATTAATGATTCCTTACTTGAATTGAATCAAATCTCAAACTGTCTCAAAGATTCCCTGCCAAATGTGGAGAGCCTACTTAGGAATTAGCTTCAACAGTGGGTTGAGTTCACATAGAAAGTTAACCAGCTCAGCAAAATTGATCTCGAAGCTAATTGGCACTTTTTGGTCAAACCCCACACCAATTGGTTGGTTTTGAAATCACTCACCAATATCTCCACTCAGATGTTGCCACCATTGCGAGAGGCTATCTTTAGCAGTGAAAAACAAATCAAGCCTTGTTCTCCTCCTGAGTTGGTGATGCTCCTTAACCTTCAAAAATCATGGAAAGGGTGGATAGTGGAGCATGGGTCCACCTCAAAGGATCAAGCAAGCTAATACTGTAGATCTTTTCTGATTTTAAATCATAACATATCTCTGCCATTTCGATAGTTTTTGTAAATATTTATTTTCAAGAAAGAATCAAGTTGTTATGTAATAATTAGAACAGCTAGGCCTTTGGCACACTCACATAGCTGATTATTTTAGATAGTTGTCGCACTACAAAATATTTTGTAACTGTTTTTTGCGAGGACTCTTCCTATAAAAGGGAAGAGGAACTCATTTGCAGGCATTTGATTTTCTATTTTAGATTCTGCAATTTTCTGCAAGCTTTGTGGGTTCCGAGGATTAATGATATGTATGTTGTTCTGAAATAGTAATGAAGAAGATTTTGGTGATTCCAAGCATTGATATGTGGAGTATGTGCTCCTATCTTTGTCTATGATTTTCATATGTGTTTCTTTCCTCTTAGGAATCATGTAATTGTAGCTATTGGAAATCAATCTTGTATGTCATATCTATCTATGTCATGCTATGGAAAATCGTACCTATAGATGTAATATTGAAAGCCTTAGAATGCACTCCATGGTTTCTAATTGCATTTCCTTTGTCTACACATTATTCAGCAGAAGCTTAGTGCACAATATTCTATCTCTAGCCCTCTGCGCTAGATTTATTTCTTCATCTCTTCTGTCAACTATATTAAAACAGCTAAAGAATCTTCACTATCTATGTGTAGGCCACCATGGATGAACTTTAATTCTTTGGAAAGAAATGTTGTCAATGTATCTAATGTGGTTGGTATCTAAGTATGATTACTGAACCATATTTAAATAATTTTATATTTCAACTCTTGAGAAATAATGATTCATCTACAAGAGACTCTAAGATGTCCTAGACACTGACCTTCTCCTCAACCTGGGAGTTGTCTCTAGGAGCATCAAAATATTTTGTCGCCATTGTCAGGGAACAAAATAGAATATATTTGTAATGCCACCTCTCATATCTACCCACTTTCACCATCCTATTGGGGTAAACATGAGAGGAGGAGTTACTATGACATGACTCAACCTCCTATGGAGTTGACAAACCAAGACTTTACTGACTTCTCTCAGGTGCTACAGGACCCCCAGGAGCTAAACCATCCCTCTAGGTTCACAAACCTTGAGTTAACTTGCTATTTCACTAATCTACACTCCCATATTCTGGAATAACGATGCCTAAATTCAATTGTAATCCTCCAGTGGCATGCATAAACCTGCAAGGGAGCGATTGTAATCTTTTTTTACCCAGTTCTGTTCTAGCAGCTACAAGATCTAAGACACGTTTTCAAGGCTAGTCACCAGACCACTTCCTAGAACTTGATGAGACTTTCCATAATGATGTATGACACATAGAAAAATATTTTAACACAAAACATGATCAGGGACTCACCCTAGCCTATCCTAGCCATGATAGTCATTTTGTCAAACACATTATGAACATGCAAACTATAGGTCATAAATGCATATTTGAACATAGAGATCTGAAACTTATCAAAGTTTTACCAAGGAGGACTAATGCCCTCTCATAATAATTGCAATAACATCTATTAGGTCATGCATTCAATAAACCTTCATTTATCAATCAAACCAGATAAGAGCCATAACTTGGATTTGTCATAAAATAATGCTTATAACTAGCATATAACCAGATAAATACAAATAATAGAACCAGCATTAAATCCACATAATAACAAGTACATTTACTCATGAAATATAAGAGGAACTTAGCTGTTGTTGCCATATGTAAAGGTCAACCAAGTTAGGGACTTCCACGTATCACTTGACCATAGATTGTGTTGAACCATATATTTCTTTCAGCCAATCACCCCCTGTGCCATATTCCAAGCATGAATATGGGATCTCATGGGATAAACCAATCCATAAACAAACAAGGGAATCTAGAGGTTAAATCACCTCCACCCTCACATTACTATGATCTCACCTAAAATGGTCTGAAGATCAAAAAACCAAACCAATATTGGATGCCTCCGAATTCCTTCACCATCCCTTGAGTAATTTTCCTGTCTCCACCCACCTACTGAAGGCTTCCAGGAGAAAACCATCTCCACCTCCAACCCTTGGGATTTTCTTGAGACCACCTTGCCCTAATCCAAAACCTTCCAGTAATCAAAATCTCAACCAAGAATGAATCCCTTGACAACATGGTTGTCTAGAAATGGCAAGGAAAGGCTGAAACTACTGTTGAAACCCAACAAAACCCATGAAATTGACAAAAAATAACCAAATACACACATGCATATACCATGCATGCCAAAACTAGCTAGGAAATCATACATGCAACCCGTTACTTGCAAGTATTCATGTTGAAACTGCTTGATCCAACCTTTCATTGCTTGATCCTTTCTTTCATTTGCTTTCATAGTCCTTCCTTTTCCTCTTGGTGCTCTTCTCCTCTATCATACTAATTTGAAAACTGAATTGATAAAAGGCTGTGAAATGATCCTTAGAAGATTTTTTATCATTAAGGCTTCTATTTTCTTCAACTTCCTCTATTTTTTTTTCAATTTCCCTCTCATGGAAATATGTGACCTTTCACCTTTCCTTTTCTCCTAATTTCCTTTAATTTCATAAATAAAATGCCAATAATTCCTTTTTTCCCTTTCAAAGCCTTTTCCAATGCCTTTGCCAATTTCCCTCAGCCATAATAAACAACAAGTGATGCTCACTAAGATGCTTTGCCAAATATTCAACTTGGAATACTTGTCCCATGACCTGGAGTTGTTACAGACCCCTCCCCCTTAGGAGAACACTGTCCTTGGTGTTCTATGACACCTACAACCAGCAAGACCACTGAAAACCAAAACATACTGCCCATGGAACTTTATAACTCATCTCGATGCAATATTTACAATATAAACCTACTGAAAAAATTACAATGATACCATTTACTAGAGCTTTATAACACATCTCAGTACGATATTTACAAAAAAAAACACATATACTTATGCACATTTTCTTCAACCAGAAAATAACCATACTATTTATGGAGCATTATAAATCTAGCTTGATACAATATTTACAATAATATACACATATATACATATGCACATTTTATCTAACCAACAAATAAAATGATATGATGCCTGCATCTGCAACAAGAGAATCTAGAGGCTCACACCTCCACCCTCGAGTAGTACCACGATTCACCTCCTTCCCAGGAAGTCCAAAATCCACTATCAAATTCAAACTTGCATCTAATCTCTAGCACTAGAATACTTGCACTACCTATTCCCTCAGTGAACAATTACTAGCTCAGTGTTCAAGGGCACACTCCCAATATGCATATGATTCCATCTAGAAATGCTACTGGCCAAAACAAATCCATCCCCTGGCCTTCCCTTCTGTGCTACAAAGTCCATTGGGAAATTCGATGACCCCCTTCACTGCAGTCACTCACCTTCCAAGCTCCCTCACATCCCCTATACCGGGTGATCCATCCCTTAGCAAGGTCTCCTCACATTAGAAGGTCCAAAAACCAAGGCATATCCCCGCCTTGAAACCATCAGACCGGTCATAACATGCTCATGGAAATCAATGGGAACTATTAGGTACCAGTGTCCCATAATGGCACTGCTCCTAAATTCTTTGCCAACATACTGTTTCCTATTCCAATTCCTTTTTCTGCTCCTGCTAACCCTTGTAGTTAGTTTCAACCACCCAAACTGGGCATTACCTTTGTTTCCTGTACCAAGCGCATAATTTCCATTAGACTAAAAATAATTGAAACTAATTCAAATCATACCTCATTGGTGGCCCATCAATAAGGTACACTTACAATTCCATTTATTTTTTGTCACAACAAGTCAAACTAGATCTTTGACCAAATCATCATGTATAAGCATATCACATCTGGTTAGCTCGAAATGCAACCATCATAAATCAGAGTCATAGATCACATGCATAATAAAAATAAAATAAAATATGGATAATTATCCTTTAATCAGTCCTTTTCTTCTACCTTTCTTCTTTATCATTTCTATACACACACTGAATCAATTGCCAAACCTGGCAAGCACTGAGTGCCTTCTCTTTAAGCAACAAGGAAATCCAAAAATTGAACCACTCCCTCCCTTGATATCATCAACAAGGGTATCCTGAGACTAAATTGCCTCAACCCTCAATAGCAACAGGGGTATCCCAAGGCTAAACCGCCTCAACCCTCAATAGCAATAAGGCTATCTCGAGAGTAAACCGCTGCAACTCTCAATATCAACAACGAGGGTATCTTGAGACCAAAGTGCCTCAACCCTCAATATCAACAATAAGGGTTAGAAATTCTTGTACCTCCCTATCTTATCACAATGTATAACACATGTACATACACAATGTACAACACGACACATACACCAACACCTATTGTACAACACAACACATACACCTACACCTAGTGTACAACACGACACATAAACCTACACCTAGTGTACAACACAACACATACACCTACAACCAGTGCACAATGCCACACATACACCCACACCCTGCGTACAACACGACACATACACCTACACCTGGTGTACAACACAATACATATACATACACACAATACAATACCACGAATACACATAACATGATACAACACCTATGAAATACCCGTAGCAGCATACAAAATATACACAAAACAACATGTATAACATGTACATAATACCACATGTACATAGTGCTGCCTGTACAACGTGTACACAACACCACTTGCCCAGGGTGTACACATTACCCAATGTATGCAAAACTATCTGCCCAACATGTACACGACAACACATGCACATAGTGCCACATTTACAACATGTACAAAACACCAAATGCACACAACACCACATGTAAAACATGCACACAACACCATATGTACATAGCACCACTTGTATAAGATGCACACAACATTATATGTACACGTGACCATATATACCATATGTACACATTACTACATATGCAACATGCTCACCATACCACATGTTTGCAACACCACAGGTACAACATGTATAACATATACACAACAATAGCACCGAACAGTTGGAGGCTACACTATCTCTACCAAGAAACATAGCTTCTAATGTCTTTCCACTATCCATGCTTGTCCAACATGTCACAAATCACACTACTTTCATTCAGTTGATGTATCCCTCAACATTACCTACCATATCATAAACATAGACATAGTATAATCACATAATAGCAATTCATATTCACATGATACTAACCTTGTAGATCTGTTAGGCTACTCTCCCACTTGATTCCTCATAAACCAGGATATCCTTTGCCAACATACTGTTTCCTATTCTAATTCCTTTTTCTGCTACTGCTAACCCTTGTAGTTAGTTTCAACCACCCAAACTGGGCATTACCTTTGTTTCCTGTACCAAGCGCATAATTTCCATTAGACTAAAAATAATTGAAACTAATTCAAATCATACCTCATTGGTGGCCCATCAATAAGGTACACTTGCAATTCCATTTATTTTTTGTCACAACAAGTCAAACTAGATCTTTGACCAAATCATCATGTATAAGCATATCACATCTGGTTAGCTCGAAATGCAACCATCATAAATCAGAGTCATAGATCACATGCATAATAAAAATAAAATAAAATATGGATAATTATCCTTTAATCAGTCCTTTTCTTCTACCTTTCTTCTTTATCATTTCTATACACACACTGAATCAATTGCCAAACCCAGCAAGCACTGAGTGCCTTCTCTTTAAGCAACAAGGGAATCCAAAAATTGAACCACTCCCTCCCTTGATATCATCAACAAGGGTATCTTCTCTTTAAGCAACAAGGGAATCCAAAAATTAAACCACTCCCTCCCTCGATAGCATCAACAAGGGTATCCTGAGACTAAAGTGCCTCAACCCTCAATAGCAACAGGGGTATCCCAAGGCTAAACCGCCTCAACCCTCAATAGCAATAAGGCTATCTCGAGAGTAAACCGCTGCAACTCTCAATATCAACAACGAGGGTATCTTGAGACCAAAGTGCCTCAACCCTCAATATCAACAATAAGGGTTAGAAATTCTTGTACCTCCCTATATTATCACAATGTATAACACATCTACATACACAATGTACAACACGACACATACACCAACACCTATTGTACAACACAACACATACACCTACACCTAGTGTACAACATGACACATAAACCTACACCTAGTGTACAACACAACACATACACCTACAACCAGTGCACAATGCCACACATACACCTACACCCTGCGTACAACACGACACATACACCTACACCTGGTGTACAACACAATACATATACATACACACAATACAATACCACGAATACACATACCATGATACAACGCCTATGAAATACCCGTAGCAGCATACCAAATATACACAAAACAACATGTATAACATGTACATAATACCACATGTACATAGTGCCACCTGTACAACGTGTACACAACACCACTTGCCCAGGGTGTACACATTACCCAATGTATGCAAAACTATCTGCACAACATGTACACGACAACACATGCACATAGTGCCACATTTACAACATGTACAAAACACCAAATGCACACAACACCACATGTAAAACATGCACACAACACCATATGTACATAGCACCACTTGTATAAGATGCACACAACATTATATGTACACATGACCATATATACCATATGTACACATTACTACATATGCAACATGCTCACCATACCACATGTTTGCAACACCATAGGTACAACATGTATAACATATACACAACAATAGCACCGAACAGTTGGAGGCTACACTCTCTCTACCAAGAAACATAGCTGCTAATGTCTTTCCACTATCCATGCTTGTCCAACATGTCACAAATCACACTACTTTCATTCAGTTGATGTATCCCTCAACATTACCTACCATATCATAAACATAGACATAGTATAATCACATAATAGCAATTCATATTCACATGATACTAACCTTGTAGATCTGTTAGGCTACTCTCCCACTTGATTCCTCATAAACCAGGATATCCTTTGCCAACATATTGTTTCCTATTCCAATTCCTTTTTCTGCTACTGCTAACCCTTGTAGTTAGTTTCAACCACCCAAACTGGGCATTACCTTTGTTTCCTGTACCAAGTGCATAATTTCCATTAGACTAAAAATAATTGAAACTAATTCAAATCATACCTCATTGGTGGCCCATCAATAAGGTACACTTGCAATTCCATTTATTTTTTGTCACAACAAGTCAAACTAGATCTTTGACCAAATCATCATGTATAAGCATATCACATCTGGTTAGCTCGAAATGCAACCATCATAAATCAGAGTCATAGATCACATGCATAATAAAAATAAAATAAAATATGGATAATTATCCTTTAATCAGTCCTCTTCTTCTACCTTTCTTCTTTATCATTTCTATACACACACTGAATCAATTGCCAAACCTGGCAAGCACTGAGTGCCTTCTCTTTAAGCAACAAGGGAATCCAAAAATTGAACCACTCCCTCCCTCGATATCATCAACAAGGGTATCTTCTCTTTAAGCAACAAGGGAATCCAAAAATTGAACCACTCCCTCCCTCGATATCATCAACAAGGGTATCCTGAGACTAAAGTGCCTCAACCCTCAATAGCAACAGGGGTATCCCAAGGCTAAACCGCCTCAACCCTCAATAGCAATGAGGCTATCTCGAGAGTAAACCGCTGCAACTCTCAATATCAACAACGAGGGTATCTTGAGACCAAAGTGCCTCAACCCTCAATATCAACAATAAGGGTTAGAAATTCTTGTACCTCCCTATCTTATCGCAATGTATAACACATCTACATACACAATGTACAACACGACACATACACCAACACCTATTGTACAACACAACACATACACCTACACCTAGTGTACAACATGACACATAAAACTACACCTAGTGTACAACACAACACATACACCTACAACCAGTGCACAATGCCACACATACACCCACACCCTGCGTACAACACGACACATACACCTACACCTGGTGTACAACACAATACAAATACACACACACAATACAATACCACGAATACACATACCATGATACAACACCTATGAAATACCCGTAGCAGCATACCAAATATACACAAAACAACATGTATAACATGTACATAATACCACATGTACATAGTGCCACCTGTACAACGTGTACACAACACCACTTGCCCAGGGTGTACACATTACCCAATGTATGCAAAACTATCTGCCCAACATGTACACGACAACACATGCACATAGTGCCACATTTACAACATGTACAAAACACCAAATGCACACAACACCACATGTAAAACATGCACACAACACCATATGTACATAGCACCACTTGTATAAGATGCACACAACATTATATGTACACATGACCATATATACCATATGTACACATTACTACATATGCAACATGCTCACCATACCACATGTTTGCAACACCATAGGTACAACATGTATAACATATACAAAACAATAGCACTGAACAGTTGGAGGCTACACTATCTCTACCAAGAAACATAGCTTCTAATGTCTTTCCACTATCCATGCTTGTCCAACATGTCACAAATCACACTACTTTCATTCAGTTGATGTATCCCTCAACATTACCTACCATATCATAAACATAGACATAGTATAATCACATAATAGCAATTCATATTCACATGATACTAACCTTGTAGATCTGTTAGGCTACTCTCCCACTTGATTCCTCATAAACCAGGAACCTCTTCATGCCATTCACCAACATAAGAAATCATTCCTCCACAAGAACGATCTTTGATGATCCTGTTAGAAAACTTCATACATACATATAAACATCAACATAAAACAAACATGATCCCTGACGACCCGGTCAGACAATGAAATACATACATACATGTTATACATATATAGACATCAGCATAATCATGATCACAACATAATTACCAGTTACCATAAGGTAAAGGTAAAGATAACTCCCTTTGTCCATGCACACCATGCACAACATTGAGAAAAACAATCCCCAACATAGCCAAGGCATATGATGCTTCCGATACATTTAATTCACCTTTCTTGTTTCCTTTATCATGACTATCCTACCACTGTCCATATATCCTAATGGACCAAATCCAATGCAAATAGTTGTCATATTCTTACCTTCAACTTCCCTTTACTCATGCATTGAGTTTCATCCAAGTCTTACATTACATGTTGGGTTTCATTCAGCTCCCTTCGAGCTCCATTAAATTTCCTGTTTCGCAAACCAATTCCCAAGGATCTCAAGCACAATAGGAAGAATAAAAAGTAAATAAGAAGACAAATCATGGAAACCAATAACAATACGACACCACAAACAAAATGGCATGGCCATGCACTAGAAATAAGAAAAACCGCAAATCAAGCGCAAACAAATCACAAAAGACCGAAAGCACAAAACTCCTAACAAACACCCTGAATCAATCCCCATGGGTTCCCAATTATTCCAAGGGAAATCTCAACCTAAGACTTCTTTAAGATTTCATTGGAGCCTCTTCTACCATGCAATCCCATGCATCATACTTCCATAAACACATAATTGTAAGTGCATAAATAAACATAGCAATATACCAGTTACCTTACCTTGTTGTGTGAAGAACGTTGACTTGTAACTGAACATGTACATATATCATCTCTCAAGGGGCTTCAATTCCTTGATGAATCCAACCATAATTGGAAACCAACTATTATACATGCCAAATACATGTTCAGGAATGTTACACATATCCTCATAATGTCAAATAAAATCAAGGTCAAGATGACTTCTTGTATTCATGCAATGCACTCATTCATTTGGAATTACGGTTTCCAACATATCCAAAGGAATTCTCACCCAATTCCTTTCTTGTACTTCTTACCTTGCTACAATTGAGTCTTACTATGCATTATCACATCACCCAATTGATATTTATATAAGAAAAATTAACTATTACCTTGTCATGCTAGTACAAAGCGTGTTTCCCTGCAACTGCTCATACATGTCAGTCACATGCTCCAAATATCAAGACATCTATCTATTAATTTGAAATCAAACTTTACCAATACTAACAACCAGGTCATAATCTAGAATCAACTCAGATTCATAGTCGTAATACTAAAACCATCACCTACTGGCACTCAAGTACATATCAACTGTCTCAACACATATTGAGTTAGTACAACCATCTTAAAAAAATATCATTCAGTCATGCAATCTTATAGACACATGTTCATATCATGCATTTAATAAAGAAAATCAAACAAATTATAAACATAACATGTTAGCTAAACCAAATAGGTGACATAATCAAACTCATACCTCAATGTATCTTAGGGGAGGCTACCACATCTGCACAAGTTATTTTAGATTAGTATGACAAAATATCACAAGTATATCAACTCATACCTAAATATCATAACCATAAACATCTTCAAATAGAAATCCGTATAGCATGATACATATAACATCAAGATCTTAGGTGCAATGACCATAATCATCATGCATATGACCACAATGCATATAAAAACAAGTTACTATCATTCATGAATATCCGATGTGCGTGCATATGATCACATTGATTAACTAACATCTACCATGTATATATAACCATAATAACAATAGATGATATGAATGCATATAGCCATTAGGAATATAAAAACCATTAACCAACATACCTGCATACCCAACATACACACGTGTATGCCAATTTTCTCTTACCCCGAGGTCCAGTGTTGTAACCTCGCTCTGATGATCCGCATCTCCTTCTCTATCTCAGCCAACAGATCAACATCATAACATACCAACACCATCATAATGAAATAAACTTCATACAATGAACTCATGCCCAACAACCTTAACTATGATAATGCATGCATAACAACAAGCATCTATCCCATCTAATCCAAGTATTGAATCATGCTCTGATACCACTCTGTAATTCCACCTCTCATATCTACCCATTTTCACCAGCTTGTTGAGGTAAGCATGAGATAAGGAGCTACTATGACATGAATCAACCTTCTAGACCACCTTAAGGAAATGGAGTCAACAAACGAAGACTTTATTAACTTCCCTCAGGTGCTATAGGACCCTCAAGAGCTAAACCAACCCTCTAGGTGCCCAAATCCTAAGCTAGCTTACTCTTTCACTAATCTACACCCCCAGCCATTGGCATAACACTGCTTGAATTTGACAGTAATCGTCCAGTCACATGCATAATATTGCAAGGGAGCGACTACAATATTTTTTCAAGGCTAGTCATCAGACCACTTCCCAGAACTTGATGAGACTTTCCAAAATTATGTATGACACACCTACAAAGATTTTAACAAAAAAATTGGTTAGGGACTTGCCCTAGCCCATCCTAGCCATGATAGTGATTCTATCAAACACATAATGGACATGCAACCTATAGGTCATGAATATATCTAAACATAGGGATATGAAACTTATTTGAGGTTTACCAAGGAGGACTAATGCCCTCTCACAATAGTTGCAATAACATCTATTAGGTCATGCATTCAATAACCCTTCCTTTATCAATCAAACATGATAAGATCCATAATTTGGCTCTATCATAAAACCATGCTTATAACCAAAATTAACCAAATAAATAGCAATAATAGAACAATCATTAAAGCCACATAATAGAAACTATATTTACTCATGAAATACAAGAGGAACTTAGCTCTTATTTACATATGCAAAGTCCAACCAATTCAGGGACTTCCACATACCACCCAACCACAGATTGGGCTGAACCAAATCCTTCTTTCAACCAATCACCCCCGTGCCATATTCCAACCATGAATGTGGGATCTCATGGGATAGACCAATCCATAAAAAAACAAAGGAATCCAGAGGTTAAACCACCTTCACCCTCACACTACCATGATCTCACCTAAATTTATCTTGAGATCACAAAACCAAACTGAGCTTGGATGCCTTAGAATTCCTTCCCATCGCTTGAGTAATTTTCCTATCTCCACCCACTAGTTGAGGGATTTCTAGAGAAAACCATCTCCAACCCCACCTTTGGGATTTTCCTGAGACCACCTCACCCGGATCCAAAACATTTTGATAATCCAAAGCTCAACCAAGAATGAATCCCATCACACCACAACTATCTGAATATGGTAAGGCAAGGATAAAACCACTATCAAAACCCAAAAAAACCCATGCCATTGACAACAAATAACCAAATACACACATGCAAATACCATGCATGCAAAAACCAACTAGGAAATCATACATGCAACTTGTTACTTGCAAGTATTCCCACTGAAGCCACTTGATCCAAATTTTCCTTCTTGATCCTTTCCTTCCTTTTCTTTCCTTATCCTTCCTTTTCTTGCTTTCTTTCCTTCTGCTCTTGGTGCTCTTCTCCTCTCAGAAACTAATTTCAAAACTGAACTCACAAAAGGTATGAACTGATCCTCATAAGCTTTTTTATCTATAGGTTTTAACCCTGTGCAAAAATTACTTGCAAACAAATTCTTAAAACAAAAAATATACAATGGAGAGAACATAAAATAAATATACACATAGATTTTCCCTTGGATCCAAAAATCAGGACTACCAGATTGATTTTTCATTATATTCCTTTCAATGTTATAGTACATATATATACATGTCAAAGCATTCATAAACCCCAACCCATTAACCCTATATTAGAACATAATCGTAGTTCCCTTGACCAGATCTACAAAATACCATGGGAAGAAAACCATCATGCCAAAAATCATGTGAAAAACCTATGCAAAAAAACCATGGGTAGGTCCTCCCAGCATCTTTGGGTCAGCCCCCCATCCTTGGGTTCACATTAAAAAAAAAAATCCCTGGGCACTGCGCCTGATGCAACATACAACACGTGGGACTAGTCGTGGAATGAATATAACACATACCCAACATTATCATTGATTCCTCTATTTTCTTCAATTTCCTTTATTTTTCCTTCAATTTCCTTCTCATGCAAGTATGTGACCTTTCACTTTCCTTTTCTCCGATTTTCCTTTATTTTCATAAATAAAATGCCAATATTTACTTTTTTCCTTTTCAAAGACTTTTCCAATTTTCCTTAGTGATAATAACGAAAAAATGATGCCCACTAGGATGCTTTGTGCAACATTCAACTTGTAATACATGTCCCATGACCTTGGTGTGCTTTTTCCTTTATTAACTTTATTATATGAAATTTTAACCCAAGGTTGTTACAACATTTCCATGGGTATGATTTTTGAACATTTCTTTTGTATGGTGAGTATAGAAAGTGTGGGTTGAGATTTCTCACCTAGCAAGGTCCTTAGATTATAACTCTAGATTTTAGGAGGCCTCATACACATTTAGATACCTCTTAGAAGAAAATTCCTTTTGTCTTCGACCCATAAAGAATTGTCTCAAGGAGAATTTGGAGAGAAAGAATCCCAAGAAATCTAGAGCCTATTGTTTTTTCCCTAGAGGCCTCATCTTATAGCTCTCATAAATCCAACATAAAATATCTTGAAACCTCATCTAGAGTTTTAGAGTTTTTGGAAGAACGTTTTCCCCCACCTAGTTTTTACTTTTCGAAACCTGATTCAGAATAAACCTCTATTAGTTCTGATCCTTTTGCATATCATACCTTCCCATAATTTGAATAAGTCAAAGATAGTATCCTTACTAGTCGATCTCAAACCCCCACTGCTATTTTGCACCAAATGATTTCCAATGTCGTTCACCCAACCTCTCAACCAGGCCCTGCAACAAATATTTTTCAACCTCCTTTGAAAAATATGGTTGTCCCAGGCACATTTCTCAATAGATATGCTACTCTCAATTTATAAAATCCTTTTAATGCAATGCCCCAAGTCTATCTTAAGCTCCTTCCTAGATTCATTGGGGAAGATGATGTCACAACCAAAAAACACATTGAGATCTTCTATGCATTTGTAGAAAACTTGAATGTAAAGCACTTGCATGTAGTCTTAAGGCTATTTGTCCAATATTTAGATGGGGAGGCTAGAAAATGGTTTAAGGCCTTACCAAATAGCTCAATTAACACTTGGGAGGAATTGGAAAACACTTTTATGCAGAAATGGGGAGAGAAGAAAGACCATGGGTATTTCTTGACCAAATTTAATGCAATAAAGAAAAGACACAATGAAGATGTCACAGAGTTCATAAAAATATTTAATAAGTTTTCTAATAGCTTGGCTTCTGAGATTAAACCTACATACACAGCAGCTAAGGTGGTGTTCGTTGGAGCCCTTAAGTCAGATGTCTGGTTTACCCTTAGAGAGAGGAAATCCCACACACTAGACTAGATCTAGACTGATGCTCTAGAAGTCAACAAAATTTGCATTTGTAGGGAAGTGGAAAGGAAAGGGAGAAAATGGTGATAGGAGAATGGGAAAATAAGAAGTCAAATCCTTTGACCAAGCAAGGGATGCCCAAGAGAAGAAGTTAGATGATATGAATAAGTTGATTAGAAACCTTTCAAATAAAATCATCGAGCTAGAGTTGGAAAAAAAAAACCTCCTCGACAAATCCATCAAGGCCCTAACAGAGCCTTCAATCCCCAATATATGAGACCTCCTTTACAACTATTGAAAAGAGAAAGAAGGGACCAATAAGACAAAATACAACCTCCCCTGCATTTACAAGATGATCATAAAGAAAGTATTGAATATGGTATTGAGGTTCAGGAGAACCAATACTCTACTCTCTCAGAAGAAGAAAATGAACTAGAAGCATAAGGAGGAGAGGACGATGGTCATAGCATCCCTTTGGATGAATAAGAGATAGATGCATATTATAATCAGTCTGTTTTTTGTGATGCAAGAACAATTGCATAGGAGATACAGTTTGAGGGGACAGGTTGGACAATTTCTTCATTTTTGGCTTGTGTCTGGGATCCGGTGAAGGTGGATAGGAATCCCTTTTTTTCAGTTTACATAAATATTTCGAGAAGGTCAATATATCCATTCCCTTGGCGAAATTGTTGAAATAACCTAGTTATAAAAAAAAAGTCTCTGAGTTCATGGATGTGTATCATATTGCCTCATCACATGATAGTCTAAATTTGAAAGAACAAAGTCCTGTAGTCATATTTTTCCCCATGTGGAGGAGAAATACCCCTCCACGCCTCCATTCTATGTTACCTTAGTGATCCATGATTTATTGTTGCATAATTTCATGCTTGATTCAAGAGCCTCTCATAATAGTATGCCTTTGACCATTATGGAATAATTAGGCCTAAAAATAACAAAACCATATAAGGACTTGTATTCCTTTGATTCCAAAAGAGTTAAATTCCTTAGGATGATCAAGGATCTGGTAGTCAATTTGGCTCAAATTCTTGTGAAGAGCATAGTAATGGATATTGTGGTTGCAGACATTCCTGCAAGATTTGATATGCTCTCTCCAGATCCTAGGGAATGAAGCTTGGAGGGTCTATCAAACTAGACCTTACATATGCCATTATTCTAGTATTTGGTGGAGAAGAGCGTAGGTTGTATAGAGAATCTAGGTTTGTAAAAACTGTCACCAGAGAAGATAATTTGAATAACTCTCTAGTGTATGGCCAAGAAAAAGACCTTTCATTCTTTTTGCTGGAAATGGATGATCGAGGTATGGAGGATACCCAAGTGGAAATTCCCTCATAGTCCAGTCAATAACAAATAAAAGTTGGCTGTGTGTGGAAGTTGTACTTTGATGGAGCCTATTCCAAGGAAGGAATTGGAATAGGAGTATTGTCGAAATCCCCTAAAGGTAACCTCATTCCTCTTTCATATAAGTTAGAATTTGACACTACAAATAACATTGTTGAATATGATACATTAGAGTTGGTCCTACAAGCTGCTAGATATTTGAAAATTGAATGTTTGACAACTTTTGGAGATTCTGAGTTGATTCTGAAGCAGATTAAGAATCAATGCCAAACCAAGCATCCTAGGACGAAATTTTATAGAAACGAAGTGCATGATCTAGTTGATAATTTATTTTTAGCATTTAATATTCGATTTCTTCCTATGGAGAAAAATAGAATGGCATATTCCTTGGCGACATTAGTTAACACTTTCAAACCCCCATAAAACCCTTGGTAAGGTATGAAGTGGAAGTTAGGCATAGACCCTTAGTGCATGAAAATGTAAAATATTGGCAACTGTTTGAGGATGAAGATAATATTAAAAGGTTTATGGAGGTGATTGGAGAATTTTATAACGTTGTAATAGATCAAGAGGATGAAGACATTCAGGAAATTGAATGATCCAAGGGATCAAATATGATCAAAAAATAAAGGGCTCAAATTCTCTTGAAACCAGTGCCAAATTGTTGAGCTCATCATTCTGATTCTAAGGATGCTTGAATCACATCAATCAGAAATCATATTAGGAATTTATCGTATTCTAAAGTTTTTCGAAAAGAGTAAAAAAGTTAACTTACAAGGTTGACTGGGCAGTTTATAGATGCCATGTGGAATTATGTACATTGACGTGTCGTTCACATCAGCAAGATGACCAAGAAGTACAGATCCAATCAAGAGTGGACATGTGGCCCAATTGTACATGGACAATTAGCGTGCTCTTATTGGTTGAAGGTGTTTTGGTATGGGAAATCCTGGAGTGGCACATGGCCCAATCCTAGTGCACCGCATGGCACTCCAGATGAGGCCAAAATTGGTTAGGTCAACTGACCAAACCTCCTCAAGTTTCAAAATGTTTACCCCCCACCAACCAACAAACTGCTCTACCATTGTATGACTAGTGTTCCTTGTTATACAACGGTGGCCAGCTTTTATTTATTATCATATTGTTTGGTAGTAGGGAGGAGGGTTAGGCCCATGGGAATTCCCAATTGACCCAACACCAGGCTTTATGACAACCCCGTGATCGATGGTGAGATTTTGGAAGGGCAGGGTGTATGACACCCTGCCTACGCCCCAACCCACGATTATGTGTAACGACGGTGACCACGAGTGAGAGATGTGGTAGGGGCATAGGAGAAGGGCATTGCAGTTGAGTGTTCACCCATGGTTCTGTTGAAAATGTGCAACTACCAGTTGATGGTTAGGGGATGTGGGTACATGGAACCCCACTTGCGCTTAACCCTAGACTATATGGAGCCACATGACCGAGAGAATTTGTGGGTTGAATCAAAGACATGTGAATTGCCAAATCTATGCCTTTCCAACCCACTAATGAGCTAGATTGTTGCCAAATTTGTAGGGGAATGAATTTTGTAAAGTGTTTTGTAGATTATTTGAAGAAGGAGGCATATCTTGGCAATTTTTTAGCCTTTTTGAGCCTAAGAATAGCCTACATAGGGGTTTTTGAGAATTTTGGATGCAATGACAATGTTATTTTTGCGATTTAATAGTTGTATGCTAATGTATTTAAACATTTGTGCATATAATATAAAGGGATACCATTGGAAGCTAGATTCAGAGATGTATCCTAGGAGGGGTGAACTCCATCATCAATTTGTTATGTTTTGATGCTGGTTATTATCCATTTTAACTATTAAAAATATGAAAACTCTAACATATTTTGTTCTTTTGGAATCATGATCCATTGCCTAAAATACATAAACTAGTTTGCAAAACTTTACATGAAACCTTCATTTTTAATTTCAGATTAGTTTTGTATCAAAGCATGGTTTTTGTGAAGGTTTTGAAAAAATTTGTAAGTGTTTTTATTGAATGATTACAAGGTCTGAATTTAAAAGAGGAGAATGAGTACTTGAAGAGCCAAACCCTCAAATTGGTAGAAGGAGGCCACAAACTCCACAAATCATGGAACTTGAAGAAGGACAAGGACCAGAGTTGATGTCTGAGGATGAGAGAGATTTTAGAAAGGATTTATATGATATGACTAAGGTGGTGAAAATGTTGTACACTGAGAGGACAACAAGGTTGCAAGGAGAAAGTTCTAATCAACTAAAAGGTAATGGTGGTGATAGGAGCAAGCCTCCACCTCAACCTCCTCCTTAACCTCCATATACATCTCCAACCTAACCTCCCTATTCACCTCCTTCACCCCATAGACCTACTCCTCCTCCATCTCCAAAAGGACATGCTAAGTCTCCTTTTATTAAGCTTGATGTCAAGTTTTAATTTCTTATGTACAATGGAGAAGTAAATTCTGAAAAGTTGGATAATTGGGTTTGTCAAATTGAAGTCTATTGCAGGACTCAAGATATTGATGATGATGTCACAAATATCTAGCTTTCTTGTCTTTGCTTGGAAGGTGTAGCTCTCATTTGGTGGGAGGCCAAAACTCAGGAAGATTTGAAGAAAAGTAAAATTATCTTTTCTTGGAATGATTTTATAGCTACATTAAGAAGACAATTTTATCCATTAGATTACATGAAAAAGAAATTATGGATTGGAAAAAAATTAGACAAGCTAAAGGTCAAAGTGTCCAAAGTTACACACAATAATTTAGAAGAAGATATTTAATCTTGGGTGTTGATTTGAGTTCACAAGATACTCTCCTTAAATATATAGGTGGTTTACCTATGTATTTGAGACATACTATATGTATGTTTAATCCCACTAATCTAGATGAAGTATGTGTTTAGGAAAATCATTTAGAATCAAGAGGCAAGAATATTACTCAAAAGAATAACAAGAAACCTTTTAAATCTAGATACAAATGAAAGGAGAAGTTTAAAGGAAAAGGAAAAAGAATGTTATTGTCAAGAAAGAGGGAGAGAAACTTACATGTAAACATTGTTCAAAAGATGGCCATGATGAAGAACACTATTGGAAATTACATCGAGAATTTAGACAAAAGAAGTTCAATAACAAGGGAAAATAAAAGGTTGTTGCTACAACTCAACAAGATCTAGGATTTGATTGAGGTGATGAAACCAAAATCACAACATGGGAATGAAAGGTATAGCTTCTAATGAAATACTAGTTCTTATAGTAAGCCTATTGAATCCCAAAATGATAAAGAAAGATGTGAGCTTTCCCATATTAGGATCATTACAAAACATACAAAGTTTGATACATTATTTGATACTGGATCCCAAATCAATCTTCTCTATGAAGAAATTATCAAGAAACTTAATTTAGAAACTACACCTCATGTAAAACCTTACACTTTGGGTTGGGTATATGATGATGCCAAATTAGAAGTGACAAGAAAATGTAACCTTAAATTCTCCATCACTGCTAATTTTGTAGATGAGGTAGAGCTTGATGTTGTACCACTTGATATTTGCAGGATTGTTTTAGGGAGTTCATACTTGTATGAATGAAAATCCATATCCTATCATCATGAGAAAATATATCATCTTTTTAAAGATGGATTTGAGTATATTGTTAGAGCACATTGTAAGAAGATGAACTTATCTCTTGTTAGTGCTAGTCAAATGGAAAGGCTTGTAAATGCTAATAAGAATTTTGTGTTGTTAATGATTAAAGCTAAAGATATTGTTGAATCTGAAGCTTTCACAGGATGTGATTCTAAACTCAAGCATGAATTGGTTGAGTTTGTTAACACTTATGACAAGATGTTTCAGGAACCTGAGGGGTTACCTCTAAAACCAAGAATCCAACATGGGATTCACTTGCAACAGGATGCACCACTTCCAAATATTGGCATGTATATTAGAGTTTTAGTTTTGGAGAATGCAAAATTAAGGAGAAAATTAAATAGTTGCTTGACGAAGGGGTCATCAGGCCTACTACATCTCCTTGTGGGTCTCTTATTGTTTTTATTCTAAAGAAATATGGTAAATGGTGCATGTGTGTGGATTTTCAAGATTTTAACAAGATCACGGTAAAGAATCACTATCCTCTTCCTCACATTGATGATTTTCTAAATAATTTAAGGGAAGTTGTTTATTTTACTGAGTTATATTTGAGAAGCGATTATCATTAGATAAGGGTTGTTGAAGATGATATTTGGAAAGTTGCTTTCAAGACAAAACAGGTTTGTTTGAATGGTTAGCTATGCCATTTTGGCTTTGCAATGCACCTGCCACATTCATGAGAGTTATGAATGATGTGTCGCGAACATTCATTGATAATTTTCTCATAGTCTACTTAGATAATATTCTTATTTTCAGTAAGACTCATGAAGAACATGTCAAGCATGTGAAACAAGTTTTAGATCTCTTTAAAAAGGAAAAGTTGTATTTGAAGATGTCTAAATCTGAATTTGGGAAAACCTCTCTGGTTAATTTGGGTCATATTGTAGGAGGGGGTGAATTGAAGATTTATCCCTCAAAAGATGATGTTGTTGTGAATTGGCCTAAACCCAAAAATGTAACATAAGTTAGGAGCTTTTTGAGAGCAGCCCAATATTGGAGAAAATGTATCGCTAACTTCTCATTCATTGCAACAACATTACATGTTTTTACAAGTGTAAAGTAGGTCTTTCAGTGGGAGGAAAGTAGAAAAAATCCTTTGATACTTTGAAAGAGAAAATCAGTACAACACCATTTCTAGCTCTTCCAAATCTTAAGCAGAAATTTGAAATTCAAACCGATGCAAGAGAAGATGCTATGGGAGAAATTTTGATGTAGTATGGTAAGCTAATATGTTATCATCCTAAAACCTTTACCAATGCAGTAATTAACTATCTAGCTTATGATAAATAGTTTTATGCTTTGGTACAAAGCATGAAGATTCAAGAAACAGAAGCATTATTTGATGGGTAAAAAAATGATTATTAATACTATCCATAAACCTTTGCAATATTTACAATCACAAACCAAGCTACAACAAGCTAGACATTTCAGAAGGATGGAATTCCTACAATAGTTTCATTTGGTAATCAGGTATAAGAAAGGTATATACAACAAAGTTGCAGATATGTTATCAAGGCCTATTGCTAATGCATATGTTATTTTTTAGCATAACTCAATCATGCATGAAATTTATATTGAACAGTATGCTCAAGATGAATATTTTAAAGAAGTTTATGCAACTTTGAGTCAAGGAAATCATGTTGAAGAGTTGGATTATGATGTTCATAACAATTTTTTATATAATCTTGGAAAGTTATGTGTTTCACAGGGTGAAAGAGTCAATTGCATTAGGGAACCCCACACTTCTCTTATTGTTGGCCACTTTGGTGTAGGAAAAATAGTTTCCCAAATACAAACGCATTGTTATTGGCCTTGCATTAATGAAACTATCTCAAGATATGTGAAAGGATGTTCTATGTGTGCTACTAGAAGTTCAAGAAATAGGAAATTGGTTTTGTACACTCCACTTCCTATCCTTTCTTGTCCTTGGGAAAGTATTACTATGGATTTTTTTGGGGGACTACCAATGTATAAGAAAGGTCATGCTTATCTATATGTTGTAGTTGATCATTTAAACAAAAATTGTGTGTTGATGCCATGTAAAAAGTAG
Source organism: Pinus tabuliformis (assembly GCA_031772625.1). NCBI lineage: Eukaryota > Viridiplantae > Streptophyta > Pinopsida > Pinales > Pinaceae > Pinus > Pinus tabuliformis. Next base: position 1,717,204,375 of record CM062817.1, on the reverse strand, counting down.
GTTACAGCTAAACAAACCACAAATATGTTCTTCCAAAATGTATGGATTAATTTTGGGTTTACATACAATTATTTTTTATTGAGATTCTCAATTTATTAGGAAGATTTGGTCAAGTTTATGGAAACTCATGGACACAAAGTTAGTGCGTCTCCTTTTAGTAAACATGACAATAGTGTGTCTCCTTTTAGGATATTGTGGTAAGCATCCTAAAATTTGGGATGAGAATTTGCATTACATCCAACATGCCTATAATCATGCCAAGAATTTATCTACACAAGTATCTCCATTTGAATCTTGTTTGAATTATTTTCCAAATTCTCTTTTGGATTTCATCTTTGGTAAATATATTGTAGTGGATGGACAGGACATAGACGTGGACAAAGCCAATAATTTCATTGAACAAATTTAGCTAGTGCATCAAAGGGTACAAGAACAATAGGAGAAAAACAAAGCCAAGTACAAGAAAAGACATGATATGCATCGTGTTGATCATCATTCCCAAGTGGGAGATCAAGTTTGGTTATATGTAAGCAAGGAAAAACTACAAGGTGAAGGTAAAAATCTCAATCCAATCATATATGGTACTTTCAAAATATTGGGGAAGATTGGTAACAATTCTTTCGAATTAGATTTTACACCTTACATGCAAATTCCATCTATAGAAGATTTTTCTCTTGAATATTTAAATGAGTTTGAGGAAGACTTAATTATTGACAAGAGGATATGAATTTTAGGTCCTTATAATACTAGTGTAGCCCCCTTATTGCTATTTTTGTGCTGAGGTAGCCCCCATATTGTTATTGTTGTGCCCTTACATCATTATTTTTATGTAGGCTCTAATTATATTGTGACCCCTTAGACTCCTATATGTAAAAAGGATGTCTCATCATCTGAATCATCCAAGAGTTATTCATTTTTGTAATGTAAAGGAGGTTTCCCCCTTGAAGAGGATATTTTTTAAGTCATTGATCTATATTTTTGTTAGCTGGTTGCATAACATTTAGTATTAGAGACTTTGGATTCTAGGGTTTTGCTGCTTGAAATAGGCCATCGTGGAATTTTCATTATATTTTTTTCTATGAAGCTTCAGACAATGAAATTACGATCGCGTGGAGATGAAATATTGGTGAACTTTGTGTCAAAATTTCATATCTTCGTTCGCTCTATTTTATGAGGTATGGTCCGAATAAGTTAGGGTTTTTGCAAGCTCCAGAAATCAGTCTCAAACAGGTGACCTAGGGAAAAATCGTCTTAACTTTCATTTCAAGAATCAGATTTGAATTATGTAAAAAAGTGGCTGACATTGAATGGACTATAGTTTGTCATGTAACAATTTCAGGTCCAAAGGTTCAAACAGTGACACGTGGCATCCGATACAACTTCTCTCTATTGAACAATTCCATAATCAGGTCATTGTAGGAGATTTCGAATAATTATATATTGAGGAATCCAACATTGGTTTGAATTATGTCATTGGAAAGAAGATTCATAGGGCTACCACAGGGCCAAATTTTAGACCTTGGAAATCCTAAATTACAAAGATAAAAGAATTTCAATATCAAGCTCCTAAAAAGTAAGAAAAAGGTATGTATTATTTAAATTTTGCATAACTTTTGTTTGAAAAATTAGTTTGAAGTGATTCAAAGGGAATATTGAAGCATATATATAAGTATTTGGTTCTAAAATTCCTCCAAAAAAAATAATTCTACACCCATTAATTCCTTAGAAAGATCTCCTATGATGCATGAAGAGGAAGAATTGCAGCATGATATATCAAGATTATGGGATCAAGTGCAATAAATTTTGCTCTCACAAAGAGCAACCAAAGATGACATGGACGAATTAAAAGGGGACATGGATGGATTAAAAGGTGGTATGGATGGTTTAAAAATAGAAATAAAATGTGACATGAATGGTTTAAAAGTAGACATGGAAGCAATGATGAATGTCAAGATGGAAGGATTGACAAAGTTGTTGCAAGAAAGGCTTCGAGGTGGTGATAAGGTAATTTATGAAAATCATGATGAGGAGAAAAGGAATATGAATTATGATTTTATAGACTCTATTGTGGGGTTAAAAACTACCACATTCAAAACATAGATATGAGGAATTTTGATGGAAAGGATCTAATAGCATTGATACTACAGATGGAGAAATATTTTGATCTATAGGGTGTGAAACCCTCACAAAAGTTACGTATATCATCTATATATTTAGAACCAAATCAGTTTCTATGGTATAGATGGATTTTTTCTCATAAACCACTTGTCACCTAGTCAATTTTTACAGAGGAAATGATAACACATTATGACGATACAAAGAGAAACACCTTCTTTAGCCAATTGATAAATCTGAAACAAAAGGGTTCAATGGCAAGGCACATTGAAGACTTGCAAAAATTTAATATTAGGGTAACCGATATTATAGAAGAGCATAGGGTTGATATATTCATATGGAATTTAAAAGATAACATCCAACATGAGGTTCGCCTTTGGGAACCTGATTCATTGGAGAAGACATTCAGGGTGGCAAGAAAAAATGAAAGAAAAATTATGGCAACAAGGAAGTCTACCACTCACAACTATAAAGATGGAAGTGTTGTTGCTCATAGTCTTGCACAACCTACTAGGTTGTCACCAAAAAAATTAGAGGAAAAAAGAAAAAAAGGCCCTTGTTATAGTTGTGATAGAAAATACACTAAAGGTCATAAGTGTGTTGAGAAGAAATTATTCTACATAGATTGTGAAGAGGAGGAAGAAAAGGAAAAAGAAACATCAAAAGAGGAGGATATACACTAGGAACCAACCACAGAGAAAGAAGAAACTAATACGAACATATCTTGTAATGCATTGGCAGGAATTACCACTCCTCAAACTATCAATATGGAAGGATATATCAAGAAGAAAACGGTAATAGTGTTGATTGATTCGGTTAGTACCCATAATTCAATTCATTGTAAGATAGCCAAGGAATTGAATTGCTTCTTATATCCAGCACCAAAGTGTTAAGTGATGGTTACAAATGGAGGAACTATAAATTTCTTTGGAAAGTGCCATAATAATAAGCTAATGATGGGGTAATATGTATTGAATAGTCCAATGCTTTCCATTCCAATGGGTGGTGCTAATGTTGTACTAGGAGTCTAATGGTTACAATCATTGGGGACGATAACTTTCAATTTTCAAGAAATTTTCTTGAATATTTTTTTGGGAAGGAAAGAAAGTTGAATTAAGGGATATTGCAGGGAAACCATGAAATATAATCAGCTCTAATGACATGAAAAAGCTTCCAAAGAAAGAAAAGCGAGGCATAATTGCACAATTATGCTCACTAGAGGTTCATACATTGAAATCATCTATTTCTCCAGATCTCCCAAAAGTCTTGGACAACCATTCCAAGGTGTTTGAGACTCCCAAAGGTCTCCCACCTATTCATGATCTTGATCATGCTATTTGTTTAATTCCAGAAAGTGTTCCTCCAAACATCAGGCCTTACAAGTATCCTTATGCCCAAAAGAGTGAAATTGAGTGTATGATTACATAAATGTTAGAGGTTGGTATAATTCAACTTTGTCAAATTTCTTTCTCTTCTCTAGTAGTATTGGTGCACAAGAAGGATGGATCATGGCGTATGTGTACGGATTATAGGGAGATCAACAAGATCACTATTAAAGATAAATTTCTCATTCTTGTCATTGATGAATGTTGGATGAATTACATGGAGCAATTTACTTCACCAAGCTGGATCTTCGTTCACGATATCATCAAATTAGAATGAATATTGAATACATTATGAAAATAAAATTAAGAACTCATGAGGGTCATTATGAATTTTTGGTAATGCCTTTTGGCCTTACTAATGCACCTTCCACATTTCAAGGTTTGATGAATTGTATTTTCAAAATCTTCCGTATAAAATTTATGTTAATATTTTTTGATGATATACTAATCTACAAAAAGTCTCGGAAGGATCATGTTCAACATGTTGATAGGTTTCTCAAACTATTGGAGGAGAAATAATTATTTGCAAAAACCTCCAAATATTTATTTAGAGTACATGAGGTGGAATATTTGGGTCATATTGTATCTCATGAGGGTATTAAGGTAGACCCTATCAAAATTAAATCCATTAAGGAATGGAAAATCGCCACAACCATAAAGCATCTTTGAGGATTTCTCGGGTTGATAGAGTATTATCACAAGTTTCTTAAGAATTATGGGAGACTAGTGGCACCTCTAACATCATTACTGAAGAAAGATGCATTTTCTTGGACTCCAAAAGAAATGAAGGCCTTTGAACATGTTAAAAAGAATATGTTCCAAGCACCAGTCTTAGCTAAGCCACACTTCGCAAAAAAATATATTGTGGAATGTGATTCCTTAGGAAATGAAATTGGTGTTGTTTTAATGCAAGAAGGAAGACTAGTTGTTTTTGAAAGTTATATAATCAAAGGGAAGTATTTACAAAAAGCTATTTACGTTGGCATCACTACATGCACTAATTCAATGGTGGCCTTATCTAATGGGAAGACACTTCAAGGTTAAAACAAACATGATAGCCTTAAATAATTTTTGGAATAAATATTATCTTCAGAAGAGCAGAAAAAATGGGTGAAAAATATGTTGTGTTATGACTTTGAAATCTTCTACAAAAAGGGAAGAAAAATGTTGTTGTAGATGCACTCTCAAGAAAGGATGAGGATGTGGAAGCAATTCTTTGTGCCATTTCTATTATCTAACCTGAGTGGATAACTGAAGCAAGGGATGAATGGAATAATGATGAAGAGGTGTGGTAACTTATTCTAAAGTTGCAGCAAGATCCCAATACATCTAATACATTTAGCTCGAAAAAATGATTCATTATGGTACAAAGATTGCTTATATCTTTGAATGAAACAATATGAATATCAACATCACAATGGAAGAAGTTTTGATGTAGGTGTCTAGGTATTTTTATGTCTACAACCATACAAACAAATGTCTCTCAAGTAAGCTAAGAAGGATAATAAATTATCACCCAAGTACTACGACCCTTACAATGTGTTGCAAAAGATCAGTACTATGCCATACAAATTGGAGTTGCTTGCATCATCCTGAGTACAACTAGTTTTCCATGTTTCAGGCTTAAAGAACGCTATAGGTGACAAGCTTCCAGTTCAAACAATGTTTCCAGAACTTGAAGAAGAAGGAAAAATTAGATTTGAGCCTAAAGAAGTCACAAAAACAAGAACCTGACAACATCAGAAAATATCAATTTTAGAGTATCTCATTAAGTGGAAGAACTTACCCGTTGAAGATTCCACATGGGAGGATGAGAATTTTATACAAAAGAATCCAAAACTACTCAAACATTGAAGACACCACTTTTTTGAAGGAGAGGAGCATGTTAGGTCCCTATAATACTAGTGTAGACGCCTTATTGTTATTGTTAGTGTAGTCCCCTTAGTGTTATTGTTGTGCCCAAGTATCCACCATATTGTTATTGTGGTGCCCCATAGAAGCCCACTATTGTTATTGTTGTGCCCTTACATTATTATTGTTATGTAGGATTTGATTATATTGTGACCCCTTAGACTCCTATATATACAAAGGAGGTATTTTCATTTGTATCATCCAAGAATTGTTCATTTATGTAATCTAAAGGAGGTTTCCCCCTCGAACAAGATACTTTTTAAGTTGTTGATCTATATTTTTAAGTCGTTGATCTATCTATAGAATATTTTTCTATTGAATGTTTAAATGAGTTGCAGGAAGACTCAATTCTTGACAAGAGGATAAGGACTTCATGCAGAGGCAATGTGGAGTATCTTTGAGTGGGGCTCAAAGGTACCAATCCAAGCAAAGTATGGTGGATAGAGATTGAGAAAGTGAGGGAGTTGCACCCTTACTTGATGAGTAAAAGGATAATCTTGGTGGTCCAAAATATTATAGTGGGGAGGAATGATTCAAGGGATAAAAAATATGTGCAAAAATGAAAGTTCTCAAATTATCCCAAAACCCATGCCAAATCATATATCTAGTCATTCTAATTCCAAAGACAGTTGAATCGCCTCAACTCGACATCAAATGAGGAAGTTATTGCATTATGAAGTTTTTGGAAAACAATAAAAAAGTCAACTTGCAAGGTTAACTGGGTAGTGTACAAATTCCATGTGTAGTTTGTACACTGACATGTTGTTGACATCAGCAGGATGAACGATTGATACAAATCCAATCAAGATCCAACACGTGACTCAGTCATACGTGGACAATTGGTGCAATCTTATTGGTTTAAGGTGTTTTGGTATGGGCCAATCACAGAGTGGCACGTGGCCCAATATCAGGGCAGCACATGGCACTCCAGATGAGGCCAAAATTGGTTAGGTTGACTGACCAACCCTTCACAGGTTTAGAGCTACCAACCTCCCACCAACTAATAGACCGCTATACCATTGTTCCACCGACATTCCTTGTTATACATAGGTGGTAGGATTTTATTTATTGTCATATTTTTTAGTGGTTGGGGGGAAGGGTGGGTTAGTGGGCATGCTCGATTGACCTAGCCCCACGTGTTATGACAACTATGTGACTAATGGTGAGTGTTTATAATGGCAAGGCACGTGGCACCCTACCCGCACCCCAACCCACGGTTATGTGTAACAACGGTGACCACGGGCGAGAGATGTGATGGTGGCATAGGAGAAGGGCATTGTAGTTGAAACCTATATTGGCCATTTTTCAACCTTTTTGAGCCCAAGAAGATCTTACATAAGGTTTTTGGCATTTTGGATGCAGTGGAAATGTTATTTTTGCAATTTGAGCATTGTATGTTTATGTATTTAAAGATTTGAGTATAAAATATAAAGGGCCACCATTGGAAGCTAGAGCTAGAGATGAAGCCCAGGAGGGGTGAACTCCATCATCAATTTGTTGAGTTTTGATGTTGCTTATTGTCCATTTTAACCATTAAAAATATGCAAAATTTAACTTAGTTTGTGTGATTTTGCAATCACAATCCATTGCCTAAAGGATATAAACTAGCTTGCAAAACTTCACGCGAAACCTTGATTTTTAATTTTAGATCATTGAAGTAGTTGAACAACAAGTACCTTGGGATGAATATGTGGCTGAACAAAAAAATCCACAGTTGAAGGGAAACACAATCTTGAAGGGGTTGGTTCCATTGGAAAGATTGTTTGATGTTAATGATGTGGCAGTCAAATCAGTGAAGAAGGAGTTAGGAGGATATAGAGGATTGTAATATTGGCACAAAGAAACAACCCAAACTAATTAATTGGTCAAGAGGATTCCAGGGACATACAAGTAGAAGTACCTTGACATGTTCAGAAAGTATGTTGATAGTTTTACTTGGTCTTATGATGAATTGAAGACTTATGATATCAGTGTCATTCAACATAATATTCCTCTGAAGTCTGAAATTAAAGTCCATAAACAAAAGTTGAGGCAGATAAATCCCCTGCTCCTCCCCTTGATAGAGAAGGAAATCAAGAAATTGCTCCAAGCTAAAATAATTGTAGCCTTGAGATATTCATATTGGGTGGATTTAGTCCCTACCAAAAATAATAATGGAGAGATCAGGTTGTGTAAGAATTTCAGAAATCTGAATAGGGCCTCCCCAAATGGTAATTTCCCCCTACCCAACATGGATTAGATTTTGGAGAGGTTATTGGGGTCATCAATATTTTCCATGATTCATGGGTTTTCTAGGTACAACCAGATTGTTGTACACCTTGAAGATCACAAAAATATGAACTTCACCACACCTTGCGGAACATTCATGTATGCCCGAATGACTTTCAGTGTCATGAACATTGGAAATAATTTTCAAAGGGAAGTGGACATAGAATTTGTTGGGGAGAAGGATAAATTTGTTGTGATTTACTTAGATGACATAAATTTGTTCTCAAAGTTTAATGAAGAACATTTGCAACATTTACAACACATATTTAAGAAATTCAAGAAGTATGGTTTATCCTTGAATCCAAACAAGTCTCAATTTTATCTCAAATAAGGAAATTTTTTGGGGCATTAGTCTCTAGGGAGGGGGTGATAATTGACCCCAAAAGAGTATAAGAAATCAGTACCATCCCCTTGCCAAGAAAAAAAAGGAGATACAGGTCTTCTTAGGGAGGATAAACATTTTGAGGAAGTTTGTGCCCAATTATGCTAAGATTGTGAAGGAGATTACAGACATGCTGAAAAAGGAAAAAGAGCTCAAATGGACTGCATAAGCAAGATAATATTTTTCCATAATTAATAAGGCCTTTGGAGGGGCTCCGGTCTTGGCTAGCCCTGATTAACATAAGCAATTTATTATCTTTTCTTTTGTATCCCCTAATGATTTTGCAATTTTCCTATTACAAAAAAATGAAGAAGAGAAAGAACAACTAGTGGATTTTTTTAGCCACGTATAGAAGGATGTAGAATTGTAATATGATATCTTGGAAAAATAGGCCTATGATCAGGTTAAAGTCGTGAAATCTTTCAGGACCTATGTTTTACAGTCGAAAATCATTTCCTATGTTCCTACGACAGTTGTGAAGGACATTCTCACACAAGGAGACAACAAAGGGAAAACGGGAAAGTGAATAGCCAAAATTCAAGAGTATGACATGGACATCAAGCCAACTAAACTAATAATGGGATAGGGTTTAGCCAAGATCTTATTAGAAGAAAGAATTTAAGTGATGAGAATAAATTTTTTGGCTGAGACTTTAGCACCAAGTGCTATGAGTAAGCAGAACCAATATAATGAAAAAGATAACATAATTGCTTATAAATACCTTTGCTCAGATTGATACAAAAGTATTGTCCATTATATATTATTTCCTACCTGCCAGGATCAAAGTACAAACGTATGTAATCACATATGGTTAGCTAAATTGGAAGGATATTGTTGGTGTATTGTTGTTGTGCTTAACAAAAGATGAGATTCCTAATATTATTAATGAATACCATGGTTATGCTTTTGGTGGCCATTATTGTTCGAAGATTACAACTCATAAAATCCTGAAGGTTGGTTTCTATCGGCCTACCTTGTTTTATGATGTTTATAATTTGGTGAAAGTTTTCAGGGAATGTCATATTTTCGCTGAGAAGAAGAATCTATCTCCATTTCCATTGATCCTAGTTTTTGTGGAGGAACACCGAGGATTGTATTTCATAGGAGAGATTCACGCACCTTCTAGTGGTAAACATAGATGGATTTTGATAGCTACTAACTACTTTACAAAGGGGGTGGAGGCCATTCCTATCTGAACTGTAACTGATTCAGTGATCATAAATTTTCTTGAAGGAAATATTTTTTCTAGATTTGGATGCCCGAAGAAGATAATGACTGATGATGCTTAAGTGTTTAAATATGCAAGACTCATTGATTTCTTCTAGAAGTATAATGCCATACTTGATCACTCTAATTCCTATTATCCATAAGGAAATGGGTTGGATAAGTCATCAAACAAGACTTTGGTGATAATTTTAAAGAAAACCATTGTAGAGAATACAAAAAAAGGGACTCCCAACTTAAATTTTCTCTTTTGGCCAGCAGAGTCACAATAAAGAGATCCACTGGGAAATCATCATTTGAATTAATTTATGGTACTATTGCATTATTCCCTAGTCTATTGGCTATTCCACTGACTAAGCTAATTTAGGATGCAGAGGAGGAACCCAATCCATAGACCAGGATGATAGATCAGTTGGTTGAGTTGCAGGAGAACATAGAGCAAGTGACTCAGAATCTGCTCAAATACCAGGATAAGATGAAGGCCCTATTTGATAGAAAGGCCAAAGAAAGAATTTTCCATCCAAGTGACCTTGTGCTCAGATGGGATGTTAGGAGAGAAGACAAGGGAAAGCATGGAAAATTTGATCCTTTATGGTTTGGTCCATTCAACATAGCTAAAGCCAAAGGTAATAACAAATTCTTGTTGGAAAACCTGGATGGTGAAGTGTTTGAGTTTCCTATCAATGGGAAGAACCTTAAGCACTACTTTTAGCATTAAAGTCAGGTATCCATTTCCATTGTAAATATTGGTGAGCCATTGTAAATACTGGAGTGTTTGTTTCATTTTCATGCCCAACAAAAGGCTACTAGTTTGCAGGTTCTCAATGCCTTTCCAACAAGACATTGTTCCCAGTTGGAGCTAATGTTGTACCTTCCTCTTATTTTCCCATACTCCTCACATGACAAAGGGGGTGATGTGGAAAGCATAGCAGTGTTTGGGGCCATTTTCAGAGCAACATATGAGCTCAAAGACCATACCAAACCCACTCAATTATAATGTCCTCTAGAAAAAATTTCCAACAGTATAAGGAAGTTTGAAATTGGCCTCCTAGATCAAAATATAAGGGAAATAAAAGTTGGACTTGTAAAAGTAAAAATCCCAGAGACTCGGTGACCTCAGAATCACATAACTTGTTATAAAATCTATTTCAAAAGGATTTTGGGGACTAGGGACAGGGGATTCGTCAATTGTTGGAGTTGGGGTCGTCTATTAATGTGACTTTGTAACAAAAATTGGAGGCTTAAATGTCACAACCCTAAAATGCCATAACCTTTTGTTAACTAAACTTTCGAAATCCTCTAGGATTGAACCATTTACAAAAGGAAATGATTGCATAACAAAGGACCAATGAACCCTCTCTCTCTCCTCTAACCGGATAGGTGGAAACATATCATTTGGAAAAGGTGATGTGAGCAACCACCCACTGTGAGGGGGACATGTGGAAGGCAATTTTGAAGTTCTTAGGTACCCAAAGGGTCCATATATGGATGATACATGGATTAATCATAGGTTGACACATCACTTGGTTGACATAAACATGAAGTCATCTTGATAGTATACCTTGGAGGGTTGGAATCTTGTAATAATTTCAAATTATGTTTCAAAAGGAGTCGAACTTTCAGGGACTAGGGGACCATAGCATCGGGGCATCTAGGTTCCAACTCAAAAGTAAGTTGTGACATTTTCAGCATGGAGGAATCTCCAACTGGAAGTGGGCCTTCCCCCATTTCTCAAATTCAAAGGATTAAAGAGTGGCCATCTGTGGAGCAGATCATCATGCATCCTAAAGTTACCTCACCTGGGAGAAGCTCCAACAGGTAAACAAACATGACCATTAAGCCGACGCTTGCCCCGGAAAATCAGAGTCAATAAAGTGGATAGTGAAATCAATTATTTTTATTAATTCCAAGGGGTTGAGTCTTGCCTCCAACTCCACCTAGGCACCATTCTGGAAGAGATAAAATGTGCCCACCACTTATCAAGCCAGTGTGATGACCATGTCAGCAACTGGGACCACTATTAGGAAAGCATTGAAAGCAAGTGTGAGACCATGTAATACCTCACCCTTCTCCCTTGTCCTTTTCCCAATATATCTCCTCCGTGTCCCCCCCCCCCCCTCCCTGCACCATATCCTCCCTTTCCCACCTGAAATCCCGGTGAACCAACCATTGCACCCCTCACGCTGACCGTTTCAATTTAAATTTCTCTATTTAAAATCATTATATGTCAAGCCGTTCCATATGTTTACAGATACCATCAATCAACTTCCAACCATAGTGAAGTCGTCATGCACTCACAATGCTGTATTCCTTCCCCTTACCAAGTAATCCTCTACCGCCCTCATCAAGAAGAAATGAAGAAAGCCAAGGAGAAGTCGAAAGCACCTGTGAAGAAACTCGTCGACCCATTTAGAGAAACCAATGATGAAAAGTTACCAGGGGTGGGAATATTTTCAGACACAATATGCACATGGGATTCAAGGCATTCCTTGTGGAAGGAAATTTACAAGAATTTTGAAGATGAAGGTCCCCAGTGACCATCAGAATAGTCATCGTCGATGATGAAACCCCCACCTCGGAGGCAACCCCACATGATGCACCCAATTATTTCTTGCACAGAATTGGAGGAAGGCCTTGCATTCTACCCTACATGGACATGTTCAGATGGGTTATTGAAATGGTGGATATCATGGAGAGGAAATTCCACACCCAGAAGGGCACCAAAATTGATTCTTTTTAGCAAAGGCCTTTCAGGAGATGTACCACTTGTCAGATCCTCAATGCATCTACCACAAAACATTTATGGAGGAATTTTTTAAAAGGCACAAGGATCTAGCTGACTCCATTAAATATTGGAGGAGTGATCTGAATAAGAACAAAAATCAGAAAAATGGTAAGTACTCCATAGATTCACTCGCTTCTCCTTTTAGTCAAGTAGTTGCCATGCTCTGCAGGATACATACATTTCCAAATGTCTCTAAAATCCCTGAAGATTGGGTCCCTTTAATTGATGGGGCTTCTGAGGAGTACATCTTTGATTGGGCCATTACATTATCAAATAATCTATCCAAACACATTCTATCTTTCCTCTCTTCCCGTAGTTTCTCAAAGAATAAAATCCCATTGTTTTATATGTTAGCCTATGTCATGGACTCCCTCTGTTATTTCCTCTATTTTCTAGCCATGCAAGGGAAGTGGGCCATCTCTGATTCAACACCAATTCACATTTATCACGATGTACTATGGGAGACCAATTCTTTTGGTCATTTCTATCAAATTGGTCACAATGTCATGGCCCCACTCTACAAAACAATATTTGAAACTAAGCCCCCCAGAATGTTTCGGGAAGCTATGGAAGACATTAGCAGGATTTGGAATTGTTTTGGTGAAGAGTCATTCACCTACATCAAATTGTTGGGTAGCCATGCATGCCCACATGTCTTGCCATTACACGTCCCAGACAAACTGTTGTGTAAGGGGGTGGCATATCAAACAATTACCATGGGATTACCAAATCCTTAAAGGATTCCAACAAGAAGGTGTGGCCTCAATTACCCCATTTTGGAATGCGTTCTTTGGCCAACTATGGGCATGCTGGAAAGGAATTGAATCCTATTAGGATATCAAAGTTGGCCATTATTCCTACTAGGCTCTATGACCCAGATGGAGTGGCAAAGAATGTAGCCCTAAACTCTAGTATCAAAAGGTTCCTCCATGAAAAAAATAAGTTTGATGACTTGTTCACCAAAGTATATTCCTATGATTCAGTTTCAAAAAGATGAATGAGGAGTTATCAATCCAGGAGCGAGAGAAGTTTCTCGCCTTTAGAGATGCAAAATTTCCCCCCCTAGCATTAAGTTTGTTGCAGCTTCCTATGCAAGGGAAAATACCTTTAAAGGATACTTTAGTATCTAATCAACAAGGGAATTCCTCCCAACCAATGGTATCTCTCCAACAATAGTGAACAACAACAATTGGTTCTTCAAATCCTGAAGAAAAACTGCATACAATGGACCTAAACATAGAGCAGGTCTAGGACCAGTTTGATTAGGTCCTGAAGAAATCCAAGAAAGGGGAAAGAGGGAAAGAGGTCTTCGAGGGAGAAATTATTTTCCAGCAGTAGACTCCATTCAATAATCCACCTTCTCAGTAGTACATTAGGCTAGAGAAATCTATAGTTGAGAAGACACCATTGGCTAACCGACATAAGGTAGATATTATCCTACTTAATCCTACTTTAGAGATCTTCCTTGAAATTGAAGAGATTCCCCAAATTGATATTTTTTACATTCTTATGCACAAGGTAGTGGTAAATATATGAAGTAAGAAGACAAATATAGACGAGTCCCAAGCCTTAGTTCCAGGGAAAACCTCACAAGTTTCTCACCTTGAAGTCCTATGGAAAGGTACTTCAGTTTCCCCCATTGAGGAGCTTGGAAAATTAATTCAATTCATAGGTGCATATGCTTTGGCCACCATGGAAAAATCCATGGAAGTTCAAGAATTGTTGAGAGAGAAGGATGAGAAGATTACCTCCCTAGAACCGACACTCATCAATAAGGAGGAGCAAAAGAAGCACAATGTAAAGCTCAACTAGATAAAAAGGAGATTGCATTGGAAAATCTACAAAAACAGTTTAATTCCCTTAAAATTCAATGTGTAGAGGAGATTAAGGCTAAGGATAAACAACTCCAAGAATCCCATAAGAAGATAAAGCAATTGCAGTTTGGGACCCTTTAGCTAAAGGATTTCAAACAGGAGGCCTGTGACTTGAATGTACATATACAAAGGTAGAAACGATGGTTATGTGAGAATTTGAACTTGATTTAGGAATAATGCAAGTTGGGAAATGCTCTGACTGATGAGCTAGTGGAAATGATTTCATATTTTGAAGAAGTTAAGAAGGACCTTAACGAAATGTTGGAATGGAAAAGCAGTGCCAAGGGGAGGAAATCCAACTTTCCTAAAATTTATGTAATGCATAAATCAGTTATCCTTAAGGGATGGAAATCCTAGATATGATTGGTTAAAAAGATCATGAGTGATGCATGTGAGATGTCAAATGCCCTGTCGGAACCCATTAATGATTCCCTACTTGAATCTCATCTCATCTCCAACTGTCCCAAATATTCCCTGCTAGATGTGGAGATCTTGCTTAGGAATAGGCTTAAATATGGTGTTGAGTTCACTGAGAAGGTTAACCAGCTGAGCAAAATTGATCTCAAAGCTAATTGGAATTTTCTGGTCAAACCCCACACCAATTGGATGGTTTTGAAATCACTTACAAATATCTCCACTTAGATGTTGTGATCGTTCTAAGAATCTATCTTCAGCAGCTAGACATAAATCAAGCCTCATTCCCCTCCTGACTTGGTGATACTTCTTAAAATTGAAAAATCAAGGAAAATATGGATAGTGGAGCATGGGTCCACCTCAAAGGATCAAGCGAGCCAACATTAAAGATATTTTCTGATTTGGAATCATAACATATCTCTGCCATTTTGGAAATTTTTGTAAATATTTATTTTCAAGGAAGAATCAAGTTGTTATGTAATAATTAGAATATATGGGCCTTTGGCATACTCACACAGATAATTAGTTTAGAAATTTGTCACACTACAAGATATTTTTGTATTTTTTTTTTTTGTTAGGACTCTTCCTACAAAAGGGAAGGGGAACTCATTTGTAGGCATTCAATTTTCTATTCTATAGGTTGCAACTTTTTGCAAGTTCTGAGGATTAATGACATGTATGCTTTTTTGAAAGATTAATGACAAAGCTTTTGGTGATTCCAATCATTGATATGTGTAGTATGTGTTCTTTTCTTTGTTTATCATTTTCGTATGTGTTTCTTTCCTCTTAGAAATTGTGTAATTGCAGTGGCTGGAACTCATTCTTGTATGTAAGAGTTTTCTAGTCATGCTATGTCAAATGGTCCCCATAGGTTTACGATTGAAATCCTTAAAATGCAATCCATGGTTTTTAATTTAATTTCCTTTGTCTACACATTCTTCTGATGAATTTTAGTGCATAAGATTCTATCTCTAGCCCTGTGCACCCGATTTATTTCTTCATCTCTTCCCTCACCTATACTACAAGAATTAAAGAAGCTTCACTATTTGTGTGTAGGCCACAATGGCTGAACTTTAATTATTTGGAACAAAATGTTGTTAATGTATATAATGTGGTTGGTCTCTGAGTACGATTATTGAACTCGATTTAAATAATTTTATATTTCAACTCTTGATAAATAATGATTCATTTAAAAGAGACTCAAAGAATTCCTAGGCACTAACCCTTCTCCTCAACCTGAGCATTGTCTCTAGGAGTGAAAACATTTCCCAAAAAGATAAATCAAGGTAAGGTAAAAAATGAAAAAGACAAATTATAACAATTAGCTTTACTATTGATAAAGAATCCAAAATGTAACCAAATACATGCACATTATTTATTTTTTCTTTAGAGCATCATGCATCCCATTCTTGCTAGGCTTATGGTATTGAAATGAACACAAAATAAATGTAGAAAATTAATTGGGCATTATTAACATGGACAAAATGCACTATGTTGCTCTAATCAAGGATTTGAATCATGAACCAACCATGATCCTTTAATTTTTGAGTCATAAATTATAATTGATTACCAAATTATTTTAACCTTAGAAACCAAAAAATAAATTGAGTAGGAAATGATCCCGATCCTCCTATATCTCTCTCTAAATCAAGAAAAATAAAGAAAAAAAAATAACCCATAAAATTTATCTAGAAAAATGAAAGTTTTATAGGGAAGATCTTTAAATGGAGGAAATCTCACCAAAAAGTGAGTAAATAAGTCAAAATTTAATGCTACTTTTCATATAGAGTAATTTCATTGGGATTAAAGAATGCATTCGTAGTATTTTCAAGAATAGTGGTAAAATTATTTTTGCAGTATATTTACAAAACAATAGTTGTGTAATTTTATTAGTAGACTTTATAGCTTACTAAAAAACCATACACACAGGCTAAGAATGATGTTGGGGAGATATCAACAAATACATCTTTCCTCAAATATCAAGAAATGAATTTTTCCATAATAATTAGTGAACTATTGAGGTATGAAAATATGGAATCAAGGTTGATTAAAGTGATCCTCAATTTGGGTGCCTAGTAAACTAGAAGAAAATAGAAATCCTCTTGGGCCACGTTGGATATTACAAAAAAGTTATAAGAAATTATTCCAACATAATTTTTCCAAACACCAAGCTTTTGATAAAAGGAGTCAAGTTTATATGGAGTGAAAAATGAAATAAAATTTTTGAAGTACTAAAACAAGAGTGGGTGGAATCCCCAAACTTGAGCTTTCTTGAATAGGATAATAAATTCCATGTATATGTCGATGCATCTAATGTCAAAAGTAGACCAATTCTCACTCATATAAGAGATGAGATGGTTAATCATCCAAATGCATATGCTTGTTGGAAGTTTAAAAAAATAGAACACGTCCACGAGGTCTTGGACAGATGGTGATCGGGTTCTATGTTAAGGCACTCCTTGAAATGAAGTCACTGGTTCAATTCCATGGCTTGATCAGGGTGATATATTGGGCATGATGATGATGTAGTCTTGCCCAAACTTACAAACAAAAAAAACAAAGTAGAACATATTTATTTGACAACTGAAAGGGAAGGCCTTGTCATGATATTTTTTGTTCAAAAGTTCCAATATTACTTATTGGTATCTCCATTTACATTTTGTACAGATCATCAAGTTGTTGATTATTTAGTTAATAAACCTATGCATCAAGGAAAAAATTGTCAATGGTTTCTTTCCTTTCAAGAATTTGAGTTTTATATAATAGTTTGAAGAAGAAAGAATAATGTTATCTCAACTCAAAACTGACAAGGAACCAAGAATAATATAATATGAGTTCCTAGACACTTGCCCCTTTCGAGTCAAAGAGAACCCCATGGATTTGTAAGATATAGTACAATCTTTACAAGAGAAGAATGCACAAAAGGATCTTCTAGAACACAAAGAAAATGCATTGGAAATGAAGGTCACCCCATACACACTCACGAATGGATATGTATATAAGTTGGGACCATAAATGTAACTTATATTATGTTCATTAACACATGAAATAAACAACATAATCAATGAAGCACACACTAATCCTATGGGTGGTTACTTTCATTCTATCAAAATTTTCAAAAATATCGTCCAAGCTAGTCTATGGTGGTTGATGTTGCACAAATATTGTGAGGATAAAATAAACAGGTTAGATATATGCCAAAGAATATGTTAAGCACTATGGAAATACCAAATTCCATTGAATTTTGTAAACCTCGATTCACCTTTTGAAATATGGGTAGTCAACTTTGTGAGTCCATTCCTTCAAAGAGAAATATGAAAGGGGAGAAAATATGGCATTAGTCAAATATCTAACCTAGTTAGACGAGGTAGTACTAGTCAAATCCTGCACTATAGGAGTGGTGTTCATATTTATTTATGTAAATATCATCACCAAATTTAGCAGTTTGTTAATGATAATCAATTATCAAGGAACACATTACAAAATAAAATTATTGTTGTATAAATTTATGATCGACCATTGTAAGACATCCCCCTATCATATTCAAGTGAATAGAGTGGTCAAATCATTTAATGAATCACTACACAACACATTAACAAAAATTTATGGAGTGATGATTGGGATGATAAAGTACCAACAATGTTATGGGAACAATGAACACACCATTCAAATTGGTATTTAGGAAAGAAGGTATAATGCCCCTAAACTTCTAGGTGAATGAAAAAAGGGTGTATTATATCTTCAAATATGACCTCTTTAACCATAGAAAAACAATGAATACTTCACTAACTCAATATAATTGAGGAAAAATGACCCATTGCACTCCACCAGCAGGAAGTCTAGAAGTAAGAACAAAACACATAGCGTGATCAACATATCAACAAAACGGACATACAAAGATGAGAATAGGTACTATTATATAATATTTGAATCAAAAGAAAGCCAAGGAAAGTGGAAACTACATGGTTGGGCCATTTATAATTGAACACATTTAGCTAATCAGAGCAATTCAACTAAGAACATTATAACTACAATTGTTCAAAAAAGTCATAAATGGTACCCTCCTTAAAAAATATCATCCATAGCAAGGAAAAAATGTATATTGCTGAAAATTTTCCTGAAGGTGCCAATGGACATTAACTTTATAGAAAACCAGCTTATGGAAATCTAGTTTTGAAATATGTTTTTCGTACATGTGTGCAAGAAAAAAGGAGTTGATTATGGACAAATTAACTAAAAAAATTCATAAGGATGGAAACTTATCTATGGAAACCATAAAAAATGTTGACTACTAATAAATACAATCCTTTAAAATATGTAACAGACAAGGAATATATAAGGAACACATCTAGTGGTAAGCAATAGATCAAATTGAGTTCATATGAAGAGAAACATGGAGCAACCTAGTGACCTCAATAATCAGACACAAGTGCAAAGTGAATACCTTATACGACTATTGGACAAGTAACGAGGCAGAAATAAAGTGAGTAGTGTAAAATTATTGGATAACCTATAGACTGGAATCTAGTTGCAAAGAATAAAAAACCATTTGCAAGATTGAGACCAAAAGAATGAAGAGAGAATGCGTGAATTTAAATTTCTTCAAAGAATTAATGAATTATATATAAATATCACTCTCCATGAGATATCTAACACACACTAGGTTGGGCTTCTAGTACATGCACATAGGTAGTCACTAGTATACAACCCATTAATATTAGTTATTTGTCCATGTAGTGATCAATTAGTCCTCAATTAACTAGCCATGCACAAGTGAAGAAATCATGCATGGATAATAAGCCTCAATTAACTATCTATGCACAAGTGAAAAACTCATGCATGCATAGTAACTACACATGCATGCATGCATAGCCCTTCATGAGAGGAGTGATCCACTAGTGGTGCATGCAGAACTAGGCTGTCCTTTAGTAGCTAAAATGTAATTTATGCATAACTGAAGGAGAAGTGTCCACTTGTCTAGGAGGATAATATTCTCACCCAAGGAGGAATATCTAAGACCAAGTGTGCTCAAAGGCTAGGAAAATATGAACTATTTAAATAAGCATGTACACTAATACCCCCATCTTCCCCTGAAGCACAATTGAAGTGTGTACAATAAATGGGTCCTAAAATTATGTAGCCATGTTAGCTACCCATGTACAGAAAAAGAGTATCAAAAATATATAAAATATGAGGTAAATATGGAAAAAATGGTCGGAAGAAACCCTCCCCTCCGCACCCCCCCCTAAAAAGATAATGTTAAATATATCAATTTCTATTTAGTTGTGTTCTTCATCCCAAAGAGATCTCATGAAGCTACAAAATTCTACTCAATAAAGGTCTTTATGAATATGTCTACAACCTATTCTAAAGAAGGACAATATCGCAAATCGATGAACCCATGATGGATATATCCGTAGATGAAGTGAATGTGTACCTCTATATGTTTGGTTCTTGGCAATTTGTATAGAATCTCTACATAAATTCAATGTAATCTTATTATCACACTAGATAATAGTTGGTCAATGAAACTATACACCCAACTCTATAAAGAAGTACTCCAACTAGTTGGCATGAGTTGAGCATTGGCTACACCTCTATATTTGGCCTTTGCAATAATGATATATTTATTTTTGTTGGAACAACATATAGGGTTGGATCCTAGGTTGGGAACATCTAAGACATTCTAGAAACATAGAAGGATAACAAAGAGAACATGCAAGATATTTTGAAAACAACCCTTATCTAGGTCCAATTTTCCTTGTCCACATACTTTCACACTGGAGTGTCATCTCCCATTAATAATGGAGGGTCACTACAAGGTTCCAAAGAGGAAAAATTTATTGTGAAGTAGCCATATGATGTGAGGTTCTATAATATAAAATTCATATATTAGGTGAGCAATAAATAGAAATTGAATCACGAGCTCTACCTTGATCTTCTAATATCTTATTTATAGGTTTTTTCTTGGTAATTTGTGGAATGAAATATTACAACATTATGTTGTTGAAGATCTTGTGTCATTAGATCAATATTCCTCTTCATGCATTGAATTTCTAGATGATATCTTTTGTTGCAATATTTTCATTTATATTTCTCCTTCTTTCATTTTCTTTCTTTGGAGTTATAAGACTACTTGGTTGGTTTAGGTTTGTTCCTTGATAAATTTCCTTCTACATGTTTTTGTTGTTTTCCTTGGTACATTCATCTATTTCGAGTGAATGAGCTTTGCAATTATTTAGAGAATCCATTCTGATGAGATAATACTTCCTCTAATTCACATCTTAATTTGTGTTTTTGATGCGTTTCAAACCACTAAGCATGGTTCATCATCAGGACTTGGATGAAAGTAATGATCCAACATAATCATTATATGTAATGTAGATATGCAAAATAGTTAGAGGAATGAACAATGAAAGAAACAATAAAATAAACAAAGTAGATGTTAAGAAATTAATATAAAATAAAAAAACCAATCTAGTGAGAATAAGAACATGTTGTTTTTATTTTGATATAATTTTAAAATTGTTATTTTGATTTGAAATTATTTTGACTTAATACTTTGAAAAAAATAATAATTCCAAAAAATATAAATAATTTTTTTCCTAAATCTAATCCTAAAAAAATGTTTGTTCCAAATATTTTAATAAAATATAGAAAATATTATAATGATTTAATATTATTTCTTTTACTTAATCTTAATAGTTTGATATAATAGTACTAATTCCAAATAAATAAATAAATAATAATATAATACTTTGACCTAATATTATTACTTAGACCTAATCTTAATGCTTTGATAAAATAATACTAATAAATAAATAAATGATAATATTATTACCTTCACTTAGCCTTATTACTTAAAAATAAAAATAAAAATAAAAAATAAAAAATAAATAAAAATAATAATAATATCATTAAAAAAAAAGAGAGGAAAGCATGAGATCAAGGGAATAATTAAAAAGGAAATGAAGAAAAGAAAATACTAGGAAACAACCAAAAGGAAGGGAAAAGAACACTAACAAAGACAAGAGAAGGGGAAGGGCATAAAATTAGGGAAAAACAGATGAGATCCAACAACTGCTAATTTTCCACCCATCATCTCTATTCGGTGTGATAGACCTCTTTTCAATTTCAATAGCTTCCCTAAACTTACGGTGATGGAAGTGGTCAATCCTGGCAATAAGATGAGCATATTATAAACAAGTGTGGTGTTTATTTTGTCAACATGTTCCACCAAAGCTGAGGAGTGTGTTGTGTGTGGAGCATGATTGTTCAGAGGTCTTTGTTTCAGCCGGATGTATACCCCAGGAAGTTTGCACACCCCTCCACGCGGGGGGGTGCGGGGGGGACTTGTCCCCCCCGCAGGGGTCCAGGGGCCAGCGGTCCCCCGGCGGGGGCTCGGGGGTAGCGCCCCTGAAGCCAAAAATAAATGTAAAATTGCCTTGTAAAAGTATAGTAATTTCTAGTCAATCCAGGCCGTTCATTAGGCGGATGATCTGACAGTAGAACTTATGTTTAGTTTAGGGTTTTTTGCCCTAGAAGGCAACCCCTCTCTTTGTATGAGGGCATTGTATTTGAGGCTGTGTGATAGATGTGTATTCGGTGAGCGAGAAACAGAGAGGTGAGACTGTGAGAGAAAACAGAGGATATTACAGTGGATTTGCTATAAGTTGTGTCTCTTCATTTTGCTGGATAATAGAAAGGAAGGACTGGTTGTTTAGGGTGGACGTAGCCCAAACTGGGTGAACCACGTATATCTGTGTCTCTCTTGTTTTGTGTGTTTTCTGTGTTTATATTTCTGCAATAGTTTATGTGTTCCATTGCTCCGTAATATATAATTTTCTAACAATTGGTATCAGAGTCGAAGGTCTATTTGGCTGATAAACTCGCAGGAAAGAAGGGTTCCTGGTTCGAGTGGGAGCAATGGTGGAAGATGGTAAGTTTAGGGTCGAGAAATTTAACGGCCAAAACTTCTCGCTGTGGAAGATGCAGATGGAAGATTATCTGTATCAGAAAGATCTATACCTACCATTGGGCAGAAAAACAAAGATGCCAACGGGTATGAAAGACGAAGAATGGAACCTTCTCGATAGAAGGGCACTCGGAAAAATACGGTTGTGCCTTGTTGCGTCAGTCGCCTTCAACATTTCGAAGGAAACCACGACAGAGGGTTTGATGCAGACGTTGTCGAAACTATATGAAAATCCCTCGGCCTCAAACAAGGTATTTCTTATGAAACGGTTATTTAATATGAATATGTCGGAAGGTGGATCTGTTGCAAACCACTTAAATGATTTTAATACAGTTACAAGTCAGTTAAGTTCTGTAGGGGTAAACTTTGATGATGAAGTTAGAGCTCTGTTATTCTTGTGCTCATTACCAGAAAGTTGGAATGGTTTGGTAATGGCCATTAGTAACTCCATTTCTGGATCTAGTACTTTAAAGTTTGATGATGTTGTCGGTGCTATCCTTAGCGAGGAAATGCGACGGAAAAGCTCCGGTGAGACATCGGGAAATGCTTTGAGTGCAGAGTCTAGAGGAAGAAAAATGGAAAGAGGAAAGAGCTCAGGATATCACAGTAAATCAAGGAAAGGCAGATCCAAGTCCAGATCGGGGATAGTGTGCTGGAAATGTGGAAAGAAAGGACACCTAAAGAAAGACTGTAGATCTTGGAAGGGAAAAGAAGGAGATGCACAGCAAGAAAACAATCATGAAGCAAATGTGACAGGTGAGGTGTTACAAGATGCTTTGATTCTTTCTTTCAAAAATATTACTGATTCCTGGGTGGTAGATTTAGGGGCTTCATTCCATGCCACACCTGATAAGAAATACTTTCATGACTATGTTCAAGGAGATTTTGGACAAGTTCGTTTGGGTGATGATAAACCCTGTAAAATCGTTGGAATGGGTAAGGTTCTTGTAAAACAGCAGAATGGAAACCAATGGCTATTAAAGGAGGTAAGGCATGTTCCAGATCTAAAGAAAAATCTGATTTCAACAGGGCAGTTAGGCGGTGAAGGTTGTGTGACAACTTTCATAGATAAAGCTTGGAAGGTCACCAAAGGAGCCCTGGTAATAGCAAAAGGCGAAAAGGTTGGTACATTGTATTTATGCAATGGTATTTCTAACTTTGTTAATGCTTTAATTTCCAAAGGAGCAGATGCATCATTATGGCATCATAGGCTCGGACACATGAGTGAAAAGGGGATGAAGATTCTTCACTCAAGGAATCTGTTGCTGGGTTTGAAGAATGTTTATTTGGACTTCTGTGAGAATTGCATTTATGGAAAACAGAAGAGAGTCAGATTTCTTAGAGTTGGGAAAGAAAAGAAGAATGAAAAATTAGAGCTTGTGCATACAGATGTATGGGGACCTGCTCAGGTATCATCTCTCGGTGGCTCTCGTTATTATGTTACTTTTATTGATGATGCAACTAGAAAAACTTGGATTTATTGTATTAAGAATAAATCTTATGTATTTGATACTTTCAAGAAATGGAAAGCTTTGGTTGAGATTGAGACAGGAAAGAAATTGAAGTGTCTTAGATCAGACAATGGAGGTGAATATTGCAGCAAAGAGTTTGATAGGTACTGTTCAGAGCATGGAATTCGTAGAGAGAAGACAGTTCCAAGAACACCACAAGAAAATGGTGTGTCAGAAAGGATGAACAGAACAATCATGGAGCGTGCAAGGTGCATGAGATTACATGCAGGATTGCCTTTACAGTTTTGGGCAGATGTTGTAGATACTGTTGTTTATCTAATAAACAAAGGGCCTTTAAGTTCCTTGGATGGTGGTGTTCCAGAGGAAGCATGGATAGGTAAAAAGGTAAACTACTCCTTTTTAAAGCCTTTTGGTTGTGAGGCCTTTGTCCATATTGATAAAGAAAATAGAACAAAGCTTGAGGCAAAGTCAAAGAAATGTACCTTTATTGGATATGGTGTTAATGATTTTGGTTATCGCTTATATGATTATGAAAATCACAAAATCATTAGGAGCAGAGATGTAATATTCAATGAAAAGGTCTTGTATAAGAATCAGTTGCAGGAAAAGAAGCAAGAAAAAGAAAACAAGGAATACGTAGTTCTTGACGAAATCACTGAAAAAGTAAAGGTGCCTGAAAATAATAATAATCAACAACAACAAAAACAACAACCACCACAACAGCAACAGGCACCCCAAACACCTGAAAGTGGTGTTAGAAGATCTACCAGGATAAGTAGACCCCCTGAACGTTACTCTCATTCATTATATTATTTATTGTTGACTGATTTTGGTGAACCCGAATGTTATGAAGAAGCAGTGCAGGTAGAAACCAGGAAGAAGTGGGAGCAAGCCATGAAAGAAGAGATGGACTCCTTAGCACATAACCAGACTTGGGACTTAGTCAGGTTGCCTACCGGTAAAACAGCATTGCAGAATAAATGGGTATACAGACTGAAGGAAGAAGATGGAGGAAAACAGAGGTATAAAGCTAGACTTGTGGTGAAGGGGTTTGCACAAAGGAAAGGTATTGATTTTGATGAAATATTTTCTCCTGTTGTTAAAATGACTTCAATCAGAACCATTTTAAGTCTTGTAGCAGTTGAAGATTTGCATCTTGAGCAGTTAGATGTAAAGACAGCCTTTCTCCATGGGGATTTGGAGGAAGAGATATATATGCAGCAGCCACAAGGATATGAGGTGAAAGGGAAGGAGAAACTAGTGTGCAGGTTGAAGAAGAGCTTGTATGGCTTAAAACAGGCTCCAAGGCAGTGGTATCTAAAATTTGACAAGTTTATGTCTGAACAAGGTTATACTAGATGTCACTCTGATCATTGTGTTTATTTGAAAAAGAAAAATGATGGCAGCTATATTATATTGTTATTGTATGTAGATGACATGCTTGTTGCAGGATCTAACATGCAGGAAATAAATGTGCTCAAAAGAAAATTGGAAAATTCATTTGCAATGAAGGATTTGGGAGCTGCAAAACAAATCCTTGGTATGAGAATCACTAGAGACAGGAAAAATCGCAAATTAACATTGTCTCAGAATGAGTACATACAAAAGGTGTTGAAAAGATTTAATATGCACAATGCAAAACTAGTTAGTACACCTTTTGCTAGCCATTTCAAACTTAGTAAGGAAATGTGCCCAAAGACCCAAGAAGACATGGATTATATGTCTAAAGTTCCATATGCATCAGCAGTTGGAAGCTTAATGTATGCAATGGTCTGCACAAGGCCTGATATTGCACATGCAGTGGGAGTTGTAAGCAGGTACATGAACAATCCAGGAAAGGAACATTGGATGGCAGTGAAATGGATTCTCAGATATTTGAAAGGTACCACAAATCAAGCATTATGCTTTGGTGGTGCAAACATTTCTCTATAGGGATATGTTGATGAAAATATGGCAGGTGACAGGGATAACAGGAGGAGCACTACAGGATATGTATTTACTGTTGGTGGAACAGTTGTCAGTTGGATTTCAAAAATCCAAAGTGTTGTTGCAATTTCAACAATAGAAGCAGAGTATGTTGCTGCTATAGAGGCTAGTAAAGAAATGATTTGGTTACAAAGGTTTATGGGTGAATTGGGTAAGGAGCATGATATGGGCATGTTATACAGTGATAGCCAAAGTGCAATTCATCTTGCAAAGAACTCAGCATTTCATTCTAGGACTAAAAACATACAGCTCAAGTACCATTTCATACGATCAGTGTTAGAAGATGGAGAGTTGAAGCTGGAAAAGATACACACTAGCCAGAATCCTACAGATATGCTAACAAAAGTTGTAACCAGGGAGAAACTGAGAATATTCTTAGTTTCAATTGGTCTTCAAGGATGACGATGAAGATGAGAAACAGCTAGGTCCAAAGAGGAGTCATTGTCCAGCAAATGAAGCAGCGGTGGAGTTTCTACAATCATTCTCCAAGTGGGAGATTGTTGTGTGTGGAGCATGATTGTTCAGAGGTCTTTGTTTCAGCCGGATGTATACCCCAGGAAGTTTGTACACCCCTCCATGCGGGGGGGTGCGGGGGGGACAAGTCCTCAAGGATGGTGAAGAAATTCTAAGGCATCCAAGGTCGTTTCAGTTTTTTGATCCTGACACTAATTTAGGTGTGATCATGGTATGGAGAGGGTGGAGGTGGTTTAACCTATGGATTCCCTTTGTTGTTTATGGATTGGTTTATCCCATGAGATCCCACATTCATGCTTGGAATATGGCAAGGGCGTGATTGGTTGAAGAGAGATTTGCCTCAGCCAATTTATGGTCAGGTGGAATGTGGAAGTCTTGAAACCGGTCAATATTAGCCTATTATTAATAAAAGCTAAGTTTCTCTTGTTTTTGGTTAGAAAATGTATTGGTTTTTATGTGGCTTTAATGGTTGTTATCTTATGGTTATTTATCTTGTTATATGGTGGTTATAATCATGGTTTTATGACAGATCCCAATCATGGCTCTTTTCATTTTTTCACTCATAGCTAAATAAATAATGAATGCAAGACCTAATTTGTGTTAACAAAACTAATGAGACAAGGTAGTGACCGTTCTTGTTAAACCTTAGATAATTTTTCAATCCCTTACGTTCAGACTTGCATTCATGACTTGTAGGTTGCATATCTACCAAGTGTTTGAAAAAATGTTAGTTTTGGTTGGGGATGGTTAGGTCAATTCCTAGTTCTAGTTTTTGGTTTACAAGAATTGTCTTCATGTCTTTTATGATTTCTGGAAGTTTCATAGCTTTCTAGGCAGAGGCTAAGCCCCATCCCTGGAAAATAGCCTTAATTCTTGTAGCTGGCACAAGACTAGAAGAAAGCATATGGGAGTGACTGGGAACCCATAGTTGCATGGAGGCCTTGGTAAGGGAGTGACTGGGATTCTAGGTTAGGGAAAAAGTGACTTGTCTAAGGGGTTGTACACCTGGAGGGGTTGGGTTTCTCCTGGAGGTCCTGTGGCACCTAAGGGTAGTCAGTAAGGCCTTGTTGTGTCAACTCCATTTCCTTAAGTTCATATAGGAGGTTGAGTCATATCATAGTAGCCCCTTATCTCATTTTTACCCCGGGTGAGCCGGTGAACATGGGTAGATGTGAGAGGAGGCATTGTTACAGTGTCGTATCAGAGAAGGTTGCACTCTCTTTGGGTCATATCTCATACCATAAGGTGTTATTAGAGCATGGTTTCGATCTCTTTGGCTAAGTCTGATGTTGTCAAGGTTACAGTTTTCATGCATGGGATCAAGGTCTATAGTTGGTATGATCATGCATGATGTTGTTTTGGTTTTATGTTATTAAATGGATATGGTTATGATTACACATGTGCATGCTAATGTGGTCTAATATTGCAGATGATATAAGCCTCCTCTAAACATCACTAAGGTATGGATTTGGTTTTGGTATCTATTTGGTTTATCTGACATGGTATACTTATAGGAAGAAGAGAATCCAAGATGACAAGAAAAATGGCACAGTTCCCATGAAATTTCCTACAGATCAGTTGGGCAGCAAAGACAAGAGTATTCTCCTAGTATAGTTGATACATTAAGGAGCTTGAGGGAAGAGATTAGAAGCTAAAAAGTAGACAATGACAGGTTGGTTGAGGCTCAGGAAAGACTTGCAATGGCTCAGGAAAAGAAGGTAGAGTTTAATGTGGAAAT
Organism: Pinus tabuliformis; assembly: GCA_031772625.1. NCBI lineage: Eukaryota > Viridiplantae > Streptophyta > Pinopsida > Pinales > Pinaceae > Pinus > Pinus tabuliformis. The sequence continues at coordinate 1,717,176,372 of CM062817.1, read as the reverse complement.
CCTTCAAAGATTGTCAGAGTTCAAAAAACAAGGATAGATGAGAATCAATCAAGAGTAGGAAGAGAAAACTAATGGCGCCTATGGTAGAAAATCTTGATTTGGATACAAATTGGATAAAGGGGACAAAGTTATAGGTAGTAGATCACTGGATACACAGGACAGGAGGACTGGTATGTATGGGCATCATTCTAGTTCCTCATCTAGGAGACATCATTACAGTCATCATCGTCATCATCCTTATAGGAGGAGGGAGTATTTACCTGAGGATTTCAAGAAAGTGGAGCTTCCTACATTTGATGGAGAGATGAAGAAGCAAGAAGATGAAATGGCATGGTTTCTTGCGATGAAGAAATTTTTCAGATTCCATAGCTACTACGAGAACATGAAATCCAAGATAGACACCTTTAGTCTTAAAGGGAAAGCATATATATGGTGGGAGGACTTAAAGAATGTCAAAGTTATTTGCGAGGATGACCTAATTTGGGACGAATTTAAGAGGCTCTTCAAGAAGAATTTCTGGTCAGAGAGGTACTATGATGATAGAGCTAAGGAGTTTTATGAGCTACAAATGGGTTCTATGATAGATGATGAGTATACTATCAGATTCTCAGAGTTGTTGAGGTATGTGCCATATCTCAAGGAGGATAAGTCTAAGATCCATAGATTCATCAGTGGATTGCCATAAACATATAGAGACCAGATTGAGTTTGATGAGCCTAGATTGTTATAAGAAGACATTTGTAAATTGATGCATTGCTATGAGCAGTCAAAGAGAAAAGTTGAGCCGAAACGTGACTTGAAGGGAAATGAGAAAGTAAAAGGAAAATGGACACAGGTAAGACCGCAAGATGTAGGTGAGAAAGAAAATGTTTCTCCTTACAAGAAGTACAATGCAATTGAGAAGGGACATGTATCGCAGCCCAGAGAGAAGTAGACTAGAGGTGATAGTAGAGCACTGTTGTAGTGTTGGATATGTGGAAAAAATCATCATAAGAAGGACTATCCATTGTACCAGGGAGGTAGGCCTAATATATATAGTGCTCAAGAGGTGCAAACAGTTGGGGATGTTGGTCATAATATTCCTCAGATTTATTCGGCTATGGAAAGTAGGCATGCAGATCACCAGTCATTTATCATTGTGATGGACAATAAGCTTTGTGATCAAGTTATTTCTATTTTGATTGATCCTAGATCTAATTATAGTTATGTTAATCATGACCTAGTGGATAAGTGTGTCTTGAGAAAAGAAGTGCATGCAGATTATTGGTTGGTGTAGTTAGATACAGGTACGTAGAAGAGAGTTAATCATCGAGTAAGAGCTTGTGCATTTGAGTTGAATGGTATGCCTAGAATAGCACATTTGAATGTACTGCCATTGGGAACATATAATATGCTTTTGGGTATGGATTATATGTATCTTCATTGGACCAAAGTAGATTTCTATGACAAGGCTATTGAGTGTGTATATGATAATGGATAGAAGAGAGTATCATAGCGGAAGAAGAAGCCTACATCAGTGAGGATGGTCACAACTATGCAGGCTAAGCGCAATTGGAAAAAAGGGTGTGTGATGTTTGCAATTCATATTTCTAGTGACAAGGGTAAGGATGTCGGGGATACATAAATATTCAAGAGGTACCTTGTACTGCAGGAGTTTCAGGATGTGTTTCCATCAGAGATTCCAAAGTTTCATCTGCACAGGGAAGTAGACTTTTCTATTGAGTTGATACCAGGGGAAACACCAGCATCAAATACACCTTATAGGATGAGTAATCCAGAATTAGTAGAGTTAAATTTGCAGCTAAAGAAAATGCTTGACAAGGGATAAATTAGACGAAGTTTATCACCTTGGGTTGCACTAGTGTTGTTCGTAAAGAAGAAAGATGGTACTCTCAGGTTGTGCGTTGACTATAGAAAGTTAAACAAGGTGACAACCAAGAACATGTATGCATTATTGAGGATTGGTGACTTGTTTGATCAGTTGAAGGGAACAACAATGTTCTCAAAGATAGATCTATGATTAGGATATCATCAAATATGCGTCAAAGAAGCCTGACATCTACAAGAACACCTTCAAGACTAGGTATGGCCATTATGAGTTTTTGTAGTTTCATTCGGTTTGAATAATGCTACAACTAATTTTATGTGTTTGATGAATAATGTGTTGCGTCATTATCTGGAAAGGTTTGTTATTGTATTCATTAATGACATCTTGATATATTCTAAGAACAAGGAAGAGAATTGAAAGCCTTTAGCAGCAATTTTGAGATTGCTAAGAGAGAATCTGTTGTATGCTAAGCTTAGAAAGTACAATTTCTTTCAAACATAAGTACACTACTTGGGACATGTTGTTTCCAAGAATGGCATAGTAGTAGATCTAGAGAAGATAAAGGCTATCATGGAGTGGGCAGCTCCTAGAAATGTGGAGGAAGTCAGATCATTCATGGGCTTAGCAGGTTACTACAGGAGGTTCATCAAGAACTTCTCACACATTGAATATCCTATTAAATCATTATAGAGGAAAGGTAATAAGTTTAAATGGACAGAGGATTGTGCAACAAGTTTTAATCAGTTGAAGAAGTTGTTGACAAATTCTCTGGTGTTAAAGATGGTAGATCCAAATAAAGAGTGTGTAGTATGTACAAATGCTTGCAATAGAGGGCTTGGTGGAGTCCTTATGCAGGAGGGATAAGTGATATGCTATGAGTCCAGGAAATCAAATGAGCATGAGAAGAACTAGATGACTCATGATCTTGAGTTGGAAGCTATCATTCATGCCTTGAAGATGTGGATACATTATCTTTTTGTTAGAAGGTTTGTGTTGATGAGCGATCATAATGGACTAAGATATTTTCTTTACTAGTGGAATCTGAATTCCAGGAAAGCTAGATGGTTGGCTACCTTTAGTGATTTTGACTTTGAGATTAGGTACATTAAGGGAAGGGAGAATAGGGTTTGGAATGCTCTTAGCAGGAAACCACAGTTGAAACCATGTTGCAACAATGAGCTCATATGAGAAATATCTATAGGATCATATCTTATAGGCAGGACAACAAAATGATAGATATAAGGAGCTTATGCTCAAGTTATAGCATGGTACAGATGATCAGGATGTGTATTATCATCTTACAGTAAATGGCTTGGTGATATTTATGGACATGATCTATGTGTCAGACGACAGTGAACTCAAGAATCTTATCTTGAGGGATTTTCATGTAAAACCATATTCAGGTCACCGATGATATCAGAAGACGTTGACAACAGTAAAGAAGTTGTACTACTGACCGAGTTCGAAGAAGGAAGTTACAGAATTTGTGGTGAGATGTTTGGACTATCAACAGGTCAAAGCATAGTGTAATCATCCAGGTGGGTTGCTTCAGATTATTCTGATTCCAGAGTGGAAATGTGAGGTCATTTCCATGGATTTCATTATAGTTCTTTTGAGGACATTGAGGCAGCATGATCCTATCATGGTTGTGGTAGATAGGTTGAGCAAGGCAGCTCACTTCATTCCAGTGAAGACTACCTATTTAGCTAGTGAGGTAGCATAGGTCTTCATTAGGGAGATTGTGAGATTGCATGGTGTTCTAAAGAATATTGTGTCAGAAAGGGATGTGAAGTTCACTCCCAAATTTTGGAAGGAGTTGTTTGTAGGATTGGGAACAGAGTTGGCCTTCATCAAAACTTATCATCCACAAAAAAATGGATATAAAAAGAGGGTTAACAAGATACTATATGATATGTTAAGGATGTATGTCATGCATCGATAGAGGATATGGGAGGAGTACCTTCCATTGATTGAGTTTGCATATAACAATGGTTATCAAGAGTCACTGAGGAGGAGTCTGTTTGAGGCACTGTATGGGTGGAGTTGTAACATTCCCATCAGTTGGAGTGATCTAGTGATCAGGGTACTTATTGGACCGGACACGTTGGAAGACATGGAATAGGAAATGCAAGTTATAAAGAAGAATATAAAGGCAGCACAGGATAGGCAGAAAAGTTATGGAGACTAGCATAGGGAATTTAAGGAGTTTCAGGTTGGGGAAAATGTGTATTTTTGCATCAAGCCCAAGAAGATCTCCTTGAGGATCGGTTCATGTGCCAAGTTGGCACCACAACATTGTGGAACTTTTGAGATCCTTGAGAGGATTGGGCGAGTGGCCTACAGACTTGCACTGCTTGTGACAGTGAAAGTCCATGATGTTTTTCATGTTTCATTGATAAAAAGATATGTAAGGATGTTGATCATGTTATTGATGGGTTTATATTGAAGGTGGATTAAGAAGGATAATTCTAGTTGGAACCCCAATGCATATCAGAGTGGAAACATCTCGTGCTCTAGAACAGAGCACTCGAGTAGGTTAAAGTGCAGTGGAAGCACTTTTGGCCCGACGAAGCTACATGAGAGATGACTTATCAGATGCATGCTATGTATCCTTCATTGTTTGGTGGTGAAGGAAAATGAGTCTTGGTATTTGTATATATTTATGTATGGTTTCTATTGTAAATACCACAATGAACTAAGTTATAATATCCTAAAAAGAGGTACGGTTTCCATGTTGTCATGTTTTACATGATGTTTTTTCTTTTGAGCAAGGTGTTATTGTAAATACTACAATGAGTTGGGTTATAAAGTTCCACAGGTAGTATGTTTTTTCTCTTTAGTGGTTTTTTAGGGTCTAGGTGTGGTTTAACACCGAGGATGGTGTTCCCCTAAGGGGGAGGGGTCTGTAACAACCCCGAGTTAAAATTTCGTGTAATAAAAGTTAATAAAGGTAAAATAAAACCATGAGAAAGGGATACTTATTCCAAGATGAATTTTGGGAAAAACATCGTAGTGGGCATCACTTGTTGGGTTTAATGGCTAAGGTAAATTGGCAAAGGAAATGGCTAAGGCTTTAGATAGGAAAAAATGTATTTTTGGCACATTATTTGTGAAAATAATGGAAATTAGGAGAAAAGAAACGTGAAAGGTCATAGGTTGCATGTGAGGAGGAAAATGAAGGAAAATAATGGAAAATTGAAGAAAATAGAGGCCTCATCAATAAATATACCTTAGAGCATTAGTTGATAGCTTTTTGTCAGTTTAATGTTAGAATTTGTCTCAGAGAGGAGAAAGAAAGTAAGAAAGCAAGGAAAGGAAAGGAAAATCAAGGAAAGGAAAGGGAAAGTAAAGAAGGACAAGGAAATAAAAGGAAGGAAAGGAACAAGTAGCTTCAGTGGGAGTACTTGCAGGTAACAAATTGCATGTGTGATTTCATAGCTAGTTTTGACATGCATGGTATGTGCATGTTGGTATATGGTTCTTTTGTTGTCATTGGCATGGATTTTGTCAAGTTTCGAAAATGGCTTTAGCCTAGCCTTGCCATTTTTGGATAGCCATGGTGTGATGGGATTTTTCTTGGTTTGAGCTTTGGGTTTTTGGATGGTTTTGAAATCCAGGGTGAGGTGGTCTAAAAAAAATTCCCAAAGGCCATATTGGTATATGGTTCTTTTGTTGTCATTGGCATGGATTTTGTCAAGTTTCGACAATGGCTTTAGCCTAGCCTTGCCATTTTTGGATAGCCATGGTGTGATGGGATTTTACCTGGTTTGAGCTTTGGGTTTTTGGATGGTTTCGAAATCCGGGTGAGGTGGTCTAAAAAAAATTCTCAAAGGCCTAGGAATCCCTTGACTAGTAATGGAGGGATACACGATAAATCCTTAGGGTGGAGACATGAAAATTCCTCAAGGATGGTGAAGAAATTCTGAGGCATCTAAGCTCGGTTCAATTTTGTGATCTTGATATGAGTTTAGGTATGATCACAATATGGAGAGGGTGGTGGTGGTTTAACCTATAGATTCCCTTGGTTGTTTATGGATTGGCTTATCCCATGAGTTCCCACATTCGTGCTTGAAATATGGCACGAGGGTGATTGGATGAATAGAGATTTGGCTTAGCCAATCTATGGTTGGGTGGAACGTGGAAGTCCCAAACCCAATCAATATTTTTCTATGGTTAATAAAAGATAAGTTTATCTTGATTTTGGTAAGGAAATGTATTGGTTGTTATGTGGATTTAATGGTTGTTCTCTTATGGTTATTTATATGGTTATATGGTGGTTATAAGCATGGTTTTATGACAGATCTTAGTCATGGCTCCTTTCATGTTTTCACTCATAACTGAATAAATAATGAATGAAAGACCTAATTTGTGTTTAGACAACTAATGAGAGAAGGTGGTGACCCTTCTTGTTAAACCTCAAATAAGTTTTCAGTCCCTTATTTTTAGAATTGCATTCATGCCCTGTATGTTGCATATCTACCAAGTGTTTAATAGAATGTCAATCCCGGTTGGTGATGGTTAGGTCAAGTCCTAGTTCCATATTTTTTTTACAAGCATTGTCTTCATGTATTTTATGGGTTTTGGAAGTTTCATAGCTTTCTAGGTAGAGTATAAGCCCCAAACCTAGAAAATATCCTTAATTCTTGCAGTCGTTGGCATAACACTAGCAGAGAAAGGCCTCAGCTTCACTAATGTAGGCCTATGGGAGTGACTGGGAACCCATAGTCACATGGAGGCCTTGGAAAGGGAGTGAATGGGACTCTAGGTCAGGGAAAAAGTGAGTTGTCTTGGGGGTTGGACACCTAGAGGGGTTGGGTTACTCCTGGAGGTCCTTTGGCATTTGAGGGAAGTCAATAAGGTCTTGTTTTGTGAACTCCATTTCCTTAAGGTCATATAGGATGTTGAGTCATACCATAAGAGCCCTTGATATCATGTTTGCCCTGAGTAAGACAGTGAAAGTGGGTAGATGTGAGTGAAGGCATTGTTACACTTCTCCCATTGTTAGCCTAGATGTATGAAAGAAAGAAATGATAACCAAGTACTAAGTGCCCAACTTCAATAGAATAAAGAGAATTATATTTTCCTCTATCTTATCTATTCCACATGCCTTGATTTGTGGAAATAAATATTTGAACTTCATGAAGAAGTATTTTAGTTTGTCATAATTGCTTTGGATCAATGAGATAAGCTCATTCTCTAGTTGGTGTACTCATAGCTCATCGTATTTCCCAAATATTCCCTTCAATGTCGTATAATATTGGTTAAGTGTGGAAGTAGATTCCATGTGGAAGAGTATATCTATAGATATTGACAATGATAACAACCTAAACATTTATTCCATCGCATTAACATACTTTTCTTTGTGTATAGTTTTCTTCTGGAGTTCTCACATCCATAATTGTTTGAATCGATGTTTCGAGCCATCCACCGTGGCTCATCATCAGGATACTTTTCTTTCTCAAATGAAAAATTAAGTTGTAGTTCAATTCCCATTCCAATCCTATAGAGTCCTTTACTTCTAACTAGAAGGAGAACTTGCTACTTCCATTCAAAGTAATTGAATGGTGTGAGGATTACTGATGAGGGATGATCCATTATTTATGTGTAGTTAAATAAATTTTCATGCAGAAATAAAAATAGGTGCTTCTCCTTACAAACACCTCTTGTGTTTTGACACCAGGTAAAATTATGGGATGACCTACATACAAAAATCTAGTCGCAAAGAAGAGACAACAATTTTTGGTCTTTAGTCAAAAATAATGAAGAGAGAAAGAGATAATTTGAATTACTTCAAAGAATGAGTGAATTACATATAAATAATAATCTACATGAGAGAGATAATGTGCACTAGGTTCGGATTCTAGCACATGCACATATATAGTCACTAGTAAGTGACCCCATAGTCTTAGTTTACCAACCATGCAATGGATTTAGTTCTTATTTAACTATCCATGCACAAGTGAAAAAACCATACATGCATAACAAGTCTCAATTAACTAGCCATGTAGAAGTGAAGAACTCATGCACGCATTGCAACTGCAAATGCATGTACAACCTTGAATGAGTGGACTGACAAGCTAGTGTTGCAAGTATAATTACACTCCACTTGAGTAACTAAAGTGAAAATAATGCATAACTCAAGGAGAACTGTGCACTTATCTAGGAGGAGAATATTCTCACCAAATGAGGAATATCTAAGACCAAGTGTGCTCTCTACCCATGAATTATAGAACTTACGAAAATGTGAACTATATATATATATATATATATATATATATATATATATATATATATATATAGATATATATATATATATATATAGATATATAGATATATAGACACACACACACACTAATAATAGGGTGAAAAAATGAACAAGTAAAGGAATTTGACAACAACTATAGAATCGATCAAGAAACTAGGATTGACTACAATAGGAGAATTAACCATGTCAAGTAGACTAACCACCATAAGGAAATTTAATGCACCAACAAAATCAAATCAACCAAGAGAATCAACCATCTGAATAAAACACTAATTAGATCCCAAAGCACATACATAAAGTAAAAGTTGTTTGAGTTTTTGAATTCCACATAAAATTATGCCAAAACAAGCCAATAAATTTTCCTGTTAGATTTGGGACTTGCTAAACTTCATGTTTTGACACTACATGGATTAACGTCACCCTATATTTTCCATATGTCATTGATAGAGCAAGGAACTCAAAAAGTTTGTCCATTACTTCTAGAATAATCAAACGAATCAACAAAACTAACCAAGGAAAGACAATTAACTAAGAAAAGCCAACCATTCAAACAAGTAGAAGTGACCAGAGAAAGGAAATTGATCATGTCAACATATTTGACTAGCTGAAATGAATCGACCACACTCAAGGAATTTGACTGAAAAGAGAAATCAATTGCATGGATTAAGTTGACCACATTAAATCAGTTGACTTGGCTAACCAAATACTAAAGGTAGTCAACAAAAAAGTTCCTATAAATCCCACACATAACTTTCATGAAGTGAATTTAATGGATGCAATAAATGTCTAATGATGTCAATAAGACACTTTTTCACATGATTATTTCTCACCCCACCAAGAAATTTCTATAAATAGAGATCCATTACATGCACAAGACACAAATTATGCATCCTCCAAGAGATCAACAAGCTATTGGAGCCATTAGAAGTGGAAAATCACAATCAAGGAGCATCCTAACTTTGAGAATCCCAATGACTTAATGACCAATCCAATAATGTTTAGGAAGAGAAGAAAAATGCATGCTAGTGAAAACATTATTGAGCCTGAGACTAGGACCAAAGTTGATAAAACAAGTGTAATCAAGTTGGAAAACTACATAAAAAACATTTGAAAATCTAAGATGGACGAAATTTTATGGGAAAAGAAATGGGAATATTTTATGATTTGGGAATTGGTTGCAAGTAGATGGAAGAAGGAAACCCTTGTTCTAAAAAATTCTAATATTTAAAGTTAAATGAGAACTTCATGGCTAGCTAAATTCCAAGGATGGAAGGAAGAAGCTATTACATTTATCATTAGTCAATATCATGAAGGAAGATTTTGGCTAGATATACTATTGCACATTACAAGTGGACTAATACATAAAATAACACAGATTGAATTGATGTCCCCACAAAAATATCCAACTCAAGTAACATAATAAATCTCATTCCAAATATTTCACAACACCAAAACCTAAGTGACCATACAAAGCATTCTACTTCACCATATAATAAATAAAATTTGGCCCCTTCATTAAAGATGATTTCACCGTATGAAAGAAGTAGGTAGACAGGTAGTTGAATGTGTAAAGTGAATATACCAAGTTGGATGTTAGAAGTGACAAGTCTAGTGTAAGAGAAGATCGAAAGTAGTTTGACAAGTGAGATTGACCAACAACAATCTTACCAAAGAAATTATAAATAAGAACATTTGTCTCTAGCAAATGAACAACATTAGTCATAACATGGAAAAAAAGAACAACAACAACTAGATCAAATAAATAAAGAGAAACAAAAATAGTTAAATGGTCCACTCAATTCCCAACAAAATGATGAAGTAATGATTAACTTACTAAACTAGCATTAAATAGAGGAGCAAAAAGATCAACACTAGCAAAAAAAGGAACAAGTCACAAAATAACAAATGGAGAAATAAACTCAATAGTAGTAAACTAGACCACAACCAAGGGAAGGACAAGAAAACTAGACTCTACATATCCTTCTAAGAACAACACAAACCAGATACTAAATCTAATATAAATTTTCACCTACCTAGTCCATCTAATGATTAAATCATGGACTTGTATAACCAAATTTCTAAAGAAACTTAGTACAATGGAGGAAGTCTATGAACTACAAAGATAAAGTATCTAAAATGAAAGAAAAAGAGAAGGCTACTTAAATAGAGTGCGTTAATCAAGCTCAAGAAAAATTACATATCGACACCAAGTTTGACTTAGTTCTCTTCAACAATTAGTGCAACATTTGGTCAACATGAACTTCCATGTGTAGGATGGGAACATTAAACTACAAGATGAGAATAAGAAACTTATAAGCAACTAGATGATAGCCATTTTGCATACTAAGTATGAAGATTCTAGAAATGTAAGGCAAATCCTTCAGGTAGTAACAAAAAGGGCATCAACCATGAACATGCTACTCAGTAATTGACCTTAACATATTGCATTGACCTATATTCGGTTGAAGCTCCAACAAGAACTTATATTAGAAAATGAGAAAGGATAGATTCCACACAAAACTATGTTACTTGTGCTCATCAATGTAATTATGCATATATGAGGACATTTAGTATTTCTCTAAAGTTGGACATGCTACCTTATCAGAATCATAACTAGTTGATATAATATCTCAACTACACTCTAATAGGAGATAATTTAGGTCTCATCCAACAACCTCCTAAAATCATTAAAGAAGGTTATTCATGTCAAAAGACTCTCTTCACGACAATTATATCTATAATAACAATCTATGACACTATAACATAAGAAAAGTACGAGTTAATCATTCTGATACTTTTAAAGGAACTAATGATTGGGTAATTTAATTGGGTGTTAAATTACTTACTTTCAAATGTCAATCCACGTTTGTGCACTTATGAAGTACACAAGTCTATATGTGCTAGGAGATTAGCTTTTTAATTTCAATGTTAAAGAATAATTCTACTCTATTGAAAGCAATAAATAAATGACCAAAGGATGAAAAACTTATTTTAAGAGGTGAAATGAAATTATACTCATGAGATGAAGTCCAAACAGAGCATACACATGTGAAGTGAAAGTAAAGGTGGTAAATATTATCTACTTCAACTTTATGAAAGAAAAAATAATCTATTCTAAGAAAAATATAAGTTTCTAATCTAAAGAAGCAATAATCTAATCTAACTGATTTAAAATAGAAAGAAATCGAATTCTAAGCTATGAAAGATAAAGGCAATTTAATCTATGAAATCTGATCTGTGAAAAGTAAAGACAATTTATGCTATGAAAAACAAGAGTACCCTTTTGAAGAGGACTCGTAAACGAAGATAGTCGTATTTTTTGAAATTTTTTCATTGTGTATATTTTATTTTATTGATTTTTTATTCAACCTCTTTAAAATTGTCCAAAAACGTTTCAAACATTATGTTTAAAAGAAATTAGATGAAAAATATCATATGAACTCGAAAATGTCAAGCTCATATGCCATTGGATAGAGGAGTCCTTCATGAATCGAACATGATCAACTTCGCCACCTAAGGAAAAAAATTTCCGTAAGTCCACTATGGTACAAAATGGTGTTGCATAAAATTTTGCAGAAGGGGTGCTAAAATTGTGGATTTTAGGACCTCAAAAGCTCAAACGAGCACTTAAAATGCTCGATGGAGTGCTTAAATTTTAAATTCAGATAGCTCGATTGAGCCATTTACATGGTTAACCAGGAGCTTAATCGAGCTATATGGTTCGATGTTAGGTCCCTATAATACCAGTGATTCCCCCATTAGTATTGTCATTGTAGCCCTTATTGTTATTATTGTGCCCCTATTGTCCCCATATTGTTATTAATGTGCCCCATAGAAGCCCACTATTGTTATTGTTGTGCCCTTATATTATTATTGTTATCTCGGCTTTGATTATATTGTGACCCCTTAGACTCCTATATATAGAAAGGAGGTTTAGTCATTTGTATCATCCAAGAATTATTCATTTGTGTAATTTAAAGGAGGCTCCCCCCTCCAAGAGGCTGATTTTGAAGTCGTTGATCCATTTTTTCTATATTTTTGTGAGCTGGTTCATAACATTTGGTATCAGAGACTTGGATTCTAGGGTTTTCATGCGCTAAACAAGCCATCATGGCATTTTTTCTATAATTTTTTTCTACGATGTTTCAGAAGCTAAAAAAAAAATCCAATTAAGCCAAAATTGCACAGATCCTCGTATCCAAATTTTAGATCTTGTCTTGCTATATTTTCGGAGATATGATCTAAAGAAGTTAGGGTTTTTGTAGGCTCCTAAATTGCATCCCAAATAGGTGACCTTGGGAAAATTGTCATAACTTTCTCTCTGAGTATCATATTGAAATTTTGTAAGAAGTTACAGAAAGAGGATGGACTGTAGTTGTCTATGTATCATTTTCAGGTCCGAAGGTTGAAACAGTGACACATGGCACTTCGTGTAAGTTTGCTCTACTAAAAAAGTGTATAATCAAGTCATCTTGGGAGATTGGGAATAACTATTTCTTGGAGAATCCAATTTCGATCAGAATGGTGGTGTTGGAAAGAGGACTCAGAGGGCTACCAAAGATCATAATTTCAAACCTTAGAGATATGAAATTTCAGAGATACATCAGATTCAATATCAAGCTCCTACAAAGTGAAAAAATGTGTGCAGTTTTTTTAATTTTTTTTTATAAGTTTGGTTTGAAAAATTAGTTTGAAGGAATTCAAAGGACATAGTGAAGCATAATTATCATTAATTGATGCCCCGAAGAAATAAAATGGAAACACCTAGTAAGAAACCTGAAAGCTCTAGCATGACTGATGAAGAAGAGGAAGAAATGCAACATGATATATCAAAATTAAGAGACCAAGTGCAACAAAATTCACTCTCACAAAAAGTAACAAAAGCTAAGATGGATGGTTTAAATAAAGGCATGGAAGCTAAGATGGATGGCATGGAAGATAAGATGGATGGTTTAAAGTAAGGCATGGAAGCTAATATGAATGACGTGGAAGCTAAGATGGATGATTTAAAGAAAGGCATGGAAGCTAGATGAATGGCGTGGAAGCTAAAATGGAAGATTTGAAGACAAATTTGACAAAGTTGCTAGAAAAAATGTTTACTAATGGTGAAAGGGTAGTAAAGGAAACTCATATGATGAGAACAAAAGAAATGTTATTCATGATTTCATAGACTTTAACATTGGATTGAAGATCCACCATGTTCCAAAGATCGATATGAGGAAGTTTGATTGCAAGGATCCTGTAACATGGATACTACAGATGGATCAATATTTTGATCTCCAAAATGTGCAAAACACACAAAAGGTACACATTTCAACTTTATATTAAGAACCAAATCAGTTTGTATGTTATCAATGCCTTTGCTCTCATAAACAAATTGTCACTTAGGCAATTTTTACGGAAGAAATGATAGCACATTATGAGGATACAAAAATCAACACCTTTTTTAGCCAATTGATAAATCTCAAACAAAAGGGTTCAATGATGGATCACATTGAGGACTTCCAAAAATTGAATATAAGGGTAAAATATATTCCATAGGAGAATAGGATTGATGTGTTCATAGGGACTTTAAAGGATAACATCCAACATGAGGTTCGCCTTTGGGAACTCGATTCATTGGAGAAGGCATTAAAGTTGGCAAGAAAAATGGAAAAAGAAAGTTATGGCATCCAGGAAGCCTACCACTCACAATTATAAAGATGGAATTGTTGTTGCCCCTAGCATTCCACAACCTACAAGGTTGACACCACAACAATTGGAAGAAAAAAGAGCAAAATTGCTTTGTTACAGTTGTGATAGCAAATACACTAAAGGTCATAAGTGTGCTGAGAAGAAATTATTTTACATATATTGTGAAAAGGAGGAAGTAAAGGAACAAGAAATGTCAAAAGAAGAGGATATATAGTAGGAAAAAAACCCTAGAGAAAGAAGAAATGAATCTGACCATATCTTCTAATGCATTGGTTGGAATTACCACTCCCCAAACTATCCATATAGAAGGACATATCAGGAAGAAAAAGGTAATAATGTTGATTGATTCGGGTAGTACCCATAATTTTATTCATTGTAAGATACCCAAGGAATTGAATTGCTTCCTATATCTAGCACCAAAGTGTCAAGTGATGGTTGCAAGTGGAGGAACCATAAATTTCTCTGGAAAGTGCCATAATATTAAGCTATCCATGGGAGAATATGTATTGAATAACCCAATTCTTTCCATTCCAATGGGTGGTGTTGATGTTGTACTAGGAGTCCAATGGTTATAATCCTTGGGTACAATAGCTTTTAATTTTCAAGAAATTTTCATGAAATTTTGTTAAGAAGGAAAGGAAGTTGAATTAAGGGGTATCGCAGGGAAACTAGGAAAGATAATCAGATCTAACAGAATGAAAAATCTTCTAAAGAAAGAAGAATGAGGCGTAATTACACAATTATGTTCGTTAGAGGTTCCCACATCGAAATCATATATTTCTCCAGATCTCCAAAAAGTCTTGGACAATCATTCCAAGGTATTTGAGACTCCCAAAGGCCTACCACCTATTCATGATCATGATCATGCTATTCATTTGATTCCAGGAAATGTTCCTCCGAACATCAGGCCTTACAGATATCTCTATGCTTGAAAGAGTGAAATTGAACATATGGTTGTAGAAATGTTAGAGGTTGGTATAATTCAACCAAGTCAATGTTCTTTCTCTGCTCCAGTAGTATTGATGCAAAAGAAGGATGGATCATGGCGCATGTGTATGAATTATAGGGAGATCAACAAGCTCACTATTAAAGATAAATTCCCCATTCCAGTCATTGATGAATTATTGGATGAATTGCATGGACCGATTTTCTTCACCAATTTGGATCTTCGTTCAGGATATCATCAAATCAGAATGAAGAATGAAGACATTCCGAAAACAACATTTAGAACTCATGAGGGTCATTATGAATTTTTGGTCATGCCTTTTGGCCTTACCAATGCACCTTATACATTTCAAGTTTGATGAATTCCATTTTCAAACACTTCCTTAGAAAATTTGTGTTAGTATTTTTTGATGATATACTAATCTACAACAAGTCTTGGAAGGATCATGTTCAACATGTTGAAAGGGTGCTCAAACTATTGGAGGAGAAACAATTATATGCAAAAATCTCCAAACGTTTCTTTGGAGTACAAGAGGTGGAATATCTGGGTCATATTATATCTCATGAAGGTGTTAAGGTAGACCCTAGCAAAATTAAAGCCATTAAGGAATGAAGAATCCCCACATCCATAAATCATTTGTGAGGATTTCTTGGGTTGACAAGGTATTATCGCAATTTTGTTGAGAATTATGGGAGAATAGCACCACCTCTAATAACATTATTGAAGAAAGATGCATTTTCATGGACTCCAAAAGTAACAAATGCCTTTGAACATCTTAAAGAGGTAATGTGTCAAGCACTGGTCTTAGCTACGTCGGACTTTAAAGAAACCTTTATTGTGGAATGTGATGCCTCGTGAAATGGAATTGGTGTTGTTTTAATTCAAGAAGAAAGACCCATTTATTTCAAAAGTCGTCCAATCAAAGGAAAGTATTTACACAAAGCTATTTATGAGAAGGAATTGTTGGCAATACTACATGCACTTAAGAATTGGTGGCCTTACCTAAGGGAAGAAACTTCAAGGTAAAAATATATCATGATAGTCTTAAATACTTTTTAGAACAAAGATTTTCTTCAGAAGAGAAGCAAAAATGGGTCACAAAGATGTTGGGTTATGACTTTGAAATCATCTACAAAAAAGGGAAGAAAAATGTTGTGGCAAATGCAGTCTCAAGAAAGGATGAGGATGTGGAAGCATTGCTTTGCACCATTTCTATTATCCAACCAGATTAGATAAATGAAGCAAGGGATGAATGGAATAATGATGAAGAATTGTGGACACACATTCAAAAGTTACAACAAGATCCTAGTACATCTGATATATTTAGCTGGAAAAATGATTTGTTACGGTACAAAGATCACTTATACATATGTAAGAATTCCCAACTGAAACAAAATATTCTTATGGAATTGCACACTTCTCCCTTAGGAGGGCACTCTAGATTTATAAAAACTTACCACAGGGTTAAGAAGGAATTTTTTGGGATGGCCTTAAATTGGATATTCAAAAGTTTGTGGTGGAATGTTTAGTTTACCAACAAAATAAAGTTGAAATAATGAAGACCCCAGGTCCATTACAACCTTTATCCATTCCAAGCCAATGTTGGGAGAAGGTTTCAATGTATTTTATCACAGGCTTACCCAAGTCCGAAGGAAAGAGTGTCATCATGGTGGTAGTTGACAAACTTACCAAGTATGCACACTTTTGTGCATTGTCTCATCTATTTATAGCCAATACAGTTTCTACTGCATTTATGGAAACAATTCAAAAGATAGATGGAAACCCAAAGATTATTGTAAGTGATAGAGATCCCATTTTTACTGGAAATTTTTAGACATAATTATTTTCTTCTCTTGGTACTCAATTAGCTCATAGCTCATCTCATCATCCTCAATCTTATGGGCAAACTGATATAGTAAACACATGTTTGGAAGGATATCTTTGTTGCTTTGTCTTTGATAAATAGACACAATGGGTCAAATGGTTGCCTTTGGCTGAATGGTGGTATAACACTTCCTTCCATACTGCAGCAAAAATGAACCCATTTATGGCACTTTATGGATATCATCCACCATGCATCACATCATATTTAAGAGAAAATTCTAAGGTTCAAGTAGTGGAAGATCACATCGAGAATCAACAACAAGTTCTCCAACTCTTAAAGGATAACCTCACTTTGGCGCATAATAGAATGAAACAACAGGAAGATCAACATTGCAATGAAATAAGTTTTGATGTAGGTGACTGGGTATTCCTATGGCTATAGCCATATAAGCAAATGTACCTCAAGCAAGATAAGGAGGATAATAAATTATCACCAAAACATTATGGTCCATACAAGATGTTGCAAAATATTGGTACTATGGCATACAAATTGGAGCTTCTGGCAGCTTCCTGAGTGCACCCAGTTTTCCATGTCTCATGTTTAAAGAAGGTTATAGGTGACAAGCTCCCAGTTCAAACAGTATTGCCAGAACTTGACGAGGAAGGAAAAATCATATTGGAACCTAAATTAGTCACATAAAAAAGAAATCTACAACTACGAAATTGATCAATTTCGGAGTATCTCATCAAGTGGAAGAACTTACTTGTTGAAGATTCCACATGGGAGGATGAGAAACTTATACAGAAGCATCCAAAACTACTCAAGCATTGAGGAAAAAACTTTTTTGAAGGACAAGGGCATGTTAGGTCCCTATAATACTAGTGATTCCCCCATTACTATTGTCATTGTCACCCTTATTGTTATTATTGTGCCCCTATTATCCCCATATTGTTATTAATGTGCCCCATAGAAGCCTAGTATTGCTATTGTTGTGCACTTATATTATTATTGTTATGTCGTCTTTGATTATATTGTTACCCCTTAGACTCCTATATATAGAAAGGAGGTTTAGTCATTTGTATCATCTAAGAATTGTTGATTTGTGTAATGTAAAGGTGGTTTCCCCTCGAAGAGGCTGATTTTGAAGTCGTTGATCTATCTTTTCTATCTTTTTGTGAGATGGTTCATAACATTCTATCAAGCCTCTATAAAAAAAAATGTGGATCCCATAATTTAGACTTTAGAATCAATAAAGATCTAAAATTTAATCCATTGACAATTTAACCAAGTTGATATGATATTATTTTACTAAAAGTAAAAATTCAATTGGATCTAGGTTATGAACAACATAAGAAACAATTATGTTATTATGTTGAGATGCACATTCTACAACCTAGTATGGGCCCAATGTGTAAGTATGTTTGTCTGTGCTCGAAATACATGTTATCATATACCTTGAATTTGAATGGATCATACATTTACCTTCCACAAAAGTGTGTACCACATTAAAATTCCAGATTTTATTATGATTTTTGTTATCATATCATGTAGAAACCTTATTAAATCTAATATTAATATCAAAAATATTATTATTATTATTAAATTAAATTATGAAATGATATTAATATTAAAAATTTAATATTAATATATTTTAATGTTAATATTATTAAATTTATTAATTTTGGATTAATATAATATTAACTTTAATATAATACAAAATTTATCATATATATATATATATATATATATATATATATATATATATATATATATATATATATATATATATATATATATATATTAGCACAACCACATTAATAAATGTAGTTGATATACATCATATGCGTCAACTAAAGATTCATTAACACAAAAAGAGTCATACTAGTTGACTCAATATGTTAATTTTAGTTAACCTAATTTTTTTATAAACCTAAAATAATAAAATACAATATTTGTAAAATCCTAAAGTACTCATAACCTAAAGCTACCTAAAGAAATAAAACCTAAACAATTTCAATTGGAAGACATGAAGCGCTCTATGTATCTCTAATCGAGGTAGCTGGAAGATTAATATTTTGGAAAATTTTAGATAATATTTCCATGAAAAATTATCATTTCCTTCTAAGTGAATGTACAACACATTTGAAATCTTGCATTTTAAATACGTATTATATAAAAAATTAAATTTTTGTGCAAAAATAAAAATAGAAAATTTAAACATAATATTTTAATTGTCAAAGTCTTTTAAAAATTTTGAAATATATTTTTATTAAATAATTTAATCCTTAAAATGTTTAGAAATATACTTACATGATTTATTGAATTTAAATAAAAAACATACAGGTTCAAAATATTTAATTTAAAAATTTAATACTACATAAATTTAATTAGAATTTCAATCTCAATAATCACCTCTTTATGAGATACATAAATATAAATATGTAATCATGAGCCAAGTAAGAGTGTCGATGCATTCAAACGAGAGGTGGAGGTTGATTAAAGCTAGGTGATAAATTTTGCGAATTTTTTCAATGATTTGTTCATGCTATCTTTTTTAAATATGTAGTAAATAAGTGGTGTGGATTACCTCTACAGTTGTTGTGACTCACTATTAACCAAAGAAAACCATTTGATTCCTGTTAGCCCTGAGGTGCAGTGCTACTATTTTGAAGGCCAAAGGAGGGAAATGGCCCATTTTACTTTCATGGAGAAATTCCCACACGTGCCATCATCACCCCATTTACCTACTCTTCTACTTACATTCTATTCTGCTCATATCCTAACCCGACCGTCACATCATAACGAAACCCTCTTTTGCCTTAGCCTTAAGTAAATTAACCAAAAAACCTTGAAAAGCTTACCTTTTCGCCCATACGTGCCCTCCGTACATTTCTCGAGTACATCCCGTACCTCCGTGTCTCTCTGCCGTCGATCCCCCCACCCCAAAAATCTAACGGCCCATGTTTCACCTAATCAACAAGATGTGCTCGATCAATCTCCATTCTTAGATCACTCTCGCTAGATCTAATGGCTGTCACTCTTATCGCACGAGAAACCAACGAGAGGAATACCCGCTCGATAAAGGCAGTTTTCTCTCTCCTCCTCCGCTACTTGGCATGCAATGAGTGGCATTAGGTGGACTCCACCCTTTACCACTTACCACCCGATAAGCACCCAATAAAATCCATAACCACCCAAATAGAACCCCCAGGCGCTATCATCCGAGCACCTCCTCCGCCCGATAGTCATCTGATCTTCTCATCTGAGATCTGATGGCTCGGACTTATTCTACTCCCACCATGACTTCAGGCCTCCTACATTCGATCTTCACCGTCCATTTCCCTTGATCCAATGGCCCTCGTCCATGATCACCTTGGTTCGCCCTCCGCCGCCTGATCACCATCCTGACCATCGATTCATCTCATCCAATGGCCCGTATGCCTCGTACCCTCCTCCCCATCAGTCACCCAGAGAGGAAAGTTGTTGGTTCTGTCAGTGTCTGTGGCAGTTGGACAGTTGAACTAAAATAACAGAAGGCATGGCTGAGAAGGGAAAAAAGCAGTAGCACGATGCAGCCGAATTAACAAAAATGGATCGTGGAACATCTTAGCACGTTTGAGCCACCTGACAGAGCGATGAAGTGACCAGGATCGGTTACTGAGGTGGTTAGAAATGGTGTCCCTGTACTCATGCCTTTTTAATTATGGCATCAAGCAGTCAACAAGATAGAGGGATATATTAAGACATCACAAGCCCTAGAGAGCCCGAGAGCATTGTAAAAGCCTATAAATGGTTGGAAGTTAGATGGATCAAGGGTTCAACTTCTGGAGACTGTAGATACTCTATTCCTTGCTGCTTCTCATCTTCATTCCAATAATATAAGCTTCTTTTGCTGTTATATGTTCAATTTCCATTTCTCTTCTGTTCTAAGCTTGCACTTGGATAGTTCTATTCATGACTTCTTCTGTGTCTAATGCCAGATAACTATCATCTTATCTAGGCATTGATAAATTTGATTTACAACTAAATAGGTTATCCATGTTTCTTCTGTGTCTAATGCCACATAACTGTCATCTTATCTCTGCGTTGATAAATTAGATTTGCAAGTTTCAATTACTTCCTATAGCCATCCACTCAAATATGTTTATGTATGCATCTGCTGGTATAGTCAGTATTCTCCATCTATCCATTGAATCTATAAACTATTGAGCATTAGTGCTCTAAAGCCTTGTCAAGCTGAGGGTGTTCATGCATGTCTATAGTGAAAGCAAAGTTGAAGTGGTTATCTGGCTTGATCCAAACCTTCATCCATACCAATAGTTCCTAGAACAATATTGAAGATTATATGTTACCAGGCATCTTCGAGCTACAACTACAAGAGATTTTCCTAGAGAGATAACATAATTGGCACCATTGTCGGGGAGAGGAGACTGAAACTCAGCTTCCCTATGAGATGACACAGATCTAGCTTTGATGATAGACAAAGTCTAGACACTATTCTAGTTGTAATCATCTATCTGGCAACTCTACTTGAGGACAAACCCCTTGGCGACTCCACTCCAGAATTCTGGCTCAGTTTGGAAGGCATACTCAGAGAAATCCTCAGAAGCCACAAGTTGATCCAGTACCTGACCCTGAAAAGATCCTCAAAGAAAGAAATGCATTGCAGAAAGGAGCATCAGGTTCAAGTAAACCTAAACAATATTCTATATCTCTTCAAGAAAATCCTGCAATAGAACAAATACATGTTGAGAGTATAGCATCTAATACTAGCAGTGAAGAAAAAATCTCAGAGATACATAAAGCTCCTTATTCTTTAGGTTCTCCTTTTGTTGTAAGCCCAAAGGAAACCTCACCTCCTATCCATCATACCCCTTTAGTCTTATCAGTCACTCCTCGGCCCTTTGTCATTCAGACTTCTAGTACCCTTTAGCCACCACAGCTATGGCAGGTCCACAAGCACCCACCAAAATGGAAAGAATCATAGCTACTAGGTATGGACCTTTAATATTGCCCACTCCTTTGAATTCCATGCCTACCGGAGAATATCAGAAATATATGCCTAAGTTCACTGGGACTGAAGGTGTTACAACTGATGATCTTAAAATCACTCGTATGTGACCTCAGTTAAATAATTATTATATGAAGGTATTACAGACTCATGTACTGGTGTGTGTGTCTATGTTATTTTAGGCAGTGGATCGATCAGATTGCAAAATACAAAGACACTAGAAAATGGAAAATAGTAAGGAAAACACAGTAAGCAAATACAAGAACACAACACTTATGAAGGAGTTCACCCTATTCTCCAAGGCTACATCTCGAGTCCAGATTTTAGTGGTGGCCTTCTTTTATTGTGTCTTTAAAGCATAGAATTACAATGAGGAGCTCAATTTGAGTGTCCTGAAACAGAGAATGTTTGGTAGGGTGGTTCTTGGATCCCCCAAGCCACTAGAGTGCAAAAACTCCTTTCCTTGCCAAATCTTGACCTTTCTGGTCTTTAATGGGAGGAGCCCAATGTGGTGCTCAATTCTCGACAGTTGGGTAGTTTCGGTTACACTATGGAATGAGTCATCCTCCATCTCAGCAGTCAAATCGGACTTCAAATTTCTCTATGATGTGGCTTAATCCCCTGTCAAACCTGATTCCTCCATCGGGCGCGATCTCCACTGTCAGATCTAGAGAACCCAGATCCTACGACATTTGCTCATTTCGTGTAGTTGACTTGCTCGACCATTAGCACGCAATGAGCGGCAGTTTTCTCTCTCCTCTGCGGGACACACATTGGGCGCTAAATGGAATCGCTCGTTTTTCTCCAAATCTGCTTACAGCCCAAGGATGCCTCAGATGTATACCGTCGGTTTTGGAGCGTGGGACCTGCCTTTCGCCTTAGCTCTTTCCCCATGGTTTTCCCAGCTTCCATGGGACTGAGCGCTCGGGGCCTTTCCTTTTCGAGGGGTTTTGCCTGCTAAGCGTTAATCGCGCATCAAAAATTCCCTCTGTTTCCCGATCCAGGCTTCCCAAGTGCCAGTTTTTCCTCCTACACAGTATCCATGGGCCTTGATCAATGTGTTTTGATCGAGGTCCTCATCTTTCCTTGCTGGCTGCAAACTGCCACCATCCAGAGGTTTTTCCTGATCACTCTTTATCCATAAATTCAAAGTCTGTCCCGACTTGATACAGTCATGGCACTTTGATTATTTTTCATGGATCCAATTCGGATCACGACCTTCCCACTGAAAAAGCTTTTGGACCACCAAAATTTCGTTTTCAAGCATCGACTAAGTGAGGATACAATTGTCTCACTTGTCCAATCTCTATCCTCTTTGCACTGCTCGGCTTTGAACCCTTGAGCCTAATTCTGAGATACCCAAAATCTCCCCTATGCATCATCCTCACCTTCTTATCCAGCACTATGTCTTCCTACAGTTCATTAAGATATTCAGGTAATAGTCATCAATAGAAGGCAATTGAATTTGCTCTTTGGGATCCTCAATTAGTGAAGGTTCAAACAATCTTAAGAAATTTGCATTTACGACTGAGTAGATGTGCATGTAAGTTGGTAGATCAAGGTGAAAAGCAGTCTCACCAATATTCTCAAGTATCCTGAAAGGTCCATACCTGATAGGCTTTAGCTTTTTACCTTCACCTTGCATCCTGTCCTTGCTGATGTACAGCCAGACTTGGTCACCAACTTGGAAACTATGCTCCATCTGATGCTTGTCATGCCTTGCCTTGTATTTGGCTTGGATCTTTTCCAGCTATTCATGTACTGCCTAGTGGATCTCTTGGATCTGTTCAATGAACCTAGTTTCCCTGTCCACATCACTATGTCCCCCAACTGTGTTGTCTTTACCAAATAAAAAATCCAAAGGAGACCTTGGTGTGAAACCAAAACAGGTCTCAGAAGGAGATATCTGTGTAGAAGAATGTTTTGCTCTGTTGTAAGCAAGTTGCACATAACACAAATGTTCATCTCAAAGCTTAGGATGCTTGCTACAATATCCTCTGCGTAAATGGATCACTGTCCTCTTGACTACTTCGGTTTGGCGATCAATTTGTGGATGAAAAGCTGTGCTTTTCTTCAGTTTGGTGTCTATCAATTCCCACCGACTTGACCAAAACTTCCCCACAAATCGGGTGTCTCGATCAGATACAATAGAAGTGGGTAATCCAAAATGAACCCATACATGTTCAAAAAATAGTTTTGTAGTTTGTTCAGCTGTAATCTATTTACTTCAAGGTATCTATACATTTTGTTGAACCTATCCACAACAACATACAAATAATCATGACCTTTCCTAGATTTAGGCAGTCCTCCAACAAAATCCATGGAAACACTTTCCCAAGGGTGAGAAGGAACTAGTAATGGAGTGTACAAGCCTAGTTTTTTGTTGCTGGGCTTGCTTTTAGCACACATAGTACACCCTCTTACATATCTAGAAACTGTCTTATTCATTTTTGGCCAATAACAAAATCTTTGCAGCTGTGCAACTGTTTTACTTACCCCAAAGTGACCCGATATTAGAGAAGTGTGTGCTTCTAGAATGATCTTTACTCTTTCAGTTTGTGGAATGCATAACTTCCAAAAATGGTATAAGAGACGGTCCTTTACATGGTAGTCCAATTCTTCTACTCTTTTTCCTTGAATTAAAGTTGCATATACATATTTGAAATATAAATATTGAGCATATTGTTCAATGTAGCTCTCATGTAACGCAAAATTATGCCTAATTATAGTAGATGCATTTATAATGGGTCTAGATAACATGTCTGCAACTTTATTATGTATGCCTTTTTTATATCTGATGACTAAATGAAACTGTTGTAGAAAACCCATCCATCTATAGTGTCTTGATTGTTGCAACCTATTTTGGGAGTGTAGATATTGAAGTGGTTCATGATTAGTATGTATTACTGTCTCTTTGCCCATTAAGTAATGTTTCCACTTTTTCACACTCTGTACTAATGCTTACAATTCTTTATCATATGTAGGATAGTTAACTACTGTAGAATTAAATGTCTCAGAATGATAACATATGGGTTTATCATGCTGTGTCAACACTGCTCCCATGGCATAGTCACTGGCTGTTTGGATCTCAAATGGTCTCTGAGGATCAGGCAGTGCTAGTACAGGTGTTGTACTAATCTTTTCTTTCAAGGTGTCGAAGGCTTTCTACTGTTTGCCTCCCCACTGAAACACCTTGTTCAATCTAGTTAAAGCATGTAAGGGAGCTACAATTGAGGAAAAGTTAGAAATGAACTTCCTCCCATATTGTGCTACTCCTAAGAAGCTTTTAACTTCTATAGTAGATTTGGGTTTAGGCCAGTTTACAATGACTGCCACTTTAGAGGGATCTATCTTCAATTCACCACCCCCTACTATATGACCCAAATAATTCATAGATGTTTTGCCAAATTCACATTTTGAGAGTTTAACATAAAGTTTTTCTCTTTTCAAAACATCTAGTGTCTGCTTAAGTGTTCTTTCCATGTTTTTCTAAAAATCAGATTTTCATCCAGATACACAATAACAAAATCATCAAGAAAAGGTCTGAGTACATCATTCATTAATCTCATGAAAGTAGGAGGAGCATTGGTTAAGCCAAAAGGCATAACCAGCCACTCATATAATCCCTACTTTGTTTTGAAAGTAGTCTTCCATGCGTTTTGTTATGCAACTCTGACCTGATGGTATCTACTGCGTAAATCTAACTAGGAAAAATAAATAGCTTCTTTCAATTGATTTAAAAGATCATCAATGCAAGGAAGGGGATAACGATTTTTTATTGTTATCTTATTCAGTGCTCGGTAATCAATGCACATTCTCCACGAGCCATTTTTCTTTCTCACCAAAACGATTGGTGACCCACAAGGTGATGTGCTAGGTCTGATGAACCCTTTCTCGAGCAACTCTTGCACCTGCTTCTTGATTTTAGCATTCTCTAAAGCAGACAACCTATACATTCCAATGTTAGGCAATGGAGCATCTTGCTGCAAAATAATATCATGTATTATTTCCTTTTTGGGTGGCAGATTAGGTTCTTGAAACAAGATATCATACTCTGAAACAACCTTTTCTAAATCAACTTGCTGTTTAGCATTACAGCCCTCAAATACATATTTTTTATTAGGTTTCTTTTCCTTTACAACCATCAGTAAGAATTGTTTACATGAGTTTATCATTCGTTTCATCTGCCCTGAGTTTATGAGAATATAATTATTCTTGAGCTTATGAGCTCTTACAAAGTATTCAATTCCATCTTTAACAAGTAGATACTTGTTCTCAGCTCTATAGAAAATATCTTTTATGTCATACAAGTAAGGACTTCCTAAAACAATTCCACATATATCCAAAGGAATTATGTCTAACTCAACCTCATCTACAAATGCTAACCCAAAAGAAAACTTGAGTTTGCACTATCTAGTCACTTGTAGTTGTGCTTTATCATTCAACCATCCTAATGGGTATGGTTTCTTGTGAGGTGTAGTTACTAATCCCAACTTCTTTACAATTGCTTCAGAAATTAAATTTACTTGTGAGCCATTGTCAAACAAAGTATCAATCTTTTGATATTTGGAAATAACTCGAATATGGAAAAACTCATGTCTTTTTCTCTCATTCTCTTCATCAATAATAGATTGTGAAAAATTACTAGTAGATGCTTCAGAATTCTTACCTTTTATACCTGTGCCTGCTATAGTTGTTTCATCTCCTGAGTCTGACCCCAAATCCTTCTGAAAAGCTACAACAGTTTTCTTCTTCTTTCCCTCGAACTTATTAGGCCTCAGTTCTGGATGCAAAATCCAACAATGCTCATCATCATGTCCATCCTTTTTACAGTGAGTACATGAAGCTCTGCTCTTCTGTGAAGTGTTAGCCTTCCTTGCTTTCCATTTCTACTTTCTTTTCTCCTTATTCTTGCTTGCAATGGGTTGGGATGGTCCCCCAACTTCTGGATTTCCATTCTTTCCTTTAGCTTCTAGATGAGTAGCTTGTACAGATACCTCATCGATACTAATGGGATTAAACATGAGGATAGTGTGTCTCATGTAGCTGTGTAGACCACCAACGTACTTCAGCAGAGTCTCAGGTGAGTCTAATGAGATTCCTAGAATCAATGCTCTCTTTCTAAATTCTTGAGTATACCATTGCACACTTTTCCCTTTCAATTGTCGAAGATTTTGCCAACTCATCATGGATTGCTACATGTAGGCCAATGGATAGAACTATTTTTTGATTGCAGAAACAAATTCACTCTAGATAGAGATAGTCTTACCATGTCTCTTTAGGTCAGCTTGGGTCTTGCCTTCCCACCAAACCAAGGCAATGCCTCCAAGGTGTAGGCTTGCCAGCTAAATCTTGCTCTTGTCTGATTCAATACTCTGCACTCTGCAATAAAAATCAATTTGTCTAATCCAATTGTCCAGTTTTTCTGCATTCAACTCTCCATCATATATAGGCAAATCAAATTTAACATCTAGTTTGATCAAAGATGCTTTCTTTTTATGTTTAGGGCTATTAGGAGGTGTGAGAAAGAATTCTTCTTTCCCTTTTCCTTTTGAGTGGTCATGGAAGTGAGACTCATCTTCTCCTTTTTCTTGTTTGGAGCCTCATGCATCTTCATCCTTGTCTTTTCTAAAGTCCTTATACATTTCTTCTACCATGGACCTTATGGCTAGGAAACTATCTATGAATTGAGGGTCTAGCCCTACAGAGCCTTCTTCTGACATTGTCTTCCGAGAATAGACTCTCCCAATTTCAGGATTAGTTTCAACCAACTCTCCTTCTCCTAATTTGAGCTTTGATCTAGTTAGCATTCAACAGCTAAACCAACACAAGCTTGTCTAACATTAACAGCCTAGAGCTCTGATACCACTTGATCTGAAAATAACTCGTATGTGACCTTAGTTAAATAATTATTATATGAAGGTATTATAGACTCATGTGTTGATGTGTGTGTCTATGTTATTTCAGGCAACGAATCGATCAGATTGCAAAATACACATACACTGGAAAATGGAAAACAGTAAGGAAAACACAGTAAGCAAATGCAAGAACACAACAATTAATAAGGAGTTCACCCTATTTTTCAGGGCTACATCTCCGGTCCAGCTTCCTGTGGTGGCCTTCTTTTATTGTGTCTTTAAAGTAGAGAATTACAATGAGGAGCTCAATTTGAGTCTCTTGAAACATAGAATGTTTGGTAGGGTGGTTCTTGGATCCCCCAAGCCACTAGAGTGCACAGACTCTTTTCCTTGCCAAATCTTGACCTTTCTGGTCTTTAATGGGAGGAGCCCAATGTGGTGCTCAATTCTCGATAGATCCTCACAGGGATTACTTGTCTGCTCGATGCTGCCTTACACTGCAGGTCAGCTCGGCTCTCTATCTTTCTTCTTCTTGCTTTACTATTTTTCGCCTCCTCTCTCTGTCCTCGTTTTCTTCCTTTGTTTCTTGTGTCTTCTATTTTTCTCTCTGTGTGTTCATGGCTTAAAGCCAATCTATCTCATGACTGCTCGCTTCCTCTTCCACCACTTTGGTTCGCCTGCTGCTGTTCGCTTGGAGTTCCCTGCCTCTGCGTCTTCACCAACGTTTCACAGGGAGTGGCCACTTGTCCTCTCACGAACTGCGCCAGCTCTTCCCCAATGGTTCAATAGTTTCAGTTACATTGTGGAATGAGTCATCCTCCATCTCAATGGTCTAATCGTACTTCAAATTTCTCTACACTGCGGCTTAATCCCCTGTCAAATTCTATTCCTCCATCGGGCGCGATCTCCACTATCAGATCTGGAGCCCCTAGATCCTACAACATTCGCTCATTTCACGCAGTTGACTTGCTTGACCATTAGCGCGTGATGAGCAGCAATTTTCTCTCTCCTCCGCCAGACATGCGTCAGCCGCTGAATGGAATCACTCATTTTTCTCAAAATCTACTTACCACCCAAGGATGCCTCCGATGTATACCACTAGTTTTGGAGCGCGGGACCCACCTTTTGCCTTAGCGCTTTCCCCATGGTTTTCATGGCTTCCATGCGACCGAGCGCTCGGTGCCTTTTCTTTTCAAGGGGTTTTGCATCAGAAATGCCCTCTATTTCTTGATCTAGGCTTCCTAAGTGCCAGTTTTGCCTCCTGTGCAGTCTCCATGGGCCTCGGTCAGCACACTTTGACTGAGGTCCTCGTTGTTCCTTGCTGGCTACAAATTGCCACCGTCCAGAGGTTTTTCCTGATTGCTCTTTATCCATAAATTCGAAGTCTGTCTCGACTTGATACAGTCATGGAACTTTGATTATTTTTCATGGATCCAATTCGGATCAGTTGAGGAACATCTCGAATTATTCTATAGCTATGCTGATAACCTGGACATTAGTGAAGATGATGTGTGGATGAGAGTCTTTGTCCAAAGCCTAGACGGGGAGGCTAGAAAATGGTTCAGGGAACTGACCCCAAGATCTATAGCTGATATTGAGGCTTTAGATAATGCATTCCTAAAGCATTGGGGGGATAAGAAGGATCTTCTCTACTACCACACTGAGTTTGGGAACTTAAAGTGGGAAAATGGTGAGATGTTGCCTGATTTTAATAAGAGGTTTAACCGAATGTACAATAAGATACCAGCCGAAGTAAAACCCACCTCTACTTCTGCTAAACTCACTTATGCCAGTGCTTTTGATTCTGACTTTTACCTACTGTTGAGGGAGAGGTGATGTGCTACTTTGGTTAATATGCAAGATGCAACCTTGGAAGTAGCATCAAACATTATGGTTGCAGAGAAGCTCAGAAGTAATGTTGATAGAAGGAGACAGAGGGGCAAGTCTTCATCATCTTCAGATCCCAAGATAGATAAAATGACTAAGATGATAGAGTCATTAGCCTCTAAAATGTCCAAATTAAAAGTTGAGTAGCACTTCGGGAAAGGAAGAGTTCCCAATACCTTTGCTCCTAGAAATCCA
The DNA here is from genome assembly GCA_031772625.1 of Pinus tabuliformis. NCBI lineage: Eukaryota > Viridiplantae > Streptophyta > Pinopsida > Pinales > Pinaceae > Pinus > Pinus tabuliformis. The sequence continues at coordinate 1,717,146,863 of CM062817.1, read as the reverse complement.
AATCCATATAGAAGAGCAAATAAGCAGTTGTAGATTCTGCAAAGAAGCAAAGATGCCAATGATGACCAAAGGGTAAAGACCCCTTTTTAGAACGTATTCATGGAGGAAGAGCATTTTGAAGAAGATGATGAGATCCATTATCTTGAAGACAAAGGCAGTGCCTCCTTTTTGACCTCAACTGCCTATGAAAAGTCATTATTGAATGACCAAAATAACCAAGAATGGGATGATGATGTTGTTCCGCAAACTGAAGGTCAACACAAATATAATCTAAGGTCGAAGATGAATAATTCCAAGGAAACTCCTATTCAAAGAGCTACTGTTCCTGTAGTACAACAAGCTAAAATCTAGAAGCGACCAATAGTTGATCCGATTATCCTCAAAGCTCCAACTTATAAGGTAAGAGGCCTTGACAAGTCTCCTTCTCCTTTCAGTTTTCAATTAGGAATTCAGAAACTAAGGATACCCATACCTCTGATTGAACTAGTAAAGAATGAGTCCTTCAAGAGATCTATCCTCTAGGCCATTGAGCCCAATGCCATCCAAACCCCCACTGTCTATGTAACTCTGTAAGACGACAAACCAACTGTTGTTCTCAGCCCAATGATTGAAAATTATGATGACAGCTCCCCATCATTCTATGTCTCTTTGACTATTCACGACAAAATCCTTTACAACTGCCTTCTAGACACAAGAGCCAGCCATTATCTAATGCCCAAGGCTGTCATGGATGAGTTGGGTCTTGACATTACCAAGCCTTATCATGACCTGTTTTATTTCGACTCTAGAAAAGTGAAATGTTTGGGACTAATCAAAGACCTAGCCATCACCTTGTCTCAGCTGCCTATGAAGAGCATGATGATGGATATTGTGGTAGCAGATGTGCCCCCAAGTTTGGCATGTTACTGTCCAGAGGTTGGATTAAGAGATTAGGTGGGACACTGCAAAATGATCTCTACTATGCTACTGTCCCAATTTTTGGAGGTGAAAGTAGGAGATTATAGAGAGAAGCTCAGTTGGCTTATATCATCAGTAATGAGAAGAATCCCACTAATTATCCCATCTATGTTGTTGACACTGATTTTGGAGCCTGTATTCTCCAAATTGAAGAATCCCAGTTGGCCTTCATGCAGCTTAGGAAACCAGTTTTCCATATCACAGAGGAAGAAGGCCCACAGATTTGGGACATGTTCTTTGATGGAGCTTGCTCTAAGGAAGCTGTAGGGGCAGGTGTAGTCCTTGTATCCCCCACACAAGAATGAATTCATTTATCTTTCAAGTTAACTTTCTGGGTCACAAATAACATAGTAGAGTAGGAAGCCTTGATATTGGGCTTCAACACAGCTAAAGAAATGGGCATCAAAGGTCTGAAGGTGTTTACAGACACAGACCTTATCATTTAGAAGGTGAACAAAACTTTCCAAGCAAAGAATCCAAGGCTAAAAGCATACAAATATGAGGTATGGAAGCTCATGGGTTCTTTTAATAGTTTTAGCATTTCTTATATCCCTAGAATGAAGAACCAACTTGCTGATTCCCTTGCTGTGTCTGCTAGCATGTTTATTCCTCCTTTTCCTCCTAAATTGATTTATGATGTTTAGGTGAAATATAGACCATCTTTGCCTAAAAATGTCAAATACTGGAAAGTTTTTGAAGATGATGATGAAGTTAATAGTTTTTTACAAGTCATTAATGAATTTTCTGAAATGCACATTGACCGAGAAAACGAAACCATTGAAGAATGCAACCAGTTTAAGCTAAAGGACGAGATTGGTCAGGATAGCATTGTTCAGCTGCCTAGTAACCATATACCAAAAGGATTGGTGCCTCTAAAGAAGTTGTTTGATCATAATGATGTACCTTATAAGCCTGCCCAAAAAGAAAATGAGTCTGCAATTCATAGACATAATATAGGAAGCCCGGATCATCCAAAGTGTATAAATTTGTCTACCCACTTGTCCACTGCCCAAAGTTCTGAGTATTGCACCCTAATGAAGCAAGTTGCTGACATCTTTGCCTGGGATTAGAGTGATCTTAAGACCTATGACACGAACAACATTTAGCATACGATTCCACTGGAGAAGAACACCATCCCTTCTAAGCAGAAGTTAAGGCCTATTAGCCCTCTCTTATTGTCATTGATTGAGAAACAAATCAAGAAGCTATTGGATGCCAAAATCATAGTTCCCCTAAGGTATTCAAAGTAGATATCTAACCATGTGGTAGTAAGAAAGAAAAATGGAGAAATCAGGCTTTCTGTTGACTTCAGAAATCTGAACAAGTGCTCTGAAAAAGATAACTACCCCATGCTTAAGATGGAGCACTTGCTGCAAAAAGTTTCAGGGGCTAGAGTCATGTCTTTCTTAGATGGATTTTCAGGTTACAATCAGGTTGCTGTACATCCAAAAGATCAGGAAAAGACCACCTTCACTACTCCTTGGGGCACTTTCATGTACTCCAAGATGCATTTTGGACTGATCAATGTTGGGGCTTCTTTCCAGAGGGCCATGGGCATAGCCTTTTCGGGAGATAAGGACAACTTTGTCCTTATTTACCTTGACGACATAACCATTTTTTCCAGCAGTCACAAGGACCATTTGCAACATTTGAAGAAGGTGTTTATAAAGTGTGGACAGTTTGGAATCTCTGTGAACCCAAAGAAATCATAGTTTGCTCTAGAAGAAGGAAAACTTCTGGGAGATATTGTTTCTGCTGAAGGTGTGAAGATTGATTCAGCCAAAGTTCAAGAAATTTAGACATTGTCCATCCCAAGGTTAAAAAGGGACATTCATTCTTTTCTAGGTAAGATTAAATTTGTCAGAAGGCTCATTCCAAACTTTGCAGAGTTAGTGAATCACATCACCTCCATGCTAAAGAAAGGGTCAGAAATAAAATGGATAGATGCTGCAAGAAGCTCTTTTGAAGCCATTAAACAAGCGATCATGGAAGCTCCCACTCTAATCAGTCCGGATTACACCAAGGAGTTTTATATCTTCTCTTTTGCCTATTTTGATACACTTGCAGTATTTCTATTGCAGAAAAGTGATGAAGGTGTAGAGAACCCTGTGGCTTTTTTCAGCAAAACATTGAGGGACGCTGAACTAAGGTATGACCTTATTGAAAAACAGGCTTATGCTCTCATAAAATCTTTGAAGGCATTCATAATGTATATTCTACATTCCAAATTAGTTGCATATGTACCTTCAGCCTCAGTAAAACATGTCTTAACTCAGCCAGATATTGATGGAAAAAGAGCTAAATCGATTCCAAAATTCATAGAGTTTAACATAGAGGTGAAGCCCACTGAGCTGGTCAATGTCCAGGGCTTGGCTAAACTTATGGCTAAGGAAAATTGCAGCTTGTTAGACATAAATTGCATGGGTCCAAATTCAGATGATGAGCAGACAGAGGAAGCAGTAGAAGAACAAAAGAAGAATCAGTCTTTGGCTGAAAATCTAGCCACCTATAAGTGGTATTCTAGCATAGTTCATTTTTTGCTGAAGCTAAAAGTTCCTCCAGGGCATAGCTCATGTCAAGCCTGAGCCATTAAGCTTAGATGAGCCAAATGTTTCATTAATGAAAATCTGCTTTACTAGAAAGACCCATCAGGAATCCTCTTGAGATGTCTAGATAAAGGACAATCTGTGGAAGTCATTCACCAGTTCCATTCTAGCATCTGTGGAGGACATCATTATTGGAAAACCACAACCCACAAGATCCTGGGAGCTGGGTATTATTGGCCTACTCTATTCTCTGATATGTGTTGTTTTGTGAAATATTGTGACAAATGTCAGAGGTTTACAGGAAGACAATAGCTAAAATCTCTGCCCTTGAAGCCAGTACATGTCAATGGTCCCTTCCAGCAGTGGGGCTTTGACTTCATAGATGAGATTAATCCACATTCTAATGGCCAGCATAAATGCATCTTGGTAGCCACCAATTATTTCACCAAGTGGATTGAGGCTATACCCACTAAGAATGCTAACCACTAGGTTGTCATAAAGTTTTTGAATGATAATATTTTCACTAGATTTGGTTGCCCAACCAAACTAGTCACTGATAATGTAGCCGCTTTTAGGGAAAAAGAATTGGTAGACATGTGTGAATCCATGGGCATTCAGTTGGTGCATTCTACCTCATATTATCCTCAAGGCAATGGTCTGGCAGAGTCATCTAACAAGAGTCTTGTAAGGATAATAAAAAATCTATTGGAAGACAACAAAAAGAGCTGGGATTCCAAGTTGAAGTTTTCACTTTGGGATGACAGGGTTACCAACAAGAAGTCCATAAGAAATTCTCCATTCAAGGTAGTTTATGGCATTGATGCTATTTTTCCTATACAACTGATTCTCCCTATGGACAAATTCTTGCAAGAAGAGCGAGATGAAGAGAATGACATGGTCAAAAGAATGAATAACCTGGTTGAACTACAACAAATCAGAGAGCAGCTAGTTGAGAATTCAAAGGCTCATCAGAAGAAAATCAAAGAAACCTTTGACAGGAAGGCAAAAGTGGACAATTTCCAAGTTGGTGACTGGATTCTCAAATGGGATTCATTTAAGGAAAAGAAAGGTAATCATGGTAAGTTTGATTCCTTATGGATAGGTCTATTTGTCATCGCTCAAATCCAGCAAAACAATACCTTTATTCTGCACAATCTGGAAGGAGGAGATGTTTTTGGTAGCCGAGTGTTAAAGGGAAAAGTGTCTATTTAGAACTGCTCTATCCCACTAAGGTGTGACAGCTGCCTTAGAAACAAACAGAAAAAAAACTACTTTTGTATTTCCTTTATGAATTATAGATAGAGAGGAATATAAAGAACCAACCTGTGTCTTGTGCTAATCCTTTGATCCAATCCCTCTCTTCTTTGATAGTCTCCAGCTACCTGCTCCCTTGCATGCCCAGCTTCACAAAGTACCTGTAAGATCACAGAAGAAGAGCACTATACAAAGACATGGATCTATATTCATAAACAACTTAGGATCAGATTTAAGTTAACCATACAAATGTAACAAGCATCAATGATACAAAAGCATAGAGGAGAACTCAAATAGTTTTTATTGATAAACAAGAAAAGATCCAGGAGGAGTTACAACCAGTGGTTCCGACCCAGCATCAACCTCCCAGCAAAGAAGCCCCTCTTCACCTTAAACAAAGCATAAATCACCCAACAATCTAATGTTTGTCTCTAGAAACCAACAACAATTCCTTACAATATGCAAAATTCCAGCCTCCGGATCTCTGGGATGAGGGATCCATATATAGATATCTGTAAGGAGGATGAGTCAGCTTGTGATTTGATTAGTGTCTTCTCTCTGTCAGTTCTTGCTTCCACTTGGAGACTGAGGGCCTCTTACTCATCCTTGGTCGAATTTAGTGGGGCAAGTGTCACAGGAGAAGATTCTGGAAGCTTCCATTGCCTCTCCACCTCGCGTAATGACACTGTCATTTGTCACTTCTCGCCCATCGCACCCTACAGAAGGGAGTTTTGAAATGAAACGCACCCTCACAGTGCATTTGGGTGAGATGCAATGCACCTAGCCAGTGGAGCAGCTGCAATGATCCTGTTTTGACCAATTCTGAGCAGTTTCTGGTGGAGAACTTCTGGGAGAAACTGTAATCTGTTGACCTTGTTCTTTTAGGGGTTAGAACAACACTTTTAGGGACTTAGGAGCCCTTGGTTTATGGACATTTCATGCTTGGAGTTGTAGGGCACAAAAATGTCTATAACAGTTGCCCCCTAAAGTATGAGGCCGTTAACCTTTTGGTGTCGGGTGAAATGCTTTATTATGAGGATCCGAAGTTCTTTCAATGTTGGGAGGAGACTTGTAATAAGATACAATACAATACATTATCTTCATACTGTTTTCATGATCTAGCTAAGGCGGGCATTCCCATGCTCAACTTTATAAATTCATTTTCATGTACATAGGACAGACAATCGTCTGAGTGTAGACTGATGATTCTGATAGAGCCATCATCCCTTTGATTGGATGATTATCTGTGCAGCAATGATGTACATTTGATGTCTTTATTTCACTGAATATATATCGCAGCTCGGATGGATGAAACTAGATCCGAGGTCTTCAATCTCATCCAATCTTCACTCGAAGTACAAGTCGATCCATGTGAGAAATGTTCTGAAGTCGAACATGGAAAGACATCACTTGATTACCAGTCAATGATGTAAACTGTTAACAAGCGCGTGAGGAATCACCGATAATGATAATGACCCTCAAGGTACTGCAGTACAATTCACGTGGTGTGAATAAAGGACTTGGCGTCGAACACCACGCAAAATTTTTCGGTCGAAGGCGTAAACCTGTCACCGGAAGTGAGAAACTTGCCATTGAGTCATGCAAGCTTCAAAGTACTGAATGGGGTGTTCCTAGATCAACTTCTTGGATAATGAGCTGATGTCGACAAGAAGAGATCTGTCACAGGAGGGCCTTAATGAATCCCACATCAATGGTACAGAATGGAGCAAATGATTTTGATGGAGGTGAAAACGATCTGGTGATATAAGGTTCAGGGTGGTGGTCATGAAAGAATGGAGTATAATGTATGGTAGTGGGAGAGACACAGGTGACTTCTCTTGAACATAACGGTGACACTGATGTGATGGATTGGTAGCATTAACCCCAAATGTGGATGGTATGGCATGACCATGGTGATGTGATCGGTGAATGAAACAACCCAACCCGACTCAGAAACGGAGTGGAAGTTTCATGTTCAAGAGCGACTTGCTACCAACAAAGTTTCTTTGAATTTTCTTCCCAATTTTTCCCCAGTCATTGTTGACCAGTACCTCTTTATTTTTGTCAAGCTTGAGGAGGATAACATAAGCTTGTTCTATAATTTTCCCTTCGGGCAAACCCATCGCTATGTTTTAACGAGCCTAGCGATAGTGAAACTCGTTCTCATCTAAAGACAAGTTTGTCGCTATTAATCTTTTTAACGAGTTTAACGACAAAGATAACTCGGTCCTTTTCAATTTTAGAGAGTCTGAAAAGGAACGTAAAGGTAACTCCAAAATTAATTTTTCGTCATCTAATCCCTTAAGTTCGAAAAAGTATAAAACAATATAGAAGGGATGAATTTTCGATAGTTTTAACGAGCCGAACAAAACAAGCGCTCGATCTTTTTGTGTAATAATCCCTCAGGTCCAAAAAGATTAAAATCTAGAGGAGGGATAGCACTTCCTATCCCTTTAACGAGCTGGAGAGGCCAATGGCTCGGCAATATTTTCATATTTTACGAGTCAGTTGAAAAGAGCTTAAAGGAGACTCGTCTTTTGAGGAACGAGTGATAAAACGGGTAGCAGCTGATTCCAGGTAAGGTTTGGAATTTCCAATCATGACAGTGTCACAAGGATGGCTAGTGAAATCACTCTTCGCAGCTGTTCCTCAAAATGGGTAAACAATCAAATGGAGGTGAATGATCGGCCAATGAAAAGTGGAGGTGACGGTGCAAACACGACCAAGGATTTAACGGCTGAAGTACAACATTCACGATGGTTATTTACCGGGGAATAGTTCATTTTTTAATGAGCTTGAACACGGGTGGAAACATTTTCTCAAGTATTATGTTTATTTTTTAACGAGCTTGAACTATGTGCTAAAACTGCTCGATTAATCCAGTCTTGTGATAAGAATGTCCCATAAAAACGACAACTTTTAGAGTTTTGCCCCACATCCTTTCTTTATGCAAGTTAGGAAATGACCAATCCAAAAAAACAAATAAATGATCACTCTTTGTTTGTACTCCAAAAGGTTTGCATGCCCCCAGGTATAAAACAGAGTTTCAAGGTTACCACTTCTTCAGTCTATTAAAACATTTGTTTTACCGAGAGAGGCCTACCTCTTACAGGTTACCAAAGATTGTTCTATTAGCGGCGTAAACAAAACACTTCTTCGGCGATGTCTACTGAAATAAACAAAGGTGAGCGGCGATGCCCACCAACTCACATAACTTTGACAAGAGAATCTTGTTCTAGAATAACCCCCTATTTGAATCACGGACGGGGGTACAGACTAGTCATATCCTCCCGTGGAAACCTACCCTATACCCGAAGTTTTCTTGCCGAGGCAGACCAGGGTGCATGCCCCTTGGGTTTCAGTCATATCCCTCTGAATCACTCGCGCTCATCGAGAGGACGGACTGGAGATTGAGACATTTCTTGCGTGAAAAGACCATTCAGGGATGGTATATGACTATTTGCTCAGTATGATCCGGGAAATGAAAGTTGGTCCACGAGCTTGACCATTCTTCCTTCGTGCGGAAAACACATTACTCTAAAGAGTGAGGAGACAATTGCTCCCATGCAATAAATATAGTCTCGTCCAAGGAGTAGATTGTAATCCAGGGGTCCTTGAACTACCATTACGTTCATGTGAACGGTTTTCCCTCTCAATGTTATGGGCACATCGGGAAGGATCCCTAACAGTCGACTGGTTCCTTTATCAAAGCCTGTCAGATTTCTCATCTCAGGTAAAAGCGATGGCGAACCAAGTGCTTTCCAAGCAGTTGAGGAAAGGATACTCACAGAAGCCCCCTCATCTATGATGGTACCAGCCATAACCATTCTATATATTTGAACAATAATTCGGAATGGTATACTAGCTGGTAAATGGGGTCTGCCTAGTTGATTCCAGTCGAAGGAGACAACTAGGTTGCTTGGCGGTAGGACCAAATAGACGGTCGGGTACGACTCAGGCGAACTTCCTTCCTGCGGTAAAGGAACGGGTGAATTTTCCCCATGTTCGTTGGAGTCTGTGCTTATGAAAAGAAATTGGACGGTGTCATCCTTGTTCTCTTCAGTGATTGTATCATCTGAAGATGGAACCTTTGAAGGCAAGACCGGGTCAACTGCCACCTCGACCTTTTGACTTTCATCTGGTATACATTCAGATGGTTCATCTTCAACGATAGATGCATCGCCCGACCACCTGAGCGGGTCAACCGGATTTTCAACTAGCGATGAACTCGGCAAGAGTTTTTTATATCCAGGAGGAAGTCGTAACGGTGAAACCAGACGATCATCCAAAACTCTTTTAACTCCATCTAAGAAGGGACAACGGTGGACGGCATGATCGCCTTCGCACAGTTTACAAGGAAATCTATATTTTCCTTTTTGTCCTGGGGCTTCACTTTCACTAGTTGACGGTGTGTTTTCAACATGATCATCAGAGGTTGATGACACCGGGTTGTGCAAACGAGGAGACCAGTCCCTTAAGATCCGAGTGATGCAAGGACAATCTCTGTGAAAGTGGTCTCCTTTGCAAATGACACATGGCGATTTAGGCCTGGTCAGTGCAGTGTGTGGATTTTCGTTAGACGACACTCGTTTGCCCCCATTCGCTTCCGACTCCTTCTTCTTCTTCTCTTTCTTCTTCTTTTCCTTCTTCTCCTTAGGAACTTGAATTTTGGCTTGTTGGAATTATGATACATATGTTGTACTTGATGGTAACCCACTCATCTCAGATAATAAATTATAGTGTAGAGAAAAGTTCACGCACTTATATGCAGAGAAAAGTTTATTTCATGTAGAGAAAAGTTCATGCACTTTTATGCAGAGAAAAGTTTATTTCATGTAGAGAAAAGTTCATGCACTTTTATGCAGAGAAAAGTTTATTTCATGTAGAGAAAAAGTTCATGCACTTTCATGCAAGGAAAAGCGCGTATATGTTGGAGAACTTACCTTTGGTCCATGGTAGTTAGTTCTTGGTATTTGAACCTATGAAGAAAAGCGCGTATATGTTGGAGAACTTACCTTTGGTCCATGGTAGTTAGTCCTTGGTATTTGAACCTATGAGGAAAAGCGCGTATATGTTGGAGAACTTACCTTTGGTCCATGGTAGTTAGTCCTTGGTATTTGAACCTATGAGGAAAAGCGCGTATATGTTGGAGAACTTACATTTGGTCCATGGTAGTTAGTCCTTGGTATTTGAACCTATGGTTTTGGACCATGGTACTTCGTCAAAAGTGTTGATCTCACGTACTTTCATGGTTGGTTCATGGTATTAGTCCAACAGTTTTTTGATCCTATGGTTTTGGCCCGTGGTATTGTGAAAGGCCTAAGCCTATATAAAGCAAAGGAGATCACTTGGCTAATTCATTCTTGCAATTGAATATCTTAAGATCTGAAATATTGGGTTATTGTTTTGAAAGTTTGATCTATGAAAGTAAAGTTGAAAGCGAATCTGTGAAGGGTGATCTCTCGAGCGCTGCAGCTGTGGAAGTGCGGAGGCGCCACAGAAGGCGTAGTGCGGAGCCACAGAAGGCGCAGTGCAGAGACGCCATAGACGCGCCACAGAAGGCGCAGTGCGGAGACGCCATAGAGGTGCCACAGAAGGCGCAGTGCGGAGGCACCACAGAAGGCGCAGTGCGGAGGCGCCACAGAAGGCGCAGTGCGGAGGCGCCACAGAAGGCGCAGTGTGGAGGCACCGCAGAAGGCGCAGTGTGGAGGCACCGTAGAAGGCGCAGTGCAGAGGCGCCACAGAAGGCGCAGTGCGGAGGCGCCATAGAAGGCGCAGTGCGGAGGCGCCACAGAAGGCGCAGTGCGGAGGCACCACAGAAGGCGCAGTGCGGAGGTGCCACAGAAGGCGCAGTGCAGAGGCGCCACAGAAGGCGCAGTGCGGAGGTGCCACAGAAGGCGCAGTGCGGAGGCACCACAGAAGGCGCAGTGCGGAGGTGCACCACAGAAGGCACAGTGCGGAGGCGCCACAGAAGGCGCAGTGCAGAGGCACCACAGAAGGCGCAGTGCGGAGGCGCCACAGAAGGCGCAGTGCGGAGGCGCCACAGAAGGCGCAGTGCGGAGGCGCCACAGAAGGCGTAGTGTGGAGGCGCCACAGAAGGCGCAGTGCGGAGGCGCCACAGAAGGCGCAGTGCGGAGGCGCCACAGAAGGCGCAGTGCAGAGGCGCCACAGAAGGCGCAGTGCGGAGACACCACAGAGGCGCCATAGAAGGTGCAGTGCAGAGGCGCCACAGAAGGCGCAGGTGCGGTGGTCGCGGCACCACAGAAGGCGCAGGTGCAGAGGTAGTACAAATATCCGCAGATCTATACCAGTGAAGTTGCGATCCCTGCTAAAATTTGTTTTAACTGCCTTTGACTATTCTGCAGGGTTTTGGGTGCATAACTGATGTTTGGTTACTGGTATTGAGTTCAGATAACAACATGATTAATGACTTATCTTTATGTATTAGATCTGGTTGATAACTCTGATAATATCATTGTATATGTATGGATCTGGTGATTGGGTGATTCAGAAGGTTGTTTGATTATGAGCTTCAATGTTGTTGTTGGGTCCACTATGAAAATTGGATGAAAAGTGGCCTTTCAGATTATGTGTTGTGCTTCAGTGTATCCAGTCTGAAAATTGATGAAACGTGGTACCTGGAGGAGAGAAGATTGTAGGGCAGCACCTATGTACTAGTATCTAAGCTAGTACAAAAGCTAAGGGAGATCTTTGGAGCATTGTAGCAGGTAGCAGCCTGCGTACTAGTAAATGGATCGGCTAGTACAAGAGCAAAGGGGGTTGTAGCTCCCGTACTGGTATAAGACTGCACCAGTACAAATATTGTAAAAAGATTTTCTTATTAAGAAGAAGATTGAGATGACTTGTAGCAGGTGGTTTTTCTCCTGCATTGGGTTTCCACCAAGGATAATTTTACGGGCGAATGTTCGCCCTTTGGCGAAATTAAGGGGTTTTAAATTTTTAGTGGGCGAATATTTTGTATCATAGTACATTTTTACAAATCCCCTCAAATAGCCCACCTTATTTTAAGGGAGAGGGTAAAAAAGGTAAATTTAGCCCTTGAAATTAGGACTTACAACCTTCTATTCGCCCATTTTCAAGAATAGGTTTTATTTAAGTGAATCCATTCGCCCATTTTCAAGAATAGGTTTTATTTAAGTGAATCCTATGGGCCAAATACCATATTTATAAAAGAGATATGGTAAATTAATAAAAATATAAATAAATGAGAGGTATGGTAAATAAATAAAACATTTTTTATATTTACTCCATAAGTCACCTTATATACATGTAAGGGTGTAAACAAATAAAAATATAAGTAAAGTGGAGGTATGGTAAATAAATAAAACGTCTTTTTATACTTACTCAAAAGGTATGGTAAATAAATAAAAATATAAATAAACTAGACGTATCGTAAATAAATAAAACCTCTTTTTATATTTAGTCCATAACCCTCGTTCTATTTATAAAGGCTCAAGAAAGAGGTTTTATTTAAGTGAATCCTATGGGCCAAATACCATATTTGTAAAAGAGGTATGGTAAGTTAATGAAAATATAAATAAACGAGAGGTATGGTAAACAAATAAAACATTTTTTTATATTTACTCCATAAGTCACCTTATTTATGAAGGCTCAAGAAAGAGGTTTTATTTAAGTGAATCCTATGGGCCAAATACCATATTTGTAAAAGAGGTATGGTAAATTAATAAAAATATAAATAAACGAGAGGTATGGTAAACAAATAAAACATTTTTTTATATTTACTCCATAAGTCACCTTATATTTACGAACACTCAAAAAATGGGTTATATTTAGGTGAAACCTATGGCCAAAATACTATGGAACAAATACCATGGACTAGATTGTTATTAATACCATGCAAAAAGCCATTATTAACCCTAATATTAGAATTAATAAAAATAAAAATGGCACATGGTATTGACCCATGGTATTCACCAAAATGGAACATGGTATTGACCCATGGTATTCACCTGGAATGTAGCCTATTTAAATGGGGGAATTAAACTAGCATGTAGCCTATGCTAAGATTCACTAGGACTTTACAAAGTTTTATTATTTAGTGAAAGACTCACCAGTAAAATATTCGCCATGCCTGGTGAGAGATTCGCCAAAAAATTATATATACATATTATATTATTGATAAAATTGCCTTCCATTTTTCCTATATACCATGGAGATTCGCCCATTTATTATATTTATAAATTTAGGGGGGGTTCTTAAAATTTTCCCTGGTTTCCACCTTATATCATGGTGTTCATGTGTGTGCCTTATGTGTGATGATATACTCTATGTTACTGCATCTGTTAACTGATAATATGGTTGATAATGTTCTAATGCACTCATTGAAGATCAATTAACTTAATCATAAGAAGTTGTGGAAGTAGCATATATGAATCTGATTATGAAATGAAAAAGTTTTATTAATGTGATAATACTGATTCACCCCCCCCTCTCAGTATTATTTCCAACATGGCTTTACCAGCCCCATCAAGCAAAGAGGAAGGAGGAGAGGAAGAATTAGAGGAAGTAGAAGGTTGGTGGGTAACTCTGGACTCGTCTAATTGCTGATTCGATTGTTCAGGAATAGTGGTGTTCTGAACGACAGAGGTTGAGAACAGCCATACAGGTAAACCAATTGTCAGTCCTGGAAGCGACAATGTGGCCATATGGGGTACACCAACATCTCCCCAAGAGGAGAAGGGACTAGGATTTCTTCCAAGGGGGATTCCTTGGTTGGTGGAGTCCATTTTCTCAACCCAAGACCAACGTAGGAAAGGGGTAATGAATATTCCGTTTAAAATAAATTTTTAGACGCTTTGACACAACTTGTTTTTTCAGTTTTTAAGAGTCGAGAAAAAACAAAAGATGACTCTAGTCTCCTTCGATTTTTAATGAGCCTGAAGTGACAAGTGCTCAGATGGACCTTTTCCGTTAAGGAGTCTGAAAAGGAACGAAAGGGACTACTCTGGAGATCTAGGTAGAGGGAGTACCAAACCAATCGCAAAACTGCAGAATACTTTTTACAGTACGGAAGTCAATCTTCCCAAATGCTGTGTTCAGTGCATTGCGATCGATAGGGCGGCAGACACGGCTTCCTATGGATAAAGGATTTAAGCCTATAGGGGTCTCCCAAAATATACTCGACGATACGTGGGAGCACAAGTCCGTACTGGCACTTATCATCTCAAAGTGGAGGAATCACCCAACCATCAGTGAGGACAACAGTTACCAGGCTTTACGACGCCGGAATACGTCTCTAGCCTAGACCTCTAAATGTTGTGCGTTAAGTTCCAAAGCGTTGTTAGATTCATTGAATTTATTTTAAGTTGATCTTGTTTATGAAGTTTTCCTTTCAGGTTCACCACGAGATGTAGATGTAATTCCTAAAATGCAATCTAAAGATGATAAACAAACTTTTATCTCTTTTGTGCAATGAAAATCCTAGCTACTAGGGGAAAAGAAAGACAGAATCTTTTCACAAAGAGCAAAGAGCAAAGAGCACACTATAAATGCACTTTCCTAAATCAAGCCAAACAGACTGTCTATATGCAAATGCACATGCATGTATTTGTTTTCGACTTTCTTAGTATTGATGCTAAAAATAAATTTGATGTACAAATCTGAATTTCTTTTCAAGTGACAAATACAAACAAGCTCTTTTTCGAAATAAAAAACAGAGATGATTACGACACCTTACGATTTTGAAATGAACACTTGTTCTTGACACTAGAAAATTACAAATTCAGACCAAAGGCAATAGTAACAGGATAATCGACCATCAACAGCAATCAAACTTTCTCCTATGATCGAAATCGACACTTGCGACAGATTCAAATCAAAGGACGACAGTATGATTATGCTACTTTTGCAAAGGAAAACTATAAACGACTCAACAAACACACAAAAACATCTACAGTTCTTTTGTACAAAGGAGGCGGAATAACAGCAAGGAAAAGAGGTTTCAAACAGACATATACTGATCATAGGTAGCAAAATTTAGGGATAGAACTGGAAAGAATGAAGCACAGGAACCACAGATGCACAGAGCTAGTCTGATCATCGCACCTGTAACACAGAGAATCTGAAATGCAGCGTAGGTTGCCCCTTTGGGAAGTGCGTTGAAATTCAGGATCTCTGAACAATACCTGCGCTGGGCCAGAAACGAGACTCTGTCCGGGTTCCGGGTCACAGTTTGCAGTTTAGTCCTTTGCTTTTGGCCGAGTAAAAATCAATCAGTAATGCAACAATCAGGGGTAGATCTAAGGAGGATCTAAGAGCTATCACAGGGGCAATCAGATAGTTTGTGAATCAGCTGTTTAAATCATAAACAGATCCAGTGAATGGATTGAAGCAGCAGTTATCTACTTTGCATTTGTTATGGCAAATGCAGTTCGAAAGCTACTTATAAGTTTATGAAACAAACAACAAAGAATGATACACAAACAAACTAATTAGACATTCCCTAGCGGAGTCGCCATTTTGTTACAGGGAAAAGTGTCTATTTAGAACTGCTCTCTCCCACTAAGGTGTGACAGCTGCCGTAGAAACAAACAGAGAAAAACTACTTTTGTATTTCCTTTATGAATTATAGATAGAGAGGAATAGAAAGAACCAACCTGTGTCTTACACTAATCCTTTGATCCAATCCCTCTCTTCTTTGATAGTCTCCAGTTACCTGCTCCTTTGCATGCCCAGCTTCATAAAGTACCTGTAAGATCACAGAGGAAGAGCACTATACAAAGACATGGATCTATATTCATAAACAACTTAGGATCAGATTTAAGTTAACCATACAAATGTAACAAGCATCAATGATACAAAAGCATGGAGGAGAACTCAAATAGTTTTTATTAATAAACAAGAAAATATCTAGGAGGAGTTACAACCAGTGGTTCCGACCCAGCATCAACCTCCCAGCAAAGAAGCCCCTCTTCACCACAAACAAAGCATAAATCACCCAACAATCTGATGTTTTTCTCTAGAAACCAACAACAATTCCTTACAATATGCAAAATTCCAGCCTTCGGATCTCTGGGATGAGGGATCCATATATAGATATTTGTAAGGAGGATGAGTCAGCTTGTGATTTGATTAGTGTCTTCTCTCTGTCAGTTCTTGCTTCCACTTGGAGACTGAGGGCCTCTTACTCATCCTTGGTCGAATTTAGTGAGGCAAGTGTCATAGGAGAAGATTCTGGAAGCTTCCATTGCCTCTCCAGCTCGCGGAATGACACTGCCATTTGCCATTTCTCACCCATTGCACCCTACAGAAGGGAGTTTTGAAATGAAACGCACCCTCACAGTGCATTTGGGTGAGATGCAATGCACCTAGCCAGTGGAGCAACTGCAATGATCCTGTTTTGACCAATTCTGAGTAGTTTCTGGTGGAGAACTTCTGGGAGAAGCTGTAATCTGTTGACCTTGTTCTTTTAGGGGTTAGAACAACACTTTTAGGGACTTAGGATCCCTTGGTTTATGGACATTTCATGCTTGGAGTTGTAGGGCACAAAAATGTCTATAACACCCAGTCAATGGGCAATTTTTGAAACTTTATTTCATTTAATGCTTTAAAAACTTGGTATTGTAAATATGTTTTTCAGTTTTTATTTTTATGCAAAATAGACTCCATGCCCAATGGAACACTAGGAGGAAGATTTGACTTTGGTTTTACTAGAAAGGCAGTGGTCTTTATTTCTTGAAACCTCACAGGGAGGCTTTCATCCCCAGAAGGAGCCAATGTTAGTCCGGAGGTGCAGCGCTGCTATTTTGAAGGCCAAAGGAGGGAAATGGCCCATTTTTCTTTCATGGAGAAATTCCCACATGAGCCATCATCAACCCATTTACCTACTCTTATACTTGCATTCTATTCTGCTCATATCCTAACTCGAGCCTCACATCATAACAAAACCCTCTTTTGCCTTAGCCTTAAGTAAATTAACCCAAAAGCCCCAAAAACCTTACCTTTCCGCCCATACACACCCTCTGCACATTTCTCGAGGATAGACCGTACCTCCGTTTCCCTCCACCATCGATCCCCCCCTCCACCAATCTGACAACCCACATTTCACCCAATCGACAAGACATGCTCGATCAATATTCACCGTTAGATCACTCCCGCTTGATCTGATGGCTGTTGCTCTTATCGCGCGGGCAACTAGCGAGAGGAATACCCACCTGATAAAGGCAGTTTTCTCTCTCCTCCTTTTGCTACGTGGCGTGCAATGGGTGGCATTGGGCAGACTCCACCCTTTACCACTTGCTGCCCGATAAGCACCTGATAAAAACCATAACCACCTAAACGAAACCCCCAGGTGCCATCATCCGAGCACGTCCTCCGCCTGATATCCATCTGATCTACTCATCTGAGATCTAACAGCTCAGACTTATTCTTCTCCTACCATGACTTTAGGCCTCCTGCGTTCGATCTTCACCATCCATTTCCCTCGATCCAACGGCCCTCATCCATGATCACCTTGGTTCGCCCTCCGCCGCCTGATCACCATCCTGATTGTCGAATCATCTCATCCAATAGCTCGTATGCCTTGTACTGTGCTCCCCATCAGTCACCTAGAGAGGAAAGCCGTTGGTTTTGTTAGTGTCTATGGCAGCTAGACAGTTGAACTAAAATAACAGAAGGCATGGCCGAGAAGGGAAAAAAGTAGCAGCACAATGCAGTCGAATTAACAAAAAATGATCGTGGAACATTTTAGCATGTTTGAGCCACCTGACAGAGCGTTGAAGTGACCAGGATCGGTTACTGAGGTGTTTAGAAATGGTTCCCTTGTACTCACGCATGTCTAATTATGGCATCATGCAATTAACAAGACAAAGGGATAAATAAAGACATCTCAAGCCCTAGAGAGCCTGAGAGCATTGTAAAAGCCTATAAATGGTTGGAATTTAGATGGATCAAGGGTTCAACTTCTGGAGACTGTAGATACTCTATTCCTTGCAGCTTCTAAATTCATTCTAGTAATACAAGCTTCTTTTGTTGTTACATGTTCAATGCCCATTTCTCTTCTATTCTAAGCTTGCACTTGGATAGGTCTATTCATGATTTCTTTTGTGTCTAATGCCAGATAACCTTCGTCTTATCTCGGCATTGATAAATTGGATTTACAACTGAATATGTTATCCACATTTCTTCTGTGTCTAACACCAGATAACTGTCATCTTATCTTTGCGTTGATAAATTAGATTTGCAAGTTTCATTTACTTCCTGTAGCCAGCCAGTCATATATGTTTATGTATGCATCTACTGGTACAGTCAGTATTCTCCATCTATCCATTGAATCTATAAACTATTGAGCATTAGTGGTCTAAAGCCTTGTCAAGCTCAGGGTGTTCATGCATGTCTGGAGTGAAAGTAGAGTTGAAGTGGTTATCTGGCTTGATCCAAACCTTCATCCATTCCAGTAGTTCCTAGAAAAATATTGAAGATTATATGTTAGTAGGCATCTCCGAGCTACAATCATAAGAGAGTTTCCTAGAGAGATAACAATTCCAATGTGAAAAGTGGTGATATAAATTATATTTATATATGTTATTCGTTCAATTGAAATTGAAAATCCATTCGAATACTTTTCATATGATGTGTTGGATGATGTATTAGACAAAGAATATTCTCTTGAAATCAAATCTTGCCCACTCATTTATTTGAAAATCAAATTTCCTTAAGCCTAATTCCAATATAGACCACTCCTATGACATAATTAATATATTAGGATGTATATTAGCTCAAAATATATATGGGAGGGAGGAACAAAGACCTAGAGTGATAGAGGTGGATACAATTTGGGAGTGACAAGGGAGATATGGAGATAAAGTGAGGGAGATAGAAGAGGAGGAGTGAAAAAGGAGAGAAGGAGAGGAGAGAGAGAGGGAGCTCGAGAGATGGAGTTGGAGGAAAAGATAGGGAGGGAATCAAAAAGAAATATATATATAGAGAGAGAGAGAGGGAGTGACAAGGGAGATACAGAGAGAGTGTGTGTGTGTGTCTGTTTGGGGATGAGATGCAAAGACAAATAAGGATAGATGGAGAGAACAGGGAGAGAGAATGAGAGATGGAGGGAGATAGTGATAGAGTTAGAGGGAGAGAGAGAGAGAGAGAGAGATGAGGGGGAGAGACAGAGGGAGGGGAGAGAGATGAAGGAAGAGAGAGAGGACTTGAGAGGGAGGGATATGTAAAAATTTCTAAACAGAAATTCTACTACTGTAGCAACTGATTTATTTTACCTACTTATTTCTCAATAAGTTATTTATGAAATCCCTTCAGCAAATATTAAAATAAACTCTATTGTACATATCACTCCATTATATAGAAATAAATATATGCACAAGAATCAGACACATTAACACAGTTAGTTTTGGACAAATTTCCACAGAAAAACCCAATGTGGGAAAATCAGTGCAGTAGAGGAGGGTTTTTATTAATCTTCAACAACAATCACTTTTAGAGAAACATTTTACATAGACACTGGGAGAAGACACCTGAGACATTTTCCTGAGACTTTCTGACACCCTGGAGGACTTCCTTCCTTAATTGCATCAGCCTTTCATCATCCTACTTGGCTCTGCACTGCTATGTCCTTCATTGCATCATTCACTACGCCCCTGATCTGCATCTCCCTCTGTGCTGTCTCTCAGACCCCCTACGTCATCCTTTCTGAGCTTCCTGACTGTTGCTAGTCACCCCCTCTTCCTCCATTGTGCAACTCTCCCTCTAAAATCGATTTTTCTTCCTCTCTGAGAAAATCAATTTTACTTGGGATACTGAGTATCTGCTGGTGTATCTCCAAATGAACCTCAAGTCTTCTCTTATGATTTTCTTGTTGATGAATCAACAACCAAGATTAAGTCCCTAATCAATGACTAAGATTAAAATAGACTTGATCCTTGTCTCTTAGAAGCTTCTCATCCTTATCCTTATTAATACCCATTAATATTTTTATTTTCCTAAGTTTATACTTAGGGACCTATTAAAAATAATACTTATTTAAATAACTCCTCATCCAGATGGAATTTCCCAAAACAATTTCACGGTCTGGAGATCTCATGTGCTTTAGCCTCTCCACCAATTTTCATGGCTAGAGCACATCTGATGCTACCCGAAATCAACACTCCCTCTTAGTGAGGAATGTTCTCTACTAATGCTCCACCACTGAACATCACATTGATCCTCCAACACAGGTACCTTTGCTGATGCTTGGCCTACTGCCCAACGTCCTATGCACTACTGCCTCATGTGCTTATGTCCATGGCTTCTACCACTGCTACATCTTTACTACAGCTCCCTATGCATCCATGTTGCTACTGGTCCTTCCTCCCAACACTACATCTGCACTACAACTCTCTCTCAAATGTTGCATCATGCTTCCCATAGCACTGCTAACTGTTGCACTGCAACACCTGACACTTATCCATTTCTGCTACTGAAACATATTCTTTATCATCCCCATCTTCTCCCTGAAATAAAAGAACTTTGTTCTTCCAAGGGCCTTTGTAAGGATGCCCGCCACTTGTTCTCTTGTAGGAGTGTAGCTCAACTATACAACTCCTCGTTGGACACAGTCTTTGAAAAGGTGACACTGAATATCAATGCGCTTTGATTGATCATGAAACATTGGATTCTTAGAGAGCTTGATGCAACTCAAATTATCACACATGATCCTGGTCGCCTCCATCCTTATTCTAAATAGGTTCACAAGAAATTTTCTAAGCCATATGGATTCACATGAAGTTGTGCTAGTGGCCATACATTCTATTTCAACTGAGATCAAAGCTACAAATTTTTGTTTCCTACTGCACCAGCAGGGCATCCTTGATCCAATGTTGAAACAGTACCCAGAGGTACTTTTCCGATCTACTGAACTTCCAGCCCAATCTCCATCAATAAACCCACTCAGTCTAATATCATTACTTTTGGTGTACAAGAGTCCATACTCGACTCTTCCCTGTATATCTCTGAGAACATGTTTGGATGTTTCCCAATACACCCTCTTTGGTTCCACCATGAACTGACTAAGGCTATTGATAGTGTAACAAATTTCTGGCCTGGCATTGACCAGATACATCAGGGACCCTATGAGCTACCTGTATAAGGTGGGATCAAAATATTTGTCTTATGATGCATCAATTTTCTTCCAGTTGGTGATCATTGGAGTAGCCATAAGCCTACATTTCTGCATCCTGAATCTCTTCATGATTTTAGCATATCTCCCTTGTCCAAGGAAGATCTCACCCTTTTGCTGTCAAACTTCCAACCCTGGAAAATAATGCATCTGTCCCAAATCCTTCATGTCGAATTATGTGGACATATTCTTCTTGTAGTCTTCGATGAGCCTGGATGATCCTGTCAGGAATAGATCATCCACATATAATACTAGGACTAGAGGCTCATTCTCTACAACCAGATAGTATAGATTGGTATCTGCATCACTCTTGATGAAATCCATCTTTTGCAAGTAGCCATCAATTTGACCATACCATTCTCTAGGTGCCTATTTGAGCCCATACAAGGCCTTCTTCAATCTGCATACATGAGCTTTGTTCTCATGTGTCTCAAAGCCTTCTGGTTGTTCAATGTATACTTCCTCTTCTATCTCCCCATTCAGGAATGTCGCTTTGACATCCATCTGATGAATCTCCCACCCCATCTATGCTACAAGAGATATCATGGTTCTAATAGATGTATACCTGGCTACTGGGGTGAAGGTCTCTTCTTAGTTTATTCCTTCCTTCTAAGCATACCCCTTAGCCACAAACTTGGGTTTGTATTTTTCTACACTGCCATCTGTAGCGTATTTTATCTTGTAGATCCATATCGAACCTACCACTAATCTGTTCTGAGGCCTAGGTACAACTTCCTAGAAATCATTCACCATAATAGAGATGTAATTTTCCACCATCGCATCCATCCAAAATTGATGTTGAACAGCCTCCTGAAAATTGGAGGGTTCCCCAACTTGAGCTACTAAGGCTTGATATCTATTTGGCTGTCTTCGCTCCCTTTTACTATTCCTGGGTGCACTAATGAAATATTTTGCATCCTGCAAAACCTCTTGGAGTTCCTGGCTCATTCTTCCTCTGGTAGTGGGTATATCTATTATCTCTTCCTCTTCCTATGATTCCTCCTATTTTGAGGGAGAATTTTTGGTACTTGCTTCTGCTTGTTGAAGTGGTTTGACCAATGCTTCATCTTTTGTTTGCTCCTTGTAAGGCATTTCTCGAGATTTTATGAAGTCCCTATCCTCCATGAACTTCACATCTCGTTGAACTACTACCTTCCTGCTCCATGGAAGATAGATTCTATATTCCTTAGCATTATCTCTATATATGATATCATTTCTTAGCAATTCAATCTAACTTTTTCCTCTTCTCCTCGGGTATATGGAAATATGAGAAACTACCAAATATCCTAAAATGACTGACTTCAGGTGTGTTCCCTGTGAAGACCTACTCTGGAGTAATCTTTCCCAATGCCCTATGATGAGTTATATTCTGGACATAGACTGTTGTGCTACATGCTTCTGCCCACAAGAATTTTGGCATATCCTGATCATACATTGTAGCCCTAGCTGCTTCCACAATAGTCTTGTTCATCCTTTCTGCTACTCCATTCTGCTCCGGATTGTAGGGAGTTTTCTAGTCTCTTCTGATGCCCTCCCTAGTCAAAATTTAGTGAAGTCCTTTTCGACATACTATCCACCATTTTATGAGTGCAACACTTTTACTTTCTTTCCTATCAAATTCTCCACTAGAGCCTTGAACTCTTTGAACCAACTGAAAACCTCATCCTTGGTTTTCAGAAAATAAATCCGAGTCTTCCTGGAGTGGTCATCAATGAAGGTGACAAAGTATTCATCACCGCTAAAATCTTTCATGGACATTAGTTCGCAGATATTTGTGTGTATAAGTCCTAGTACATTCTTGGCCCTATTGCTACTTTTAGGAAACACTGCTTTGGCATACTTGCCCAGAGCACACCCTCTGCATACATCATTTCGTTCAGTACTAAGATCTGCAACTCTTGTTATAGTTTTCCTAAGAATTATCAGAGCCCGGTGGTGAAAGTGTCTCATCCTTCTGTGCCATAGTTCATTCAAATCCTTGTCTCCATTACTACCTATCAGTTCCATTGGTGATTCTAGCTGCAACTTGTACAATGTGTTACTTTTGATTCCGATCTGCACCTTGTTTTTCCAACTCGGGTGTTTGATGTATACTTTCTCCTTAATGTAGAAAACTTCATAGCCCTTGCTTTGAAATTGAGATATGGAAAGTAAGTTCATCCTCAGTCCTGGCACATACAACACATTGGTAGCTCGGAACCATTCTCCTATTTCTATTTGAAAAACTATAGTACCCTTCCCTACTGGAGTACACTTTGCCTTATTCCCCATGGTGATCTGAAAATTCATTCTTTCCTCCTGTTAATCTGAGAAACATTCCCGTGTTCCTATCATATTCTAGGAGGCTCCACTTTCTATATACCATACCCCTGAGGATGTAGAGCTTGCTACGCAAGCCACTTCTTCTTCCAATTTGGAAGCTAGCATAAAGAAGTCAAAATTTTTATCTCTTGTGAATTCTTCTGAAAATATACACGAGTCTCTTGACATGGATGCCTTTGCATCATGCCCTTGACCCATAACTAACTTTCCCTTCCTGTCTCTGAATCTTTACTCTGATACCATGTGAAATTTTCTAAACAAAAATTCTATTGTGCAAAAATTGATTTATTTTACCTAATTATTTCTCAATAAGTTATTTATGAAATCCCTTTAGTAAATATTGAAATAAATTATATTGTAGATATCACACCATTATACAGAAATAAATATATGCACAAGAATCGGACACATTAACATAATTATTTTTGGACAATTGTCCCCAGAAAACCTAATGTGGGAAAATTGGTGCAATAGAGGAGGGTTTTTATTAATCTTCAGCAACAATCGCTTTTACAGAAATATTTTACATAGACACTGGGAGAAATCACTTGAGACATTTCCCTAATACTTTCTGACACCTTGGAGGACTTCCTTCCTTAACTGCGTCATCCCTGCATCATCCTGCTTGGCTCTACCTTGCTCTGTCCTTTATTGCGTCCCTGATATGTGTCTCCCTCTGTGTTGTTACTCAGAGCCCCTATGTCACCCTTTCTGAGCTTCCTGACTACTGTTAGTTACCCCCTCTTCCTCCACCATGCAACTCTCCCTCTAAAATTGATTTTTCTTCCTCTTTGAGAAAATCGGTTTTCCTTGGGATACTGAGTAATTGTTGGTCTATCTTGAAATGACACTCAAGTCTTCTCTTATACTTTTCCTGTTGAGGAATGAATGACCGAGATTAAGTCCCTAATCAATGACTAAGATTAAAGTAGAATTTATCCTTGTCTCTTAGAAGCTTCTCGTCCTTATCCTTATTAATGCACATTAGTATTTTTATTTTCCTAAGTTTAGACTTAGGGACCCATTAAAAATATTAATTATTTTAATAACTCCTCATTCAGAGGGAATTTTCAAAAATGATTTCTGGTTCTTGGAGATATCGTGTGCTTTAGCCTCTCCACCAATTTTCATGGCTAGAGCACATCCAATGCTACCCCAAACCAACAGGAGATAGAGAGGTGGAGTTGGAGGGGGATAGAGAGGGATGTAAGAAGAAAGATATATAGAGAGAGAGATATATATATATATATATATATATATATAGATATATAGATATAGGAGTGACAAGAGATATGGAGAGAGAGGAAGGGAAGAGAGTAGGAGGGAAGATAAATATAAGGAGAGATAGAGGGAGAGAAGGGGAAGAGAGAGGGAGAGGGAGAAACGAGGAAGAGAGAGAGGGGGAGGGGGAGGGAGAGGGAGGGGGATATAGATAGATATGGAGAAATAATGTGTATGTTTGTGGGGTGATATAGAGATACAAAGAAGGAGATACAAAGGGAGATAGAGATATAGATTGAAAGGGGAGAGAGGGAAGAAGAGTGAGATAGAGGGAGGGAGGGAGAGATAGATAGATATGAATAGAGAGAGCATGTGTGTTTGGGGGGGTGAGATAGAGATACAATGTTGAAAGTGGCAACAAGAAATGTTTAAAATTAGAAGTGCTAAAAATAGCACTTCTATAAATAGCAGTTTGAGTATCAGTGTTGGATTGAACAATAGGGAATGAAAAATGGAAGTGCTAAAAATAGCCTTCTATTTTTAGCAGTTCGGGATGGATTCCTATTTTTAGTCAGTCCGTAGACTAAAATAGGAAGTAAAATTCGAATTTGAACTTAACAGTTGTTTGAAAATAAATTAATTAATTCTCCATGAGTTACTTGGTTGTGAAAAATCAAACATGAAGTATATGTGAGGACATGCAACATTTTCTCTATTAATTGAGGAATTTATCCATTAGTTAAAGAGATAAGGATGAGTTCTAATTTGATTTGTAATTAGTTGGCTCAGTTAACTGACTCAAGTCCAGTTAGATTGATTTAAATAGTTTGTTTAAATTAATGTGAGTTCAGTTAGTTAATGCATGCTTGCATGTAACTGTTGCACTTCAGATAATTGAATATTCTCTCATGAATAACTCATGCATGTCAGTTCAGACAGAGACCCAGTTGAGATCAGAGGAGGGACAATGTACTATCGATTGGATGGATTTTTCCTATAAAGGAAACTCATCCATGGAGAAGGATTTATCTCCTTCAGGACTGCGCTATTGAATCATAGGTTAGTGAGTGTGTGAAGAGTCCAATTCACATAAGTGACAGCATTGGACCCCAAGGAAAATTTTGCAAATAAATAGGACGCTTGGAGGGTAGAGGAGAAGGTTTGAGAGAGGCCTTTAACTATCTATGAGAAGCATAGGGATTGCAGAGAGAGCATGATAGCTTGTGAGCTGATTCTTTTTGTAATCTGGACTATATTTCCACTTGTATGATAATACAGAGTTGGGGTTTTAGGCTGAGGCTTTCCCCAAGTTACTTCTTCTATGTTATGTGTGATTGATTTCTCATTCTCAGTTATATGTGTTCTCATTGATCGTGCTCAAATTGATTAAGCTTCCGCAAAGTGTTTTAGAAGTAGATCTTGTATTGTGTTTTAGTATATTGCATAATCTGTTGATCTACTATGGGAATTTCTACATGGTATTAGAGCTAGCTGATTTGTATAAAATTTTGTATGGTATCGGAGCAAAGGTGATCAAAGCTGAGAACAGTGTACACGAAGAAGAGAATTCGAAGTAAAAAAAAAAAAAACATAAATAAATAATACAAAATAAAATTAAAAATTGGGCCGCGAGTTTTCAGAGCAGATTTGAAAAATTTTGTGCAAAATTTTTAGAAACAAATAGCAGATCTAGATTCCTTGCGGAAAAAGACCTAAATTCAAAAAAAAAAAAAAAATCATCTGAATGGAGTTCGGATGAGGGAGATATCGCTGATTTAAAGTCAGCTCTTTTTCCAGAAAATTTTGTGACGGTGGGAAAGATGAAACAGATTTGTGTGCTAGCCAAGAACCTGTATGAACTTGAGGTACAAGATGCATGCAAAGCCTTGAGAAGCAAGGCAAAGGTTAGATACTTGGTGGTTGAGAGGGAGAGTAAATTATCTCTCAACATGCCACAACTGTGGAGGAGCCACAACTGGTGAAGCAACTTCACGAGGTTGTGGAGCAGCCACAACTGGAGAAGCTGAGAGGAGATCGAGTGGAGGCATCCACTCATGTAGAGACCTACAGTAGGGGGAAATTTCGATCCAGGTGGGCGGAGGGATCACATGCATCCATACCTCCAGGTAGGAGGTGGGGCGATGTGGAGTGATCGTCCCAAGAAGGCTGGAATGGGGGCAGGATCATTGAGGTACACAACCTCTTTAATTAGACCTTGCTACAGGAGCCCCAACGAAGAGTAGTAGGACTAGCTGAGTGGGTAGAGGCAGATGCGGATGGAGCGGCAGAGAGAGCTACAGTGCAGGAGTCCTAGGATTGTGTAGAGCTAGCAGGGTGCAACAATGCGAGAGGAACAGGAGTGTTGCACCAATGTAGAATGGCACAGAGAGGTGTGCAACTGTGTGAGATGCATGGAGTGTTGTAGCAGCTCAGAGGTTAGAGAGGGAGCACTTGTTAGCAGCAGGTAGAACTTCAACATCAGAGTATGTTTCTAGCCCAACGGAGAGGTCAGTGGGAGTTTTTTTTTGTTTCAAGAGTTGCTGGAGAAACCACACTTGGTAGAAGTGTTGCATGCAGAACATTCCAGAGGTATAGGATCGGGTTCGAGTGGAAGCCTTTCTTGTTGAGAGGAAGTGTTGAAAATGGCAACAAGAAATGCTAAAAATAGAAGTGCTAAAAGAGCACTGCTATAAATAGCAGTTTGAGTATCAGTGCTGGATTGAGCAACAGGGAATGAAAAATGGAAGTGCTAAAAATAACATTCTATTTTTAGCAGTTCAGGATGGATTCCTATTTTTAGTCAGTCCGTAGACTAAAATAGGATGTAAAATTTGAATTTGAACTTAACAGCTATTTGAAAATAACTTAATTAATTCTCCATGAGTTAATTAGTTGTGAAAAATCAAACATGAAGTCTATGTGAGGACATGCAATAGTTTCTCTATTAATTGAGGAATTTATCCATTAGTTAAAGAGATACGGATGAGTTCTAATTTGAGTTGTAATTAGTTGGCTCAATTAACTGACTCAAGTCCAGTTAGATTGATTTAAATAGTTTGTTTAAATTAATGTGAGTTCAGTTAGTTAATGCATGCTTGCATGTAACTGTTGCACTTCAGATAACTGAATATTCTCTCAGGAATAACTCATGCATGTCAGTTTAGACAGAGACCCAGTTGAGATCAGAGAAGGGACAATGTACTATCAGTTGGATGGATTTTTCCTATAAAGGAAACTCATCCATGGAAAAGGATTTATCTCGTTCAGGACTGCGCAGTTGGATCATAGGTTAGTGTGTGTGTGAAGAGGCCAATTCACACAAGTGATAGCACTGGACCCTAAGGAAAATTTCACAAAGAAATAGGAGGCTTGGAGGGCATAGGAGAAGGTTTGAGAGAGGCCTTTGATTGTCTATGAGCAGTAGAGAGATTGCAGAGAAAGCAGGATAGCTTGTGAGCTGATTCTTTTTGTAATCCGGACTATATTTCCACTTGTATGATAATACAGAGTTGGGGTTTTAGGCTGAGGCTTTCCCCGTGTTATTTCTTCTATGTTATGTTTGATTGATTTTTCATTCTCAGTTATATGTGTTCTCATTGATCATGCTCAAATTGATTAAGCTTCTGCAAAGTGTTGTAGAAGTAGATCTTGTGATGTGTTTTAGTATATTGCATAATCTGTTGATCTACAGTGGGAATTTCTACATGGTATCAGAGCTAGCTGATTTGTAGAAAAATTCTACATACAAAGATGAAGAGATGGAGTGATATATAGATATAGGTGGAGGGGGGAGAGAAAGGGAAGAAAATTGCTTACACTAGATGCATTGATTTCTATCTACAGATGCTTATTTCTAATCTTATTTGACTTCTTGTATTATATGCATTGATTTCTTTGTAGATGTTGATTTCCAATTCTATTTCATTGCTCTCATTAGATGCATTGATTTCATTAAAGATGTTAATTTCTAATCATGTTTGATTGAGTTTGCATTAGATGTATTGATTTCGGTATAGATTTTGATTCCTAATCCTATTTAATTTCTAGCACTAGATGCATTTATTTCACTGTAGATGTTGATTTCTAATCCTAGTTTATTGTTTGCATTAGATGCATTGATTTTAGTGTAGATGTTGATTTCTATTCCTATTTGATTGCTTGCATTAGATGTATTGATTTTAGTGTATATGTTGATTTCTCATCCTATTTGATTTCTTGCATTAGATGCATTGGTTTCACTGAAGATTTTGATTTTTTATTTGATGTAACTATATGTATGGTGTACATTAATTTCAAGTTAATTAGATTAATATTGTGCATTGATTTCAGTGTAAGCACAACAAAATTATTGATGACGTGCATTATGACTAAGCTCTTATTGATAACATCAAATGAAATATAATCGAATAAAACTTATATTTGTAACTTTTACATCTCCACATATTTTAAAATTGAATAGAGTTCATTTCAATTATATTTGAGTATTTTAAAATTGAATAACACTTATTTCAATCATAAAGAATTGATTGAAATACTTGGATAGCTAAGTAAATTTAGGAAAGTTGATAACATTATATAAAATTATAAAAATGTTATCATATATTATTTTTTGACCTATATTAAATTTCAATATGGTTGACTTATATCATGTTATGACTAAGATCTTATATATAATCTCAAAAGAAATAATATTGAATTAAACTTATTTGTTGTTTACATGACATCTTTTAAAATTGAATAAAACTTATTTCAATCCTATTTGTGTTTTTAATTGAACCTTGAAATAAGAAATTGACTGAAATACTTAAAAAAGTTGACCATGCAATGGTATATGGGTGGGTGACAAAAAATTTAATATTTAGAGTTTTTATCATAGTATGGATGACTTTAGAATTCAAATAATTTATTTTTTAAATTGAATTGTAATAACATACATGTTGATTGCACTAAAAAACGCTTTTTGCAAGCTAATATGAAGCATGATTGTAATTTTTTCCATGCTCAATATTAATTGATACATGATATATTTTAGTCTATTTTAAGTATCAAAGTGACTTTCATCATAGTAAGATTGAACTTATATCATATTATGACTAAGCTCTTTTAGATGACCTCAAAATAAATAAAATTGAATAAAACTTATTTGTTGTTTACGAAACATCTTTTAAAATTGAATTTAAAACTATTTCAATCCTATTTTTGTTTTTTAATTCAACCATCATATATTTTAGTTCATTCTAAGTATCAAAATGACTTGCATCATAACTTAAGATTGTACTTATTTTCTTACACTATGAAACTAGAAATCAAAATTATTATAATTTTTAATAAAAGTTATAATATATAGATTTTTTTTAAACTAACGATATAATTTTAACATGATCCATAAACTTTAAAAAATAATGCACATCCATAAACAAGATTAATACAAATCCATAAACTGAAATAATGTTCATGTACATCCATAAACTGTCCATGTATGGAAATATACAAAGTATGTATGACATGTGAATGTGCCCTATGAAATGTGCCCGACTATATACAAACTATCCACTCTAAGTACCACTAGAACTCCTATGTGAGTTCTGTTGCGTAAAATAAGTGTCGATAAGTTGGTACTGTAATATAACACATTCAAATGCAAACTAATTAGATCATTATTTGTACAAAATAAACAATATGGAAATAAATAATTTTGAACCACATTTTTAATTACATATATGAATCTACTAACCTTAGTAGAGTGCAAATGCAAGTGAGATAGGATGGGAGTCTGATGAATCTGGGTTTGGTGCTCCCCTGCCTGTGGCTTAATGACTAGGGCATACATTAATGGACCTGCATCGTCAATGCCTCTATACCCATCATCCCACTCATGTGTTCGCGTAATTGCGACATCAACAAAACTTTGCATATGGGCTTGCGTACACGATGACAAGGACACATTATAATTACTCTATGAATTAATTAGCATATGCATAACTTAAAAAAAGGAAATGTTGAAATCTCAAGAATAAAAATGATTACCTCAACTGTTGGTCCATGTGATTGTACATAATGACTCTCCTCCACATGAGTGTTATGAGGTGGAGATAGAAGTGGAGATGGAGGAGAATCCATGGAAACATACTTTAGTGGAGGATGGCTTGGTTGATCAAATGCCCCTTTAGATGTCCTCATAATCTCATCCATGTCACTGTGTTGTGTCTACATGTTATCATGAACTTATTAATATAAGTGCAATCTAATAACAACAAGAAATTAATATAAATAAATATGCATAATTTGACAATAAGAGTCAACATTTTCATATATATATATATATATATATATATATATATATATATATATATATATATATATATATATATATATATATGTAACACATAATACACCATGCTCATGAGTCAATTCACAAACATACACTAACTCACACAAGCTTTCACTTAATTTTCCATTATCCTTTAATGTCTGATGCAACTCCAACCATTATCCTCTGACGCCATCTTCACTGTTATGTCTTCATCATATATGCTAGTCGATAATTCCTATAAATAAATTTGTCTATTATTGAAATGACCCATTCCAACATAAACTCAAACTCGTGACAATAATTAGCCATACTAAATCTCACTTTCAACCAAAATTATACAGTAACATAACCATTTGTAAAAAATTTAAAACAATGGTGTTAGAGTCAGTCCTTACAGCCCTCCGTTAGAGATCTTTTCACTTTTGCATATCATTTTTAGGTGTCTCGCTTGTTCTACTTCGTTGCATTTCGCTAGGGGCATGCCATTGACTGACGAGGGGGTCTGGTTGTCTTGTGTTTCCTCATGTTTGTCCCTGCAGGGTTAGTGAAAAAACAAATTTTCTCAAAAATCACTGAAGTCCATAATCATGCATTCATTGTCATAAAAGTTTTGTTTCGTTAAAAAGTCCTAGAGTCTAGGGTTGTCAGTCCTTTGCATATACATAATACAAGCATGCAGGCCATGAGGTTGATTTCAAAAGACTTTTATTTAATAGTTTTTTCATAAAGCATTTTAAAACATTTTTAGTCCAAAACTCTGTTTTGGAACTAAAATTTGTTATTGTAAATAATTGTAATTGTTTTATCTCAAAGGGTTTCAGAGCAAGCCTTTGATCTTCTCCAAAGCCAAAATGCCAGATCCCTGCAAAAATCAACAAAAAATGATCAGTCCAAACCTCAGAAAAGCATGAGAAAATCAAAAAGCAGTGTTGTATTAAAAGACCAAAGGTGAAAAGGTGCAAAATATTACAAAGTGGGTTATTGGATCAATTTAAATCAAATCAGATTTGGTGAGATACTTTGTTTGTATATAAAAGGGAAAAGAAGTCTATTTGTTCACAAATTCCCAAAGCAAGATCATGTTCAAGTGTTTGAAGGCCGAAAACTGTGATTGCATACCCGTGGACAGAGTTGGAAGTGTGCGCTGCGCATTGGGTGGTGCGCTGCGCATTGGGCCTCACTAGCCAGTGTATATTTACAAGGGCGCTGCGCATAGAAGGGTGCGATGCGCATTGGGTAGCAACAACAAAAAAACTTGGTACATGCGCCCAGATCATACCAAATCCACTCCAAGCTTGCAAGTAGGTATTTTATTGCTGCTTAGTCAATGTTAGGATGTTTGAAGTGTGTTTCAAAAATGGGAATTTGATGTATTGGGTCTTGGAAAATGAAACCCTAGGTTCATGATAAAATCATTCTTTAAGGGTTTTTTAAAGATATGTGGGTGGTTTAGTGAAAATTTCTCATCCTCCATTGATGAAAACCAGCTCCATGCTCATTTGTAAACCCTAGTCGACATTTCAAAGGGCACACATTATATTTTGTTCATTTGTCAAGCAGTGACTGTTTTGTGCCAATTCATTGAAAACAGAGCATTATCATTATGGCTTAGTTTGTAGGATGCTTTGGTAAACATAGTAGAGTTTTGAGTATACATTGAAGTTTGACTCCACCACACCTATATCACTATACATATCACAGACATCTTGACACCAAAGCCATGTCAGACACGGAGTCAGAGTATGAGCAGCAGTATGACAGTGATTCTACAACAGAGGGTAATGTGCCACGAAGGTCTCGCAGAGGTGGCAAAGGTGGTAAGCCTCTCAGGGAAGAGCCTATTTCTTTGGTTCAATTGCGGGCTTGCCCACTTGCAATGGATTGTTTTCGTCGTCAGTCATGCTATCACTATTGTGAGCTAATTTCACAAATTCAACATCATCGTGAATTAGCTCGCTTGTTTGTTCTACATTTACATGATGGTCATGTAAACCTCGCCGGAGTTAATTTCATTTTGTCACCAGAGACTATTGCAGAGGCCACTGGGATACCAAATATTGGAGAGCAATGGAATAAGCGTCAGCAGCTAGAGAAGTCCTATTATGAGCCATACATCAAACCTGGGTATATGAGGCACTTGAGCAGGGTTTTTCCTTTCCAATACCTGAATGATCAGTTTGCACCTTTGATGAAACTCATCATTTGGTATTTCAGTTGTGAGGGCAGATTCTCTCGTCTTTATGCATACCATGTTCGTTTGTTGATGCATTTTACAAGGGTACGTCTGATGAACATTCCATACTTCATGTTTCGCAACATAGAGAGGATGGTTGTTTTAGTACAAAGGAAGACCACAGCACAGCAGCATATGAGTATTTATCATTATGCGCTGATCAAGGTCGTAGTGGTTCATCAGTTGGCACAGCAGGGCATTACTTGGGAAGATTTTATTTCTCGTGACTTTTTCACAGTGCCACAGCCACCTCCCGAGATAGTTCATGATGAGGGAGGGCCTTCACATCAGTTTGACATTCCTGAGACCGAGCATGTCAATGCTCTAGCATATGTGACATATCAGCGAGGCCACAGGGCCTTATTTGCAGCTACACGATGAGTACTATCTCCACATGGTCTGGAAGGGGTCTCGCCTTCTTCTTCAGTATAGGTATAGGTTCAGGATAGAGGCAAGAGGCCAATTTATGAGGAGGGCCATTCAGGTGGTCATGATGTTGATGTTGCATTGGGTGACGTGGATAGGAGCTCTCCTAGCTCGAAGCTGAAAGAGATCATCCAAGAGCAAAAGACTGAGATTGGTAGCTTGAATGAGAAGTTGCTGAAGGCAGAATGTCTAATCAAATACTTGGAGCAGCGCAATAAATAGTTAGAGGATGAGCACACACTTATAGAGCTACGACAAATCCGTGAGGACCGAAGGCTAGCCCGAAAAAGACTTGGTGATTTGACACCTGTTGAGCGGAAATTTTGGCTTGAGAAAGTCAATCGACATTTGGAGGAGTTGTTGGCGAAGGCCAATAGAGACAAAGACATGCTTCGTCACATGAAAAATCATTATTGGGCTCGCATGCATGTTGGCAAAGCAAAAATGAAGATTTTGCAAAGGAGGTTGAGCAAAGCACTAAAATGGCGAAAGAGGCTAGATCCACTTCTAGTTTTGGCCGAGGCTTCGCTGGCTGAGCATGACACATGATGGAGGGTCTTCACTCTGAATTTGAGCGAATTCGGAGAAAATTTTGTCATTTTGAAAATTTTGGTCCCCAAAAACAGGTTTTTTGGTTGTATGTGTAGCGCGCATGCGTGCTCACTTTTGATTGGGACACTTGCTGGAGGAAAACTTTATATTTTTGGGTTTTTCATGATAAGTTATGTATGCTCAGCTATTGCCAAATTATTTCATCAAGTTCTAGACGGTCAACAGGCACAAAAACACCATGAAAACCACCTTGCTGCCACCTTTTGCAACAACGGGAAGTATCTTTGGGAGAATGCAGTTTTGAGAGGGTAAATAAGCTCAAAATTGGAAAATTCTACTTGGGTTAGAAAGTAGACATCCAGGGATTTCCAACGAGCTATCTTGAGCTCAATTTGGATGCCAAGAAGTGCCTCAAAATCAGCCTGAAAAGTGCGCTGCGCATAGAGATCAAGGTGCTGTGCATAGAGGATTTTGGCCAATTTTTCACCTTCCAGCTCAGAATTTCGGCCAGTTTTCACCAGTTTCACTCCTTGACGTGATTTTTGACTCAAAATGATGTAATTTGATGTATGTAAGGTAACATGGCACTTGTCTACCTTCTTCTAGATGATTCATTCACAAATTAGCAAGAAATTAATGTAATGAATCAATTTCCTTCTTTTTAGAGGCAGGTTGTTTTGGTCACCTAGATTCTTGCTCCATGTTTAGAATTTGTTCAAACTGCTCCTAGAAGGAGGAGCTCGACCCCTAGAGGTTAGGGAATGAGGTTATCTTGATCTATATATGTAAATTTTCATTCAGTAGCACGGGTTGGACTCTTGGGAAGATTTTGGCACACTATTGTACATATTTTTCATATTTTGGCTAAGGAAAGATCAGAGATTTTGCAGCACCTGTTGGGATTCTTGTGGCTTTCAGTTCTTGATGGTGTTATCCCTCAATTTATTGTAAGTTTATTCATGTTTAATGTATGCCATTCCCTTCTTATGCTTCTGAAACTAAATGAATGAGTAAATGAGGTTGAATTCATTGTTTACAGTGCTCTTCCTTTAAATTTTTTAGTTTTACATGTTTTCACCAGTTTGGAGAGGATCCATGTTCTCCTTTGCCCTCTTCAGCTCCTTGTCATTCTGATCCATCCATACACCTGATCAAAGGCATCAAGACTATTGCCTACCTCACCCCAACTCGAATTCTGCAAAGATCTGACCTCAATCCCCAGACCCAAAATTGGTTTTCCCGTTTCTCCAACAAAAAACTCAAAAATTTAAATCAAACTTTCCTATCTCTTTACTAGCCTAAAATCAGTATTAATTTTGAGTCATCTCAGCCCCTTTGAAGACCTTTTGCCGAGATAGACCCGGAAAGAGACCTCTCTTGTCCTCGTAGGGCTAGCTACAAGGCTGAGCGTGGTTTGATGTGGCCTCGAGTTTTGCCTTCCTCAGCCTGAGGCAGATTTGAGCGCTAACATAGTGGTGACCATACTGGCGAGAAAAATTGTTATTTTTTGCTGGTTGAGGTGATTGTTTCATGAGTCTTAGACAGAGTCTGAAGTCATGCTAGGTAGCCTTCGAAACGCTTTTGCTATGCATAAGCGAAAGTAGATAAACGCTGCTTCAGTCGATCTCCGGTGAGCTTGTGAATGTAGCACTTGATTTGCAATTTACCCCAGTATACTTATTCGTTCTAGACCTTGGATGATTGAGTCTAGAAGTTGATAGGCTGAAAAACTTGTTTGTGTCCTTTTGATTGTTCGAAATAATTCCACACTGGCTTCCAGAAGACATACAAGATTAAATCCTGATCCAGATCCACCCCTAGTATATGAGAACCCAAATCTGATTGCGAGAATACACCGACGAGAAAGTCCCATTATTCCTTTGTTTAAGTCTCATTCTTGTCCTGCAATTTTTAAATATCTTGAAGAACTTGACTTTGACGAGAAGTTTGAATTGTCGCTGTTTAAAACTGAATCCGAAAGTGCACTTGATTCTCTCGTTCCAAATCCTGACTTTGCTGCAGCTCTTAAAGTTGAAAAACATAATAAATTAATTGAAAATTTTATCTTGAGGCACCTTCAGAGTGACATTCAGGCTGCAAATCTTGCTGATTTCCTAGAAGCTGCATCTGTGAATATTGGATCTGCTGTCATGGCTTCCGCTTCGAAAAATCCTACCGAACCTCCTTTCATTCCCACTATTCCCCTGCAACCTATAATCACATATCAACAGTCCGCAGTGAATTCTCCTTCCTCATCCCACATCGCTTCTCCTCCTCATACTCCTCATACTTCAGCTACACCTACTCCACCAACAACCCCCAGACCAAATCCGCCTAGAGCAATGGCTGCTCGTTTCGCACCTCTTGCTTTACCTCAGCAATTGAATGATATGCCCGCGGATTATCAGAGTAAGATTCCTATATTTGATGGCACTCCTCAAAGTGTGTCCGCTCAGCAACACATAGACAGAATGGCAGATTTTTGTGATTTACATGAGATTGATGAGGAGGATGTAACTATGCGATTGTTTGTGCAAACATTTGGAGGAGAAGTAAGAAAATGGTTCAGAGGCTTGGGAGCTAGAAGTGTACCTACATTGGCTGAGCTTCACAGACAGTTTCTAGATCGTTGGGAAATCAGAAAGGATCCACTTCAAATCAATGCCGAGTATAACAATATCATGCGCAATCCTGGTGAGTCTGTCCAAGATTACATTATTGGATTTAGTACAGTTTATAATGCTATTCTAGATGATTTAAGACCATCTCGAAAATCAGCTCTTCTTAAATTCCCAGATGGTTTTGATCCGAAGATGGATTATTCATTACGGGACAGAGATCCGCCTACCTTGGAGGATATGCAAAAGATTGTTGTTAGTGTTGAGGCGAATTTGAATGATAAAAAAGCTAGGATGAAAGTTGAAAAGCGAGTGACCATCAAAGAAGAAGTTTCTACATCAGATCAGATACTTCGCAAGGTAGAAAAGATGTTCGGAAATCTCACTCTTGACAAACCGGAACCGTAGATCCGCAATCCCAATTTTCGTG
This sequence comes from Pinus tabuliformis, assembly GCA_031772625.1. Classification (NCBI taxonomy): domain Eukaryota; kingdom Viridiplantae; phylum Streptophyta; class Pinopsida; order Pinales; family Pinaceae; genus Pinus; species Pinus tabuliformis. The sequence continues at coordinate 1,717,109,841 of CM062817.1, read as the reverse complement.
GTCAGCAGCAGCCACAATTCAGAATTAAGCAGCATGAACAAAGAACACAAGATCCGGTAGTTCAGCAGCAAGTAAAGACTCCTCTTCAACAAACTTTTGTTGGTCAAGAATCTGATGATGATGGTGATACTGTAGGGGAGGAAAACCATTTCTTTACTCCTGATGATCTGCCTATTTATATCACGGAAGAGGAGGAATATGTTGAAAGTTCCGCCACACACAAAGATGAGGATTTTATTCTATCAAATGATGCAGCACTTGAAGAAGAATCGGAGGAGTACCAAAGAGGATACATGAATGCTTTGTCCACCCAACAGAAGCAATACTCATTAAGAAATCAAGATGTGCCCATAAACCCCATTCATAAGAAGAAGGAGATTTCGGCAAAAAATGATTCAGCTGTACCACAGAAGAAAGGAAAAGAGATAATTGATCCCGCAGCAAGTAAATCATCATTAGCAGACAAGGTAAATCAGCCACCAAACACAATGACGGATAAAGCTGAAAAAAGAGAAGGTCCGGTCAAAGAGGTTGAAAAGGTTTCGGCATTTAGTTTGGAGAATGAAATTTCAAAACTGAAAGTATCTATTCCTTTGACTGAAATCATGAAGAACAGCAGTTACCGAGGTCAAGTCTCCAAAATTCTGAATTTTGATCCAATGTTCGACACGGTAAATGTTGAAGGTGATCAGTCGGAATTGATTTTTGGGCCTGCTTTAGATGGTGAGTCTCCTGAAAGTGATGTTCCTCCCTTTTATATCAGTTTGAGGTTGCATGAATATGTTTTACAAAATGCTATGTTTGACTCGGGTGCTTCACACAATTTGATGCCAAAAGCAATCATGGAAAAGTTGGGATTAGATATTACAAGAAAATACCATGATTTGTATTCATTTGATTCCAGTCGTGTAAAGTGTATCAGATTGATCAAGGACTTGGTGGTAAGCTTAGATCAAATTCCAGCTAAGAATGTCTTGATGGATGTGGTTGTGGCGGACATTACTCCGTGTTTTGGTATGCTACTTTCAAGATCTTAGGGGGCTATGTTGAAAGGTACACTACAGTTAGATTTTTCTTATGCTACAATTCCAGTCTTCGGTCAAATGAGAAAGCTATATCGGGAGTAGAAGATGAAATACATGATAACAAGAAAAGAAAAACCAATCAATCATCCTATAAATTATGTACATACATCTTTGGAGTCGTTTGTGTTGTTTGCTGATAGTTTTAATGAGATAGATAGTCAATTAGTTCAGGCAGAAGATATACCAGAAATCACTGAGAATTTTAGAGAGGTTCTGCAGAAAGAAAGGAGTGAAAAACAAGCTATTATGGAGCAAACAGCTGAAGATAATGGGCAGCAAAAAGGAAAAACAGAGCTAACACAATTTCAGCACTTGGAGGAGGATGAAGATGGTCTTTGGACCATGGATTTTGATGGTGCAGTAGGTAGTGATGGTGCTGGAATTGGTGTGTGGATTCGAAGTCCATTTTCCGCTCAAGATAAGGTTCCAAGCAAGGTGAGAGTATGTTCCTACAAACTAGCATTTGACTGTTCTAATAATGAAGCGGAATATGAGGCTCTCATTGTTGGCCTTAAGATTCTTCGAAAGCTGAAGGCAAAAAGAATTGCAGTATATGGTGATTCAGAGTTAGTGATAAAGCAGGTGAAGGGTGAGTTTCAAGCCAAACATCCTCGTATGAGAGCATATCGAAATGTAGTTTTAGATATTTTGAAACTCTTTTCTGATCATACTTTGACGTGTGTGCCTCGCATACAAAATGGTGTTGTTGATGGACTGGCTAAAGTAGCAAGCAATTTAAAAATTCCAATGAATTCCAACAACAAATTTGAGATTCATGTGAAACACCGCCCAACTGTTCCAGATAATCAGCGATGTTGGCAAGTCTTTCAGGATGATGAGGAGATTAATGATTTTCTGCAGAATAAGGGTAAGTTTAAAGATACCTCCATAGATACGGAACATGATGATGGTAATGTTGATATACAAGTAAATCAAATGGACGTGCTGCAGCTTAAAGATAACATTATTCCTAAGGGATTGATTCCTTTGGAGGAGCTGTTTGACCAAGACGATGTGGCCCGCAAACCAACATTGAGACCGACTGAAAAGGGTGTTGAAGAGGTAAACATTGGGACAACTGAAAATCCCAAGATGGTAAAGCTATCAAAGTCATTATCACCAAAGGTAAAGGAAGAGTATGTTAGATTGTTGTCTTCATTTTCTAATTCTTTTGCTTGGGATTACTCAGATCTGAAAACATATGACACTAATATCATTCAGCATACTATCGCTATAAAACCAAATCAGAAGCCTTTCCATCAAAAGTTGAGGAGAATCAATCCTAAGCTGCTGCCATTGATAGAAAAAGAAGTGAACAGGTTGTATAAGTCTGGAATCATTGTGCCTATCAGATTTTCTGATTGGATATCAAATTTGGTACCAGTAAGTAAGAAAACCGGTGAGATCCGTTTATGTATTGACTTCAGAAATTTGAATAAGGTATCCTTAAAAGACAATTATCCGCTTCCCAAAATGGACCATATATTGCAGCGAGTAGTTGGAGCATCAAGGATGTCACTAATTGATGGCTATTCAGGATACAATCAGATTTTAGTGCATGAAGATGATCGTGACAAGACTGCGTTCACCACTCCATGGGGAACATTTCATTATGCAAAGATGCCATTTGGTTTAAAAAATACAGGTGCCACTTTTCAGCGTGCAATGGACATGGCTTTCGCCAACGAGAAAGATGTATTTTTGGTTGTTTACCTTGATGACTTAACCGTGTTTTCAAATTTTGATGAAGAGCATTTATATAATTTGAAAATTGTTTTCCAAAAGTGCAGCAAATATGGCATTTCGTTGAATCCAAAAAAGAGCCTTTTCGCCATGGATGAAGGTAAGATTCTTGGCCACATCATATCAAAAGACGGCATTCGTGTGGACCCGGCACGTGTTGAGGCCATTCAGCAAATTGAACAGCCCCGGAACAAGAAAGAAATACAGTCATTTAACGGCAAACCGAATTTTCTGTGTCGTTTCATTCCAAATCTTGCCGAGCATCTTAGAGAAATCACAAACATGCTGAAAAAGGACAGTCATTTAAAGTGGATAGTAGAAGCGGTGAAATCATTCAATTTGGTAAAATTAGCTCTTTCTTCATCCCCTACTTTAATTAGCCCAGATTTTACACAGGACTTCATTTTGTTCTCAATTGCTTCTGAGCGCACTTTGGTAGCTGTACTAATTCAAAAAAGGGATGGAGTTGAGAAGCCCATTGCCTTTTTCAGTCGTATTATAAGGTACGGAGCATTAAAATACAACATTATTGAAAAACAAGCACTTGCGCTTGTAAAGGCCTTGAAAGATTTCCGTGTGTATATATTACATTCCCACATTATAGCATATGTTCCTAACACAGCAGTAAAAGATGTTTTGGTACAGGCAGATCCAGAAGGAAGGCGAGGTAAGTGGATTGCTGCGTTGTTAGAGTATGATGTGGAGATTAAACCAACCAAGCTGATCAAAGGCCAAGGACTGGCCAAATTAATGGCTGAAAAAAATCTGCATGTTCTAGATATAAATTTGATTGCTGCTATGTCCGATGAAGATGAGGAGAGTCCGGTGAATCAGGTATCTGATATTTTTGTTTCTTCCCCTTGGTATGCTGACATTATATACGTACTTCAAAATTTGTCTTCACCTCCCGGGATGCCTAAAAATAAGAGTAGAACATTGAAATTGAAAGCTACCAAATTTTGCATCCTTAATTCTGCATTATATTGGAAAGACCCTGGTGGAATGTTGCTGAATTGTTTGGTAGAGGAGGAAGCTAAACGAGTTGTGGAGGATTTTCATAGAGGTGACTGCGGGGTCCATCTGTTTTGGAAAACCACAACGAATAAGATTCTAAGGGCAGGTTTTTATTGGCCTTCGTTATTTTCAGATGTGTATAAGGCTGTTAAGAATTGTCACGAATGCCAAATTTTTCAGGGGAAGCAGAAACTACAGCCATTGCCTCTCAAACCAATTGAAGTTAGGGCACCATTTTAGCAGTGGGGCTTGGATTTCATCGGTGAAATTCATCCGGCATCGTCAGGACAGCATAGATGGATATTGATAGCTACAGACTACTTCACAAAATGGATCGAAGTAATTCCCACCCGACAGGCCACGGATGCAGTAATTATTTCTTTTCTTGAAACTAATATACTGTCACGTTTTGGGTGTCCTAGTAAGCTAATCATAGATAATGCAGCGGAATTCAAGTCAAAGAGAATGGTTGAATTTTTCTATAAGTACAATATCAGCTTGGGGCATTCGACCGCCTACCATCCGCAAGGAAATGGGTTGGCGGAATCTTCAAATAAGTCCTTGGTAAATATCATTAAAAAGTTGCTGGAAATCAATAAAAAGGGCTGGCACAAGAAATTAGTGAATGCACTGTGGGATGATAGGGTAAGTCAGAAAAAGTCTATTGGGATGTCCCCTTTCGATTTGGTGTATGGGACAGACACGGTTTTTCCTACTTCGCTTGCTATTCCGGTAGTCAAATTGCTTCAAGAAGCTGGTAGTGAGGAAGATCCCATGCAGAGGAGGATTAATCAGATGATTCATTTACAGTAGACACGAGAGGAAGTATTTCAAAATACTTTCAAGTTGCAGGAGCACATAAAGAAGATTTATGATAGAAAGGAAAAAACAGATAAGTTTCAGCTGGATGAGGTGGTTTTGAAGTGGGATTCCTGGAATGAAGATAAAGTAAAGCACAACAAATTTGAAAATTTATGGAAGGGTCCTTATAATATTGCAGCATATCGTGGTCAAAATGATTTTCTTCTCAAGCAAATGAATGGAGATGATTGTCTTGGAGGGCTGATCAATGGCCGGTTGCTAAAGCGATACCATTTCTGAGTATTTTCTGCTCATTTCATCATCATTGTATATATCGTTTTAGTTCTGTTCTATTGCATGTGTGTACTGATCTCTCATCTTCAGTCTGGGGCCTGCAGTGAAGGCTATAATTCTGGAGATGAAGGTTAGTTGGTTTGAGATTTGTCGAGTCATTTTTATCAGTCCTTTCAGTTTTCAAAATCGAGTCAGTTTAGGTCAGAGTTGTATTCAGTTTTCAGTCAAATCTGCAGTCAATAAATGTGTCAAAGTTTTGTGTTAAATGTTGAAATAATGACTCCATCACCCAATGGATGAAAACACTGGTCTGATCTCCCAGATATATGCCGTTCTTGGCATCTCCAAGGAGCCACCATCTCCATTGGAGCCAATGTTAGAGTCAGTCCTTACAGCCCTCCGTCAGAGATCTTTTCGCTTTTGCATATCATTTTTAGGTGTCTCGCTTGTTCCACTTCGTTGCATTTTGCTAGGGGCATGTCATTGACTGACAAGGGGGTCTGGTTGTCTTGTGTTTCCTCATGTTTTTCCCTGTAGGGTTAGTGAAAAAACAAATTATCTCAAAAATCACTGAAGTCCATAATCATGCATTCATTGTCATAAAAGTTTTGTTTCGTTAAAAAGTCCTAAAGTCTAGGGTTGTCAGTCCTTTGCATATACATAATACAATCCTGCAGGCCATGAGGTCGATTTCAAAAGACTCTTATTTAATAGTTTTTTCATAAAGCATTTTAAAACATTTTTAGTCCAAAACTCTGTTTTGGAACTAAAATTTGTTATTGTAAATAATTGTAATTGTTTTATCTCAAAGGGTTTCAGAGCAAGCCTCTGATCTTCTCCAAAGCCAAAATGCCAGATCCCTGCAAAAATCAACAAAAAATGATCAGTCCAAACCTCAGAAAAGCATGAGAAAATCAAAAAGCAGTGTTGTATTAAAAGACCAAAGGTGAAAAGGTGCAAAATATTACAAAGTGGGTTATTGGATCAATTTAAATCAAATCAGATTTGGTGAGATACTTTGTTTGTATATAAAAGGGAAAACAAGTCTATTTGTTCACAAATTCCCAAAGCAAGATCATGTTCAAGTGTTTTAAGGTGGAAAACTATGATTGCATACCTGTGGACAGAGTTGGAAGTGTGCGCTGCGCATTGGGTGGTGCACTGCGCATTGGGCCTCACTAGCCAGTGTATATTTACAAGGGCGCTGCGCATAGAAGGGTGCGCTGCGCATTGGGTAGTAACAACAAAAAAACTTGGTACATGTGCCCAGATCATACCAAATCCACTCCAAGCTTGCAAGTAGGTATTTTATTGCTGCTTAGTCAATGTTAGGATGTTTGAAGTGTGTTTCAAAAATGGGAATTTGATGTATTGGGTCTTGGAAAATGAAACCCTAGGTTCATGATAAAATCATTCTTTAAGGGTTTTTTAAAGATATGTGGGTGGTTTAGTGAAAATTTCTCATCCTCCATTGATGAAAACCAGCTCCATGCTCATTTGTAAACCCTAGTCAACATTTCAAAGGGCACACATTATATTTTGTTCATTTGTCAAGCAGTGACTGTTTTGTGCCAATTCATTGAAAATAGAGCATTATCATTATGCCTTAGTTTGTAGGATGCTTTGGTAAACATAGTAGAGTTTTGAGTATACATTGAAGTTTGACTCCACCACACCTATATCACTATACATATCACAGACATCTTGACACCAAAGCCATGTCAGACACGGAGTCAGAGTATGAGCAGTAGTATGACAGTGATTCTACAGTAGAGGGTAATGTGCCACGAAGGTCTCGTAGAGGTGGCAAAGGTGGTAAGCCTCTCAGGGAAGAGCCTATTTCTTTGGTTCAATTGCAGGCTTGCCTGATTGCAATGGATTGTTTTCGTCGTCAGTCATGCTATCACTATTGTGAGCTAATTTCACAAATTCAACATCATCGTGAATTAGCTCGCTTGTTTTTTCTACATTTACATGATGGTCATGTAAACCTCGCCGGAGTTAATTTCATTTTGTCACCAGATACTATTGCAGAGGCCACTGGGATACCAAATATTGGAGAGCAATGGAATAAGCGTCAGCAGCTAGAGAAGTCCTATTATGAGCCATACATCAAACCTAGGTATATGAGGCACTTGAGCAGGGTTTTTCCTTTCCAATTCCTGAATGATCAGTTTGCACCATTGATGAAACTCATCACTCGGTATTTCAGTTGTGAGGGCAGATTCTCCCATATTTATGGATACCATGTTTGTTTGTTGATGCATTTTACAAGGGTACATCTGATGAACATTCCATACTTCATGTTTCGCAACATATAGAGGATGGTTGTTTTAGTACAAAGGAAGACCCCACCACAACAGCATAGGAGTATTTATCATTATGCGCTGATCAAGATCGTAGTGGTTCATCAGTTGGCACAGCAGGGCATTACTTGGGAAGATTTTATTTCTCGTGACATTTTCACAGTGCCATAGCCACCTCCCAAGATAGTTCATGATGAGGGAGGGCCTTCACATTAGTTTGACATTCCTGAGATCAAGCATGTCAATGCTCCAGCATATGTGACATATCAGCGAGGCCACAGGGCCTTATTTGCAGCTACACGACGATTACTATCTCCACATGGTGTGGAAGGGGTCTCGCCTTCTTCTTTAGTACAAGTACAGGTTCAGGATAGAGGCAAGAGGCCAATTTATGAGGAGGGCCATTCAGGTGGTCATGATGTTGATGTTGCATTGGGTGATGTGGATAGGAGCTCTCCTAGCTCGAAGCTGAAAGAGATCATCCAAGAGCAAAAGACTGAGATTGATAGCTTGAATGAGAAGTTGCTGAAGGCAGAATGTCTAATCAAATACTTGGAGCAGCGCAATAAAATGTTAGAGGATGAGCACACACTTATAGAGTTGTGACAAATCTGTGAGGACCGAAGGCTAGCCCGAAAAAGACCTGGTGATTTGACACCTGTTGAGCGGCAATTTTGGCTTGAGAAAGTCAATCGACATTTGGAGGAGTTGTTGGCAAAGACCAATAGAGACAAAGACATGCTTCGTCACATGAAAAATCATTATTGGGCTCGCATGCATGTTGGCAAAGCAAAAATGAAGATTTTGCAAAGGAGGTTGAGCAAAGCACTAAAATGGCGAAAGAGGCTAGATCCACTTCGAGTTTTGGCCGAGGCTTCACTGGCTGAGCATGACACATGATGGAGAGTCTTCACTCTGAATTTGAGCGAATTCGGAGAAAATTTTGTCATTTTGAAAATTTTGGTCCCCAAAAACAGGTTTTTTGGTTGTACGCGCATGCACGCTCGCTTTTGATTGGGACACTTGCTGGAGGAAAAATTTATATTTTTGGGTTTTTCATGCTAATTTACGTATGCTCAGCTACTGCCGAAGTATTTCATCAATTTCTGGATGGTCAAAAGGCACAAAAACACCATGAAAACCACCATGCTGGCACCTTTCACAACAGCAGGAAGTACCTCTGAGAGAATGCAGTTTTGAGAGGGGAAATGAGCTCCAAATTGGAGAATTCCACTGGGTTGGAAATTAGACATCCTGGGCTTTCCAACGAGCTATCGTGAGCTCAATTTGGATGCCGGGAAGTGCCTCAAAATCAGCCTGAAAAGTGTGTTGCGCATAGAGATCAGGGTGCTGCGCATAGAGGATTTTGGCCAATTTTTCACCTTCCAGCTTAGAATTTCGGCCAGTTTTCACCAGTTTCACTCCTTGATGTGATTTTTGAGTCAACATGATGTAATTTGATGTATGTAAGGTAACATGGCACTTTTCTACCTTCTTCTAGATGATTCATTCACAAATTAGCAAGAGATTAATGTAATGAATCAGTTTCCTTCTTTTTAGAGGCAGGTTGTTTTGGTACCTAGATTCTTGCTCCATGTTTAGAAATTTTTCAAACTGCTCCTAGAAGGAGGAGCTCGACCCCTAGAGGTTAGGGAATGAGGTTAGCTTGATCTATATATGTAAATTTTCATTCAGTAGCACGGGTTGGACTCTTGGGAAGATTTTGGCACACTATTGTACATATTTTTCATATTTTGGCTAAGGAAAGATCAGAGATTTTGTAGCACCTGTTGGGATTCTTGTGGCTTTCAGTTCTTGATGGTGTTATCTCTCAGTTTATTGTAAGTTTATTCATGTTTAATGTATGCCATTCCCTTCTTATGCTTCTGAAACTAAATGAATGAATAAATGAGGTTGAATTCATTGTTTATAGTGCTCTTCCTTTAAATTTGTTTAGTTTTACATGTTTTCGCCAGTTTGGAGAGAATCCATGTTCTCCTTTGCCCTCTTCAACTCCTTGTCATTCTGATCCATCCATACACCTGATCAAAGGCATCAAGACTATTGCGTACCTCGCCCCAACTCGAATTCTGCAAAGATCTAACCTCAATCCCTGGACCCAAAATTGGTTTTCCCGTTTCTCCAACAAAAAACTCAAAAATCTAAATCAAACTTTCCTATCTCTTTACTAGCCTAAAATCAGTATTAATTTTGAGTCATCTCAGCCCCTTTGAAGACCTTTTGCTGAGATAGACCCGGAGAGAGCCCTCTCCTGTCCTCGTAGGGATAGCTACGAGGCTGAGCGTTGTTTGATGTGGCCTCGAGTTTTGCCTTCCTCAGCCTGAGGCAGATTTGAGTGCTAACAAATGGCAAAATTAAATTGTGAAAATAATTCTCCAATACATGACATCATGACATCATGCTAGCCAGAATCCTCAACCCTTTGCATTACTTATGCCTGCTTTGTGTAATTACATATACCAAATCTATTGTAATCACTTTCCATGGATAATACGTTTCCATAGCATGTGTGAATGGAACATAAACAAAGGCATTTGGTTGCGTGATTTACGAGATGACTTATAAAGTTCTTACCCTTCCAAATGAATTTCCCATTGCCATTAAACTAGTTTAGAAAGTCATATATCTCACCTTTGACTTATGCTTTCAAATTTCCTTTGAACAAGATGATGGTGTTCTTTGGTCCTATGAGGATGGTCAAGTCTCATGCTGTTGTTGGAGCTTTGGAAGGTGGTTCCATTAAATCACAGAGAATGTGAAACCAACAGAATAAAATAGTCAACAAAAAAAATAGCTAGATTTGTTCACACAAAACATTTTAAAAGGGACTTCTACTTCTGTTTTTGTCACCATCTTTCGACAGAGAAAACACAGAAGATGTGACTCATATCTTTTGTGATGTTGTATAATTTGAAAGCCACCCATTTTTATGATCCTTGGAATGGGCTCTCCTACAACAAATTTTATCGAATCAGAGACCCATTCCGCAAATTTCAACAGAATTGCAAATTATCTATGCAAGTTCTCTAAAATTCTCGAGAGATTCTACCATAGAAATGTATTTTCTTGATTTTGTCTCCACAACAAAAGTTAGAATGAATTATTTGGTATCCTCTTGGTTATATATTTTGTCTTTTAACATGGATTCTACTAAAAGGAGCTAGTCAAAGGAAAGCTTTAGCTAAGAGGAAAGGGAAGCAAGGGAATATCCTCTTCAGAAGGCATTTGAAAGTATTTATAGTTGCCTCCCAAATATATTTGGATTAAAAGTTAGTTTAGAAGAAGGGAAAATGGATTACTATGGATAAATGGGATGATCTATGGGAGAGAGCTCATGAACGAAACAATAATCACCTTCTTAGTGCCATAATTAAATTAGAAGGATTATAGGTGAAATTAGGCCAATATCTCTCTACATGTTACTCCCCGAAGCTTATATACAACTGCTTAAGTAGTTACAATATTTGCACAAATTTTCATCCCCATACGTAGGACTAGATCTTCATACCTATGGAGGATTGGCTCCTCCAGTAGCTAATAAAAATATGGACATACAAAACACACACGGAAAAAAATCTATTCTACAAATAAAACTACATAAGCACACATACTCTTTATTTTCCTAGAACTATCATAAGGGAGGTTGGTAGTGCTATGCCCACACCCATCCAGGTTTTGATACCAAATTAAATTTGTATGAGGTACTCAAAAATTATATTTACATGAATATAATAACATAATATAAGTACAAGAACTTATGTCTCCAGATAGTTAATCTATCTTGACAATACAATCTCTTGGTTGAATGAATATCTCAACCACACACTAATCTAGGACGCTAACTAGTTGGAGAGAATCTCTCAACCAACTAGACGTTAACAAACTCCTAAACACTAACGATAGACTCCTATACTTGGAAAGCATCACAACTAAGGAAAGTAGGAGTTATATTTTCTGAATAGTTTTTGTAATTATATATATATATATCCTCAACATGAAATTATATCAAAATATATCAGTCAAACAACGATAGTTTAAACAAAGATTTATGTAGGTGGTTTCAATATACCACGAGGGAAACTAAATATTTTTAACCACTTACAAAACAAGTAAATTGTCCATAATATAACCATCTTCGGAAAAACAAACCTATTTACTCAATGTTGCAATACAAAAAAAGTTATGAAACATTACATGAACTTAGTAGTCTAAGGAGGTAACTAGCAATAGGCTCTTTGGCACTAAATCCTAGAGGAGATGGAGGGCTAGCCTCACATTGAAGGTGACTCTCTAAATGTGTTATCTTGGCGTCCAATTTTTCCCGGAAAACACATTGATATATTTGAGCACATTGTGATGTCATTCAAAGTAGAAAAGATGTCATAATTTTAAGTTTTTTCCCAACAAAGTATTCATTTGCTAGTGAAGAGAGATGGAGTTAAGGTAGTGTTTCCTTCTTTCCCCAATGTGACCAAGGTCAGGAACCTAGTGAGGCACCTCCTCCAATATCTATGAATTTGAAAAATCTTGGTGGTCCATAGCCATAAGGGAATCAAGGTGACCAATCTCATTATGGAGTTCTAGAGGAACAATAGAATGGAAAATGTATGTCACTTCCTACATCAGTTGTTGGGTGCAATTCTAATATCGGGGACCACAGCCCCCACCTCCATGCTGGTTACACATATGTTGTCATGGCATGTAATGAAAAAGGAGTACACAACAACGGTTTTCATAAATTTTAACCGGTACAAGGGAGTGGAACCAAAGAGTGATTAAATCAAGCTAGAAGTGAGAATGCAATAGACAAAATTCAAGAATCTGACACAAGGTGGGAGATTTGAAAAGTGGAGGATCAAGAGATTCGTCACAGAGTAGAGATAGCATCAAACTAATTGCATTAATCTACCAACCATGCAACCAGAACCCAACTAGAATAGTAATAACAACAGAACAGTCACCAACTAGCTCACTAAAACAAGAATTAACAACATAGGTGAGAGACTCAGGAATTACCCTTGACAGGGCGTTCATATGCAACCCATAATTTGAAAGTTATAAGACTGGAGGGACCACCAACGACACAACAACTAGATGAACACACCACTACCGACAAACAACTTATGCAATGCAACTAAATCTTTAGTCACACAACAAATACCATGCCTTCCAACACGACCAAACCAAACTCTTGGACAAATAGAAAGAGATCAACACATAGATGGTAAAAATCTCAACCAGAATCACTCAAGAAGGAAACCAAACATAATTAACGAAGGCAATCGTTAGACTACCATGGGTTGACCCCTCATCGCTAGTGGCAACTTTGAAACATTCCACTTGCGGTGGGGCTGCAACCTTTTTCCCCCTTATTTGACATAGAGAGCAAGTATACCAACCAAAGAAAAATACCGAGATGTCACTATCCATATTAAATTCACGATGAATACTCAAATTCTTGTGTATGTAGGAGGCTGGCCATGCCACCCCCTTCATAAATGATTCACAGTGAGCTAGCGAGCTTACCCCCAACCCCTTGATCTTCCTCGTTTTCCACCCCATCACAGAGAAATCTCTATAACGTTATTAAAGAATTTTAGGCAGTTAAAACTGTTAAAATATCAAAAATATTAGAAGCATAAATGAATGAATAAAATAAAAAACCAAGGAATTAAAAAATAAATAAAATCAAATAACGGGCCGAAGAAAAGGTTAAGTAAAATGAATATCTCCTTAATGAAAGTTAAAAAAAGAGAAGGGAAGAGTAATACATATTTTGGAAAATTGGAAAGGTTTTTAAGAATATGGAAAAATAGAAATTGCAAAGACTTTGAAGGTGATGGAAATTGGAGCTAATAAGGGAGTGTAAGAGAAGGAAGGAGAAAAAATGCGTTCTTAATTATTATAAAGGTGTTAGCTTGCTGCTTATGTGTTAAATTTGGGAAAAAGTATGATCATATTCACAAGTGATGCTACTAAGATGTTAATCAATCTTAATAGCATCTTTTATAAGTTTAATAAAGTAATCTTGAGTTTAAGATAAAAAAAATTAATTTGGTTAACATAATGTGGTGTTTGCTGTGGCTAAAGCATTTACCCATGGTAGGTTTTATGGTGATATTATGATAGATGTCATCCATATGTTCATTTGTGCTAGCATAAATGGTTGATCTATAAGACCCCATAAAAAAAAGAATCTCATGAACTCATTTTTAATATCTTAAAACTACCTGTAAAATTTCTTTTAAATAGTACTTCTTGGAACATTAACACCAAGACCCTCCCCTTGAAATCCTCACAATGTATAATCCCTTAATTGACTCCAATGGCATCCTTTGAAAAAACCTACTTGAGAATTACTTTTTTTTGTGAACATTTTGAATAAAAATTGAATGAAAACCTTCCTAGAGTTCCCTAACTCCATGCTGCCAGTGAGATAAAACAAGAATATTCAACCATGTAGATCCTTTAAATCACTCTATTACCACTTTCAAATCTCTAGCAACCTAAAAATGATGAAGTTTTTTATCCATAGCAAGTTTTAATAGGGCCAAAAGGGCCACTAACTAAGCATGCATATTAGTATCACTACAAGTTCCAATATTAAGCCGGAAATAATAATCATAACTAAAATGAAGGACAATACAAACACCATAATCACTTGACATGACTTGACATATACCATTGACATAACTCTAAAAAAAAATCAAGATGGAAATAAGGCATATTCTTAGGATTGACCTCAAAAGCCCTACTTTACAATGTTGTTCACCATATACGACTTCAACTACATAAACCACCACCACTATACACCTCTTAACTCCTTCAAACAACACTAGATTTAAGTGTAGCCATAATAGCTTACAACATTTAAAGGCAAATCATTTAATGTTGGTTTGATGTTTTCTCTTCCTTTGAACTTATTTCAAGTATCAATGGAAATACATGCTGATTTTTATGATCATGTAAGCATTTGGTTGGAAGAGTTTCAAGGTAAGAATTTTGCAAATAAATTTATTTTTCTAATCTTAAATGTAACTAGTAGGTTAGTTTTTCTTTTAACAATTTAGTTTCCCTCTTATTATTTTTTCTTGACCTATACATACATGCAAGACTTAAAATGAGAGAATGGTTACATTGGAAGTATGACTATACTTAGTCATGTTTCCTTTCATTGAGTTAGGATTAAGGATATATTAGTGTAGATTTAGTTTCCTTTCTTGTTTGTAGTTATTTTATTATTGCATATTTTCAATAAGCAAGTAATGAGCCGAAGTTTTTTCCCTTGGCTTTCCCTTTCATTTTCTGACAAAGTGGCTTAAAACATACCAAAGTTCTTATATCATCAGATCATACACACGTGTGACTCGCTTGATTTTCTTTCTTTCATAAAATTCATCACATTGTTGAAAATGTTTTGTTATAAAATCATATATGGTGAAGTTCCAAAGAATTTCTATGGCCTAACAATTTTTGAGAATACCAAATTTTCAATTCACAAGTATTTCTAGAGGTTCACTTTCCCCCTCTTGTCCTTCAATGTAAATATCAAGCAGATGCAAATTGAAAGCTCATTACTTACCATTTTAATTTAGATTGAATAAGTAGATGATTTTGAGCATATGCAAGTTTCGAGATATGCATGGAAGAACTTGAGAATTCATGAGGTAAACTTGCAATTAATATTCTTCCAAGTATGAACTGACATTTTCATCTTCATATGTTGTTAATTTCTCTTCTCATTAGCTTATTTCTTGTTTTTTTTCTCCTTTTGTAGGTCTTCATTAGCTTGAATTGGAGACTTGATTTTTTAATTTTTTTCAGGCAAATCTAGTTAACTTCAGAATAAAGCAAGAAATCAAATTTTTCTAAGTCATAGACATGTTCATGGAATTATCTTTCCTTTAATCACAAATACCTCTAATTTGTGCTTTGAATTAATTATTATCTACATATTTTCCTTTTCTTTGCAAATTTAGTGATTTGAGTCAATAATCATAATTATGCATCTCGTTGTTACAGCTAAATTGAAATTCTTGACTCTTTCTTATTTAGTTTTGTCATAAGCAAAGGAAAATCTCATAAAATATTACACCAAATTGTAAAAGTGCTCCTATCCATCTTTTCTTATTCTAAATATTGCATTTTCTAGGTTGAATTGAACCTTTGCATTGCACTCATCCACTTTAGTCACATTTTCTTCGTCCGAGATTATTCAGAGTCTCTATCGAGTAAATCTTGCAATCTCGATACTTTACTATTCATTATTCCAATATTTCCATTTGTTTATAAACCTTTTAATTTATCAAATTAATGATATATGAGATTATATAATATTGTTGGCATCTCGCCAATTCATACATTACTATATAGTCTAAATTATTATTATATTCACATGGAGTCCTCTTTTCTTATCTTTGTATCTTTACATTGAATTCCATGTTACTTTGGTATTCGAAAGATTAAATGCATTTTTAATTACAATTTAGCCAAATTTCCAAGCATTCATTTCTCCGAATGACACTATGAATTTAAGGATAGACATTGTTCATGATGTATGCACTTGGGCCTCCTTTTACTCTTCATGGAAATCTTCGTGGCTAATGAGAAATGCATCACTTGTGGCTTGCCTACATTTTCATCTTTATGTTACTATCAAATGCTCTTCCCATCATCCTCATCATCTTTTAGTATGCATTTTTATTTCCTTTTCAAATACACTTTTGAGTAACCACTATGATGATGTAACTAATTGGTAAGGAAATTCAGAACAAATAAAGGTAATGGATCATGGTTAATTCATGTTTGAATTATCTTATATTCGAGTTCTAATATATCACTATATATATAGCATGCAAAATTTCAATACCTCTCCATCTACACACATGAATTACATTGTTTGGGACTTGGTCTTGATTCTTAACAATTTATTAAAATCATGGAGTTGACATAAAATCTGAAGTATAAAGAGAACAATTATCACTGCAATAAATAGAAAAGTTCATCTTTATTTTCATTTCTGATGGATTTGATTTCTTCTTCCTACTCCTTGAACATGAGACATCATTCTTCTAGTTTTAGTTCTTGCTTTAATTTAGACTTAATAAGTTATGACTTCATGTCAATGAAATTTGCATAACTTCTTCATGCATTTACTTCCAATTAAAAATAAGAGGTTATCTTTTGTTGGAGAAGATGATATATCTTAGGTAAGATCAAACAAAATTCTTCAATGGTAAGTTTCATACACCCACTTTCATTATTTTCCATTTCTTTACATTTTTGTGTCTGTTTAGTTTTCTAATTTTGCTGATATATACTTAACTCAAATTTGGAGCTCGTTCTGCTTTTTGAATGTTTGAGTTTTAGAAAAGTAATCACGATATTCAACAAATCAACTAAACTGGGGATTCCTCAAACCTTTAGTCTATTTCACAAGCATTGCTTTATGATGAAAATTGTTAAGATGTTCTTATGCAGAATTGGCTTTGAAACCAGAAGATCTGCAAATGATAAAATACTTCTTATTTGGGCTTTATTTTGACTCATGATTATTATTCACCTTTTTTATTTTAAAGCCTAATTGCTTATAAATCTACAGGATTAAAATTTACTAAACTCTCAACATAAAGCGGACACACACATACTTACTTTATTTTACTCTTTTGTTGAGACATTTGTATAATTAATCTTGTTGGGTTTGTCCTTAATTTGGGCTTTTATTTCAAATTTTTTGTTCTTATTTTGACATGTTTGGAGTTGTTTCTTTCCTCTTACATTTCAATCTTTTTTTTTTCACTTTTGTCATTTCTCATGATTTTATTTTGGTGACTCTGCCAAGATTTGTGTGGAAGACCAATTCTCCTCACCCAACTTTGGTTGGCATACATGGGAAATATTTACAATGTCTATTTCAATGAATTTCATTTACTATTAAAGGTATATGTTTATGGAATCATGAAGTTCTCTTGCTTTAAAATGTTTTCCATGGAGGAACACGCATCCTTTATAAGTGATATAGTTCACCTTTTCATGGCAAGAAGTGACCTTAGATTAACTTGATGGATCCCTCCCCTCCCTCCACTTCATAATGATAGTGGCAGGAAATATTTGGAGTCAAAATTATGGAAGTATTATATCCATCTGCATAAGTATCTTCTACCATCCCTCATTTTTCACTCAGATGCATCATAAACTAAAGCTCGCAAATGCACTTATCAAAAGGGTGATTAAAGGAGGAAGCATGAGAAATACAAGTAAACCTGTTAGGGCCATGGATGCTCACTAGAAACAAGGCTATCATTGTATGGCATAGAAGACAACTTCGTTGGGGTATTGCTCAGGCTCGCTGGTAGCGAAGCGATGTCAGAGACCATTCATAAAAATGGATATTTTCTTTATCAAAAACTCCTATCTATACCTTCTTCTATTTTTTCATACGAATTAATCTTAAAATACACGTTTTCCCAAAATTTGGATTCATGATTTTTACTTAGTTTGCTTTGATTACTTATCTTTTCGAACTTACATTGCTTAATTTATTTATGTGGGACCCATGGAAATGTTTTACCATTTGACAATTTAATGGAACCCATCATTTTTAATCTTTGGGTAAACTAAAGTTCATCATATGTAACCATAGATGACTGGTTCTTCCTCGTGTATCACCATTATTGAGGTGAAAACTCAACCCCCCCATTTTTTACTTATTTATTTCAAATAAAGGGGACCCTTTCCATGATTTTTTGGCTAAATCACATTTTTCATATTTTCTTTTGGTTAAGTGTCCTAAAATTTTTCCAAATTTTTATTTTCTTTAGATTCTTCTGTTGATTTCTTCATTGCATTCGATTTTTTGCAATCTTTCCATCGGTTCTCATTTCATCTCATTTGGTTACACGGTTTGCAAATGGTGCTTCTCCAAAGATTGATAATTTTTATCGCTAGGGCTAAAAAATGTACAAAATGTATATTATGCTAATTTTTGTAAATTATTTGAAAATATTGATTTTTAGTTAATTTTTACTAATGAATTCATTTTTCGCTAACGGTCCTACAAAATCACCACAATCAAGTTGTTGAACAATTAAAATTCTATTATGAGATTTCGAAAATTAATTCAAATTTCAATTATAATAAAAATTATGAGATTCAAAATACTTTAATATCAAGTGGTTATATTTTATAGGCCACATTATTTCACACATTTCCCCTCATTCCTTACTCCATACCATGGCACCTCGAGACATCCTTTATTGTATTTTATAAGAAACAAAACCTTCAATGACTTGTCCAAAGACCTCATTAGAAACTCACGACCTTAGTGACCTCAAGGGTCTTTTTATGAAACTTAAAATATTTAATAACCTCGATGGCCTTCCTTTATACCTCCGATGGACTTGTATTAAACTTTATTTATTAATTATTTAACATATATCGGAACTTTATAATATCATAACTCTTTTAAAAGAATCCCCGGTATCATTATTCCTTGATACACATACCTTGACATGTTTTATTCGGCACATCACATAATGTAATATCATAACCTCCATGTTGTTGTATATTGGAGGCACACAAAAAAAACTCTCGATGGTTGCTATGCTTCATGACCAATGAGGTTATTATACCTGCCCACGGCATGGTATATAACAATCGATATTGCTGCCACTAGCATTAGTTTGAACCAAAACAGGAAGTTTAATATAATTTTTTTTCGATCTATATCATGTTAAATAATTTTTTAGCCTATCAGATATTGACAATTCTAGTGATCTTTATTTTTTGGCGTAAACTTAGGAAATAGATCAAAACATATATCAAAATTCAACCCTAAAGCTGATTAATGCTAGCTTTAAAGCCAACATTAAAACATAACATTTTATGTTAACTACTTTCCACATATATTTGGTATGCTTTTCAACATGTATTTGGTATGCTTTGCCACATGATGGGGCGCTTCCATGTGCCCCTGCATGTGTATGTGACTATTGGCATGTGGTGGTTGGCACGTTGTCCAGCCAACTACCTGGGTATGATAAAGGGGAGTAGATGCAGTTTCTTGCAAAAGGACAATGAATTCGAGGGCCAAAGGACAGATATCATCCATGGCAGTTCTGCTGCAGAAAGATGCCCTAGGGTTTTCCACAAAACTCAGATGTGATTCAAGTTCATGGTAGGCAAGTGACATTTCAAATCTTGTAAATTCGCCCACGAAGAGAAGAACAAAGGCAACCTCTCCCAAATTTTTAGTGAACGGGTGCCTAAGATGAGTAGGAAATTCATAGAACTTGGAATTAATAGCAACTTCATGGAAACGATTCGGTGCCCAGGGATGATGGCATGATAAATGTTGCCACAACAAGTGGCAGCAGCGAGGGGGTTTTGCAGAGACCGATTTATAAGAATTCGTTTGCCTGTTATGAGTGGGAGGCAACGGGCACCTACTTGTACGGAGACAATTGTCGTTATCCTCACGGTAAGCTTCCCCTTTTCAGCTTATTTTTTCATGAATTACATGAAAGTTGAAATAAAGAATCCATGGTAGATATCTTTATACCTTTCTAGCTGGGGTTTGTTTGTACATAGCTTAGGATACTTGCAAAGAGCATCAAGGTTTTAAAGAATGGACACTGGTAGTCAAATATTGATAGCGTTGTTCAGACACTTCCAAGTCTTATTGCGAGGAACACAGACACAAGCCTCCTTTCTCTAGTCTTATTGAGAGGAACATAGACACAAGCCTCTATTCTCTGACATAAACTTAGGACATGGATCAGGAGATGCTTCAAAATTGGACCAGTGGGATTGATTAATGCTGGATTGGCCTTAGCATTAAAGCATAACATTTTCCTAACATTTTATGTGAACATATAGTTGGTATACTTTACAACATGATGACATATTTCCGCCATCTGCGCTTGTGGCTTAGCCATCCGTCCCCCTACGTCTGTGTGTGACTGTTGGCATGTGGCTATTTGCATGTTGGTCAACCAAGGACGGGTGACAACACACAATATTTGTTAATTACCAAGGCGAAGAGTAGTTTCTTGCAGGAGAAGCACTTTCCTGTACAAGAGATCTCATCATCCATGGTATTGATGAAGATGAGGGAAATTGCAAAGACTTACCTTACTAGTTGAGTTGGGCTACATTCTACAAGTTGGAAGATGGATAATTGTCGCTGAGTTTCGTCCGAGCTCCACCTTTTATGTATGGGCTAGGATTCAGAATTCTAACTCAAGTGGGAAGTTTCTGATGAATTTCTATGGCATAGGAAACCATTATTGGGTCGCTGAGCTCCGGCTAAGCTCTGTCGTTTATGTAAGGGCTAGGATTTCAGAATTCGAACTCAGGCGGGAAGTTTATGATTAATTTCTATGGCACAGGAACCATTATTAGGTCGTTGAGTTGCGGCCGAGCTCTGCCATTTATGTACAGGCTAGGATTTCAGAATTCGAACTCAAGTGGGAAGTTTCTAATGAATTTCTATGGCATAGGAAGCCATTATTGGATCATTGGCCTGGAGGGCTCCGCAGGTGAAGCCTACATGGCAGCGTTAGTGTGGTGCAGAGAGGATCTTTACGATGACATTGACGAGGATCTGTTCGTTGTTGAGAAACCAGGAATTGGAAAATGGGACCCTTGAGAAATTTATGCAGGCTACTGCAAAATACGAGATTTATCTAGACCTTATTAATTCAAAATTTTCGAAACTTGACTATTTTTTCTGTTTTGGCCAGCTTTTGCTATTTTTTTTTACACTGCCATTTCCCCTAAAATGAACAATTGAACTAGCTGAGTGATAGAATTGTAGGCTGTCAACATGCATTAATGAAGGAAAAAATTACAAAATTCCTCCACCCATTGCATTCTCTAATTATGGGCTACACAAGCAACTTCCACAGAGGTGATTTATCATCAAATTCTAGCAGCACTGTAGTAGGTTAGTATTATAGCAATTTGATTAATTGTGATTTTCTAGTGATTGATATTCTCTGCTTTTTTATAAATATATAAAACTTGGTGTAACAAATTCTGGCACTGCAAGGTTGTCATTGTAGCAATTTGATTAAGTGTGATTTGCTAGTGATTGATATTCCTCTGCTTTTTATAAATATATATAAATTGGTGTAACGAAAAAGTTGCAACTATTGCTGTCAACTTGGAGTACAACAATACTCTTAAATTTTAAATATCATTGATTTTTGATTTTATATGAATCCATCATGAGGACTGATTGCCCTCACCACAGAGGATCAAATGTGATTGAAGTACAAAGTTAATGTAGTTCGATTCTTTTTTTATGATGATTTTGGTCTACGAACGAGTAACAACTTGATTGCTCATGACAGTAATATGTTGGTGTCCATGAAGATTGTTGATTTATAAATGCAAAAAAAATAATTATCAACCAACTATTTATACTTCACTATTGATAAATGTTTACATTATATTCTCATTTAAAATTCCACCAATCTACCTTGCATGATTAATTAGAAATGATTTCGGAAATTGAAAACTACATAGGAACATATATTTATCACTTTTAACACATAGCTACCTATCAGTATAAAGTACTAATGAGTCTTTCATAACTCATGTCATAATATTAGAACTATTTAAATATTGTGGCATGAATCATTATTTTTACGCAATTCATTTGTTTGGATTTGAATATGTTTGTAAGTAGACGTTTGTTAACTATTTAGCAGACATATGTTTGTATACATTTGTTTGAACAGGAAATAGGTCTTGGAACTATTTATGTAACAACCCTCATGAAAATTACATGTAAAAATATATAAATACCACAAACGATGGGACACGTATTCCAATATGGATGGTGGGCAAGACATCCTAGGTGGTGTTCATTTGGTTGTTTATGGCTATGGAAATTGGCAAAGGAAATGACTAAGGCATTAAAGAGGAAAAAATGTATTTTGGCACATTTATTTATGAAAATAAGGAAAATTAGGAGAAAAGGAAGGTGAAAGGTCACATGTTGCATGTGAGGAGGAAATTGAAGGAAAATAATGGAAAACGAAGAAAATAGAGGTCTCATTAATAAAAAGGCTTCTGAGGATCAGTGGGAAAGGCTTGGTCAATTCGGTTTTGGAGCTCTCTCATTATTCTCTCTCTCTCTCATACTATTGGATACTTAGCATTTTCTTGGAGAATGTTGGCATTGGAGAAAGAAAAGCAAAGAAGGTAATAGGAAGCAAGGATCAAGCATGGAAAGGCGAGATCAAGCAGCTACATTAGGCTTCATTGTAGGTATCAACTTGCATGTGTATTTTCCTTGATAGATTTGACATGCATGGGATTGAATGTGTTTCTTTTCTACCATGGCATGGGTTTTTCCAGGTGTGACAATATTGGTGAGCCTAGGTATTGTAGCAAGAACAATACAACTCCTAGGGCTACCAGATTTACTTATCAACCTGGGGTTCGTACAAACTTGGAGGTGATTGTGCTATATACACAAGTGGAAGTGAAGGTAATGCCTGTTGTCACTGCTCATATGGCAAGAGAACCTAGGGGTTCCAAGCCAGACTTCTATAGGGTCAGAAGAAGCTTGATTTTGATGGTAGGAGAGCAGACCTAGTCTAGGGGAGAGCTATTCTACTCCAGAGATGAAGAAAACAACATGCAAACCTAATTCACCATAACCTAATTAATCATGAAAAAAGCTAGACTAAGCAGAATTGCTAAGCAACACTAATCTAATGCTAACTATTTAAGTTGTAGGAGTAAAACAACAAAACTAGACTAAGGGGTCAGAAATGGAACTAGGCTAAGTCTGTGTATAAGTGGAAGAAGCGGTCAGTGGTCAAAATGGTGAAAAGACGACGTAATGAGCAACAACGCATGAAGACTGTTGGATCCGGCAGGTGAAGGATAAATGAATGGTTGAGATCGGAGAGTAGGAGGGTACGTAGGCAAATTGGAGGACATGGTGGACTAACAGGATGGGCAGCTGAGATTATATCGTGGAAGCAATTGGAAGATGAACGGTTGAGATTGTCCAAGCCATTTGATGATCAAGTGAAGCGACGGTCATCGAATCAGACGAGGAAAATTGATGGTGGGAGTTCAAAGAAATAAAGTGATAGGGTGATGCGATGGTCATCATATCAGGAGACAAATCGACGGTGGAGATGGAAGCAGGAGAAGAAAACGTGCAGAAATGGGAAATCAGGTTTAGAGGGCGGTAAGCAGTATCTCGTTTGCCCTCAAAATCATAATTTGTATTTTGAAAATTCACGCGATTAGCCTCCCCGGCTGACACGTAGCATGGGGAAGCCACCCATCTCATGTTCTCTCAGGCGGATAACATACGGACATAAATCCATGCGATATAGTGTGAAGTCTGTCAGATCTAGCAAAGCAAATCTATGGTGGAGATTTGACTGAAAAGGTTGGTGAGTGGGTGCGTGATAATTGTTGGATCCGACAAGGAAAATTGACAGTAGGCATTTAAAGGGCGAAAAGTCAAACATGAAGAGTGGATTGGGCAATGATTAGTCAGTTTTATGTGTGAAAGGTGATCGACAGTTAAAAACCATTTGAACGTGGATGAACAACTTCCGCTGAGCTTTTCATGCTACAGGAGAATGAGAGGGGTATGCGAGTGAGGTCTGATTCCAGAAAGAGAGCAAATGAGAAGATGACCATTAGAAGAGCAAAGTAATATGAAATGAATTCAGTGCTTGGATTAAACGACAAACCTTGTGTGAAAACCAAAACACTATGTTTCTGGGGTTACTGCAGGGTTTCTTCCTCACGTCATGATCCTAGAGGGAGGATGTGAGGCCAACACACTTGTGAGTAACATTGTGGATCTTTTCTTTGCTACCAAAATAATTGAAAGTGTAAATGAAGCAAATTGGAACACAACTAATCTGCTCTGCACTACTGTAATGAAACTACGACTATTGAAGCAAATGAACAGAAAACACGAAACTACTTAAGTCAATGAAAAAGAAAGCCATGAATCTGTGCTGAACCACTATGATGAACATGCATCTACTTAATGAAATGAATAATCAAAGCGTGCATCTATGCTAGCGCTCTAATGGAAATGAACTACTTGAGTAAATGAACAGAAAATAGGATTCTATGCTAGAATACAATACAAGAAAGAGGAGCTTTGGCTGCTACGGTTGGGCCCTAACCCAAGAGCTTCAGCCCTCTGAGTTAACTCAGTGCTAGCTCAAATCAAAACTCATCTTCATTATCAAAGAACATTGTATTACATCAAACTGTTATAAGTCAGAAGGTCCAAATACTTGCTAACTAACTATCTGACTATTGGTTAACTGCCTAAAAAAACTTAGGTCCTAAGCCTCTCTATTTATACATCTGAAGTCTCAACGACTTCCCTCAAAATTAGGGAGGTACATCTCCCAACATAATGGTAATTTTTCCTTTCACTTTCACTAGCTCAACTGCCTTCTAGTAGGGAGGCTGCTTGTACTTCCACTTGCTTGACTGTTTTTTAGTACTCCTGATTTGGCTGTGTGTACTTTTAGCTGATGGAGGGATATTGGAATAGATGGGTAGTAAATGAGGAGGATTTACCTCTTGTAATTCCTCTCCCTTGTCTCATCCGAGTTTTTACCAAGGTCTTTTACCATAGTTCCTTGCTTTTACCTTTTATCCCTGTGTTTCCCTTGCTTTTGTCCTTTATTCCTACATTACATGCAAATTAGACCACAAAGCAAAATATCCAACCCTAACTCAACTCATAAGCAAATAATCAAAAGTATGCAATCAGTTGTGAGAATAGTTGGTTTGACTAAGATAGGAGGTGAATTAATGCCAATTAAGGCCCATATAATTATTTAATTATGAGAATCATCTTCACCCCCCTAGTGAAAGTGTTGCTCATCCTCTGAGCAACTTAGTGGCTCTGGTAGCCTCTCTGACATCTCATTCTTTTGATGTGCTCTTTTTTTCTTGCTTATAATAACTTGCTTTCCTTTCTCCTTCTACCCACTGATATTCTTTGATCTTCCATATTTTTTTAGCAGGCATGTATATTATCATTTCTTAGCTGCCTAAACATATCCCCAAAATATGTTCTTTCTTTCCCTTGGGCAGCAAGATATCTAAGTGTCAGTTGAGGATCACTTGCAATTAGATTATGGGTGTTGATTAGGGCCATGGGATTCGATTGTTTAGCTGCTTCTTTGTCACTGAAGCCACTTAGCTCTTTTGTTTCTTGCTCCTTTTTTTTCATTGCCTTCTTTCTCTTCTATTTCAGCATCATGTTCCTTTGTGTTCCTCTTCAACATGTCCCTCTGTATTAATTTCTTCTTTATCCATCTCATCCCCATCTAGCTCTATATACGTTGTTTCTCGTTTTGTCTCCTCCTTATTGACAGAAGGACTAACTCGTGAGCGCTAGTATTACAACAAGAATTCAGCAACTCTTGGGCTTCCAACTTTACTTTTATCAACCCGGTAGTTCATAACAAACTTGGAAGCATCGATGCTATATGCACAAGTACTAGTTCTCACTACAGGTTGTCACTTGGTCAGTCGGCGCAAGATCACTAGGAGTTCAAGCCAACTTCTATAGATTTTAGAAGAAGCTCTATTTGTGATGAAAGGAAAGAAAGATTGCTCTACAGATGCTATTCTAATAGCAGAAAGGAGAAAGACTGTAATGTAAAGCAAAACCTAGTAAACCCTAATTAACAAGCTAATTCTATTTTTTCAAAAAAAATTATGAAAATCATGAAAGAAATTCCATTACCTACTCAAGGAAATAAACAACATCTAACCATGCTATTTTTGGAAGTAAATAAGAAAAAAACATATTTTTGGATTTTTATGTGTTTTTATGTGAATTGAACATGCATCTAATTTATTGTGTGTGAGTGTGGCAGCGAACAAGTGGCATTAGAGGGTGGTTTTGGAGCTTGGGAGGATGTAGAATGGTGTGGATGGGTCCTAAGAGGTCTTAGGTGGCCTTCTAGAGGCTTCTCCCACGCTCAGACTTCAAAAGAAAGCCTACAAGAAAAACTATAGGAGGACACAGGAAAACTATAGGAGGAAAACAGGGAAACTATAGGAGGCCTACACGAGAAGGCTGAGAGAAATTTTCATTGTTTTGAGGGTGTGAGAGTGGGTGAAAATGGTGGATGAAGGTTGGAATGAGGTTTTAGGGTTCCTAAGGTCTACCATGAATCACCGGGATAGAGGAAGATGATTGGATTTGCTCAAGGAGAGAGGAAGAAGTTCTATGAAAAAATGAAGGACACTAGGGCAGAATTAAGGTGAGGTTTGGGAGACCTATAGGGCATGGATCAGTTGGAGGGTGTGATTGCTGGTAAGCTGGCCTACTTCTAGAGGAGATTTTCTGCATAGAAACTGACAGTCAACCATGAAAATCAAGCAACGAATGGGATGAGTGCATACTAGGAAAAACAGAGTTTGGCAGTAAAATCGCCTAAACTATGATGCATAGAAGGAAAGGCTGGGAAATTTTGTAAGAAAGGAAAGCATGCAAAAGGACTATTGCAAATCAGGAAGTGAACATGATAAATGAGATCTAAAGCAAAGCAAAACTGGACTATCAACCTACTAGAGTGCTGCAAACACTAGAAGTCCTAGGAATGAGGAAAATCTGTGTTTTTGGGGTAGCAAGAGAGTCTTTGCCTCAAATCATGGTCCTAGAGGGAGGAAGAGACACAAAGGAACTATTGTTAGCCTTTGAATCTTCCCTAATCGCTACTTAACATACTACAAAAAGCACAAATGGAATCAAACTACTAAATCATCAAAAGCAACCTATTCTTAACCATAAGAGAAATATATCTAACAGCAAACTAATCTACAAACTGAAGTAAAGCATACAAATACAATTGAAGAGAAGCTTGGCTGCTTAGATTGGGCCCTAACCCAAGAGCTTCAGCCCTTTGAGGTAACTCTATGCTAGCTCAAAAATGATTCCATCTTCATTCAAAAAATAGCAAGATTACATAAAACTATCATAAAATACTAAGCTCGAAATTTGAGCAGAGTTTAAATAAGAAAAAATTTTACTCTAGTGATTCCCTAGGCCTCTCTACTTATACAACTGAAGCTATCAATAGCTTCCTTAAAATTAGGGAGGCTTGGCTCCCAAAACTCGAGATAACTAACAATCATCTTCCACTTGCTCGGATGCCTTCTAGTGTATGATTCGGCTGCTTGTACTCTGAGCTAAATGAAGGGGAATTCAAAGTGAAGAGCAATAAATGAGGGGGATTCCCTGCTATAATTCCTCTCCTTTGTCTACTTTGAGTTATTTCTACAATTTTACCACTAGGTCCTTGACTTTGACCTCGAAATCCATCAATAATCTGATGTTAGACCACATGGCACGATAACTAACTCTACTCACCCTATAAGCATAAATATAACCAAAAAATCATATAATAAGCTAAGAGAATGGTTGATTTGATTAGTTTAGGAGGTAAAATGAGCCCATATAATTACCCATTTATGAGGCTCATCATCATCCCCTACTGAAGGTGTTTCTCATCCTCTAAGAAACCTAGTCAATCTCTTGGTCTTTCATGGCCTTGGTGGCCTCCCTAGAATTCGAGGCTTTTGATGTGGTCTCTTCATGTTCTTCATAAAATCCTACCTTTCTGTCTATGTCCTTCCATTACTCCTTTTCTTCTTCCTATCTTCTACCTTCAAGCATGCCTAATATGAGTGGAGGACTAAGTTTGAGGCCAATCTAGTTGATCTTCAGCCTTTACATGGAGTGCTTGTACATGGGCACTCTTTTCAATGCCTCCCTCAGCCTCATGGGGAAATGGTATTCTCTGATCTGCAAACTGTGGGGTAGGGTGTTCCATATTCTTATGCATGCATGCACACAGTCATCCCCAAGTAGCCTAAGCATATCTTCAAAGTGTGTAATGGCTTGTTCCTGATTGGCTAGATATTTAGGGGTGATCTGAGGGTCATTGGCAAGTAGGTTGTGTGTGTTGATGAGTGCCATAGGATCTGATGGCTCAGCTCTTATCATCAATGGTTCATTCTACTCTTGCATTAACAATCTTATCATTTTTTCTGCCCTCAATTCTTCATGGTTCATCCATGATGCCATGGCCATTAATTGTAGATCCCCTAGTTTGGCATTGGGGTCCCACACATTCAATTCTGTGAGGGCCATGTTGTACAGATAGAATTTTTCCATCTTTTCTTTGTCGTCAAAGGTGCTTTGGTCACACAAATCCATGAACTACCTATAGTCTTGGAAAGGCATTGTGCCTCTTTATGCAAAAGTTTTTATTTAGAATTGAAGCCATTGATCTTTCAGATAGGGGCCATAAGGTTTGGCTGGAGTTTTGCGTTGTAATGCTTCCATGGATAAGTTGGACATGTATGCCAAATGAGTCTCTTTATCCTATAGCTGCCTCCTTAGTAATTCATTTTCATTCTCAAGGTGGCTTCTTGTAATGGCTTCTCTATCTCTGAGAGCACTCAATTCCCTACCCATTTCCTTGAGTTTGTCTTCGATGTGGCCAATATACTCGACTCCTTTCGACTTGGCTATCTATATCCACCTATGTGTTCTTACTCTCTCTTTTCCCAATTTGAAGAACAGTGGAATTGCAAATTTCTGGAGGATTATATTTCCTCCCTAAAGTAGTCTGTAATAGGAGTTAAGATTAGGATGGGGGCTAGGTTCTTGTAGCTCTTGTGCTTCCTCTTTCACTTCTAGCTATCCTCCTATCTTTTCCTCAAGTTTTTGTGTCTCCTATAGTTTGGACAGTGTCTTATCTAGGACTGTTTTAGGATCCTATAGAATTTCCTTTCCCTTCTATGTAGAATATCTTGTAGTCCTCCTTTCATAGGTTATGGGTGTCTTGGAAGGAGATTCTTTCACCTTGGCAGATGGTGAATCTTCAATGTCAATGGGAGTCTTTGATGAGGGTTGAGGTTTTCCTATTTTAATTTTGGTACTCTTCCTCGCCCTGAAATACATGGAGGTTTTTCTTTTCCTCTTCTATTTCTGCTTGACTAGTGTACCAAGGACAGTGAGGGTAGTTGCTGCCTCTCTTTCCAAAGTTTCAAGGGACTTTTCTCCTTGTCCTCCCCTCTCTGCCTCCTTTTCTCCCTCTTCTGTCTCTTTTTTCCTCCTCCTGCTCTGTCTCTTTTTCTACCTCCTGGTTTGCCTCGTCAAATCTTCCCTCCTCTATTCCTTTTCTTTTGTCCTTCCTCTCTTGCTCTGCTATGTCACCACTGGCTTCATATTCTCCTCCTTGATGTTCTCCCTCCTCACTGATAGCAGGACTAACATCATAGTTTAATGCCTTGATGTCATGCTCAACTGTCATATTTATGAAAACTTCCCATGCTATAGGGATTGTAAGGGTATGGAGGGCTTCCTATACTAGGATTTTTATTAGGCCATGGTGAGATAGCTACTGTGAATTTCCTTCTTGTAACTTGGTGCTGGAGTCAATGAGGGACTGAATGAGAAAGTAAGGGATACTGATCTTTTGATGTGCTAGGGTATCCATGCCATATCTCAATTCTTGGAGGATTCTAAAATGATATCCATAAACAATATTGTACCTCCCCTCACAAGATATGTATTTGATTACTTGGTAGGTAACCTCATCCCAGGGATATTGTATACTAGCCCTCCTAATTCCATTTTTGTCTTCAACAAGGGTTTCATTATCTTGGAATTTTTTTTTCTTGGCAGCCTAGCCAATTGGTTTCTCATCTTTACTCTAAGGTAGCCCAAGAAGAAGGGTAGTGACCATACTGATGAATTCAGGGGTTATTTCAATGGAGAGGCCTCTAATGGTTACAATACCATGATTTCTTGTGTGAGGGACCAGAGAGAGAAAATTCATGGGAAATTTCATCATCAAACCCTCTAAACTTCTCAAAGAAATTCATCTAGTTCGCCCTTGTAAATATTTCCACCACTTGAGGATGTGCATGGAGTCTAGTGGAGTTAGTGGGCTCTTTTCTCATAAACCACCCTGTCTGTTATGAAACCAACTCAAGAAAAGATAGAAAAGATAGATCAACGCCTTAGAATTCAGCCGCTTAGAGGGGGCAACCTCCTTTACATTACATAAATGAACAATTCTTGGATGATTCAAATGAAAAAACCTCCTTTCTATATATAGGAGTCTAAGGAGTCACAATATAATCCAGCCGACCTAACAATAATAATATAAAGCCACAAAAATAACAATAGAGGGATTCTATGGGGCACAGAAATAACAATATGGGGGTAATAGGGACACAACAATATAAATAAGGGGTATAACTACAATAGTAATGGGGTAATCACTAGTATTATAGGGACCCAACACTGTCATACTGCCTGCACTCCTTTTTACAAACAAGATATGGAGGTGGAGGCAAAGAATTTTGAGTGAAAATAGGAAAACAGAGGGGACTGTGTTTTTTTTCTTAAACAGAAAAATTTATATGTTTTTCTACCCTCTCAAAGACTCATTTAATCTTCAATTTGAACCTAACTCTCTCATATTTTGATATTCAACATAGGGAATTCATGAACCCTACCTCTTCAGACTGAAATTCGTGCCAAAAATTTCGTTTCCTCCCTTCAAAATGGCTCATTGCCCCTACTGTAGAAGCCTGTTGTCCCTCCTGTAGATTTCCTGTAGAAAATGCTGAGAGCAAAAGTATGGAGGAAATCGATGGAAGATGATGGATACGAGGCTGTGGGGCACAAGAATATTGCGATGTGGTTGAGTTATGAGGAGAAACTAAATAAAAGGTGGTGAGAATGGGTGGGTAGGAGTGTTCATTACCTTTTACGGTTGTTCTCGGTTATGAGTGTTGAGCTGGAAAGGTGTACGTTGCCCAGATTAGGACCGTTGGTCCCCACCTACTTGGTCATCATGACTCCCATCGTAATCATCACCGCATCACTGCATCAAAGTTAACTCTTCCTCCCACTACCTATTGCATCTTTGCTTAAGTTGACTGTGGACACGTGTGGGTGGTATCTCGGTTAACTGGAATGAACTAAATGAAGGTGGCCAAGTTAACTGGCCACCTTTCCCTCGTTTGATTTCAATCATCTTGTTGCATTCATATGATTTCTAATTACACAAATCCAGATAGAGGAGTGACTTAGCTACTTACCTGTGATCCAAGGGTATTTGCTACCATCGACAGTGAGGTGCTATGGATTTTTCTGCTGCATGCCTTCATTTTCCTTCATGCATGTTGTCTCTACTTGCTAATGTGTTGTTGCATGCTTTTGCAGGTTCTTGTCTTTCTAGAGTTGAGCTGCATGTGCCTCTTCAACCTTCAGATGTGATGTCCCTTGTTGTTGGTGCTAGACTTCTATGGGATCAGCTGCTACAGGAATTCCTACAGGAGCTCCTGTAGCTGCTT
The DNA here is from genome assembly GCA_031772625.1 of Pinus tabuliformis. NCBI lineage: Eukaryota > Viridiplantae > Streptophyta > Pinopsida > Pinales > Pinaceae > Pinus > Pinus tabuliformis. The sequence continues at coordinate 1,717,078,175 of CM062817.1, read as the reverse complement.
CTCCCCTTGAAACTTCAGTTATTTCTCTATGCTTGGAGCTCAAGAATGATGCCAGAGATGGAGATGAGTGATGGAGGAATAGTGGGTAAGCTTCAAGTAAAGTTAATGGTGCCCTTTCCTCTTTTTTTTTTTTTCAAAACTGAAAAACTGTTTTTCTGTGTTTTTCGTGGAAAAGAGAGAAAATAATAATGATGCTTGGAATGTGATGTAGGCTTGAACATGGTGGTAAGGAGGTTTGAAGATGGTAAAAGGGATTATAGGTTCCTCATGAAGCTTTTCTTGTCCCTCAAATTACCTCCTGTAGACACTTTTGACTCTCTATAATCCCTACAGGAGCCTCTAGTAGAAAACACAGAGCCTTATATAGAAAACACAGTTTTGGTAGAAGAGGTACAATGGGGTGAAAGAGATGCCAAAAATGATGGAGGAAGGTGTGGAGAATATGAGATGGATGTTGGTATGAATGTCAGGGTCCCCTTGGAACCTTCTCCTGCTCTGTGTAGTCCCCTTGCAAACCTGCACTGCAATAAAAATTCATTTTTCTTGCTCTTTTTTTTTTCCTTTCGAAAACAACTAGGGCACATCAGAGAGATTTTCACCTTAATTGCCTGCATTGGGTGCCTACAAGGGAGGTTTTCACCCAGGGATATTATTTTTTCCTTCTTTTTTTTTTGACATCACTGGGCCGCCTCAAAAGAGGTTTTCAACCCAATGATGGGACTCAAGCACCTCATGGAGGTTTTCACTTGAGTCCTTATTTTTCTTTTTTCTTCAGTGAGTGGGTGAAGTGGAAGCTAAGACATGCTCCACTACCATCACTGTTTTATTCAAATCTTCAATAAACTCTCGCTTGGAGAGGGGTTTCTTGTAGACTTTCAACTGACGTCCATTGATAAGCATGGGGATGGCTTCATCATCAATGGTTCTGATCAAAACTGAACCATTGTCATTGCATTTATCCATAATGTAGGGTCCCAACCATCTTGTCCTTAGCTTGCCTTTGGAATCCTTGTATCTTGAATGATAGAGTAGTGCCCAATCTCCCTCTTGGAATTACTTCTCCCTGATATTTCTGTCATGCCATATCTTTCTCTGAAGCTAAAATACCTCTGTATGGAGAAGGGTTTGCAATCTGTATTCATCCAATCCATTGAGCTGAAGTAATCTCTCCTTCTGTGCATGGCTTAGGTCTAGGTCCACCTGAGATGCTATCCTTAGGGTATTGAATTCAAACTATATTGATAGCAAATCCTTCTTCCCGTAGACCAGTTCATAGGGTGTGAACCTAGTTGTGGTCTTCCATGCTGTGTTGTAGGCCCAAGTGGTCTCAACTAATCTGTCCACCCAGTATTTTCTACTGCTACTCACTACCTTGGTTAGGATCCCTTCCAATGCTCTGTTAGTGACCTCCACTTTCCCATTGGCTTGTGGATGGTAAGGGGTTGAAGTCATGTGCTTGATCTTATGATGTGTGAGCAGGTCTTCAATTAGGTTGGAAGTGAACTGACTGCCTTGGTCTCTGACCAACTCTCTTGGATACCCGAACTTGTAGAATATGTTTTCCCTCAAAAACTCAGTTATTTTTTCCTTTGTCGCTACTTTTATTGTTTTTTTCTTTGCCCACTTTGTTAGGTAGTCGGTTCACACAATGATGTACTGCTTCTTCTTTGAAGGGGGGTTGACAGGCCCCACAAATTCCATGCCCCACTTCTCAAATGGCTCAAAGGTCACTTGATATTGCATGGACATTTCATCCTTTGGAGTGGGTTTCCCCATCCTCTAACACTGATCACATTGGCTTGTGTATCTCCTTACATCCTGATGAAGAGTGGGCCAGTAGTAGCCTGCTTGCAATATCTTGAAGGCAGTTCTTTTTGCTGCAAAATGACCTCCACAAGGCCCGTCATGACAGGTCAAGAGGATGTTAAAGAGTTCCTCCTCCCTGACACGTCTTCTCAAGATTTGATTTGGGCCAAGTTTGAAGAGATTGCCTCCAATCCAGGTGAAAGGGGTGCTTTTCCTTACTATCTTGCTCTTCTTTTTTGAGGATAGGTGTGGTGGGAACTGTGTTGAAACCAAGTACTTTTCTATATCAGGAAACCATGGAGAGAGTACTGATATAGAAAATAGGTGTTCATCTGGCATTTGGTCATCCATCATTCCTTCTTTACCTACAGGAAAATTTACTCTAGACAAAAAGTCAGCAACCACATTCTCTTTACCAGGCTTATCAATAATGGTCAGATAAAACTACTGTAGTAAAAGAAACCATCTAATAATGCACATTTACATCTGGTTTGTTCATTGAATATCTAATTGCAGCATGATAAGTGTGTACAAAGGTTTGATAGCTTGTGATATAATGTCTGAATTTGTTTAAGGAATGCATGACAGCTAGGAGTTCCTTCTTGGTCACTGTATAGTTTAACTTCACCTTTGACAAGTTTTTGCTTATAAAGTATATGGCATAAGGTAACTTTTCGTCAATTTTTCCTAAGGCTACTCCTATTGCTTTGTTCGAGGCGTCTGTGTGAATGTGAAAGGGTAGGGCCCATTTTGGGCCTTTGAGAATTGGAGCAGTCACTAGCTTACTCTTCAAGGTATCTAGGGCTTCTTGACAGTTTTCCAACCATATGAACTCAACATCTTTGCCTAGGAGGCCAAACAAAGGAGAGGCTAACTTGTTGAAGTCTTTAATGAATCTCCTGTAATATCCAGCTAAGCCTAGGAAGCTTCTGACATCTCTCACCTTTTGAGGAGGTGGGACCCTTTAGATGATGGCAATTTTGTTGGGGTCCACCTGCAGTCCTTCTTGAGATATTGCATGACCTAGCACAGTCCCTTCAGTCATAAAAAGTTCACATTTTTCTTGACTAAGGGATAGGTTCATCTCAATACACTTATCTAGAACTTTTCCTAGGTTAGATAAAGCTTCCTGAAAGTCAGAGCCATAAGGAGTAAAATCATCCATGTATATTTCTACTGCATCATGAACCAGTTCAGAAAATATACTCAATACCACTCTTTGGAAAGTGGCTAGAGCATTGCACAAACCAAAAGGAAGGACCCAGTATGCAAAGGTACCCAAAGGACAAGTGAAATTGTTCTTACCTTGGTCTTCTGAGCTGATTTGAATCTGATTGTACCCACTAAACCCATCTAGGAAGGAGAAAAAAAATTCCCTGCCAGACCATCTAACACTTGATCTATGAAAGGTAAAGGAAAATGGTCCTTTTTAATGGCTTTGCCCAATTCCCGATAGTCGACACTGATTCTCCACTTATCATTTTTCTTTGGTACTAGCACCAAAGGAGATACCCATTCACTGTCGGAGATGGGATAGATGAATCCCGCATCAAGCAATTTCTGCAGTTCTTCCTTAACAATATCTTTAAGTGTTGGGTTCATCCTCCTTTGAGGCTACCTAACTAGCTTGCAATCTTCCTTGATGTATATGTGATGAGTACATATTGAAGGGTGCACTCCCTTCATCTCATTATAACTCCAGGCGAAGGCATCTAGATGTTTTCTCAATATGCTGCATAGCTCTTTCTCTTAGGAAGTAGATAGGGATGGATTGATTTTCAATGTTTATTCTGAGCTGAACTCTATAACATGGAGAGAAGTGGGGTCAGCCACACAGAGATCAGTTGAGGGGTTGTTTTGGGTTTCTCTTACTATGTCTTCTAATGGTGATACACTGGGAGGTGGATTCTAAATCAAATTTTCAATCATATCATCCTCATCTTGCGGTCTCCCCCCATGGCGATTTCTAATGTATAAAGTGGTGCAGAATAAACTTCATCCTCATCCTCCTCCTCCAACCAGAGAGGTAGATCATGCCCTAGCAAAGGTTGGGCAGGAGGATATAGGGTTAACTGCTTAGACATGTGCCTGTTCTTTATGGTCATGTTCCCAACTCGGCAACTGATGTAAGCATTGGCTATAGCCAACCAGGGTCTTCCTAGAATGAGAGGATACGTAGTGAGCTTTTCCTTTGGCTGGAGCACTAAGAAATCAGTAGGGTACTCCCAAGAATCGATGGATACCATCACATCTTCCACAATCCCCTCAGGGGTCATTGTGGAGCGGTCTGCCAGCTCCAGCACTATCATGGTCCTCCTCAAGGAGCCCTGGAGGTTAAGTTTGAGCATTGTGTCCTTTGTCATCACATTAATTGCAGCTCCCAAATCCATCAAGGTATGTGGAACCATTGTGCCATTCATGTGGACATCAACTACTAGGCTTCCAGGGTCCAGATATTTTGGACAGATTATCTGCCCCAACATCAGGTCGGACAATTGTCCTATGACATTGATGGTTGGGGTCTCTCTCTTGTGCCTTCCTGGATGCCTAAAGCACTTCTCTTTGATCAACCTATTGTAGATGGGCACATCTTTTATGACTTGGAGAAGTGGTATCTTCACACATAAATGTTTTAATTCTCCCGAGAGTTCAGTCTCTTCTTGGGTAGGTTGGGTTGTCATGGATAGTCTCTCAAGAAAGGGTGGATTTGCTTTAGGTTCATTTTCCACTTTATCTTCCTTAACCTCCCTCGGTGGAGGCTGGTTATCTGGGAGAACTTTCCCGGATCGTAAGTTAATTTCTTGAATCTCCATAGCATAATTTGGGCATGATGGTTCCCCACTATACACTTACTGAGCCTATTTGTTGTTTAGGTTTGTATTTGGTTGGGCATGCATTTTTGGTTGCCTTGGTGGAGCAGAAGGTAACGGTTGTGGTTGGGTAGTTGGTGGAGGCTGAAGAGTGGGAAGAGAGTCATATTGGAGCCTCCACCCCTAATGAGATGCATGCCAATGAGGTTGCGGCTGACCATAGGATTGAAATGAATGGGTGGCTGGTTGGGCATGATATTGAGATGTGTAGGACCAAGGAGGAGGCATGGACCAGGAAGGATGAGTAGGGGGACCCCAAGAAGGTATGGAGGTGACTTGATTGGGGTTGTAGTATGCATGAGATGTCCCTTACATCCCTTGCTGGTATGGTCTAGGTCCACGCGGCCTCCTTTGGTTTATGTAATAGATTTTTTTAGTGACTACTTTGGCCCCTTGGTATACAGCTTTAAGTCTGGGCAAGGAAGGGCACTTATCTGTAGAATGATCTTCTTCACAGAATGAAAAAACCTCTATAGAGTTCAATGGGAATTCATTCCTAGGATATCTCCTAGTGCATCTAGGGAAAAAAATGGCCAAAGACCTCTCTTCTTTCTCTTGTTTTCTTTTTATATGTAAGGTATCCATTTGCATGGCAAGAGTCTGTAGCATCTCACTCTTGAAGTCTTCTAGCATGTTTCCGATTTCACCTTTAATGGATGAATTGGAAGAAGAGGTACTAGCTATGGATTGACTCCCCCTACCTTTCTTTCGGGCTACTCTAGAATGGTTTCTAAAAATAGTCTTTATGTCCTTATCATATAGTTGGTAGATGTCTCCCCCAGCTAGTAGATGGAGGGTGTCTAAAAGGTCTTCTCGAATTCCCCTGAGTAGGACCAACTTCAGAGACTCAGGGTCAAGTGTACACCTAGCCCTTTTGTAACTGAGTTGAAACCTCTCTTCATAGTCTTCCACGGACTCATCACTTCCTATGGTCATTCTAAAGATTCTTCTTTAGTATCTTTTGACCTACAATAGTCTTGATACATTTCGTTAAAGGCCTGCTACATATGAGCCCAAGTTCTGATGCTATTGCCAGGTAATCCCATGAACTAGCACAATGTTGCATCCTTGAGAGTAGAAGAGAATAGTCTCAACTTTTTTTCGTCTTGTGCATAGTCATAAGTTCAACAGATGACAACAAACTCGAACAAGAAGGTGTCAAGATCTTCGATAGGCAGACCATGGAAGTGAGGTAGGATTGAAGGACTTATATTCTTCATTTTGGTGTCCCCATTGGTTTCCTGAATGGGGAAGGTACCCTCTATTCTTTCTCCATTTCTCTTAGCATTTATGTTTTTAGCCATTGGCTCTGGAGGAATGTTTTCTTCTTCTTCTTCTTCCCCTATAGGTTCTTCACATATGTTTGGTTGTTAACCTAAGGGTTCTTCTTGATTTCAACCACCGAAGAAGAGAGAAGGTTTGCTACGTGGAGCAGTGGGGGTGTTGGGAAATTCTTTTCCTAAGTTATCTCTATTCCTACGAGGCATGAAAGGAAATATTTTTGGTTGGTTTTTTTTGTTCCTTTTTCCCCACACTGAAAGTACCTACAAAAACTAAAATTGTGAATTGAACAAAACAAATTGCAACTAGTTGAAATGAACTTGCCAAATGGAAATTTGCAAAATTTGAATGGAAAGCAAGGAAATGTAGAACTGAAAGAAAAGAAATGACTAGTCTACTTTTGCCAAAATAAATTTTTAGCAGAATGTTGCAATAGGAAAATAGAAGAAAGCAGTAATCTTAGAATACTCTAACGCTTCCCAGGCGACGGCGCCAAAAATTGGTGAGCGCCAGTATTGCAGCAAGAATGCTACAACTCCTAGGATTCTAACTTTACCTTTATCAACCCAGTGGTTCGTAACAAACTTGGAAGCGTCAGTGCTATATGCACAAGTACTAGTTCTCACTACAGGTTGTCACTTGGTCAGCCGGTGCAAAATCACTAGGAGCTCAAGCCAACTTCTATAGATTTCAGAAGAAGTTCTATGTGTGATGAAAGGAAAGAAATATTGCTATATAGATGTTATTCTAACTACAGAAAGGAGAAAGACTGGAATGTAAAGCAAAACCTATTAAACCCTAATTAACAAGCTAATTCTATTTTTCCAAAAAATTTATGAAAATCATGAAAGAAATTCCATTACCTACTCAAGGAAATAAAAAAAATCTAACCATGCTACTTCTGGAAGTAAATAAGTAAAAAACATATTTTTTGATTTTTATGTGTTTTTATGTGAATTTAACATGCATTTAATTTATTGTGTGTGAGTGTGGCAGTGAGCAGGTGGCTTTAGAGGGAAGTTTTGGAGCTTGGGATGATGTAGGATGGTGTGGATGGGTCCTAGGAGGTCTTAGGTGGCCTTCCAGATGCTTTTCCTACACTTTACCTTCAAAAGAAAGCCTACAGGAAAAACTAGAAGAGGACACAGGAAACCTACAGGAGGAAAACAAGGAAACTACAGGAGGCCTATAGGAGGAGGCCGAGATCAATTTTTGCTATTTTTAGGGTGTGAGAGTGGGTGGAAATGGTGGATGAAGGTTGGAATGAGGTGTTAGGGTGCCTAAGGTCTACCATGAATCACCAAGAGAGAGGAAGATGATTGGATTTTCTCAAGGAGATAGGAAGAAGTTCTATGAAGAAATGAAGGACACTAGGGAAGAATTGAGGTGAGGATTGGGAGACATATAGGGCATGGATCAGTTGGAGGGTGTGATTGCTAGTAAGATGGCCTACTGCTAGAAGAGTTATGCTGCATAGAAACTAACAGTCAGCAAGCAAAATCAAGCAACCAATGGGATGAGTGCATACTAGGAAAAACAAAGTTTTGCAGTAAAATGGCCTAAACTATGATGCATAGAAGGAAAGGCTAGGAAATGTTGTAAGAAAGGAAAGAATGCAAAGGACTATTTCAAATCAAGAAGAGAACATGATAAGTAAGATCTAAAGCAAAGAAAAACTGGACTATCAACCTACTAGAGAGCTGTAAACACTAGAAGTCCTAGTAATGAGGAAAATATGTGTTTTTGGGGCAGCAAGAGAGTCTTTGCCTCAAACCATGGTCCTAGAGGGAGGAAGAGAGGCCAAGGCATTGTTTCTAGCCTTTGAATCTTCCCTGATCACTACTTAACCTGCTACAAAAAGCACAAATGGAAGAAAACTATTAAATCATCAAAAGCAACCTATTCTTAACCATAAGAGAAATATATCTGACAACAAATTAATCTACAAATTGAAGTAAAGCATACAAATACAATTGAAGAGAAGCTTGGCTGCTTGGATAGGGACCTAACCCAAGAGCTTCAACCCTTTGAGGTAGCTCAGTGCTAGCTCAAAAAGGATTCCATCTTCATTATCAAAAAATAGCAAGATTACATAAAACTATCATAAAGTCGTAAGCTCGAAATTTGAGTAGAGTTTACATAAGAAAAAATTCGACCCTTATGAGGCCCTAGACCTCTCTACTTATACAACTGAAGTTATCAACAACTTCCTCAAAATTAGGGAGGCTTGGCTTCCAAAACTTGAGATAACTAACAATCATCTTCCACTTGCACGGTTGCCTTCTAGTGCATGACTCGGTTGCTTGTACTCCGAGCTGAATGAAGGGGAATTCGAAGTGAGGAGCAATAAATGAGGGGATTCCCTCCTATAAGTCCTCTCCTTTGTCTACTTTGAGTTATTGCTGCAGTTTGACCACTAGATCCTTGACTTTGACCTCGAAATCCATCAATAATGTAAATTAAATACATGTTAGACCACATGGCATAATAACTAACTCAAGTCACCCTATAAGCATAAATATAACCAGAAAGTCATACAATAAGCTAAGAGAATGGTTGATTTGATTAGGTTAGGAGGTAAAATGAGCCCATATAATTACCTATTTATGAGGCTCGTCACCAACACCATAGATGAAGGTTTTAATGTCATCCTCTGCTGGTAAGTCATTGAAGATTGTCCATGTTATAGGGATCCTAAGGTTTTGGAGGGCATAGCCTTTTTAGAGGAAACTGGATAGCTCTTTACTTACAAACCAACTACCTATTAACCTTTACAAATTTTGATCACATGATGCAGATGAGTGAGTTAGTAGGATACTTACTTGTGGCCTTATTTCCACGCTACAAGTGTCAAGGATCAGAGGTGCTGCTGATGGTCATTCTTCTGCCTCTTTTGTTGTTTGTTGATGATGTCTATGACTGCATATCAGATGCTGCTGAATTAAATCAATGAAGTGAAAAACAATTGAACTAATGGAAGGGTGCATGCTAATGAGTGGAGGTGATGAGTACATGTGAGGCAGGGTTCCCTTTTGATCTTCTTTTTGCTCCGTGATTCATCCACCTGCAAAACAATTACTTTTTTCTTTTCCTTTCTTTTATTATTATATTTTTTCAAAAACACCTAGGCTACCTCAGAGAGGTTTTCACCCTAGGTATCTACCCTCGGTGCCTCAAGGAAGTTTTTCACCCAGGGATCTTACTTTTCTTTCCATTTTTCTCATCCTTCAGCCACCTCATGGAGGTTTCCACACCAAAGATGGGACTTAGGCACCTCATGGAGGTTTTCACATGAATCCTTATTCTGTTTTTTCTGTTTTTTTTTAGTGACCTGATGAGGGAGGGGCTGAAACTTGCTCCACCATCATCACTGTCTTATTGATGTTGTTAGTGAACTCTTGTTTAGATGAAGGCGTTTTGTACATTTTCATTCTGTGTCCATTAACTAGTAATGGAATGGCTTCTTCATCTATAGTTCTGATCTGCACTGAACCATTGCCATGGCATCTTTCCACCACATATGGTCTGAGCCATCTTGTTCTTATCTTTCCCTTGAAGTCTTTGTACCTTGAATCATATAATAATGCCCAGTATGTCTGTCATGCTAGATCTTTCTCTGAAGCTGAATTATCTCTGTATGGAGGAGGGCTTGCATTTTGAGTTCATCTAGGCCATTCAAATGGAACAACCTTTCTTTTTGTGCATGACTGAGATCTAAATCTAGTTGGGCTAACATCATCAATGTGTTATATTCAAATTCAATGGATAGAAGAGGCTTTTTTCCATAGACCAGCTCATAGGGTATGAATCCCTTGGTGGTCTTCCATGTTGTATTATAGGCCTAGGTGGCCTCAACTAGTCTCTTAGCCCAATCCTTTCCTTTGTTGTTCACTACCTTGGTCAGGATGTTCTCTAGTGCTCTGTTGTTCACCTCCACTTGCCCATTGGCTTGTCGATGATAAGGAGTCGATGTCCTATGTTTGATCTTATGATGCTTGAGTAGTTATTCAATCATGATGGAGGTGAACTGGCTTCTTGGTCTATGACTAGCTCTCTAGGGTACCCAAATTTGTAAAATATGTTCTCCCTCAAGAACTCAGCCAACTTTTCTTCTGTTGCTGCCTTGATTGCTTTGGTTTCTGCCCACTTATTCAAGTAATCAGTTCACATAATGATGTGTTATTTTTTCTTGGAAGCAGGGTTGATAGGCCCAATGAAGTCAATTCCCCACTTGTCAAATGGCTTGAAAGTAACTTGAGGCTACAGGGGTATTTCATCCCTTAGAGTAGGATTTCCCATCATTTGGCACCGATCACACTGACTAACATAGTTTTTCACATCCTGATGAAGAGTAGGTCAATAATAGCTTGCTTGCAACACCTTGAATATTGTCCTTTTTGTTGCAAAGTGACCTCCCCAAGGTCCATCATGACAGGTTAGAAGGATGTCAAAGACCTTCTCTTCCCTTACACGTCTTCTCAAGATTTGATCTGGACCAAGTTTGAATAGATTGCCCCCAATCCAGGTGAAGGGGGCACTCTTCCTGATTATCTTGCTCCTCTCTGGAGGGCAGGTTTGGTGGGAACTGTGCTGACACCAGATAGTTTGCTGTATCAACAAACCATGGGGAGAGAATTGAAATAGCAAACAAATGCTCATCTGGGAACTAATCATCCACCATTCCTTCCTCACCTGTAGGAAGATTCATTCTAGATAGAAAGTTAGCAACAACAATTTCTTTACCAGGTCTATCAACAATAGTTAAATCAAACTGCTGCAATTAGAGTAACCATCTTATAATTCTAGCATTTACATCTGGTTTGTTCATTAAATACTTAATTGCAGCATGATCAATATGGACAAATGTCTGATAGCCTATAATGTAATGCCTAAACTTGTTCAATGAATGCACAATAGCCAAGAGTTCCTTTTCTGTCACAGTATAGTTTAGCTCAACCTTTGACAGGTTTTACTGGCAAAATAGATGGCATAAGGCAATTTATTTTCTACCTATACTAAGGCTGCTCCTATGGATTTATGTGAGGCATCAACATGAATTTGAAAAGGGAGGACTTACTTTTGGGCCTCTAAGGATTGGTGCAGTGGTTACCTTACCCTTTAAAATGTCCAAGGCCTCTTATCAGCTCTTTGACCATATAAATTCAGAATCTTTGGCCAATAAACCAAACAAATGAGAGGCTAGCTTGCTGAATTCTTTTATGAATCTTCTGTAATATCCAGCTAGCCCTAAGAAACTCCTAACATCTTTCTACTTTTGTGGAGGTGGGACCCTTTGGATGATGGCTACCTTGTTTGGGTCCACGTGTAGTCCTTGCTGAGATATGGAATGACCTAGTACAATCTCTTCAGTCATTAAGAATTAACATTTTTCTGGACTGAGGGATAGGTTCGTCTCAATGCATTTGTGTAATACTTTGCCTAAGTTAGTCAAGGCCTCTTGGAAATCATAGCCATAAGATTTGAAATAACCAATGTAGATCTCCACAGCGCCATGAACTAATTCAACAAAAATACTTAGGACTCCTCTCTGGAAAGTGGCAGGAGCATTGCACAGGCCGAAAGGAAGGACTCTATAGGCAAAAGTACTCCATGGATAGGTGAAAGTGGTCTTATCCTGGCCTTCTGTGAAAATTTGGATTTGGTTGTACCCACTGAATCCATCTAGGAAAGAAACGAACTTCTTCCTTGCCAGACCATATAACGCTTGGTCAATGAAGGGTAAGGGAAAGTGATCCTTCTTTGTGGCCTTGTTCAATTCCATATAATCAACACAAATCCTCCACTTCCCATTTTTCTTGGGCACTAACACTAAAGAAAAGACCCACTCGCTGTTAGAGATAGGGTAAATCAACCCTGCATCTAACAGTTTCCGCAGCTCTTCTTTGACTATGTCTTTGAGGGCTGGATTCATTCTCCTTTGTGGTTGCTTGACTAGCTTGCAACCTTCCTTGATGTATATGTGGTGAGTACACACCGAGGGGCGTACTCCCTTCATTTCCTTGTAGTTACAACCAAAGGCTTCTAGATTCTCTTTCAACAAGTTGCATAGTTGTTTCTCTTCTAAAGTAGAAAGAGATGAGTTAATCTTCAAGTTTTTTTCTGGACCAAATTCTATGGTTTTGACTCAGATTAGATTGGAATTGGCCAAGCATAATTCAATTTGATGATTGTTCAGTGTTTCCTTTACTTCTTCTTCTAGTGATAATGGACTAGGAGTTGGACTTTGGAGCAGGTGTTCAATTAAATCATCCTCATCTTGTTGTTCTCCTCCTATGATGGTTTCCAAAGTATAAAGTTATGCAAAATAAATCTCATCTTCTTTCTCCTCCTCGAACCATAAAGGTAAGTCATGTTCTAGGGAGGGCTGAGTAGGAGGGTATAAGACTAATTGTTTGGACATATGCACATTATTGATGGTCACATTCCCAGCTCTACAGCTAATATAGGCATTAGCTGTGGCCAACCATGGCCTCCCAAGGATGAGAGGGTAACAGGTAAGCTTAGCGTTGCGTTGGATAACTAGGAAATCTGTTGGGTACTCCCAGGAATCAATGGAGACCATCACATCCTCCACAATTCCCTCAGGGGTGACTATGGAATGGTCTACAAGTTGCAACACTGTTGTGGTCTTCCTTAATGACCCTTGGAGGTTAAGCTTGAGCATGGTGTCTTTTTTCATAACATTAATGGAAACCCCAAGATTAATCAAAGTGTGTGGGACAATGGTGCCATTGATGTGGACATCGACTACAAGGCTTCTAGGGTCTAAGTATTTTGGACATATTGCCTGCCCCAAAATTAAGTCAAATAATTGCCCAAGAACATTAATGATAGGGGGATCCCTTTTTCTTCTTCCTAGATGCTTAAAGAACTTCTCCTTAATCAATTTATTGTAAATAGGCACATCTTTGATTGCCCAGAGAAGGGGAATCTTTACACATAGGTTTTCCAATTCTCCTAGAACTTCAGTTTCTTCTAGGTAGGCTGGTGTGGTTGGGCTAATCTTTCAAGAAAGGGTGGATTTACTTTAAGGTTTCTTTCCTCTCTTTTTCGCTCAACCTCCTTATGTGGAGAGGGAGGTTGGTTATCTGGGAGAATTCTCCTAGATCTCAGGTTGATCTCCTAAATTTCAACAGCATAAGATGGATATGATGTCTCTCCACCGTATGCTTATTGGGCCTGCCTATTGTTTGGGTTTGGATTTGGCTGGGTAGGCATCTGGGGTTGCCTAGGTGGAGAAAAGTGTAGTAGTTGTGGTTGGGTAGGTGATGGAGGAAATAGAGATGGAACATTGTTGAATTGGGGCCTCCACCCCTGGGGTGGGGTATTCCACTGATGTTGTGGCTGATTGTAAGCTTGAAATGACTGGTTGGGTGGCTGGGAATGATATTGAGATGCATAGGACCAAGGAGGGGGTGTAGACTAGCAAGGATTGGTAGGGGTTCCCTAAGAAGGTGTTGCTATGTTTTGATTGGGGTTGTAATATGCACGAGATGATCCTTGCATACCTGTGTTGGAATGGTCTAGGCCTAGGAGGTCTCCTTTAGTTAATGTAGCAAAGCTACTCAGTGACCCCTTCAGCTCCTTGGTATACAACTTTGAGTCTAGGTAAGGAAGGGCACTTGTCTATGGAGTGGTTTTCTTCACAGACTAAGAAAACCTCAATAAGTGGGCATTCATTCCTAGGATGCCTTCTGGTGAACCTAGGATAGAAGATGGCCAAGGCCCTCTCTGCTTCCTCTTTCCTCCTTCTGATATTCATGGTATACAATTGCAAGGCAAGGGTTTGGAGCATCTCACTTTTGAAGTCCTCCAACATATTTCCAATTTCACCCTTGATGGATGAGTTGGAAGACGAGGTATTGGCCATAGGTTGACTACTTCTACCCTTGTTTCTAGTTGCCCTAGAATGGTTTCTAAAGACAGTCTTGATGTCATCATAGGGTGGTTGGTAGATATCTCCTCATGATAACATGCATAAGGTGTCTAGGATATCCTCCCTTAGTCCTCTAAGTAGGACCAGCTTCAGTAACTCAGGGTCAAGTGTAAACCTGGCCCTTTTGTAACTGAGATGGAATCTTTCTTCGTAGTCTTATAGGGATTCATCATGGCCTATGGTCATCCTAAAAATTTCATCTTTAGTGTCCTTTGACCTACAGTAGTCCCTATATTTGTTGTTAAAGGCGTGATGCATTTGAGCCCAAGTTGTTATGTTATCTCTAGGTAAACCCATGAACCAACAAAATGATGCCTCCTTGAGGGTAGATGGAAATAGTTTCAACTTCTACTCATCATCTATGTAGTCATAGGTTCGACAGACAACATCAAACTCAAATAGGAAAGTGTTAGTGTCCTTTGTGGTCAAGACATGGAAATGAGGTAGAGAAGAGGGGCTTATGTTCTTCATTTTAGTGTCCCCATTGGTTTCCCTAATGGGGAAGGCACTCCCAATTCTCCCTCTATCTCCTCTGTCATTTTAGTGTTTAGCCATTGGTTTAGTAGGAATGGGTTCTTCCTCTTCTTCTTCTTCCCCATAGGTTCCTCAAATATGTCAGGTTGCTCACCTAAAGGGGCTTCCAATTCACCATTAGTGAAGAAGAAAGAAGGTTGACTGTTGGATGAGGTGGGAGTGTTTGGCAAGAATTTTCCTGAAGTATCCCTAATCCTATGAGGAATGAAAGGAAATGTTTTTGAGTTTTTGTGAGGTTTTTCTTGAAAGCTAGGAAGTAATTGTAAAAAGGAAATTGTTGACCAAATGAAAAACAACTAACAAAATGGAAACTACCTGCAGAATGAAAGTGCTTAATTGAGTGAAAACCCTAACAAAAGGAAACTACTTGCTGAATTGATATTGCTAAATGGAAGACTACTGAAAGAAAGAAAAATGCTTGCAGAATGAGATCGTTGATGGAATGAAAACTACTAATAAAAGGAAACTACTTGCTAAATTGAAATTGCTAGATGAACTATATTAACTTACAGAATGGAAAGGTAAGCAGATAAAGGACAAAATGAAAGAAAGAAACTAGATTAATTTTGCAGAAATAAACTAATGGAAGAAACTTGGAAACTATAAAATAGAAGAAAAGAGTAGTAAGCACTACTACTTTGACACCTCCCTGACAACGGCACGAAAAAGTGGTGAGCCTAGGTATTGCAGCAAGAATGTTGCAAATCCCAGGGCTACCAGCTTTACTTATCAACCTGAGGTTCATACAAACTTGGAGGTGACTGTGCTATATACACAAGTAGAAGTGAAGGTACTGCCCGTTGTCACTGCTCATCTGGCAAGAGACCCCAGGGGTTCCAAGCCAGACTTCTATAGGGTCAAAAGAAGCTTGGTTTTGATGGGAGGAGAGCAGACCTAGTCTAGGGGAGAGTTATTCTACTGCAGAGATGAAGAAAACAACATGCAAAACTAAATCACCATAACCTAATTAATCATGAAAACAGCTAGACTAAGCATAATTTCTAAGCAACACTAATCTAATGCTAACTATCTAAGTTGTAGGAGTAAAGTAGCAAAACTAGACTAAGGGGTCAGAAATGGAACTAGGCTAAGTCTATGTATAAGTGGAAGAAGCGGTCAGAGGTCAAAATGGTAAAAAGAGGATGTAATGAGCAAGAGCACATGAGGACCGTTGGATCAGGCGGGTGAAGGGTAAATGAATGGTTGAGATCGGACAGTAGGAGGGTACATAGGCAAATGGGCAGACATGGTGGACTAAAAACATGGGCGGATGGGATTATATCATGGAGGTGATCGATAGATGAATGGTGGAGTTCGATAAAGCTAGTTGATGATTGGGTGAAGCAACAACCGATGGATCAGATGGGGTAGATCAATGGTGGAAGTTCAAGATGATAAAGTGATTGGGTGATGTGATGGCCGTCAGATCAGGAGACAGATCGACAGTGGAGATGGAAGCGGGAGAAGAAAATGTGCAGAAATGGGAAAGCGGTTTTTGAGGGCAGTAAGTAGTATCTCGCACGCCCTCAAAACCATAAGTTATATTTTGAAAATTCACACAATTATCCTCCCCGGGCGACATGTAGCACGGGGAAACCACCCATCTCGCATGCTCTTTAGTGGATAACGTTCAGAAAGAAATCCATGTGATATGGCGTGAAGCCTGCCAGATCTAGCAAAGCAAGTCTATGGCGGAGATGTGACTGAGTAGGTTGGTGAGCGTGTGCACGATAACTGTCGAATATGATAAGGTAGATCAACTGTAGGTATTTAAAGAGCGAAAAATGAAATGTGAAGATTGGATTGGCCAGCGATTGGTTAGTTTTGAGTGTGAAAGGCGATCGATGGTTAAAAGCCATTTGAACGTGGATGAACAGCTTCGGATGAGATTTTCATGCTGCAGGAGAATAAAAGGGGTATGCAATTGAGGTCTGATGCCAGAAAGAGAGAGAATGACCAGATGACTATTAGAGGAATAGAGCAATATGAAATGACTTCAGTGCCTAGATTAAACGACAAACCCTCCATGAAAACCAAAACCCTATATTTTTGGGGTTGTTGTAGGGTTTCTTCCTCACATCATGGTCCCAGAGGGAGGAGGTGAGGTCGAGACACCTGTGAGAAACATTGTGGATATTTTCTCTACTACTAGGCTGATTGAAAGCATAAATGAAGCAAACTGGAACACAACTAATCTGCTTTGCACTACTATAATGAAACTATGACTATTCAAGCAAATGAATAGAAAACAGGAAACTACTTAAGTCAATGAGCAGGAAAGCCATGAATCTGTGCTGAACCACTATGATGAACATGCATCTTAATCAAATGAATAATCAAACCATGCATCTATGCTAGTGCCTTAATGGAAATGAACTACTTGAGTAAATGAACAAAAAGCAGCATTCTATGCTTAATACAATACAAGAAAGAGGAGCTTTCGCTGCTAGGGTTGGGCCTTAACCCAAGAACATTAGCCCTCTGAGTTAACTCAGTGCTAGCTCAAATCAAAACACATCTTCATTATCAAAGAACATTGTATTAAATCAATCTGTTACAAGTCAGAAGGTCTGAATGCTTGCTAACTGACTGATTGACTATTGGTTAACTACCTAAAAACATTGAGGTCCAAAGCATCTCTATTTATACATCTAAAGTCCCAATGACATCCCTCAAAATTAGGGAGGTACAGCTCCCAACTCAATGATAACTTGTCCTTTCATTTTCACTAGCTCAGCTACCTTGTAGTAGGGAGGCTGCTTATACTTCCACTTGCTTGGCTGTGGTTTAGTACTCCTGATTTGGCTATGTGTACTTTTAGATGATGGAGGGATATTCGAATGGATGGGAAGTAAATGAGGAGTATTTACCTCCTGTCATTCCTCCCTTGTCTCATCTGAGATTTTACCAAGGTATTTTCCCATATTTCCTTTTCTTTACCTTTTATCCCTGCATTTCCCTTGCTTTTACCCTTTATTCCTGCATTTCATGCACATTAGACCACAAAGAAAAATATCCAACTCTAACTCAACTCATAGGAAAAATTTAATCAAAAGTATGCAATACGTTGTGAGAATATTTGGTTTGACTAAGCTAGGAGGTTATTTAAGGCCAATTAAGGCCCATATAATTACTCAATGATGAGACTCATCAAATACTTTCAGCCTAAACTTGCCATTTTATGATAGCCTTGATGAGATGGGTTCTCTCATGTGTTTTGTGGGGGATGGCCAGCTTGGATTCGAAGGTGAGTGGGGTGGATCTCTGAATTGACAAACACGTGGTGGTAGTGGTCTCGAATCAGACTAAGGATGCACAAATCCACTAGCCTAGTAACCCCTGAATCGAACTATGGGTTGCAGTAAAGCCAGATTGTGTGCCTTGGTGGGCCTAGGAATCCTTGTCGGTGAATGGTGGGATATATGGTAAAGCCAAGAGGTGGATTTTCTCTCCATTGGGCCTAGTGATTCTAGAATGGAATGGATGGTAAAGCCTGAGAGACTAGGAGGCACTAAAATTCCTCACTGTGTAGGAAAAGAACTCCGGTGGCATCCACATTGATTGGTGTTTTTTGATGTGTTCTATGAGTCCCACATTCATGCCTGGAATATGGAATAGGGATGATTGGCTGAAGAGAGACTTGGCTTAGCCAATCTATGGTCGGGTGGGACTGTGGTAGTCCCATCACTGATTGGTTCATTGCATTATTAATGAAAAATTCATTCCCTTGATTTTCATGCGCAAATGTACTGATGTCTATATGGATTTTGATTACTGATATGTTTATTGTATTGTTGTTCCTATTATGTTGTTTATATTCACATTTACCCATCAAGGTGTTATAGAGTGGTATCATAGCTTCGAGGTTCAAACACCTAGTCTGGATGGGCTCTATCATAGATGAAATGAAGAACAAAGGTTAAATGTTAGACCTTTCTGTCATATATGTTATAACCTTTTTTATGTGGCATATTAGAAGTTGAAAATTTATCCATATTTAAGGTAAATCCCACTGATAATGTGGTAAAAGTTTTAGATATTGGTTCACAATACTTAGGAATTATGATCTAAGGAAGATGACCTTCCTGAATGCACCTTTAAACAGGCCATGTTGGAATTTTCTTAAATAACTCATCTTCTGTAGACTTTCAGATGCTGACAAATTTTCAACATTGAGGGAAAATACCATGGATTATGTGGTAAAAATTTTAGATATTGGGTTGCAATATTTTAGGAGATATGAGTAGAGGGAATCGAGCCTTCTGAATACTCCTAAAATCACGCCTCAAACAAATCACGCTAACATTTATGTTATAACTTTTTGTCTGGGCACTCTTAGGAGATGAAATTTTTTCCACAAAGAGGGGAAATCCCACTAATATTGTGATAAGCATTTCAAGCATTGATTCACTATAGTTTAGAATATATGACCAGTGGAAGTCAAGCTTTCGGGATACTCCTAGAATTGTACACCAAATAGGATTGTCTTGGTATTTTTGTTATAATTTTTCATCTATGAAATCTCAAAAGTTGAAACTTGTACCATAGTGAGGAAAGATACCACTGATCATATGGTTCAATTTCCAAAACTTGTACTACTACAATTTAGGATATATGCATTAAATCATTCGCTATATTAGTTTGCATGCAAAGTGTTTGATGAAATGCTTAAATGGTTCAATGATTAATTGCATAGAAACTGTTTAATAAAATGCCCCAATGAGTATGTTGTTTGTGGTTGGGGATATTATTGATGTGTAGTAGTATTGTTGTAGTTTATTTATGTTTACTTGTATGAAAATAGTTTTCTATATTAGTTTGCATGTCGTTTGAAGAAACGCTTGCATGCAAATGTAATAGTCTAGTAGTTGTTTGAAGAAAATGTAAAAGTATGGTAATTGTTTGAAGAAAATGTTATTTCTAGATGAGATAGTATTGTAGCATGATAATATTTATGTAGCTGATCTATTCCTATTTTCATGCAAAGAATTTGAAAAATTGCATGTATGGAATTTCAAAAGGTTGCATGCAAGGAATTTGAAAAGTTGCATGTAAGGAAATGGAAAAGTGGCATGTTTTGAGTCTTGGGAATTGGTTGGGAAAGAGGAAAGTTGATGGAGCTCGGGGAGAGTTATGTGGTACCCAAAAGGTAATGTAAGATTCATATGAAGCTTGATGAATGAGTAAGAGCTATGGAAGGTAAGACTATGGCAGTCATTTGGACTAGTTGGGTTGATTGTGGTAAATGGAACATGATAGTACAAACATGAGAAAGATAACTAGAAAAAGTAGAGTAAATGGATCTAAGGTGCCAGATGCCTTGGCTATGTTGGGAACTGTTGTTCTTAATATCATGCACATCGTGCATGAATAAAGGAAGTTCCCTTAACCTTGACCTTATGTTATCTGGCAATTTTTTTATGATCATGATTATGTTGATGTTTATGTATGTATGTCGTTGTTTGATAGGATCATGATTGTTTTATGCTAACATTTATATCGGTATGTTTTTATCCATGTATATATGTTACTGTCTCATAGGGTTGTCAGGGATCATTCTTGTGGAGGAATGATTGTTTATGTAGGAGAACAACATGAAGAGGTCCCTGGTCTTATGAGGAATCAATTCGGAAGAGTATTCACAACAAATATACAAGGTCAGTATCATGTGGATATTATTTGATATTCTGTAGTTGTATTATGCCTATGCTTATGTTATGGATAGGTTATACTGAGGGATACATCAGCAAAGTGAAAGCATTGTGGTCTGCGACATGCTAGGATAACCATGGATGTGATACCGGAAGCAAGATTTCTTGGTAAGGACAATGTGGCTTTGGATGTGTGGTACTGTTGTTGAGCATACGTTGTATATGTTGTACATGTTGCATCTATGATGTGTACACTTGTGGTGTTGTGTATACATAACATGTGTACATGTTATTTATGCAATGTTAGGTACAATATGGTACAAATAGGGTTGTGCGAATATTGCATATGGGGTGTTGTATACATATTGTATTGTCTTCACGATGTATATGCAATGTGTGTGCATATGGTGCTCTTTACATGTTGGATATGCAGTGTTGTGTATGGATGATGCTATGTACATGTTGGATATGCAGTGCTTTGTACATATGGTGTTGTGCACATGATTGTATAAGTGGTGTTGTGAGCATGTGGTGTCATGTACATGTTGTACATAAGGTGCTATGAGCATGCGGTGCTGTGTACATGTCATGGATGTGATGCTATGTACATATGGTGTCACGTACACATCGTGCGTGTGGTACTATGTACATGTGGTTTTGTGTATACATTCTACAGTGGTGTAGTGTACATGTGGCATTGTGTACATGTTGTGTAGGTGGTGCCATGTACATGTGATGTTGTGAACATGTTGTGTAGGTGGTCTAGTGTATAGGTGGTACTATGTACATGTTGTACATATGGTACTGGTGTTCACGTGGTATTGTGTGCATTTCGTCAATGTCATGTTATGGGCATGTAGTATTATGTATATGCATCATGTAGTCATGGTATTGTAGTGTGTGTACTCGTTGTGTAGTACTCTGTGTAGGTACATGCGTTGGGTGGTATTTCACATCGGGTATAGATGGAAGCATTGTATTGTATACATTGGGTGTAGGTGTATGTGTTGTATGTCAGGTGTAGATGCATGTATTGCATGGTGTGGTATGTCGTGTGGTTGTCTGTGTGTGATGCACACTATGTGTCTATGCACATGGTTGAGGAGAAGGCAGTAGGAGAGTGTCAGGTGTGGCAACTTATCCAGAGTGCGTATGAGATAAAGACAAAGGCAGAAGTAAGGATCAATGAAGGATAAGTATCAGTATTGTATTTCAGTTTTATTATGCATGTGATTTATGACTATGATATATGATGATTATATGTGATCTATGATTTTGGTTTATGATGGTTACATGTGACTTATGATTTTGATCTATGATGGTTGTGTTTGAGCTAAGCTGATGTGATATCATTATACATGTTGATTTGGTCAAATATCCTAGTTTGACTTGTTGTGATAAGTAGCGAACAAGATTGCAAATATACCTTATTGACGAACTACCAATGAGGTATGATTTGAATTCATTTAAATTTATTTTAAATCCAATGGAAGTTATGTGCTCAGTACAGGAATGCATGAAATTCTTGGTTGGGTGGTTGAAATCAACTACAAGAATTAGCAACAACAATGAAAGAAATTATAACATGCAACAATATGCTGGTAAACCAATTCAGGAGCAGGGCCTTTGTGGGGCACTCATAGCTAATGGTGTCCATTGATTTCCATGAGCATGTTATGACTGGTATGGTAGTTTTGAGGCAGGTATATGCCTTGGTCTTTGAATCTTATGATGCGAGGAATCATTGCCAAGGGATGGACTACCCAGGTTGGGGGTACCAATGGAACTTGGAAGGTAAGTGACTGCGTGGAAGAGGTGACCAGATTCCCGAGGGATTATGTATCAGAGAAGGGAAGGTCACGGATGGATTTTTTTTGGTCATTAGCATTTCCAGATGGAACCAGTTGCACATTGGGAGTGCGCCCTGGGACAATGAGTCAGTAACTGTTCACTAAGAGGAAAAGTGGTGTAGGATTATAGTGTTGGACATTGGATGCAGATTTGACTTTGCAGTGGATTCTGGACTTCTTGGGAAGGTGGTGAATCTTGGTATTACTTTGAGGGGGGAGGTGTGAGCCTCTGGATTCCCTTGTTTATTGATATGACATTGTATCATCTATTTTTTGTTTAATAAAATGTGTATATGTGTATATCATTGTAAATACCACAATTAGATGTATTATAAAGCTCCAATAGGCAGTATGGCTTTTATCTAGTCATGTTGTCATGATGTTTTTCTTTTGAGCGGGTCATTCATTGTAAATACTACAACAAGCTGGCTTATAAAGCTCCATGGGAATTATTTTTTGTTTTTAGTAGTCATGTTGGTTATAGGTGTCATTGAACACCAAGGACAATGTTCCCCCAAGGGGGAGGGTTCTGTAACAACCCTGTTGAAAATTCCATGTAAAAATATATAAATACCACGGATGATGGGACATGTATTCCAAGCTGGATGGTGGGCAAGAAATTCTAGGGGGTGTTCATTTGGTTCTTTATGGCTAAGGAAATTGGCAAAAGCAATGGCTAAAGCATTAAAGAGGAAAAAATGTATTTTGGCATATTTATTTATGAAAATAATAGAAATTAGGAGAAAAGGAAGGTGAAAGGTCACATGTTGCATGTGAGGAGGAAATTAAAGGAAAATAATGGAAAATGAAGAAAATAAAGGCCTCATTAATAAAAATGCGTTTGAGGATCAGTGGGCAAGACTTGTTCAGTTCAGTTTTAGAGCTGTCTCATTATCTCTCTCTCTCTCTCTCTCTCTCTCTCTCTCTCTCTCTCTGTCTCTCATACTATTGGATACTTAGAGTTTTCTTGGAGCACGTTAGCATTGGAGAGGGAAAAGAAAAGAAGGCAAGAGGAAGCAAGGATCAAACATGGAAACGTAGGATCAAGCAGCTACAACAGGCTTCATTGCAGGTATCAACTTGCATGTGTATTTTCCTTGCTAGATTTGGCATGCATAGGATTGCATGTGTTTCTTTTCTACCATGCATCGGTTTTGCTAGGTGTGACAATATTTTTAGCCTAGCCTTGCCATTTTCTGATAGCTTTGATGAGATGGGTTCTCTCATGCATTTTGTGGGGGATGGTCGAATTGGATCCGAAGCTGAGTGGGGTGGATCTCCAAATTGAAAAACACATGGTGGGAGTGGTCCCTGAACTAGACTGAGGATGCACGAAGCCACTGGCCTAGTAACCCCTAAACCAGACTGTGGTTTGCAGTAAAGCCAAATTGTGTGCCCCAGTGGGCCTAGGAATCTTTGTCGGTGAATGGCGGGATATATGGTAAATCCAAGAGGTGTATTTTCTCTCCGTTGGGCCTAGTGATTCTGGCATGAATGCACGGTAAATCCTGGAGAGTATGTCTCAGTGTAGGGTGTAATGTCCCTTAATAATAAATAATAAATAATAATACTACTAAAAATAAAAATAAAAATAAAAATAATATAATATAACATAATATTAAAATACAAGAAAATAAATAATAAACAAAAAATAAAAAAATAGTAATAGTAAATAAATAATAAATAATAATAAATAATAAATAACAATACTAAAGCTCTAAATAAATATAAATAAAAATAAAGAAAAAAATAGTAAAAATCAGTAAAGCTATCAAAAAGTAAAAAACAAAAGGAATAAAACAAGAAAGCAGTAAAGTTTCTTATTAACACATGGAGTGTGTGCATGTGGTTCCTCTTCCAATGTTTGCTCTATTTAATAGATGGTGAGGAAGATGAGAGGCATTCCATCATTCCATCCTCCATTCTCTTGGAGAATAGTGTTATGAGACAAAGGTTTCCCTGGTAGTAGTACGTTGATTGAGGGCTCGGGGTGGCCAGTTGTAGCAAGATTTTGTGCAATTGAACCTACAGTTGGGTGGAGATTCATCCCCAAGACTTTGTTGCAGTTAACAGAATTTCACTAGAGTGCAAATCCGAAATCACCAGTGAGAAACATCATCGCCACAAGTAAGTGTCTCTACTCATCTTTCTAAAATTTGATGTTAATTAGTTGATAACTTGCATGTTGATTATAAACTGCATGATTAATCTAATTAAATACATGTTTTTATTTCGGGGCTATTACATAGGGCCTAGTGATCCCTGGATCAGACTGCAGATGCGTGATAAAGGCTAAGAGACTAGGAGGCACTCAAATGCTTCACAGTGTAGGTAGAGAACTCCTGCGGCATCCACATTGATTCGTGTTTTTTGATGTGTTCTATGAGTCCCACATTGATGCTTGGAATATAGCATGGGGGTGATTGGCTGAAGAGAGACTTGGCTCAACCAATCTATGGTTGGGTTGAACGTGGTAGTCCCATCACCGGTTGGTTCATTGCATTATTAATGAAAAATTCATCCCCTTGATTTTCATGCACACATGTACTGATGTATATATGGATTTTGATGATTAATATGTTTATTTTATTTCTGTTCCTATTATGTTGTTTATATGCACATCTACCCATGAGGGTGTTGTAATTTCTCTAGCTTATTATCCTTATCTTATTCCAATTTCAACTCTGTCTCTTCACCCTTTCATATTACTTTTCTCTTTATTGAGAGAGGGACTTGATCCGAACTTAAACAAGAACGCAAAAACTTACATATATAATCATAAACACAAATATTAAGCCAAAAACTTTTCATTTCATTAATAGAAAATATTTAACTATGCTTACAAACATAATGGAAATAAGATAACTCTAGCGATGGTAGCTTATCTCTTAGAAGGGATGTGGTGGCTACATGCCTCTAAACTATTTTACAATGAGGCTCAAGGATGTATCTATTATTGGAAAACATGAGAAAGCCATAAAGAACCAAAACCATAACCCCAGGAGATGTAACACCAAGAGTTTGTGGGACCCATTGGGGTTATTTGGGTAGCCAGCTTCCCAGGGTCATAAATAGGTCATATTATCTTCATTTGGAGCGTATGATACCTTCTTAGAAAGGTCTCTTTGAGTGAAACTGAAAACAATGAGGGCTCACTGTCATCCTTTTGTTCACAACAGGTTTCCCACCAATCCTTGAGGCATGGGGCGAATTTAAGAAGCGAAAAAGTAATCTTTTCCTGATTGGAAAAGTGATGAAATAAAAAATATCCTTCCAACATATTTAACCATTTATCTAAGGCATCTTAATCTATCATGCCCTCGAATATGGGAATATCGAAGTTAAATTGTACCTTAAAAGGAGTGGCTCCTCCAGAGTGGCTGTTGGGTGAAGATGCATCACCTATGGGTAGTCATCAAAGGAACTAGGAAAATTTATCCATCATCACGTCCCTCTATAGCTCAATGGCTTCCTCGAGAAACATTTTCAAAGAATCTCCTCCCCCTCATCTTCCTTTTCTTCGCCATGGGAGGTCGTCAGGTTTTGTGAGGTTGACCTTGCAATGCTTCAACCATATTAAGACCTAACATCTTATAGCTTGACCTCGTTGGGGACATGCAAAGAAAAACAAAGAAAGAGCAGACCTCTCTGATACCACTGATACAAACTTAAAAAGGAATGAAACAACTTACAAATATAACCATAAACATAGAGATGCAACAGAAAAACACTTCATTTCATTAATAGAAAAATATTGAACTATGCTTACAAACAGAATGGAAATAAGATAGCTCGGACGATGGTAGGTTATCTCTGAGAAGAGATGTGGTGGTTACATGCCTCTGAATTGTAGTACAATAAGGCTCAAAAGCCTATTTATTATTGGAAAACATGAGAAAATCCTAAACAACCAAAAACCTAAACCCAACAAATGTAACACCAAGATTTTGTGGGCCCCATTGCGGTTAGTTGGGCAGCCAACTTCTTGGGGTTGTAACTTAGTCATATTATCTCCGTTTGGCATCTAAAATACCTTATTTGAAAGGTATCTCTAAGTACTACAAGTTTCAACATAGTCCCTTGCCAATGGCACTAGGGTTGTCACAGACCCCAAAAAATCATCTTTTAGGGGGTGAAAATTGCTTCGGAAGTTCAAGACCCAAAAAAATGGTAGAAATAGTAAATGATGAAATGAACAAGGAAATAGATGAAACTAACTGGGGGGTGTAGGTGGAATAGGCAGGTGGCCACCAATATGCACCTGGATCAAGGCTCATCCTTATTTCGATTGAGATAGGCTTAGGATTTCTTTCCTTTTGCTTGCATTCTAAGAATAGTTTTCATTTAGATTAATTATGACATTTCTAGAAGACCTCTTATCAAAGAGGAAAACTACAGGTGTGGCTTGGTTGAGCCCTAGATTAGCTTAAAGATCACTTCCTTGCATGAGGTCAGCAAGAGAGATGGTCTAGTGTATGTTCTCTATTGGTAAGAAAAAGGCATAATTTAAGCCAGAAGAGATAGAGAGAAGGTAACTGGACCTAGTTTAACTAGTTGGAACCACCATTCCAAATAGAGAAGGACTTGCTTTAAGTTCCTGAACATGTGGTTTCCCTTATAATGTTGAATGGGTCATTTTGGCCCATCAACATGCCAACAATCACAATGGAACACACAAGAACATGTAACTTTAAAAACTACTCTTCAATTCATTCATAGGGCAAACTACAACTTGTTGTTACAATTTTTGTGGCTACAACTACCAGGAAGCTACAAATCCCTAATTTATCAGCTATAACTGAATGGAGATAACACCCCAAGTATTCTCCAGAACCCATTGGAATAAGCATCGACCACTGATCCACTAGCCACAACTTGCTTTAGACACTCACTATTCCATATTTCATCAATTTTCACACTAGGATCAATGACTACCTTCTTTGCTTCCAAAAACAATTGAATCGGTCAAACACCAAGACCTTCCGGAATCCATGGTCATTGAGAAGCATTGCTTCACCATACCAACAACTCGCTTCTCCAGAAGCTATGTGTCAAACATATTATGTATCTTCTTACTTGACCAACATTGCTTTTATAATTTTTATTTTTTCTAATTTGGCTTCTTGAATATCTTTTGATTTTTGCATGAATCAATATTTTTTCCTTTGTCTTGTTCACTTATTTCCTCTAACTTCTCTTCATCAAGTTCTCAGCCTTGATCTGCATTTATAGGCTCAAAAACTGAGAAAGCTATTGTTTTCTTCAATTTTGGCTTTGTTATAGGATTTAGTAGTGAACATGTTATTTTTATCTGTAGTTAATTTTGTCTTAACTACCAAAAATGTCTCTTTCTAGGTAGCTCCACAAAACTTCTTTTAGAATAGGTTTCCTACTCATTCATTCTGCCATCGGGCTTCAATCTCCACCAAAACTACTAGATGTCAATTATTAATTCTATGTTGCTACCACTGTTAGAAAATTATATATTACGGAGCAATGGAACACATAAAATATTGCAGAAATATAAACACAGAAAATGAATAAAACAAGAGAGACACAGATATACGTGGTTCACCCAGTTTGGGCTACGTCCACCCTGAACAGCCAGTCCTTCCTTTCTATTATCCATCAAAATGAAGAGACACAACCTACAGCAGATCCGCTGTAATATCCTCTGTTTTCTCTCACAGTCTCACCTCTCTGCTTCTCGCTCAGAGAATACACATCTATTACACAACCTCATTATAATACCATCATACAAAGAGAGGGGTTTCTTTCTAGGGCAAAAGACCCTAAAATAAACATAAGTTCTACCATTAGATCACCCGCCTAATGAACGGCCCAGATTGACTAGAAATTACTATACTTTTACAAGGAAATTTTACAACTGTTTTTAGCTTCAGGGGAACTGCCCTTGAAACCCCTCGCCAGGGGGGGGCTCCCCAAAGGTCGCAGCTGCCCCCCCTGTAGCAAATATTTTACGGGCGGTGTTGCCGCCACCATTTCGAACTGGGGTCCAATGTGGCGATACCTTTGAATACAGAAGATAATCAGGCTCCACACCCAATAATCACCAAACCAAGATGTCATGCACAACACAAGACCAAAAAGGCCTTCGTGGCCCTTTTTATTTTATTAGAAATTTTTTTACCAAAAACTCCAATTTTGTCAAGCTTTGCCTTCAGGCCCCTTTTCTTGGCACCTTACCTACTTTTCAAGCAAAAAACCAGGTCTCCATGACCATTGGCTTAATTCTTTAGGCGTTAAGCACTTATGAGCCCTACATGCGCCAATTTTATTTGTTAACAAATATTATTATGCCAGTGTCACTTCTACGTGAATGTATCATTCCCAACGCTAAGGATGGAGCTCTCAATCTCTCAGTTTTTTTATTTAAATGAAATTCTTAACAAGTTATGGGATTTCGGGATCGAGGGATGGCCCCAAATTCTATTTTACCTGATCCATTGGTTGCGCTTCTATGGTAAATAACCAAAGCTTGACGTTTGGGTGCTTAGCTCGACACCTCCTAAGAGCCTCTGCAACTTTATTCTCTACAACTAGGGTTCACTTCTACGTGAAATGTTTGAAGGATTGTGTGGGAACTAAACCCAAAGTTTTGAAGCACGAATCCTTTTGTTATCTATCGTGCCCCTAGTATTCAATGGTTACATGAGACCTTGTATAAGCAATTAGCCCATAGCTCTTTTTATCCCAACACATTCCCGTGCCCCTCCATATTAGTTTTTTGGGCTCCATATAGTTGGATGAGCTATATGGGGTTTATCCAGTACCCTTTTTGTTGGTCACTTCTCTGTCAACTATGACTGT
Source organism: Pinus tabuliformis (assembly GCA_031772625.1). Classification (NCBI taxonomy): domain Eukaryota; kingdom Viridiplantae; phylum Streptophyta; class Pinopsida; order Pinales; family Pinaceae; genus Pinus; species Pinus tabuliformis. The sequence continues at coordinate 1,717,049,395 of CM062817.1, read as the reverse complement.
CTACCAACACCCTATAACCTGGCACATTACTTTGTGTGCTCTAATCATACCACTAGGCTCATACCTCCGAGATGAAATCATAATGATGTAACACCTACCACACATCGACTTCTTAGTGGTGACATGTGTCACCCAAAAATGGGTCATTCAGCTGTCTAGAAACCTTGAATCTTCTTGCCATGTTTTCATGTTGTCTTCACCATTGACCAGTCATGTGCTATTACCTGTCCCTAGTGGAGGAGAGAGAAAGGGTCCCCGAGGAATTGGTTTTACAACCATTTCTTCATTAAACTATTTTATGGCTCACTGGTTATTTGCTTTATTTTTTGTATATTTCCTCTAGGCTGAATCTCCTCTACATTTTCATATTTATTATTGCTCTAGGATACACCTTCACGCTCGCCCTTAGTGAGATGAGATGGAAAAGTGGGACTTTGGCTTAACTCTTCATTGGTTTGCACTATATGATATTGTTATTTCGCCCTTACCTCCCAGCCCATCCGTTTATGTGCCAAAAGGATTGCGTCAGGGTAATGCCACCTAGATTTCCCTACTAGGTGGTCTCCACTCACTCATTTCATCCTAGCGCTTAATTATGTGCCCATAAAAAATACCATCGGGGTAGCTCCACTAGGCCAGCCTATAATGTGGGCTCCTCTAGCCCAATGAGGACACTTCATGATGTTGTGTTGTCACTCCAAGTCACTCTGGAGCTCCCCATAGAGCCTCCGACGTTAGGTTTGGCACTTGTGCCAACTTTGGTTGTCCGCTAAAGGTCCTCCAAACCTCTGTTAATTTTTTTTATTTTTGAATTGAGGTCACCAAAATTAGACTAGATCTATGTTTTAATCCAAGAGGCCTTTTTAAGACTTTCATATAGCATTGGAAATCTCTTTCATATCAATTTCCATCTATGTGGGTTACAACTACATCTGAGATGGTCTAGTGATCCAAAACTAGCTCCAAATCCACTGCACTTATTTTAATCTTTTACCCTTTGTGTCTTTCTGGGACCTTCTCCATGAGGCATTTCTTTGAATGATGCCACCTGTTGACATCAATGAGAACATATTTCCAACATTATGCCCCTTCGGCATTGATGGAAACACCAAAATAAAACAAAACACCATTTTATCTATAAATTGTTTTAAGCATGTTCTCCCTGAGATGATACTCCTCTTGTCCTTTATCTTTTGTGGTAATTCCACTGGTGTTGTTGTTGTGATTTGCTATGCTATCTATGGTTTGATTTCCATCTTTCACACTTTTGTTTGATCACTATATCACTCCCCCTTATTTTAAATTTTTGTTTTATTTCATTTCTTTAGATCTCTCTCCCTTTTACATCCATGTAAAAGACATGAATATGATCTCCATTTCACCATGCTTCTCTAGTCATGTTGATCCTTGTGGATCTAGTAGCTTCACCAATATATGCTGAAAAATATACCAACTAAATGAATTCCTCTTATAGGAGGAGCTAGTGAAGGGAGGAAAAAGGAATGACTCCCAATATTTGCCTCAAGTACTCAAATTGTTCTCTAGGAAGTGGCTTGGTGAGGATATCAACAACTTTTTCTTTGGTAGGAACATACTCTAGCTTGGCTGCTACTTGCTCTCTCAAGAAATGATACTTGATGGGAATATGCTTTGTCTTGGAGTGAAAGATTGGATTCTTTGACATTCTTATTGGACTTATATTATCACAAATAATGGGAGTCGACTAATCATAAAAAACATGTACATCTTGTAAAGTTTGTTTCATCCACAAAATTTGAGTACAATAAGAAGTTGTTGCAATATATTTTTCTTCAGTTGTAAATAAGGAAATGGAAGCTTGCTTCTTTCTTAACCATGAAACTATAATTTCTCCAAGAAAGAAAGCACCACCACTTGCATTTTTTCTATCATCCAAATCACCTTCCCAATCAACACAAGTATAAATAGTAAACGACAAATATTTATCTTTGGGGTACCACCTTCCATAGTCCATTGTTACTATGAGATATCTAAGAACTATTTTGGGTGCAAGTAGATGGCTTTTCTTGGGAGTTCCTTGATATCTTATAAGGGTAGATACAACCTACATGATGTCTTGTCTTGAACTTGTGAGATGTAAAAGGCTTCCAATGATGGATCTATATGAGATCTGTTACACTTCTTGAGATTCATCCATCTTACTAAGCTTGCAACCTATCACCATTGGAGTGCTCACTAAAAAGAAGTCTTCCATGCCAAATTTATTTAGGAATTCCTTGAGATACTTGCCTTGAGAAATAATAATTCCTTTAGGGGTTTGCGCCATCTACAATCTAAGGTAATATGATAGATCTCCAAGCATGGAAATTTCAAATTAAACCTTAATATTAGCTGCAAATTCAATGTTCAACAAATCTAAATTATTAGCAAAGATGATATTGTCAACATATACTACCATCATAATGAGTTTTCCATCATTTCCTTTAACATATAGGTTGTTTTAGCTGCACATATTTTGAATCCACACTTGAGAAGGTATTTGTCTAGCTTGGAATACCAAGCTCTACGGGCTTCCTTGAGACCATACAAAGCCTTCTTCAGTCTACAAACATAATAAGTTTTCTTTGTCAGCTAAAAGCCTTTGGTTTCTCTATATAAACTTCCTTGTATAGCTCTCCATTAAGAAAAGCGGATTTTGCAGCCACTTGATAGATTTTGAATTTCTTAAAGTAAGAAAATGCCAAAAACATTCTTATTGCTTCTAATATAGCAATAGGAGAAAAAAATCATCAAAACCCAAGCCTTCTATTTTAACATAGCATTTTCATACCAACCTGGGCTTGTTTCATACCACTTCTCCACGGTCATTTAATTTATTCCTGAAACCCCACTTTGTGCCAATGAAATTCTTGTTGGCAGGTCTTGAAACAAGTTCCCAAGTTAGAATTTTCTCTATCTAATCAAATTATTCATTCATGGCCTTTAGCCAATGTTGATCTTGACTAGATTGAAAAATATCCTTTGGTTCCTCCATGGATAGCAAGGTAACATGTGCTTACATAGAGGCATTAAGCAACTTCCTTCTTGTCAGTACACTAGAATTTAATTCAACAACTATTTGACCAGTGGGGTGGTTTTTTTGTAAATACCTTAGGGAATCTATGGTTTGAGGACTATATGGATGTTTGTCGCTTTCTTCTGCAGTTGTCTCATCATTTTCTTCACTAATTATCATCGGTTCATCATCGCTAGCTTTTTCAGTTTGTTTCACTTCTTGGTCAGTGAGTTTACCCACCTTCACATCGATGCAATCAATGATTCTCTTGGTAATTTTATTTTAGCATCTATAACCTTTGTTTTTGTGTGAATATCCCAAAAAAATTACTTCATCTTCTCTGGAATCAAAATTTCCAAGTTTTTCCTCATTTCTCTTTATGTAACATTTGATGCCAAGAATTTTGAGCTGTTTAACTATTCCAGGTTTGCCACACCATAGCATATAGGCATTTTTGTCACTATTTGGTATCAAATTAGTTTTGTTGAGAATAATTATTGTTGTATGAATTTCCTTTGCCAAAAATCTTTGTTGAACATTCCTTTTGCTCATCATTGCTCTGGCTAACTGCTACACTGACATGTTGTCTCTCTCTTCTACTCCATTTCGTTGGGAAAGTTCTATTATTGTAAACTATTTCTTGATGCAATTCTTTTTAGAGAATTCATCAATTTCCTTTGGAGTGAACTCACCTCCATTATCAGACATTATGCTTTTGATTTTGCAGCTAGTTTCATTCCCAACCATTGCTTTAAACTCTTTGAATTTCTCAAAAGTTTCATATTTCTCTCTAAGGAAAGAAATCCACATCATCATGCTAAAATCATATATTATTAGCATAAAATATAGCTTACCTGTGGTTGACTGTGTTCTAGATGGTCTAAAAAAATCCATGTGTACTAGTTGTAATGGCTTTGCTAAAGAGTTTTCCTTTGCCTTGAAAGGAACTCAAGCTTGCTTTCCAAATTGGCAAGATTTACAGATAAAATTCTTTGGCTTTGAAAGTCTGGGAAAATAATTAACAAATTTTTTCTTTCTCAATTTGAAAATCTTGTGAAAGTTCAAATGTTCAAGCCTTCTGTGCCATACCAACTTTCATCAATCTTTGCAAACAACACTTTTCTATCTTTTCTTTCAGCACATAGACATTGTTATCTATTCTCACAATTTCAACAACTATTTTTGTTGTACCTGTGAGCTTGATTTGACAATTTTTAGCTTTGAAGATCACAACATAGCATTGATCACACATCTGAGATACACTCAGTAGATTATATTTCGACCCATCAACATATAAAATATTTTTGGCTTTACCTTTTCCATTTGTCGATAGACTAACCATTCCTTTTGTAATTATCTTGATTAGAGTATTGTTTCTAAACTCCACATTAAATTTTTCAACAGGTTTGGAAGTTAGAAAATTATTTCTGTCTCATGTCATGTGCCTCGAACATCCACTATCTAAATACCAATGGCTCCCACCATTTCAAGCATACAATGCAATATCCTATTGCTCTAATTTTTATTTTTCTTTCTAGACCTTGGTTTCTTGCTCATTTTTCTCAATTTTTGGCTCTTCCTTCTTCTCCTTTAGCATGTAGTTAACTGCTATATGTCAACAATTTTGACACTTAAAACATTGTACCAGATAGGTTAAAGGGGAAAAAGAGTTATTGTACCTAGGCCTGCCTTTTCTCTATTGAATTCTTCTACTAGATATGAGCCCTGTGTAAGAGAGATTAACTCTACATTTTGTTGCTTTATGGCCATAATTGGTGCATGTGAAACAACACCCTATGAATATATCATTGTTCCTGGAAGGCTGCCTTCTATTCTGAGTTTAATTTTTGGTAGTTCAATTTGGTTTTCCAATGTTCTTCTTTTGTTGCTACTGATTTATATTTGGACGTGTAATTGTCTCTTACTACTATGCAGTCCCTTCTTTTATAAGAACATAGGTAATTCCCTTTTTACCTTTAAATTTAGCTCCTACACTAGACTCATATTCATATCTTAGACTAGTTTGATTTGAGGAGGCTCATAGTTCTTCCAATATGTCATTCAAATCTTGAGTCCCTTTCCAACTTTCTCATTGACACTGAGTTGTGTTTTAGCCTTATCTAAATCCTTCTTCAATAATACAATTTATGCTTCTAGTTTCTCACATGTTTGAGCCTTTTCATTCAACTGTTAGTTCAAGAACTCTTGTATCTTCTTACCTTCTTATACTTGCAAGAGAAATGGTGCTACAACCTCAACATTTTATTTTTTAAAAGACTCTTTTGGGACTTTGTTTTTCTTCCTCAACCTCTCTATTTCTTCAAGAGAACTTACCAGTTCTCCTTCAAGGTCAACTTCTCCTTCTTAATCATTAGAAATAACCTTGACTTGTCAATTTCCTATGGCCATCAACATGATCTTTGTAGGGCTCTCATCATATTTGTCCTCATCTGAGGGTTGGCTAGGTTCAGTTTCTGAGGAGCTTTCTTCTTGAATATAGAAACATCTCCTCTTAGCCTTTTTTCTGTCATTTTGAAATTTTTGAAATTTTTCTTTAGGATCATAATTTTTCTTCTTCTTTTCAGTATATTTTGATGCATAATGACCAACTTTTCCAAAATTAAAACATTTAAATGGTAACCTACCTTTATAATTTCATAGTCCTCACTTGAGACTCCCCATAAAGTTAGATTCTTATTCATTTGATTGACAACATGAGTCATCATGCTCATCCTTGTATTTATTTTATGATTTGAGGGTTGATTCTTTGGCTGCAAACATGTTGGGTTGTGTTATATTCTTTCCACGTAGTTAATAGGGGGTTTGAAGGGCACCCGTAACCCCACTTTATGGGGTCCGGGGCAGCGCCCAAGAAAATTTTGGTTTTGGACCATATGTTAGGTTGCGCAGACCCACCTATGGTTTTGTGCATGATTTTCGCACATGTTTTTTGGACGCGATGGTTTTTGGTCCATGGTATTGGACGCGATGGTTTTCGGTCCATGGTATTGGATGCTTCGGCATGTATAAATATGTATTGTAACATTGAAAGGAACATAATGAAAAATCAAGCTGGTAGTCCCAGTTTTGGGATCCAGGGAAAAATCTTTGTGCATATGTGTTTTATGGGTTATGCTCTCACATTGTTTATTTTCTTTTTTTAAGAATTCGTATGCAAGTAATTTCTGTACAGGGTTAAAACCTACATTTGGTATCAGAGCTGTTTTGGCTTCAAGGGGACGCCTTTGTTGCTGAGGGGTTTCGCTCGGGCCTGTGGTAGACCCTGTTCAGTGGGAGATCTGTGAGATCGATTCTGGTGGTGAAAGAAGATGGCGAGCAGTGGAAAGATAGAGATTGATAAGTTCAATGGTCATAATTTTGAGTTGTGGAAACTCAAGATGGAGGATCTGTTGGTGGATAAAGATCAGTTGGTAGATCCAGGTACTAAACCATCGGGAGTGACTGATGAAGAATGGAAGAAGTTGGATCGGAAGGCAAAGAGCACAATACGATTGTGTGTCTCAGCTTCAGTATTTTTGAATGTATCAGGGGAAGCTACGGCAAAGGCTTTGTGGGTCAAGTTAGGGACTTTGTACCAATCTAAGTCTCTGGTGAATAAACTGTTCCTGCGGAGAAAGCTATATAACCTGAGGATGAAAGATGGAGACTCGGTGACAGAGCATCTGAATGCGTTTAATACTGTGGTAAGTCAGTTATTATTTGTTGATATTAAAATTTCATATGAAGATAAGTGCATCAGTCTGTTGTGTTCTCTACCAGATTCGTGGGATAGTCTGGTTATTGCAATAGGTAGCAATGCAACTGCTTTGCAGTTTGATGAAATAGTCTCAGCCTTGCTGACGGAGGAGATGAGACGGAAAAATATGGACAACCAAAATGGTGATTCCTTGTCTGTACGAGGACTGTCCCAGAACAAAAACAAAAATAAGTCATCGAGTGGGAGATCTAAATCTAGAGGGAGATCTAAATCTCCAGGAAAACCTACAAAGGTGGTGTGCTGGAAATGCGGAAAGGAAGGGCACTTCAGAAGGGATTGTAAATCTAAAGCTCCTGATAAAGGAAAGGGATCTGATGATGCTCCTTCTGCAGAGGCGAAAACCACCTCAGATGACGGTGGGGATGTGTACCTGGCTTCTTCAAGTACACATGTAGATCATGAGGCATGGTTGATTGACTCAGGTGCATCCTTTCACTTCACTCCCCATAGAGAGTGGTTTTGCGAGTATGAGAAATACGATGGTGGTGATGTCTTTTTAGGAGATGATAGGAAGGCTAGAATCATTGGTCGGGGAAAAGTAAAGTTGAAGTTGCAAGGTGGAAGGGTTAGAACACTTCTGGGTGTTCTACATATTCCTGCATTGGCCAGAAATCTGATTTCTGTAAGTAAGTTGGATGATGCAGGTGTAAAGACAGTTTTCGAGAAAGATACCTGCAAGATGGTTTGAGGAGCACTGATATTAATGCGGGGAGTTCGGATTGGAACTTTGTACAAGCTGCAATGTAGCACTGTTGTTGATGGGTGCAATAGTTCTATGGTTCCTGAAAATGGAGTAGAGAATCTAGTGGTATCTGGAGAGAAGACCATGTTGTGGCATCAAAGGCTTGGACATATTGGAGAGAAGGGCCTTCGAATACTTCATGGTAAAGGTATGGTAGAAGGTATGAATAATAGCTCTCTGGATTTTGATTTCTGTGAAAATTGTGTATATGGGAAGCAGAATCGGGTGAGTTTCCCCTCTGGTGGTAAGAGGACGAAACAGATATTAGAGCTTGTGCACAGTGATGTGTTTGGACCTGTGAAGGTTCCATCACTGGGTAAGTCTGTGTACTATGTATCATTCATAGATGACTTCTCAAGGAATACATGGATATATTTTCTTAAGAAGAAATCTGAAGTCTTTGACAGGTTTAAAGAATTTAAGGCTCTGGTGGAAAACCAGACATAGAAGAAGATAAAGGTGCTGAGAACAGATAATGGTGGAGAATTTTGCAGCAAGGAATTTGAAGAATTTTGTAAGAAGTGTGGTATAGCACGACAGAAGACTACTCCATATACACCTCAGCAAAATGGAGTCGCAGAAAGAATGAACAAGACATTGATGGAAAGGGCAAGAAGCATGCTCAGTGGTGCCGGGTTAGGACAGGAATTCTGGGCAGAGGCGGTGGATACTGCATGTTACCTGATCAACAGATCACCTTCATCAGCGTTGGAGGATAAGACTCCACAAGAAGTATGGACTGGTAAGAAACCCTCTCTTTCACATCTAAGGGTATTTGGATGTGATGCATATGTACATGTTCCAAAGGAGAAACGAACCAAGTTGGATAGTAAATCTGAAAAGTGCATCTTTATTGGGTATAAGGATGGTTTAAAGGGTTATAAGCTTTGGAACCCAGTCACACGGAAGGTTGTGTACAACCGAGATGTGTTGTTCAGAGAGGTAAAAGATGTTATTCAACATGAAGTCCAACCAAAGGAACCTGAGAAGATAGAGTTTGAGCCAAAGGAGGAAGAATCAGACTCTGCATCAGAGGAGGAATCAGAAGATGAAGAGCCACAAACTCCGGCTGTGAGAAGATCAGTTCGAGAAAGAAGGCAGCCAGAAAGGTATAGTCCATCTGCTTTCAGTTCAAATTTTGCTTTGTCTGTTACTGATAATGATCCCAGAACTGTGAAGGAAGCAGTGGATTCAGAGGATGGAAAACTCTGGAAAGAGGCCATGGTCGATGAAATGGCATCTTTGCACAAAAATGAGGCTTGGGATCTGGTGGAGTTGCCGGCTGGAAGGAAACCCATTGGCAGCAAATGGGTGTTCAAGAAGAAGACAAATGCAGAAGGAAAGGTGGAGAAATACAAAGCTCGGTTGGTAGCAAAAGGTCATTCCCAGGTGCCGGGAATTGATTTTGGTGATATTTTTTCTCCTGTTGCCAAGGTAACTTCTATTAGATTACTTTTATCTGTTGCTGCTGCTTTTGATTTTGAGGTAGAACAGATGGATTTGAAGACAACATTTCTTCACGGGGATTTGGAAGAGGAAATATACATGAAGCAACCTGAAGGCTTTGCGGTGAAGGGTAAGAAAGAACTGGTATGCAAGTTAAAGAAGTCTCTGTATGGGTTAAAACAGTCACCAAGGATGTGGTATCAAAAATTTGATACATTTATACGGGGACTTGGCTTCACCAGAAGCAAAGCAGATCATTATGTGTATTTTAAATTAATTGGTAACCGTATTATTTATCTGGTCTTGTATGTGGATGATATGTTGCTGGTTGGAAATGACAAAAAAATTATCCAAGATTTGAAGACCCAATTGTCCTCCAAATTCGACATGAAAGATCTTGGTGCTGCAAACTATATTTTGGGCATGGAAATTAAAAGAGATCGGTCAAAGAGAAAGCTCTGGTTAAACCAGAGGAAGTATGTCGAGATAATACTCCAGAGGTTTAATATGCAGGATAGTAAACCGGTGAAGGTTCCTATTCCTGTAGGTGTGAGGTTATTTGCTGAACAGTGTCCCAAGACACAAGAAGAGGAAGACGACATGTCCCGTGTTCCATATACAAGTGCAGTGGGTAGCCTGATGTATGCAATGGTCTGTACTAGACCAGACATTGCACATGCAGTGGGAGTATTGAGCAGGTTTATGTCAAAACCTGGGAAGGAGCACTGGACAACAGTGAAGCGGGTTTTCAGGTATTTATGTGGCACTAGTGATTATGGTTTGTGCTACCAAGGAAGACCAGGATTGGACAGAGTGTTGGATATTCATGGCTTTGTTGATGCAGACTGGGCTGGAGATCTGGATCAGAGAAGATCTACAAGTGGGTATGTGTTTAACCTATTTGGAGGTGCAGTCAGTTGGATGAGTAAGAAACAATATGTAGTGGCACTATCAACTACAGAGGCAGAATACATGGCAGCCACTCATGCAAGCAAGGAAGCAGTTTGGTTGCAGAGATTATGTTCAAGTATGGGGTTAGTACAGGGAGCTATAAGAATAGACTGTGACAGCCAAAGTGCAATTTTCTTGGCAAAGAACCTTGCTTATCATTCAAAGACAAAGCACATTGATGTTCAGTATCACTTTGTGAGGGATATGATAGAAGACAGAAAGGTGTTGCTGGTAAAGGTGGACACTTTGAAGAATACTGCAGATGCATTGACAAAATCTGTGAGCTCTGAGAAGTTCTCTTGGTGTAGAGAAGCAATGGGAAACTCAGGGCTGAAAAAATGACTAAGCTCTCCTGTGGCCCCCTATGGAAAGAAAACAACAAGTGGGAGATTGTTGGGTTGTGTTATATTCTTTCCATGTAGTTAATAGGGGGTTTGAAGGGTACCCGTAACCCCACTTTATGGGGTCTGGGGCAGCGCCCCGGGAAATTTTGGTTTTGGACCATATGTTAGGTTGGGCGGACCCACCTATGGTTTTGTGCATGATTTTCACACATGTTTTTCGGACGCGATGGTTTTCGGTCCATGGTATTGGACACGATGGTTTTCGGTCCATGGTATTGGATGCTTCGGCATGTATAAATATGTATTGTAACATTGAAAGGAACATAATGAAAAATCAAGCTGGTAGTCCCAGTTTTGGGATCCAGGGAAAATCTCTGTGCATATGTGTTTTATGGGTTATGCTCTCGCATTGTTTATTTTCTTTGTTTAAGAATTCGTATGCAGGTAATTTCTGTACAGGGTTAAAACCTACAAAACATTCCTTTTTAAGTTTTCGTCTCATAGGCAACGAGTATACCAAGTAGTTGATCTGGAGTGAGAGTTCTTAGACTTGGCATTTATTCAATGGCTGTCACTTTGGGATTAAATATCTTAGGAAGAGATCTTAGTGTTTTTTGAAGTACCAGATTTTCATCAAGCGCTTTATGGTGTTCACAACATCATCAACTCTTAATAAAATTTTGCAATATATTCATCTTCATGCATGCTCAATGATTCAAATTGGATCCTACAAAATTGGAGTTTCTTTCTTTACCTTGTCGTCTCCTTCATAGAAGTTTCTCATCTTGTCCTAGATTGCTTTGGCAGGTGTGCAATACATCAATTTGACAAGCTATGATTCAGGTAGGCCAACAAGGAGAGCATTCGTTGCTTTAGAATTCCATGTGAATTCCAACGTCTAATCTTTGGTAACCACTGCTGGAGGTCTTTGATATGCTTCTTCCACAACATCCCACACATCAACTCTAAGTTATTGAATGCAGGCCTTCATCCTCACTTTCCAACATACTTAATTTTTTCCATTGAACATAGGTACCCTGTTTCTATGATCTCCTTCCTGGTTTTCCATGGTCTTGGATCTTTCTTCCATTTGTTAAAGTGTTTTGAAATAACTCACTCGAATACCAATTTTTGGAAACTAGGAAAATATTAAGAGGCGAGGTGAAACGGTATTGTAGAAATTTTACCAAAACAAAACTTTTTTACTTTGTGTTCATCATTAAGTACTTCAGTAGTAAATAAAATAATCATAGTAGGGATTGATTCCAACATCCACAATGGAACACACAACAACAAGAAACTTGCAGAACTTCTCTTCAATTCATTCATAGGGAAAGCTACAACTGGTTGTTACAATTTCTATGGTTACAACTAGCAGGAAGCTAGAATTCCCTGATTATCAGCTACAAGTAAATGAAGCTACAAACCCAACTATTCTCCAACACCCACTGAAAGGAGCACCAACCCCTCATAAACAAGCTACATCTTGCTTTAGACACTCATTGTTCCATATTTCATCCATTTTCACACTAGGACCAATGACTGCCTTCTTTTCTTTGAAAGACAAGTGAATCCCTCAAACACCAAGACCTTCAATAATCTCTAATCATTGAAAAACATTGATTCACCATACCAACACCTTACTGCTCCAAAAGCTCTGTCTCACAAAGATTGTGTATCTTCTTACTTGACCAACCCTTCTTTAATAATTTTTCTTTTTGTTGATTTTTCTTCTCGAATTTATTTTTATTCCTGCATGAATAAATATTTTTTCCTTTTCCTTATTCACTTATGTCCTTTAAATTCTCTTCATCAAGTTCTCATCCTTGAGCTATATTTTATGGGATGAGACACCGAGTCAAACTATTGCTTTTTCAATTATGGCTTTGTTACAAGATTTAGCAGTGTGCCTACTAATTTTATTTGTAGTTAATTTTGACTTAATTACCAAAATTGTCTTTTAATAGGTAGTTCCACCAAATTGTTGTTAAAACAGGCTGCCTACTCATTCACACTAGCATTAGGCTTCAATCTCCACCAAAAGTACCATCTACCTACTTTTCATTGCATGTCCCAATCACCAAACCAAGATGTCATGCACAACATTAGGCCAAAAAGGCCTTCCTAGCCCTTTTTATTTTATTAACAAAAAATCTACCAAGACTACCAGTTTTGCCGAATTTTGCCTTTAGGCCCCTTTTACTAGAACCTAACCTGCCTTTCAACCATGGAACTAGGTCTCTGTGACCATCGACTTAATTCTTTGGGTACTAAGCCCTTTTGAGCCCTATGCAGGTCAATTTTATTTGTTAACAACTCTTATGTCATTGGTGTTGCTTGTACGCGAAGTGACCATGCCCAGCGCTAAGGGGAGAGCTCTCAAGCTCCCAAAATTTTTGTTTAAATGCAATTGTTAACAAGTTACAAGATTCTGGGATTTCAGATCCAGGGATTGCCCCACATTCTATTGTCATTGTGCCCTTGGTCGTGTTTCTACACGAAACAACCGAAGGGATAGGTCCAGGCCCTTAGCTTGACACCTCCCAAGAGACTCCACGACTCTCTCCTCTATGCCTTAGGTTCATTTCTACATGAAATGTCCTAAGGTTTGGGTCTGGGAACTAACCCAGAGGTCCCAAGCTTGACTCCTTTTATTATCTGTTATGCCCTTGATCTCAATGCCCTCTAGCGCAATTCATTACTTTGTGCACTCTAATCATACAAGAGGGTTCATACCTTTGGGACGGTGTAACAATGATGTCACACCTACCATATGTCGACTTCTCTGTGGTGACACGTGTCACCCATAAATGGGAAATTCAAGTGTACAAAAACCTTAAATCCTCCTACCACATGTCCATGCTATCATCACCACTGGCTGATCATGTTCTGCCACCTATCCCTCTTAGAGGAGAGAGAAAGGGTCCCCAAGGACTTGGGTTTTCAACCATTTCTTCATTAAACTATTTTACGACTCACTAGTCATTTTCTTTATTTTTCATAAATTTCTTCGAGGTTGGCTTTCCTTTTTGTTTGTATATTTATTATCCCTTCAGGGTATACCTCAGGGCTTGCCCTCAATGGGTTGTGATAGCATAGTGCGACTCCCACTCAAATCTTCATTAGTTGTGCTATACGTTGACATGTCTCTGCACTTACGTCTCGTCCCATCCCTTTGTGTGCCAAAAGGATTGCACTAGGATAATGCAACTGGGCTTTCCCCACTGGGTGAGCTCCACCCACTTATTTTATCATGATGCTTAACTTTGTGACAATAAAAAATACCACATGGGTGAACCTGCCGAGGTAGATCCGCACTAGCCAACCTGTAATGTGGGCTCCTCTGTCCCAATGGGGACACTTCCCAACATAGCGTTGTCACTCCAAGTCAGCTTGGAGCTTTTCATAGAGGCTCTATGTTGGGGAAAATTAATTGCTTAATAAAAACAACTAACAACTTGAACATTAATTATGAAACCGAGCATCGTCTTTTTATTTCAAGGAAATCAGAAAAATATATGCATAACAAATACCAACAGTGAACACTGGTTCTATATGATTGTGTTCTATATTATCAAGCTCATTCAACAAGAAATAAAATGTAAGACTTGGATAATAAAACTAAAATTAAAAATAAGAAAGTAAATGATAGGAAAAATAATTATGTTAATCACACAAGTTCAATCATTACTAAATTAAACCACACATTGCTGAATTGGAAATTTAATCAATTGCACCCAACATAATTCAAAGGCTAATCTATAGCAGTAAATTAAATAAAATCTAGAAATTGGATGAAATAACAAATTTGAAAAATGAAGCAAACAACAAATTAGTTAAAAAAAAAGGAAATCTATTTTAAGGAATGAAAATTGATATTCAAATAAACAAACACATAATTACGTTAATTTACATGTTCAAGTTAGCACCTCGTCCAAGGTAGTGGGCCCAATTGCCCAAGACTTAGTTCTGCCTTAAGAAATAATTTAGATCAGATTACAAGTAACATATGTAGAACTGAATGGATAACTTCTTTCATTAAAATATATGAGAGGAATAATTACAACATAATGAATCTCTTAGCTTTGCCTTAAATTCAACATTTTTTCATCTCCCATCTCTCATCTCTAATCTCTCCGCCTACATCCCGTCTCCCAATTATCCCCCTTCTTTGATCTTTGTTTTCATTTAAATACAAAAAGAGAAAAGGGAAGTTACAAAAAAGTTGATTACAAAATGATTTCCTTTACAATTTCGATTGATTACATAATCTCAATAAACAAGATCAGATATAAAATATATTCCCATCATCATTCAGCAAGAACAAGTAGAATATGGTATTGCAATTAGAAGAATTTGGAAAACAGCCACAACAACAAATCTAAGAAAATCATCTTCGAATAACCTTGCATTTCTCTCAATCCAAACTGAATTTTGGAAAATGACCTATAAAAAAACTAATTTTGTCCGTTCTGCACAAAACCCATGTCTTGGATTTTCAAGATTCATCTTCATTTGCCCATAATGTCAAACACAAAATTGTCACTTCTTATCCCAGCGGATTTTTGAGCTCGAATATTTGATTATGAGATGGAAATCAAATTTGCAATCTAGAAAAGTTCTTGGAAGCTAAAATAGTGAGTGATGCTATAACAGAATCATTAATAAACCATCATTGGAAAAATAATGCATAATAATATTTAATATATTAAAAATAAAGGAGAAAAAATAGTATTTATCCATAAGAGCATAAATATTTATAAAATAGAATTACATGATAAATTATGATAAATGGCATGATAAAGAATGGTAGAAATGGATGAAATAGATGTTAGAAAGTGATAATAATAATGACAAATTAGTGGCCCAACATACCCCCAAACTGAATATGTTGCATGTCCTCATGCAACCCAAAGCCTCTCTATTAACCAAGCTATAATACAAAAATGTTCATCCTAAATCATAAAATTGATGGAACAAATGACCTCTGCCTCAAATAACGAATATCCAAATTCAGCAATGTTTATGAAGGTGTAACAATTTTCACATGTACAACGAAATATGGTACAAGTAACATAAAACTTAATTAACCATTTTCTCAAAAACTACAAACCAGATTTTGCTGAAATTTTGCAAGATGATTTCTACTATATTAATGCTTCTCTAATCCAAAAATCAGATCATTTTGATGCACAGATCATGAGATATAAGAAAAATGGCTATAGGTAACACTGCATGATTTTTGAAATTTTACAAACTGATTTAGCTTGAAATTTTCTCAGTTTGTGTATATTAAACATACCACTTTGCTGTAAAAAAATCACGAGAATTCTGTTCAAATTTTTAAAGGTATACACAAATCAATTTATGCACTATATAAAAATGAAAATGTATACCTTAAATGAGAAATAAAGTAGAAAACATCCATCATGTGTAGCAATTCCTCCCCCAAACTGGAGAATTAGCATGCCCTCATGCATTACAAGAAAACAAATTGAGGTGGTTGTTACAATCGTTATTGAAATCTATGCTTGGTATAAAACAACGTGGAATAAGGGAGGCTTTGAGAATGAATAAGGTGAAGGATGAATGATGGCATGGTCATAATAAATAAATGAATGAAAGTAACACTCCCCCAAACTAAAAGCTTTTGTGTCTCTGAAAAATGGGAAGTGGTAAAGATGTGGAATGAATGATGATAAATAATGCTCAATGGATTTTCATGAAATTCTCCTAAATTTTTAATAAATCAAAAACTTATGCTATTTTGCCTCAAGTTTTGCCTCGAAAGAAATGTGGAATGACATATATGGACTGGCATTTGTTGAAGCTGATGTAGGCTGAACTGATGCAAAAGGTGGAAGCCAAGCAAGCACATCATCTCTGAACAATTGTTAGCGTTTGCGAGTTGCTCAAGCCTCTTCTGTTAGTTACAATAACGTGGGTTCGCTGTGAATAGAGTTGCCCCCCATATTTGTTGTTCTCCTGTAAACAATTCACTACTTTGCATGTAATTTTCTTGAATCCAAAGTTCTAGTTTTGAACCGCAACAGATAAGCTGCATGTAAATAATTCAATCAGAAAAAAACTTTTGTATAAATGCAATAATAATATTTTTCTAAATCAACAAGTTATGGCAGAGTTTAGTAATTATATATTGTCATATCATCATAGTGCATGACCTTCCCCCTCCATTGAGGAAAGGGAATCCTTGTCCTCAAAGCATGAGAAAATGAGAAGTTCACACGACATCATTAATATGGCATGAAGCAGTGAGAGGAGTCTGATAGGTGAAGTGAAGTGAAATAATTATTAGTCATATGAGTTTTTAGAAATGATCGTCAAAAGAATAAAGCATGTAAATAGTCATTATGAGAAATGATTTACCTTTTGAGATTAATAAAGCGAAATATGACAAGGCACGATTAAGAATAATGACTGTTGGTGTCAACTAATTGGACAATGCTAGAGTGATTCATTCAATGGATTTTCAACACTCATACCAGATTTTAGAAATATAAACACTACTCAATGGTGGTTTCTCCCTTTGGATTAATTGAATAGGAAATATTAGCATACTGAGTAGTTGACTATTCAAATTAATACTCCAATACCACGTCTATAGCCTCGACAAAGTTGCCGCTTAAACTCGAAAATGAGTGAGTAACCTCAAATTATGACTTTTGATTATTTACACATTCCTGTAAAGAGGCCACTATGCTGGCTTGGTAACCAGATAATCATAATTCCATTCACCAAGGCATAACAAAGTGAACAGGTTGGCTCGTGATAAGACCTCCCATCCTTTGACATTTATAATGTCTAAAAGACCATTGCACTGGTGTGGTAGCCATAAGGGGAATGTCACTTATGTTAATTCCTAATAATCATGGTAGGTTGGCTTGTGATGAGACCCCCCTATCCTCTTTGAGAAAAAATTATCATATCTCTAAATTTACATTGTAAGTTGAGGGAGGCACACTAACTCGTTAAGAGTCAGGGATGGTGTAAGAAGAAAAAATAATGCCACAAAAGATATGCCTTAGTTCCTTTCAATGTGTCGAAGGGAACCACCATTTGAAAGTGTAAAAGAGATGATCCGGATTTAAACAGGAACGCAACAAATTACAGAGATAACCATATACACAAGGATGCAGCGGAAATAATACTTCATTTCATTAATGGAAAATACTGAAATATGCTTACAACCAGAAATGGAAATAAACCAGCTAGGGCGATGGTAGCTTATCTCTGAGAAGAGATGTGATGGCTACATGCCTCTGAATTGTCTTACAATGAGGCTCGAAGGCCTATTTAATGTTGAGAAACAGTGGAAAAACCCTTAACATTCCAAAACCTAACCCTAGAAGATGAAACCCCAAACTATGGGCCCCGTTTGGGGTAAGTTGGTACATCAACTTCCCGGGGTCGTAACTTTGGCATACGATCTCCGTTTGACGCATACAATAGCTCGTTAGAAAGATCTATCCGAGCACTATCATTGTTGGAACGAGCGAATGGACCCATGTTGCCCTCAGATTCCCCAAAAAACGTCGTTTAGGGCCTCAAAACGGCTCCGGAAGTTCAGGACCCGAAAGACTGCTAAAAATAGTAAGTTGTGCTACAATTAAGGAAACTGAAAATGCTGAGAAGAACAATTGTGGGGGTCCAGGTGGACTTGGCAGGTGGCCACCAATATCCACCTGGATCATTCCTCCCCCCTTAGGAAGCAATGGTCCCCATTGCGTTGAGCTCCTCCATGAGATGAGGAAACTTTTGCTGAACTTGTTCCCTGGTGAGCCACTTGCCCTGCTGAAGGAGTTGGCCTGCTTTGACAACTCGATACAGTTGGATATTGTATTGGCAAGTGTTCTTGATCTGTGTGTCCATGATCTAATCAGCTGCAGCTTGTTCCATGCAATCTGGATTTAATTCTGTGTGTTTGAGCTGTTCTGCAATGTCGGATGTGTCTAGCAATGGTGGAAAGTATGGTCGAAGGCGGTCCACATTGAACACTGGGTGCAGGCCAAGGAATGGGGGAATGCTGAGCTCAAATGCATTGTCTCCCATAGCCTTAGTAATGGTGTAAGGACCATATCAGAGTGGTCTCAATTTCCGATAGGCTCCAGTAAGGCGTTCCTTTTGCAAATGCAACCAGACTTTGTCGCCCACCTGAAACTTGTGTGGCACCCGATGTTGATCATGTCACTGCTTGTACTTGGCATTTGATTTCTCAAGAATGTCATGGACCTGCTGGTGAATGTGTTGGATGCACTCAATGAAGCTGGTGGCCTTATCTGTTTCGGACTCGACATGAGCTGAATTTATGTGAGTAGCTGCAAGTGGCATGGCCAAATCAATGGGGCATAGTGGCTGGAATCCCAAACCCACCTAAAAAGGGCTATGGCCAGTGGAGTTGTGAAGAGCTCGGTTGTAGCTGTGCTGAACATAGGGGAGGCTCTCGTCCCATGTGTGTGGATGCTTTGAGTTATACATGCGCAGAATGTGCACAATCATCCTATTGACAACCTCTGTCTGGCCATCAGTTTGAGGATGGAAGGCTATGGACTTCGTGAGTTTGGTGTCCAGCATTGACCAGAGACTGGACCAAAATGTGCTGAGAAACCGACTGTCCCGATCTGAGATGATAAACTGTGGGATCCCAAAGTGCACCCACACTCATTCAAAGAAGAGTTTAGCAGTTGCTTCTGCTGTGATATTCTTCTTGCAGACCACCATAATGGCCATCCTCGAGAACCTGTCGACGACCACAAAAACACAGTCATTTCCATGCTTAGTGGAAGGAAGGCCTGACATGTAATCCATGGAGATGGATTCCCAAGGTTGACTAGGGGTAGGCAACGGGGTATAGAGGCCGTGCTTCTTAATGGTCGGTTTGGCAATGGCACAGGCAGTACATGATCTGATGTACTTCCCAACATCCTGTCGAAGATTCGGCCAATAGAAATAATTTTGCAGAACTGCCACTGTTTTCTCGACCCCGAAATGCCCAGTAGCCCGACTGTAGTGGGCTTCCCAAATCATCTTGGCACGCTCGCTTGAAGGAACACAAAGGTGACCAAGGTGGTATAATAGGGCATCCTGGAGGTAAAAATCTGGAACATGCCGACCCTTCAAGAGTGTCTGGTATGTGTGGCCGAATTCTGGGTCGCTTTTGTAGAGAAGTGGCCAATCAGAAGTCTCGTGCCCACAAGAGTTGAGCACGGTGGTTAACGCCATGATCGGTGGTCGACTGAGGCAATCTGCAACATTATTGGTGCTGCCCTTCTTATACTTGATATTCAAGTGGAACTGTTGCAGGTATGTAGACCACTTCTGATGGCGATCATTCTGCAATTTCTCTTGGGTCTGTATGAACTGCAGGGGTCGGTGGTCTATGTGGATGACCGCTTCCTTCCCCAAAATGTAATGCTTCCATTGTCGGCAGGCCTATACAATGGAATACATCTCTTTATCATAAGTGGGGTACTTCCGGACTGTGTCTAAAAGTGTTTCACTGTGATATGCCACTGGATGTCCATGTTGAGTAAGGACTGCCCCAATAGCATAGTCAGAGGCATCTGTCTCGACCTCAAATGGTTGTTGTAAATCTGGTAACGCGAGCACTGGTGATGTGCAGAGGCGATCCTTCAACTCCATGAATGACTTCTGTTGAGATTCAGACCAAAATAATTTTGCTTTCACCCCTCCCTTGGTGACTTGACTCAAGGGCCAAGAAATATGAGAAAACCCCAACACAAACCTGTGGTAGAAGTTGGCAAGACCTAGAATGCTGCGGAGCTCTGTTAGAGTCGTTGGAGAGGGCCAATACCGAATGACTTGGATCTTGGCTGGATCGACATGCACCCCCTGTTCATCAATGATGTATCCCAGATACTGAACCTGGGTCATGCCAAAAGTGCATTTCTCCAAATTGGCACATAGCTTGTGTTGCTGCAGTGTTTGGAGAACCTGTCGGATGTGGTGGAGGTGCTCTTCCCAACTCTGGCTGAAGATCAGAATGTCATCCAAGTATACTACTACAAAGGAGTTGGTGAATGGCTGCAAGATGTCATCCATTAGCCTCATGAAGGTTGCAGGAGTATTCGTTAATCTGAAAGGCATAACCAACCATTCGAAGAGGCCCTCCTTGGATTTGAAGGCAGTCTTCCACACATCAGAGGGTTCGATTGGTACCTGGTGATATCCTGACTTCAGATTGATCTTGCTAAAATATTTCGCCCCCTTTAGTTGGTCTAGGAGGTCATCAATCCGCGGGATCGAGTACCTATTACGGACAGTGATCTTGTTCAGTGCCCGATAGTCAATACAGAGTCTCCACGTCCCATCCTTCTTCTGTACCAACACGATCGGGCTCCCACAGGGCGATGAACTCAGACGGATGTGACCTTTCTGCAGGAGCTCCTGAATCTGCCTCTTGATTTCATCATTCTCCAGAACGGAGCGCCGATAAATTGGTCCATTGGGTAGCGGCGCACCTGGGGTCAGATCGATGGAGTGCTTGACTTGACAGTGCAGAGGAACCCCTGCCGAGAAGGTGAAGATGTCCTCGTACTCCTCCACAACCTTGTCCATCTGTAGTTGTCGTGCAGAGGGACCCCGTCTGGAGGCCGCGGCCACTGTCTTCTTCTTTCCTTGAGGGCGTATCATCAGGAAAACAAATTTCCTGGTTTTGGAAATGATCTTACTGCATTGTTTTGCAGTAATCAAAGAGATGGCGGTAGGTGGTGCTACCTCTGGTATCTTGTACAACTTATTTCCCAATGTAATAATAACAGCACGGGGCCTTGATTCATACACAGCATGTCGCTTCCACAAGTATGGTTGTCCTAGTAATACATCACAAAATTCAAGGGGAGCAATGTCACACAATACCTCATCCGTGAAGGGCTTGATGTTGTATGGAAGGCGACACTGCTGGCTCACGCAAAGATCTCGTCCTTGGTGAAGCCACCCAATGGTGTATGGTTGTGGATGTGCTGTGGTCGGTAAGCCCAACCGCTTCACGACCTTTGCCCAAATGAGGTTCTTTTGACTCCCGCTATCAACAATGAACTGTATCTGGGAGCCCTTTACCCACATCTGGGAGTGGAAGAGACGCTCCTCCTCCTCTAGATCTTCGGGTTCATTTTTCTGGATCTTTGCGGTAGCAACAGTGGTGCTGGGATCCGCATCAATGATCTGCTTCCCTTTTTCATTCCCCTTCTCGGGTTCTGACTCAGAGTCGGAACATGCATCTGATTTTGAAACCTTTAGCTCAGCCACCAGTGACTGCTTGGCCCGACACTCTTTTGTGTTGTGAGTGGAGCTCTTATGGAACTCGCACCATTTTCCAGTGTCCTTTCTCGGCTTCGCGGCGCTGTTCTTTGCTTGCAGCTTTGGCTGGTTATCTTGGGCTGTCTCGCCTTGGCTTTGTCCTTTGTTCTGTGGTTTAGGGGCACCTTTCCCCTGCTTTGGATTCACAGATCCAAAGTCTTGCTTCTTTTGTTTAAACTTTTGCTCGACCTTGACGGCATATCGGTATGCGGCACCGAGCGAGGAGATGTTTAGGAATTGTATTTCTTCCTGGATGTACTTGTGCAGGCAACCACGGTATTTGAGTATCAAATGTTGCTCCGAATCCTTGATACCCAACTTTGTGCGAAGGGTATGGAAAAGATTGGTGAACTGCGGCACGTCTTGGTCCCTTCCCTGCCGCAGCGTGGTCCACTTTATGTATTCATCCTCATAGCTTCCAACAGGGTAGTACTGCTCCTTGATGGCATCCCGGAACGAATCCCAGGTGGGTGCGGCTGAAAATAGTGAGCCAGTACTTTCATCCTTCTGCTCGCAGTAGGTTTCCCACCAGTCCTTGACGTGGGGGGCTGCTTTGAGGAGAGCAAAAACAATCTTTTCCTGACTCAAAAATTCATGAACAGAAAAATAACCCTCTAGCAGATTTAACCATTTATCTACGGCATCTACGTCTATCTGACCCTCGAATATGGGGATTTCAAAATTAACTTGTACCTTAAAGGGTGTGGTGTTTCCAGAGTAGCTGCTGGAAGCTGATGCATTACTTCTGGGTAGCCGCTGAAGGATCTGGGCAAAGCTATCCATCATCACGTTCCATTGTTGCTCGAGGGCTTCTTCGAGCAAGATTTTGATGGGATCTCTTGCCCCCTCGTCTTTCTTTTCATCCGCCATGGGAGGCCGTCGGGATTTGTGAGGCTGGTCTTGCAAAGGTTCAACCAGTTCAAGCCCTAACTCCTTATATCCCGACCTTGTTGGGGACATGCAAAGAAAAACAGAGAAAAAGCAGACCACTCTGATACCACTGATCTGGATTTAAATAGGAACGCAACAAATTACAGAGATAACCATATACACAAGGATGCAGCGGAAATAATACTTCATTTCATTAATGGAAAATACTGAAATATGCTTACAACCAGAAATGGAAATAAACCAGCTAGGGTGATGGTAGCTTATCTCTGAGAAGAGATGTGATGGCTACATGCCTTTGAACTATCTTACAATGAGGCTTGAAGGCCTATTTATTGTTGAGAAATAGTGGAAAAACCCTTAACATTCCAAAACCTAACCCTAGAAGATGAAACGCCAAACTATGGGCCCCGTTTGGGGTAAGTTGGTACATCAACTTCCTGGGGTCGTAACTTTGGCATACGATCTCCGTTTGACGCATACAATAGCTCGTTAGAAAGAAAGATCTATCCGAGCACTATCATTGTTGGAACGAGAAACATCGGTCCATTCCATGGACCCATGTTGCCCCCAGATTCCCCAAAAAACGTCGTTTAGGGCCTCAAAATGGCTCCGGAAGTTCAGGACCCGAAAGACTGCTAAAAATAGTAAGTTGTGCTACAATTAAGGAAACTGAAAATGCTGAGAAGAACAATGGTGGGGGTCCAGGTGGACTTGGCAGGTGGCCACCAATATCCACCTGGATCAAGAGAAAACCAACATGACGTTGAGATAGGTGGTGAATCAAGTGATAGTATATCCAAAAAAAAGTCATACAACAAGTCATTTAAGAGATGAACCATTTCAGATTTAAAATAAACATAATCAACAAAAGGTTAAAGAAAATCACAATATAATTAATATGAATGTTTTTTTTTTTTTTCATTTCGATGCAAATTTCGATCATAAAGCATGACTACATAGACATAACGGCAAACAGTTTATCGAAAAGACAACAACTTTTGCAAATAAAAATAGCAGCTAAAATACATGATCATGTTGTTATATCACACAAGGAACAACGGTTGTTCTATCGGAAACAAAACAATGACTGTGACTTTAAAAAAATAGAATAACATTCGCGCAACTGAGAATAGAACAACAACCGATTTTTGAACAAAATAACAGCTATGAATTTTAAAAAAATAGAACAACAATCATGCAATTGAGAATAGAACAACAATCAAATTTTAATGGAATAACAATTGTTCGTTTAACAGAACAACAAATGTGTGTTTAACAAAACAACAACCGTTCTTTGAATGAAACAATAGTTTATTGTTTAGCGAACCAACAATTGTTCGTTTAACATAACAATATCCATTCTTTGAACGTAACAACAACTGTGAATTTAACATACCAAAAACTGTTCTTTGAATGAAACAACAACTGTTCATTTTATATAACAATAATTTTTCATTTGACGGAACAACAACTGTTGATTTGACATAACAACAACTATGCATTCTCCAACGGAACAACAACTACAATATTGAAGGAAGCAACACATGAAACAAAAAACATAAGAGAAATCAGAAATAAAGAACACCTTATTTAAAAATAGTAAACAAATTAATTAATTAAGTTACAATAGCTATGATGTTGTTTCCTAAGGGAAGATCAATCTGTTTCCAGGAACAACAATCTATCAATGGAAAAAAAAATTATCTCTTGGAAAAATGCTTTGGCAGCAGTGGCATGAATCTTCAAATGGAAAACAATTCTCCATTTCTTCTGATATGAATCCATTAGGTAATGAATTGAATGAACTTCCCTTGTTTCATTAAAATTTCTTTCAAAAACCGCTCTTGCATAAATTGACCTCTTTTATTCTCCTGGAACCTGGAAAAAAAAACGAGTGTCTACCTGCAATAAAAAATGAAATCATGGATGAAGAGAGGTTATTGGGCTCTCATAATCCAATAAATATGCAAAAAATTAACAAGTAGTTACTCTTTTAAACAAATCCATAGTAAGATAAACAAAGAAAAAATTATTTGTCACCTGCGGAGAGTAGTGGTCGACCATACTAACCAGTAGTGTTTTAATCATAACTCCTTTGCTTTTCATCTGATTTGAGTGATTCCAAAGTTAAATGAGAGCTACGTCAAATTTATATCATAAATAGAAACAATTTTTAAAAATTATATGATATGATATCCCAATTTTACTTAGAAGAACCTGCATAACAAAGTCATTTTCGATTTCCCAGCTTAGACCAACAGATGATATTTTAAGCATAATTTTTTCATTTGATGACGGATTAAAATGATTCAAATTGGAGATTAAATTATATTAATTTTTTTATCTCCAATAGAAACAGGTTTTGAAAACAAGAAGAATTGATACGTCAAATGTGCTAAGGAATGACCAGAAAAATATAGTTTTAAGAATGCTAATTTATGATAGGCAACGAGTATTTTTGTCATAAATTTCTAATAAGATACTTTAATTAAGTAATTAAAACTTCTTTTTAAACTATATTCATATGGGAATATACCATAGGAATAGGTTTTAAATATATAATCATTTAGGCCTCCAAAAATGGATTGTCCCAACTCTGTTCCTGAGTTGCCTACAAGACATCATGTCAATGTTTTGGTTATAATGTTTTTGTTTCAAATCCACATTGAGTGATTCAAATTGGGTTGGAAAGAAGAAATAAAGGGCTACTAAGGATAGAAATAATTTTTAAAAATATTCTCTTTTTGTATCTCAAAAAATGACTCTCCCAACTGTGTTTTCAGAACTTTCATCAAGCCTGCAAGCCAACAAATATGATATTCAAACAATTTTTCAAAATTGGTGATAAAAATGAATATGAGTGTTTGTAGAACTATTATTTTCAATATAATAAATCTACATACACAAATAAATTAAAATATTTATCACCGATGTTGATTTCCACAACGTGTTGCAACAAAAACAACTACTTTTACATTAAAAAGAAATGTATTTATTTATGTTCATATTTATTTTATTTGCTACACTAACCTACTCTATTTGAAAAATAAAATATTCTTACATATAAGAGTACTTCTAGCTGATCCATTTTCGAAATAAGGCCTCAATCATGTACATACCCACATTTGAAATGTTAATAAATTGTAGGGTATGAGAAGCCAACTTCCCTTGAAAGGATGGTGTCAAAAATTGTTGAAGTATGGAGTGATGCTATAAAAAAATGATGGAGTGAAACCAATCTTCAATATATTGTTTACTTTCTTGATTTCCCATAGCGGTCATATCATGAAGTTCTTGAGTTTTTAAAATAGCTTGTTGATGCAAACTAGAAGAAACCTCATTTTCTTCCATAACTACTATAATTTTTGGATTTGAAACATTCCCAATCTCAATATATTTTTTCTGAAATGGTTCATGTGAGATAGAATGGGTGGGAAGGGTAGGTAAATTTTGGAGTTAAACATTGTAAGCATGTTGTACTAGTTTATTATGGTGAGGGTGTGGAATGAGTTGAGCAGGAAATTGTGTAGGGCATGGACCATTTTGATGATGCAGTTGGTTGGGTTGTGTGGATGGTTTTGATAGACAAGCAAGATGTTGTTGAAAAGATGGAAAAAATATATGGATGGTGTGTTTGTGCTACATGATGTGGTAGAGTATCCATGTAACCATAAGATGAGCCATGCCAACCCCGTGGACAAGATAAGCGAGGGTTATCTTGAGATTGGCATGGTTTCCCTAACACAAGAGTATTCCATAATAGATTATGCAAGTAAGAAAATGGAGATGAATTGTTTCGAAGCATACATGTAGGCCATGGTTTCCATGGTTTTGAGATTTTTGTAGCTTTCCCATCTTATTGATATGATGCTTCCATCCTAGATAAGAAAAAACAACTATATATGGGATGCTCCTTTTGGCAATGAGGGAAAAACACTTCTTCAATTTCTTGATTTTTTTGAACCTGCAAAACATCCAGTTGTGAATTGAGGGAGTTAATAAAATCAATTTTAAAATGTTCAAATAAATCATCAATTTCAACTCCTATATCACCTTTTTGTCAGGCGGAAAGAGTCGATAGTGCGGACACAAATCAACCTCCCTAGGAGCCTAAGACTCTCTAGTGACAAACAAGACAAACAAGAGCAATCCTTCTCTAAACATGCATTTATTATATAAGAAATCAAGTGTTTAGATCCTACCTGTAGTCCAACGCTGTTGTAGCAGTCCAGCTCCGCGGATCCGGATGAGCTCCTCCTTCACTTTGAAACCTGCATCCACTAACAATCAAATGATTAAATAGCACTTGATAATCTCATAGAATAAAACATATTTAACACATAGACCAAGGAGTACATGAAACAACTCATAAATAACAAGTTATTGAGAAGAATGGACTCATTTGCATTAATAGGAAACAAAAGGAACAATTACAACCTGAGCCTTGGTGTTGTGCAAGTCCCTCCCAGGGTCCATCAAGAGTTCTCCTTTACTTTGACAAAGCTCACCCACTTCCAAATAGAACAAGTAAAGATGACAATCTCTCCTCACAAGCTTCTAAATGGGAGTCCTAATTCCTGCAGCATCTACCCTTAGAAATGTTTAGCTTTCAACCTCCCCTCCTTCTGGCCCAATGCCTGTATTTATAGTGCTCAAGAGGAAGTTAATCAGGTCCACCATCAATGGGATAATCCCCTCTTTGGATGGGATAGCTCCCTTATTGATGGGATAAGTTCCTCTTTGGTAGGGGTACATGAACCATCTGGAGGCGCTCAATACACGTCGAACAACCTTCTAGAATGCTCTAGAAATGACCACAAGTAACTTTTTAAAGATGAAACTTGCGCATTTTGACCTTTACAGGGGGACGCACCTGCCCCTTTACATACAGAGCGTACAAGGACGCAGCTTTTGTGAATATTGGGTGCGTACCCGCAGGTAAGGTTGAGAGAACCTGCGTACCCAGAGATAAATACATTTATAAAGACTTTCTCTCTTTTTGGAGTTTGACATGGAGAGCAGAGGCTTAAGACTTGCCCAGGAGGATAGCATGACTGTTGATAGAGCCATACTAACTGTACATAGCCATGGTGACATTTTTTTAGTGTAACAGATTGCCCCCTAAACTGCGAAGCCTGTAGTAGATTAGGGTTTTGTAAATCTAGGAAGGGTGAAGTGCTTTATCATTTCAAGGATTATCTCGTGGAGAGCCTGGTCAGAACCTGCAATTTTCAACACAAAATACATGTATAAGATTATATCATCACTGAGGTAGGCATTCCCATACTCAGATCAAAACTTTAACTAACTGACTAACTACTCTGATACAGGAATGATCTTGCAGTACATCACAATCATAGACTTTTGTAGACACAGTATGGGCGCAGCCATCTGTTTATGATTAGTCTACTTAGATAATGAATACAAAACTCCTCGCAGCCTGGATGGTGGAAACTAGATCCAGGGTCTTCATTTCTACTTCCCGAATTGGTACGATTCTAGCCATGCGAATAAATGAGTTGATGTCGAACATGGTAGAAACCACTTGATTACCAGTCGATGATGTAAACTGTTAACAAGTGTGAGAGAGGCCACCAGTAATGTCAATGGTTCTCAAAGTACCCAGTACAATCCATGAGATGTGAATGAATGAGTTGATGTCGAACATTTCACGGAATCCTTCGATCGAAAGTCAATGATGTAAACTGATGTCAAAGGCGAGAAACCTGCCATTGATGCATGCAGACTTCAAGGTACTGACGATTTCTAAGTCATCTCTCTAGATAATGTGCTGATGTCGATAGAAAGCGACCCGTTGCAGGCAAGCCCACAACACGAAATCATTTGTTCAAGTTGAAGAAATGTTGCTGTAAGGACTGACTCAGGGATGGTCAAATGGATGACAAGTATTTTGCAGATGAAAGTTTTGCTTGCAGACCTCTTGAACACATAACGACACAACAGATGGCTTGGTGACGAATGACTCAAAGTTAATCCCCGGAACCCGGCTGAAGACTTTCAATGTGGTTTGATCAACTGTGAGGTAAAGGATTTCCCAACCCAGGTGAATGAAAAGTGTCGTGTTCAAGAGTGGTAATAAGGTTTCTTCTGAGAATAGGCTCATTCTTCTCTCTTTTCCCCCACCATTTCTGGCAAGTACCTCTTTATTTTTAACAAGCTTGAGGAGGATAACATATGCTTGATTATAAGCTCATCCTTCGGATGAGTCCAACCTAGTTTTGATTCGAACCCTAGGAAGGAGTGGTTCGTTCCTGTTTGTAATTGAACAGGTCCTTTACTGTGAAATGTTTTAACGAGTCCAGTATAGGAGAAACTCGGCGTTTTTCAATTTTAGAGAGTCTGAAAAACTTAAGAAGACTCCAAGTTGAACTTTTTCGTAGATTTGTGTCCCTCAAGCCCGAAAAAGTATAAAATAATACCTGGGGGAACCACTTGATCTTGCGACCAAGGAGTACTTTCATAATTAGTGCCACTGACCTGAAAAGTAAAAAGCGATCAAGGACACGTCGTTTTATTTCCAGTATCGAGTTTGAAACGACAAAAACCTGGCAATCTTTTCCTGTTTTTACGGTCAGAAAAGGGCTATAAGGGGACCGTCTTTTAATTCCGTTTTAACGAGTGTAAAAGAAACGCTCGGCAATCTTTTCATATTTTTAGGAGTCAGAAAAGGGCTTAAAAGATGACTCTGTGAAAAATGAAAATTTTCCCTCTAAATTCCTTTGTCCTGCACAAAAACGACACATTACTCATACCTGTTTAATATAGGCAAAAATACATTGAAAAATATCCTTCCATGGTGAAAAATAAACAAACCTAGCATTCATTCATCCAAAAAACCTATAAAAAGACTTTTTACCATGTCATTTTTACCATTTTACTGTTGAGGTTGAAAAAAGGGGTTTTGGCAAGAAACTTCCCGTGGTCGCTGCGGAGAATCCGACCGTCAGAATCGAACGCCGTCTCTTCCAGGTATTTCAAAACATCCTCCTCTTCAATTTCATCCGATTAAAAGTTTGTTTTAGGTTTTAGTTTTGATTTTTGGGGGGTTTTGGGTTTCAAAAATCGCTCTACGGGGTACGTAGGTGCCCTAAGGGTGACCTGCGTCCCCCGACTTTTTCCCACACAGGAAAAAGGTCGGGGGACGCAGCCCACCTTCAGGCCAGCTGCGTCCCGACGCTCTGTGTCCTAAACGCGGGGTGCGTCCCCCGCGAAAGGCGGAATTTGAAACCCCAAACTCCACAAACAACCATTTGAATTTTCCAAAATCAATTCTAATCTTTGTTTCTTGGTGTGTAGGGCACTCACCATGTTGGATTGGAGAGAAAGAGAGCACGAGGACGTTGATTTAGCCGCAATTAATCACCAACCTTCCATTGATGCCCTAAAAGCATGCGGATTATATAAATACTGGGCGATACCTGGCATGAGGTCTCAGGTGAGATTCTAGGAGTGGCTGGTTGAGAGATGGAACATTCATGAGCAATGCTTTTACATCGGAGGACACCAGCTCGAGATAGAGCCCTCTGACATATACTTTCTCACTGGCTTGCCAAATAGGGGTGAGCAACTCAATCTAGCCGGGACTAGGCCGGGTGGCCAATCCCTTGCTAGTCTCCGGGCAGATTGGTGCATACCCAATGCACACCATGCGAAAGGCGTAGAAATCAAACACATCTCCTTGTGTGAACTCAAGGTGATAGCTTTCACGGTTACCATAATTTGCGGTGCAGCTGCTTTACATATTGCCATCGGGTCCCAAATGCGGATGGCGATTGACTGTTTCCGAGGCACCATCTTCAACTGGTGCGATGCTGTGTCGGCCAATATGAAGGCCCAACTGACTAGGGCAAAGAACGGACAACTGAAGACCTTTGGATATGGGCCTCTAGTTGTGAGCTTTGCCTTAGAGAGAGTTCCGATGCTGATCCCTCAGCATCTCACTGTTGATATCTTGGGTCCTCGGGAGCCAAAGCTGATACGATGGGTTACGGTGATGGCCCGGCATCCTGACGAGGGCGCGGTAGTTGTTCGATTCCCTGCTGGTTATTTTCACTGGTTAGAGGACCAGGTTTTTGCGATCCAGGACTTTCCGTATGCCGGAGTAGATTTTCGAGGTGATCCGGACATGGTTCTTCCACCGGGAGAACAATGGGATGACAGAGGTACTTTATTTTTCACAAGTTTTCAAATTATATATTTTTTTGTTTTTTATATATATCGTCTCAAAATTGACAGTAAAAATTTTCAAAATGCAGATGTTGGTCCACAGCGCCCAGCCAACCTCCGGCCTTTTGAGAGGAGACATCTAGTTGCACCGGTACCGGCCCCACAAGACGCGGCTGCAGAGTCGCTAGCTGAGTTGGAGCAGGATCTAGAGTGTCTGACGGTGGATATACCTGAGACTACCATAGATGATATTCCTATCAGACTTTAGCGCTATGTAGTCGCAGTCCCTGGACCGTTTAGGAGGTTTTTGTGTAAGGTAGCCCATGCAGTGGTGTCGTATAGAGAGCACCACCAGTGATTGGCTAGTCACTTTTGTAGACACATATGACATTTTTGGCTTTTTGTACTTATTATTTTTGCCGATCATAAGGTGTTTTTCAACCTATGATTGAAGACGATGTATATTTTTGACACACTCCTATCTATATATATATATCATTATTACCGGCTTATCTTGTTTAAGAAATGTTTTTAAATTTACTTGCATGATTATCGTAAATGTCTGTCCAACATTCGAGAAGCAATTGCATCTGCTAATGTATTTAAAGACCTTGGAATATGCTGATATTCAATGTAATCAAATTCACGTTCCAAGAGACGCACTCTCAAAAATAACCTTAATAACACAGGATTTCTAATGGCATATACTCTATTAAGTTGTAATACAACAAGTTCAGAATCTAACCTCACTATCAAACGTCGAATTCCAAATGAAATAGATTCGGATAATAATTCAACCACTGCACTGTATTCTGCAATGTTGTTCGTTGTTTGACCGAGGCTTACCCCATGCATAGAAACTAACTCGTCAGAGGGCGAATAGATAACCCAAGCTGCGGAAGAGATATTCCGTGTACTACGACAAGCACCATCAGCAAATCCGATGTATGTTTGGAGAGGCGTCGACATCTGCAATATCAAGAGTAAAACCAAGATAAGCCAGAATAACGACGAAAAACACACTCTCTAAGCTAAGCACACTAACCAAACTAACAAACACACTAGCTAGAAAGAAAGCCTAACCTAACTAAAAATTCTCCATACCCACCATTTAAGCATAATACCTCTTTAGGTAAAGTCCATTTCTGGGTTTACCCAAAGAGTCCCCATCAAAATCTACCAGCTCATAAGCCCCTTTTGCTAGCTTTCGCTTTACAATGTAGGGTCCATGCCACATAGGAATGAATTTTCCAGCACCTAGCTTATCGTTAGCTTGATCATATAATAGCACTAGGTCTCCCTCCGAAAAACTTCGAGGGGTCACATTTCTATCATACTGAGCTTTCATTCGCTTCGCGTGAGTCTCGATTGCCAATGCAGCGTCACGTCGAGTCTCATCTAACTGAGCTAAGTATAATAAATGTTTCTCCTCTTCGGAAGTAGCTGGGAGTAATTCGACAGCCATTTGAAGTGATGGGATTTCGCATTCAATGGGTAACACAGCTTCCAAGCCATAAACTAGCTGGAAAGGAGTGAACCCTGTTGAAGTTTTCACTGAGGTTCGGTATGCCCATAGCGCTGAAAATAACATGTTGTGCCAATTCGACCGATGAATACCAATGGTTCATCGGATCATGATAACCAGAACTTTGTTGATAGACTCAACCAAACCGTTGGCTTGCAGATAATAAGGAGTAGAGCTATCGTGGCGCAAACCAAGCTGGCTTGTAAGCTCAGTCATCATGATGTTTCGAAAATGGCTCCCATGGTCAGTGATAATCGCTTGTGGGACACCAAACCTAGTTATAATACGATTGAATACGAAAACTGCAGCTATTTTGCTGCTTGCGTCGAATGTAGGCATCGCCTCGGCCCATTTAGTAAAATAATCAACCGCGAGGATGATATACGCATGCCCCCCGACCGAGTGAGGGTTACAAGTAATAAAATCGATACCCCATTTGGTGAAAGGACCAACGGCAATTATAGGGTGGAGAGGAGCAGGTGGTGCGCGCATCTTGCGATCAAACACTTGACAGTTGTGGCACTTCCGGACCACAATGATATAATCTTTAAACATGGATGGCCAGAAATAGCCAGCGCGCAACACCTTCTGAGCTGTGGCATACCCAGACATATGACCGCCACATGCTCCAGAGTGACAATCATTCAAAACCCTCTCAGCCTCTTCGTGAGTTAAACAACGTCGAAAAACTAAGTCTGCCCCCCGGCGGTAAAGTGTATCTCCAATAATCTTGTATTGCTGGGATTGAAACCGAATTTTTTGACGTTCCGACTTTGAAGCTTCAGGCCGAAAAGTTTGGGTTTGGAGATAGATGATTATATCCCCGTACCACGGATCTAAAGTACTGATAAGAAACAAAGATTCGTCCACAATGGACTCCTCTGCCACAGTCTCTGTGTCAGTACGCGGGAAATCACACATTAATTCCGCAAAAACTAAGGATTTCTTAGACTTGGACTTCTCAAACTCCAAGTCGAACTCTTGCAGGATAACGATCCATTTAGAGTACTTGCCCCCTAGCAGTTGTTTTGTCAAAATATAAATCATAGGGTTGCAATCCGAAATAACTGTAGTTTTACGAAGAAGAATGTAGTGACGAAAACGCTGGACAGCTTGAACGGCTGCCAGGGCCAATTTCTCCACATGCGAATATTTTAGCTCAGTGGGGTTTAACGTCCTACTAAGATAATATATCACATGTTCCGTTCCGAATTCATCTTCTTGGACTAACACCATTCCAATAGTGGAATGCGAAGCTGCGAGGTATAAGAAGTAGTCCTGGTTGTAGTTGGGAGGATGCAACAACGGTGCATGGGTCAACGCGTGTTTAAGTGCATCAAAAGATTGTTGGGCAATCTCGTCCCAAAAGAATTGAGCATTCTATTTCAACAACCGTGTAAAACCCTTAGTGACCTCGGCGTAGTTTGGGATGAATCGGCGTAAAAAGTTTGCTTTCCCTTGCAAACTTTGGAGTTGGCGCAAACTCGAAGGAGGAGGCAATTTGATGATGGCTTCGACCTTCGAGGGATCGACGCGAATGCCGGCTTTTGAAACAACAAATCCCAGCAATCGACCCGCTTCTATACAGAAAACACACTTCCATGGATTTAACCGAATACGATAATGCCTACACCTCATAAAGATTGCTCGTAAGTGGACAAGGTGATCAGCTCGATGTAAAGAATGAGCAAGCAAATCATCGAGGTACGGTTGCACAATGTGCTTGATGTCATGAAATGCGTAAGACATCGCCCGTTGAAAAGTGGCTCCGGCATTCTTAAGCCCAAAAGGTAATTTGCAGTAAGAAAATGTCCCCCATGGACAAATGAATGCCGTTTTTGGTTGATCGGCAGGTAGAATATTGATTTGATTATAGCCCGAAAAACCATCCATAAAGGAAAACATTTCACTTCCGGCACAATCATCAATTATTTGATCGATATAAGGCGTTGGATAGTTGTCTTTTGGACAAGCTCGATTTATATCCCTATAATCGATACAGATTCTCATTGTTCCTTGTTTCTTGTTAACCGGAACAATATTCGATACCCAATCCATTAACGGGATCGGATAAATGAAACCTGCTTTCAACAGCTTCTCGACTTCTGCTTTAATCGCAGCCGCTTTCCGAGGGTGAATCTGACGCAACCGTTGCCGGACGGGTTTAGCGTCCGGGTAGGTCTTTATTTCATGAACAACAATGGCAGGGTCGATTCCTGGCATTTCCTCGTAAGACCAGGCAAACACATCGCGGAATTCTTGGAATAGGGCCTTGTAAGTTTGAATTTCATCTTTTGTACATGAGGCACCTATATGAATGTTTTCCTCAATTCCGGGCTTCACTGAAATGTCAATGGGAATAGTGCGAGAAATATTCCCTAAATTCAACTCTGAATCAGGATGTTTCGTTGGATTCTGAGCGTCTTTGACATATTCAGTGGTAAAGATAGATGAAAAATCGTTTTCAAAAGCATCATCCTCAGGTAAAAACGAAGATCTATGATGAAGATCTTCCCATGGTAGATCGTCTACACTTAGGATTTCGCGAAGTTGCTCGTCAGATGACACGACTTCGGGAAACGCTATCCGTTCTAAGGATGATGTGAAAAGTGACTCTTCACTGACCACATTCATTTGGTCGATTTGGGTTGAACGCGAGTCGGTAAAAGACATGACGGCTTCATAAGCATTTTCATATGGACTCAAAGGCATAGCATCACCGAATGAGTCTATCTCAGATTCAGATGGGACAATCCAAGGATCATCGTAAATAATGGTGTCTGATGTAATCATATGAATTGATGCAAATGAAGGGTCTGCGTTGATTGGAGGGAAAGGAAAAGTTCCCAGTAAACCAGAATCTTTAACTAAACCTACGCCAACGTCCCTATAAGGGATTGTCGTCTTACCGACATGCTGGATACTCTCTGAAGAGGCTGGGTCAGATGAAAAGTATGTCAGCTGATCAATTGTCATGATCTTACCGTTATGTGGAAACTTTATTACTCTGAAGACCGACGAAACGACCGCTGTCATAGCATATGACCAACTTCGACCCAAAAGAAGGTTGTAGTCTAGAGGGGCATCAACCACTTCCACATCCAGACTAACGGTTTTACCTTCTACCCCTATAGGCAATTCCTGTAGAATACCAAACGGACGGAACCCACGGCCATCAAAGGCCTTAAGGATGGTCGGGGATTGGTTCAGCGAAGGAGAACCAAGCGATCTCCAACACTGAATCGACATAATACACGTAGAAGCTCCCTCATCAATCACAGTCTGATGAATAGGCCTGTTTTTGACTATCACTGGAATTTGGAAAGCCATTTGATGGGGTAGACGCGGTGTACTATTTTCTAGATCGAAGATTATCAGATTCGGGTCCTGAACATCAACAGCTCCGATAGCCGACAAAAGTAATTTCCGTTGTGCTGGGCATGATTGCAGCACTTCTAAAGCCGACATTGCTGAGGGTGAAACAGCTAAGTCTTCAACAATGTTGTAATTCTGGGCCGCTCTCGCATGTGGATTGAAAGCAGACCTTCGAAGTACACCCTTGGCGGGCGGTTTGATTACTAAGTCCGGGTTAGGTTTTTCGATCTGTAGTGGATCGGAACCAGGAGCTGAGGTTGATGGATTAGAATGAGAAGATTCTGCTTCCTTACCATCAACAGGATTCTTACTACCATAATCTTGCGACCGAGTCGCAATCCTCACATGAGACATCATCAAAATGGGTTCTTCACTGGCAGTCGAGGAAGAACCTATCATCTTACTCTCCTGCTTTGGAAATGGATCTTTCAACACAGCAGGAGTGGGAGAACCTTTGACTATTTTCACAACCTCGACCTGATGAGGGCAATCTCTTGTAAAATGATCCTCTTCACAAATAAGACAAGGATATCGAGGTTTGCGCTTTTCGTCATTGGTTTCCGACTTTTCTGTTTTCTCCTTCGGAGCCTTGTCTGCTTTAGCCTTCTTCTTCCCTTTCTTCTTTCCACCATTTTTTGATTTGGCCGTAGATGACTCTACAGCGTGAATATCGGTGGAAAGTTCAGGAGAAGACTCTCCTGTCGGGGAATCAGGCAAGGTGATTATAGGAGTAGTAGAACTCTTGGAAGACTTCTTCTTACTCTTAGTGTTCACCGTACCAATCATACCATCAGCAGCATGAGATCCCGAAGGAGCAGTAGTGATTTGATTCGATTTTGGAAGATCTGGAATCTTCTCGTGTAACGTACCTGACTGAGTATAAACTAAGTCAAGGTACTGCGCCTGAGCAATGACTTGCTCCTCAGTAACTACTCCGGCCTTAGCTACATCTTCAGTAATCTTTGGTAACAATGATTTAACAAACCATTCAGCTAAGATTTGATCTAGAATAAAAACTTTCACTAACCTCCTTCGACATCTCCACTCATGAATGTGATCAGAAATATACGTGGACGTCGATTGTTTTAGTGAAGTTAATAATTCCGTGCCGTTATCGTATCTGACCGGCAACTGAAAGTGAGTTAAGAACGAGGTGGCTAACTGGCTAAAATTGTAAAAAGAGGCCCGTGGCAACTCAATGTACCACTTGGCTGCGAGACCAATGAGTGTACGCTGGAAAAGACGTAAGCGGATCGAATCATCCGAGATAGAATTCGAAGCACACCAGAGGTGGTAAGTCATCACATGATTCGACGGGTCCTCTCCAGGCTTACCTTCGAACTTGGGTATATCACTGGGCAACTTATTTGGCATTGGCGGCCAGAACTGAAGATATTGAATTGGATCATTCGTTAGGCGCGTCAAATCTGGTAAATCCAAAGTTGCGATAAACGGTAATTGCCGGTTAGGATCTCTAAAACTTTGGGTCACAAGACTAGTCCCAGGAGGAGGATATCCAGGATAACTAGGAACAGGAATCGCATTAGGGATATTATATCCTCCTGGAAAACCAGGATTAACCGGACCGTACTGGGGTTGTTGAGGTTGTTGATAAGTGTACCTAGGATACGGTTGATACTGGTAAACTGGCTGTTGGACAGCTTGCCCTTGTTGGTACTGTCCCTGGTACGGTTGTTGAACAAATTGAGGTTGAGTAGTGACAACCGTACTTATACCAGGCTGACCTATAGGCATTTGGACCGTGGTTTGAATCGTAGATCCAGACAACGGTAAAGATGCCTGAGGAGAGGTTGCAGAGACAGTAGAAACCAGAGCTGTCGATACTCCAGAAGTAAGTGCGGTAGATGTAGCGGTAGTTGCAGCAGCCGTTTGAGATGGAGTACTAGGTGCAATTGGCGGCTGAGTAACTACCGAAGTTACAGAAGTTTGAACATTTGACTGGACAGGTTGCGGTTGCTGGGGTGAACCAGAAACTACGGGTTGTCCGGCTTGAGGTACCAACTATATACTTGGCTGCAACACCTGTTGACCTTGGGATGGATCCCACACTATCATTCCAGGGTATTGACCCGTAACAGGTTGAGGATACTGAGATCCGTAACCAGGTTGAGGGTAGGATTGATAATTGAAAGGTACATTTCCCGAACCTTGAACATAAGACTGACCCTGAGGTGGTTGATAACCTTGACTCGAGTATTCTTGAGGTTGATAACCTTGGGGTAAATACTGATACTGGGGTTGACCTTGACCTTGGGGTTGATACCCTTGAGGTTGATACCCTTGGGGTTGATACCCTTGAGGTTGATATTGATACTGAGGTTGACCTTGGGGTACATATTGAGGCTGGGGTTGACCTTGAGGCATGTATTGTACCATAGGTACATACTGGCCTTGAGGTTGCCCCCCAGACACAATTTTTGTACATGTTAGCGCTTGGAATTCACCTAGGCTGAGATAGACAAACTCTCAAGGCTACATCAAACCATTTCACCTCGTAGCTAGCCCTACGAGGTATGAGAAGGCTCTCTCGGGTCAGATTTGATAGATCTTATAATATAATTAGGTTGACCAATTAGGATCAAAGATATTAGGCTAGTAAATTGATAAAGGGGGGTTGATTTAAAGATTTTTGGTTTTTTGGTGGCAATTGGAGGGAGTGCAATTCAGGGTGCGGGGATTGAGCACAGTTTTTGCAGGGGTATCTTTGGGGCAAGGTAGGAACTTGTGCTGATGCCTTTGGCTTGGATGAGTGATCAGGGAAGAAAGAGAGGAGGTTAAAGAGGGCAAACAAGGACTTTGAATCCTCTTTAAACAGTGGAAAACATAGATATTGAACAGAATTAAAAGCTGAGCATGGCATGCATGAATTCAAACTTTATCACTTCATCTTGTTCAATTAGCAGCAAAGAAAGAGAGATGTAACACATAAAAAAACTTACAGTAACAATTAGAAGACACACCATCAACACAATGATCGACAAGAATCCACAATGAAGTCTGCAAAACCCTGGCCTTCCTTTCCTTAAATTGCAGAAGTAGATGTACAATACACAATAATGCTTTCTCCCACAAGAGTCCAACCATCAAAATGAGAAGGAGAGAGCATAATATAGACCATCTAGACCATCTAACTCCTTTCCCCACCTCTAGGGGTCGAGCTCAGCTTTCTAGGAGCAGTTTGAACAAATTCTAAACTAAGAACTAGAAAATAGGCAGCCAAACAACTTGCCTCTATTACTTAGCTAACTCATCCATGCATTAATTTTTCACTTTTTACATCATGGAAGCTTCTAGAAGGGTAAAGAAAGATAAAATCTACCAAAGTGCCATGAAAATATTACATTTATCCATCATCTACAAGTAATAACAGTCAACCATAGTCAAAACAGTGTTTTTTGACCAAAAATGTGAATTCTGGCAAATCTGGAAGTTCTGGTCGCGCCCCTGGAAGTTCTGGTCGCGCCCCTTTGCAGCTGTTTTTGAGTAGGTTCCACTGATCCAAATCAGGTGCAACATGGCTCATTGGAAAGCTTGGTCTGTCTACTTTCCATCCCAAGTGGAATTTCTGGATTTGGAGTTGATTTGACCCCTCAAAAGTTGATTCTCCCAAGGTCACTTTCTTCAACTCAAAAAGTGGGCAGAAAGTCATTTTTTTGATGTATTTTGAGCTTTTGGAGGCTCAAAACTCAAAACCAGACTTCTCCCAAGCATTGTTAATTTTTCTTTTTGCATGCCCTTTCCAAAAATTCCAAGTTTTCAAAATTCCGAGCAGTCCTCCAAACTGGTCTCACCCGGGGTGAGACCAGTTCTTGGGAAAAACCTGTAATTTTACCAAAAAATTCACAAATGACAAAATTTTCTCCAAATTTCTTGAAATTTGGGCTGGGAGTCCCCAATCAAGTACCATGCTCAGTCAAAGAGGCTTTGGCCAAAATTTGGAGTGGATCGGGCGTTTTCCTTCGTTTTTGTGCTTTGGCCAACCGTCCTTGGAGCACCTTTGTTCTCGCCGGTATTTTTGACATTTCTCTCAAACCATGACACCTGTGTAAAAAGTGAAAGAGGTTTTTCTTCCTTGGCATGTTATGGACAAAAACCTCTCTCAGTTTTCCAAAATTCATCTTTGATTTCTCTGGAACATCATTTGAGTGCGACTTGTCCCGATGTGTGAAGCAAGGAATTTTGTCGAAATGGAGCGAGATGAAGGGGATAGGGGGCTTCTAAATTCTTGGGGAAATTTTTGGGAGTAGGGAGGGATGTTAGGAAGTAGGGGAAAGTGGAATCTCAGAGATTGAGTGAGGGGAAGGGGTCGGAAAGGACAAAACACAGGTCAAACCTAGAAAATTGCCAGGTTGTAGCTAGAAACTAGGGTTTGTGGAAAAATGAGGAATTTGGCGGATCTGAGTGTTGGAAAGTGTTTGATAAGGTATTTTAAGGATAGGGGAGGGTGTATGAATATCAGGAAACAAGTTTTGCCGGTGACTTGACCATCCAAGAGAAATTGGCTTCAAAACCCTAGGAGAGGGAAATGAGCTTGCCTAGGCACAACTGAAGCATGAACAAGGTGTGAAATGACTCATTAGACACTGACATGACAATGAAAACCCTCTGAATGATGGTAAACTCAGCTGAATGATGACATGGACTGACATTTGGGCAAACCCTAGACCTAATGCCTAGTGACCAAATTTTGGCTTGAGGACTCACTGAAATGACAAAATTTGACCTTGACACTTCAAAATCACTTTATAAGAGCATATTTGATCACTGTAGGAAGGCTGGAAAGACTGACACTAACATTGGCTCCAATGGGGATGATAGCTCCTTGGAGGTGCCAAGAACCTTAGACCTCTGGGAGAGCAGACCAGTGCTTGCAACCATTGGGCGATGGAGTCATGATTTACATGTGACCAACTCAAAAACAACTTTATTTGACTTAGACAATTGACTGAAACTTAACTGATGCTTGACTCAAACCGACTCGATGGCAAACTGAAATAACTTGAAAAAACTCACTCAATAGACCAAACACAAATGACTCATGACTGACTTAACTAAAACAAGAGAAGGGCAGCAGTCCATCAAGATGTGAAATCATGATGACAACCACCTGTGTTACTTACAAGACAATATACATCAAACTATATCAAAATGCCAATGCAACCAATCAAGCAGATGCCTTCTTGACTGATTCTCCCAATCATATCTCATGATCAACAATAGATACTGGTAACCGGGCATCCAAAAACATAGCTGACCATGATCTCCTTCATCACTGAACACTGCAATAAACACTATCACTGCTGGCTGCAACAAACTTGCTAGAGGATCGTGAAAAACATGAGGATTTGCCATTGCCACCTCCTGCTGAAAGAACAAGGTTTCCTTTGCTTCAAATTCTGATCTACCTTCATCATGTGCTTCAGTAAAAGTATGCTCATGGGCTTCAAAAAATTCTGAACAAGTAGGTGAGCAAATCTCCTCTTGAAATAACATTTCAAAACATGAGACATATGAGGAAGAATCTGAAATGGAATCCTGAATGCTATGATCTTCAGTAGTTTGACAATATGGTAGGTCATCTTCAAATGATATGGCAGCCGGATTATCATCTTTTTGAAGGAAAACATTATCTATTTGCTGATCTATAAGACAGTCATCTTTTTCAACAGAGGAAAAAGTTTTCCCAACACTTTCTTGACTGTGTGCGCACTGCGAATCTGCTGTAGCTTGGGCTGTAACAAGACCTTTCAAAAGCTGATCTATCTCCTCTTCAGACAAAGGAGACAATGCCTTTTGTTTTCTTTTGCTTAAACAATAATTATCTTCATATGACAAGGCATTCAAACTATCCAAATTATGATTGAAAGAAGAGTTTTCACTTACTTGAACAAAGATCTCATCTTGTTGTTCATGAGCTGAATGAATGACCTCCTCATGAAGATCTAGTTCTGGTGGCATAAGGACATTTGGATCAAGAAATTTGTCCATGATCTCAACAACAAAACTCTCCTTTTCAGGATTCGGCACAAGGTATGCTTGGTCACCATGATCTGAATTTTGATCTGAAATAGCTGAGTTGACTGCATTACATTCTAGAATTGAATCTTGGCTATCTTGCACGCTGTCTTCTTCTGTAGGCAGATCTAAAACAAGCTCTTCACTTTCATCAATTACAGCCATATGGCCATCTTCAACCTGCTGATCTTGACAAATATCTTCTAAGATTTCTATGTGCTGCTGAAATGGATTCTCAGACAGGGCTTCCATGATCTCTTCATCCATGAAATTATCATCTTCATAAAACTTCTCAAGGCTTTCAATAAAATTATGTGCATGCTTGCAACAGTCTTGAACTAAATTTAATGATGGATAAGATGCTTGATATCTTTTAATGAACATAGCATGAAAATCCTTTAAACAGTAAATACAAGCAGGTGGCAAACTTTCATACCATGATTGGGCTTTACCTTCCAAAGTGGCCAAGAATATCTTCATCAAGCAATCTTCAGGAAAATCGATCTTGAATTTGCGAATATGCATGTGAAACCTGACCAGATGTAGAGCAGCGTCCTTCCGACCATCATCTTTAAATGTAGGCAAATTCCTTGACCAATCTA
This sequence comes from Pinus tabuliformis, assembly GCA_031772625.1. Classification (NCBI taxonomy): domain Eukaryota; kingdom Viridiplantae; phylum Streptophyta; class Pinopsida; order Pinales; family Pinaceae; genus Pinus; species Pinus tabuliformis. Next base: position 1,717,007,147 of record CM062817.1, on the reverse strand, counting down.
CCTTCGGAATTTTATTCGGAAAACCTGGAATGTGATCTCGGCTCAATGGAGCATATCTTCTTGCAATCTGATCCATCTTGAAAATCTCAAAGCCACTGATCTATCTGCAGTGAAGTCACCATGAAGCACAGGTTGCTGGATTCTTCAGTGAAAGGAGTCGCCAAGTGAATGATTTCAGCCTTTCAAGTGTCTGATCGTTGTCCACTATCAACAATCAGATCTGAACTTGATACATGTACTGGGGTAAAGTGTCAATGAAGTGAGGGTTTCAAAAGCTCACGGAGATTGACTGAAGCAACGTTTATCTACTAACGCTGATGTAAAACAAGAGCGTTTTCGAAGGCTTCTGGCGTAACTTCAGGCTCCGTCTAAGACTTAAGAAATCACACTACAATGAGCAAATTACAAATTTGTTCTCCCCAGTATGGTCGCCACTATGTTAGCGCTTGGAATTCACCTAGGCTGAGATAGACAAACTCTCAAGGCTACATCAAACCATTTCACCTCGTAGCTAGCCCTACGAGGTATGAGAAGGCTCTCTCGGGTCAGATTTGATAGATCTTATAATATAATTAGGCTGACCAATTAGGATCAAAGATATTAGGCTAGTAAATTGATAAAGGGGGGTTGATTTAAAGATTTTTGGTTTTTTGGTGGCAATTGGAGGGAGTGCAATTCAGGGTGCGGGGATTGAGCACAGTTTTTGCAGGGGGATCTTTGGGGCAAGGTAGGAACTTGTGCTGATGCCTTTGGCTTGGATGAGTGATCAGGGAAGAAAGAGAGGAGGTTAAAGAGGGCAAACAAGGACTTTGAATCCTCTTTAAACAGTGGAAAACATAGATATTGAACAGAATTAAAAGCTGAGCATGGCATGCATGAATTCAAACTTTATCACTTCATCTTGTTCAATTAGCAGCAAAGAAAGAGAGATGTAACACATAAACAAACTTACAGTAACAATTATAAGACACACCATCAACACAATGATCCACAAGAATCCACAATGAAGTCTGCAAAACCATGGCCTTCCTTTCCTTAAATTGCAGAAGTAGATGTACAATACACAATAATGCTTTCTCCCACAAGAGTCCAACCATCAAAATGAGAAGGAGAGAGCATAATATAGACCATCTAGACCATCTAACTCCTTTCCCCACCTCTAGGGGTCGAGCTCAGCTTTCTAGGAGCAGTTTGAACAAATTCTAAACTAAGAACTAGAAAATAGGCAGCCAAACAACTTGCCTCTATTACTTAGCTAACTCATCCATGCATTAATTTTTCACTTTTTACATCATGGAAGCTTCTAGAAGGGTAAAGAAAGATAAAATCTACCAAAGTGCCATGAAAATATTACATTTATCCATCATCTACAAGTAATAACAGTCAACCATAGTCAAAACAGTGTTTTTTGACCAAAAATGTGAATTCTGGCAAATCTGGAAGTTCTGGTCGCGCCCCTGGAAGTTCTGGTCGCGCCCCTTTGCAGCTGTTTTTGAGTGGGTTCCACTGATCCAAATCAGGTGCAAGATGGCTCATTGGAAAGCTTGGTCGGTCTACTTTCCATCACAAGTGGAATTTCTGGATTTGGAGTTGATTTGACCCCTCAAAAGTTGATTCTCCCAAGGTCACTTTCTGCAACTCAAAAAGTGGGCAGAAAGTCATTTTTTTGATGTATTTTGAGCTTTTGGAGGCTCAAAACTCAAAACCAGACTTCTCCCAAGCATTGGTAATTTTTCTTTTTGCATGCCCTTTCCAAAAATTCCAAGTTTTCAAAATTCCGAGCAGCCCTCCAAACTGGTCTCACCCGGGGTGAGACCAGTTCTTGGGAAAAACCTGTAATTTTACCAAAAAATTCACAAATGACAAAATTTTCTCCAAATTTCTTGAAATTTGGGCTGGGAGTCCCCAATCAAGTACCATGCTCAGTCAATGAGGCTTTGGCCAAAATTTGGAGTGGATCGGGCGTTTTCCTTCGTTTTTGTGCTTTGGCCAACCGTCCTTGGAGCACCTTCGTTCTCGCCGGTATTTTTGACATTTCTCTCAAACCATGACACCTGTGTAAAAAGTGAAAGAGGTTTTTCTTCCTTGGCATGTTATGGACAAAAACCTCTCTCAGTTTTCCAAAATCCATCTTTGATTGCTCTGGAACATCATTTGAGTGCGACTTGTCCCGATGTGTGAAGCAAGGAATTTTGTCGAAATGGAGTGAGATGAAGGGGATAGGGGGCTTCTAAATTCTTGGGGAAATTTTTGGGAGTAGGGAGGGATGTTAGGAAGCAGGGGAAAGTGGAATCTCAGAGATTGAGTGAGGGGAAGGGGTCGGAAAGGACAAAACACAGGTCAAACCTAGAAAATTGCCAGGTTGTAGCTAGAAACTAGGGTTTGTGGAAAAATGAGGAATTTGGCGGATCTGAGTGTTGGGAAGTGTTTGATAAGGTATTTTAAGGATAGGGGAGGGTGTATGAACATCAGGAAACAAGTTTTGCCGATGACTTGACCATCCAAGAGAAATTGGCTTCAAAACCCTAGGAGAGGGAAATGAGCTTGCCTAGGCACAACTGAAGCATGAACAAGGTGTGAAATGACTCATTAGACACTGACATGACAATGAAAACCCTCTGAATGATGGTAAACTCAGCTGAATGATGACATGGACTGACATTTGGGCAAACCCTAGACCTAATGCCTAGTGACCAAATTTTGGCTTGAGGACTCACTGAAATGACAAAATTTGACCTTGACACTTCAAAATCACTTTATAAGAGCATATTTGATCACTGTAGGAAGGCTGGAAAGACTGACAATAACAGATCCCACACTATCATTCCGGGGTATTGACCCGTAACAGGTTGAGGATACTGAGATCCGTAACCAGGTTGAGGGTAGGATTGATAATTGAAAGGTACATTTCCCGAACCTTGAACATAAGACTGACCCTGAGGTGGTTGATAACCTTGACTCGAGTATTGACCTTGAGGTTGATAACCTTGGGGTAAATACTGATACTGGGGTTGACCTTGACCTTGGGGTTGATACCCTTGAGGTTGATACCCTTGGGGTTGATACCCTTGAGGTTGATATTGATACTGAGGTTGACCTTGGGGTACATATTGAGGCTGGGGTTGACCTTGAGGCATGTATTGTACCATAGGTACATACTGGCCTTGAGGTTGCCCCCCAGACACAATTTTTGTACCTTGAGGTTGCCCCCCAGGCGTTAATTGAGGCTGCCCCCCAGGCGGTAATTGGCCACCTTGAGGTTGAGAAACGGGAACTGATCCTGACATCATGTAAATGTCCCCTACACCCAATGGTCTATTACCATTGTTTCCAGCTAATAAACCATGATCGACGGGTTGAGGAGATGCCCCCGCAAAGGTACCAGAAAGCGACTGATACCCAGTGGGAACAGAAGGACCGCCGTGTAAGAAAGATTCGGGAGTTTGAGTAAACACGGACGACTGACCAGACATATTTACAGGAGTATAAATACCTCCTGGTGGAAAAGGAGTATGAGGTGGAGAAAAACCTATCCCTGAGTTGTCTAAATAATTAGTTAACGAAAGGTACCAAGTAGTACTTCTAGGAGGACTGTAAAAAATAGATTCACGCTCCCTGAGCTCAATAGTAAGTTGATCTTCAAGGTTAGAGATACCTATTTCTTCCTGTGGAGCAAGTTCTTCAATAGCAATCAAACCAGTAGGAAGATTTCCGGTGATAACTCGTTCTATCCTTGGTGAATCTGGAAAACTAGAAGTCGGAGTAACAGGTTCGGATATTTCAGGTTCTTCGCCTATATCACTAGTAGACGAAAAACTACCAGCAAGCTCAGAAACTGTAACAGCTTCGGGATTATAACCTGTCTCTAGACTTTGGTAATCTGGATGGACTACCAAGGAAGATTCTCCTTCTTCAGGTGAACCTACTTTACTGCCACTAGGAGGAGTTACAAGGACCTTCAATCCTTCGTACTGACCCGGGACGTCTTCAGGAGATCCACCCCGTGATCTACGGAGTTTCCTCAACAAATCAGTTCCGGTAACAATCTCAGGTGACTTGCCCCGAAGTCTACGGGACTGTCTCGGTAATTCCGCCACAGCTAAAAACTTTTAACTACTACACACGAAAACAAAGTAAAATCTCAAATCAAACCACCTAAAGTCGCTAAAGAACCAAACAAATTTGAATCAAACGCCTAAAGAATCTAGGGCGTCAAACCAAGCACAAACAGTAGCCTTCCAGACCGAAAACGCTAGTTGGAGATGAAACCCAACATCGCCAGATTCAGTACAGAAGTGGCGGGTGGAATAGTTACCCCGGCAACCTGCTTAATGAATAGACTGGCACAAGTTCCTCCACTTTAACCGTCTCGAGTGAAGTGAACCCCCCGGAAAATCCAAGTGAGTCTAGTTGACGTCTGCTCCAGGTACAGTGGGATCTTCCGTCCACCGTCACCTCGGTAGAATCCTAAAGATAATGGTCACTAAGGTTACCAACCGCAACAAATGCACCTGGAGGAACAGTCTACACTCCGACAGCACGCAAGGGCAGAGTATCAAGCTCAATCCCCTTGCCGGTTCCTTGACAATAATCCAAGGTTTACCGACAAGTGACCCCTGGCTCCTCGACAATGGTTAATCCGAGGTTTACCATTTGTAATATGTGCGTGTCTGGCGTCGTTCCCAACGAGGGAGGATTGATCCCCTCACTGGTTCGGACACGAGCTCGTGCTTCTCTTTAAGAGGAGCTTTCCTAGAGTACAAATGAGACAATTGGATTTATTCTATCACAAGATAAGCTACTTGTTTGGTTTTGTTGTCTTGGAGAGTTAATTACTCTCCTACTCCAAGACACTAGCCTGATCTAAATTGGTGTTTCAGAGCCCTAGTAAATAAAAGTTACTACGTTGATTTTACTTTAAGCGTTAATTTTATGGTTTTTCTTAAAGACAAAAGGTAGCGGAAGTGAAACCAATGGTGTGTAGACTTGACTCAAACCACTACAAAAATGCACCTAAGATGATTTACGCTACTTTTCTCTTTCAATGAAATTCCTAACTAAGAGAGTTGAGAAATGCAAATTTTATAGAAAACAACTTTCTTAGTAAAGACAATCAAAGAAACAATTCTCTTTATCTTTCCAAGCATACAAACATGACCACTCCTTACGTGCACGAAAAACTCTTTTTCTTTCAAAATGCCTCAAAGCTACTTGAAACAAAACTTTTCAAAGGAGATATTTTTGTATTTTCTCTTATTTAATAAAGCATATAAATCTATTTTAACAAAAATCAATCTCAAAAGCTATAAAATCTATGAAAACTTGACTCATAAGCAAGTCAAAAAGAAATTTACTCTAAGCAAATCTAACGAGGCAAAAGCCTACAAAGATGATTTTAGGTTGTTTTACTTGACCACAATCAAGTCAAGGACCAGCTAATGCAGAATCAAAAGACCAGTCAAAACAAAACTCAAATCTTTTTGTTCTTTTTGTAAAATGGAATTCAATACTCAATCAACAAGCACTTCGAAATTTGCCAAAGAGACCACTTAAAAGTAAGCTGCTCTCACAGGTAGACTTTATGACAGGTCCGACTTCTAAGAAAGGCTGACAAAACCAGAGAGATCTAAGGCTTGACAACTTCTACCACCAAAGTCACCACAAGACCTACTCAAAAATCAAACCCTAGGACTTAAACTTCTATGAAATCCACTAAAACACTCAATGCTATCGAAACAAGTTCAGGTGAAGATCTTTGACAAGAGACTAATGGATATGGGCAGTAAAAACTAATAAAAAGCAAAATCTAAGAGAAAAAATGCAAAAAAATGGAAATTTCTTAATTTTTAGCAGGGGACGCAGGCAACCGGTTAAGCCAGGTGCGGGCCCGCTCTGTGCACACAGCAACAGTGCATACAAGTACGCACTGTGCAATACTCAGAGGGTGCGTCCTACTAAAAAAACCAAGAAAAATCAAAATGAATCTAACCCTAAGCTAACCCACCCAAACACAAAGTCACAGAGCCAAAAACTAGAAAATAAATGACTTTTCTCAGATCAAAGTTGCATACAAAGGAAAAGACTTTCACATCAATGGATTCCCCAGTGGAGTCGCCATTTTGTCAGGCGGAAAGAGTCGATAGTGCGGACACAAATCAACCTCCCTAGGAGCCTAAGACTCTCTAGTGACAAACAAGACAAACAAGAGCAATCCTTCTCTAAACATGCATTTATTATATAAGAAATCAAGTGTTTAGATCCTACCTGTAGTCCAACGCTGTTGTAGCAGTCCAGCTCCGCGGATCTGGATGAGCTCCTCCTTCACTTTGAAACCTGCATCCACTAACAATCAAACGATTAAATAGCACTTGATAATCTCATAGAATAAAACATATTTAACACATAGACCAAGGAGTACATGAAACAACTCATAAATAACAAGTTATTGAGAAGAATGGACTCATTTGCATTAATAGGAAACAAAAGGAACAATTACAACCTGAGCCTTGGTGTTGTGCAAGTCCCTCCCAGGGTCCATCAAGAGTTCTCCTTCACTTTGACAAAGCTCACCCACTTCCAAATAGAACAAGTAAAGATGACAATCTCTCCTCACAAGCTTCTAAATGGGAGTCCTAATTCCTGCAGCATCTACCCTTAGAAATGTTTAGCTTTCAACCTCCCCTCCTTCTGGCCCAATGCCTGTATTTATAGTGCTCAAGAGGAAGTTAATCAGGTCCACCATCAATGGGATAATCCCCTCTTTGGATGGGATAGCTCCCTTATTGATGGGATAAGTTCCTCTTTGGTAGGGGTACATGAACCATCTGGAGGCGCTCAATACACGTCGAACAACCTTCTAGAATGCTCTAGAAATGACCACAAGTAACTTTTTAAAGATGAAACTTGCGCATTTTGACCTTTACGGGGGGACACACCTGCCCCTTTACATACAGAGCGTACAAGGATGCAGCTTTTGTGAATATTGGGTGCGTACCCGCAGGTAAGGTTGAGAGAACCTGCGTACCCAGAGATAAATACATTTATAAAGACTTTCTCTCTTTTTGGAGTTTGACATGGAGAGCAGAGGCTTAAGACTTGCCCAGGAGGATAGCATGACTGTTGATAGAGCCATACTAACTGTACATAGCCATGGTGACATTTTTTTAGTGTAACACTTTTCTTGTAGTAGATTTGGAAAAGAAAGAAGAAACTTCTTTAGAATTCTTACCAGCCTTGGAGATTCCTCTTGAATACCTTATGCATAATTCACAAACATCATCATATGATAACTGAAAAGCATCACCTTTTCCCATTAGATTTAAGAGTTCTAAAAATTCATCTTTGATTCCTATTAGGTACCAAATCGGACCATCTTTCTGCCTATTTCCATTACCCTTTTTGATATTTTTGCACTCATTTACCCATGTTGTTATGTTAAATTTACAAGGTAAATTCCCCCCTTTACTGTCCTATTCGTATATTTTAATTAATGAAGTAAAACTCATAGTGTCTATCTATTTGTAGTATTAAACTATGTGTTTGACCGCAGCATGAGAACAAGAACCCTCAACTTGGCATATTGCAACAGATCTAGTAATGACCGATCAGCAGGAGGTCACACAGCTCATAGAACAGATGCCCTGAACTATTCTTGGGCCACCCTGCTATCCCAGGCATTTGATGCTGATACCATTCCAACCAATGTATATCCTTGTATCTGCAGTTGCTATGTTTTCGAGAGAACTGTTAATCTCCCTCGCTGTGTATAAAACGCAGGTTGATCCTGTGAATGGGGGTTCACCCATCAACATTGTAAACTTATGTTATCGATTAATAAAAGATCATCCATTTTTTTGTTCTAATTCTTTTCATGGCTAACGTAGCCCTGATCAAAGAGCTGGGCCCGCTCTTCTGGTTAGGTGTTGCGTCTTTGTGTGTGTGTGATTTATTAGTTTGTGTTGTTGTTATAGTTCTTTACTGTTTATGATTATTTCTACAGTTTTTTAATTGGTTAATCTTTCATTTATGTTTGAATCTTAAACCACGAACCCTTGGTTGGGAAAGATCATGCGTTTACCCCTACATATACCTTGTGTGTTTCCTTGAAAGGATACAGACCCGAATTGATAAGATTAATGTCACAATCAGGTTGATAATCACCCCTACTTGGACACCAACATTTTGGCACCATTGTCGGGGAGGCTAACAAGGTGCAAACAATGGTCCAGACCAACCAGAGGGTCAATCTCTCATCCTGGGGAGAGAACGTGTTTTCTCACTCTGCCTTAGTGTTGTTGGGAAAAGTATCCAATACGGAATGACCCTATCCCACTCTAAGGGTGATAGTACCTCAGCAACAACCGAATGCAAAGCTATTCAAGATTACTTCTTTATGAGATGTAAGAGAGAGGAGGAAGAGATCCACTAACCGTTATCTTTCGCTAATGGTTGATCCAATCTTCCCTCTTTGCTGCTTGCTCCCAGCTCCTTGCTCTTTCACTGGCCCAGCTACACAAAGATCCTACAAAAGCACAAGAAAGGGAAACTACAAGAAGCATACATCCATAATTGATTCAAGGATTAGAATAAATCAAATATACAAGCATCAATATGCCACAAAGACACATGCATATAGAAGAACCTCAAATGCTTTATTAATGGAAGAAGTAAAGTTCTGAGAGTGTTACAACCATAAGAGGCCCAATCCAGCAACACTTCCCAGCAGAAAGAAATCTCCTCTTCACCTCCTTCAAAGCAATCACCCAATAGTTCTATACACAAACCAACAACACTTCCTTACATTCACAAAATTCCAGCCTCCCTAGACCTCATGAGAGAGCTCTATATATAGGATATTTGGAGAAAGGATGAGTCAGCTTGAGACTGACATGAAGTTGACTTGTGTCCTCTCCCTCTTCAATTATACTCCAGTTCTTGAGTCCACTTGGAGATCCTAGCTTCCACTTGGAGTTTAAGGACCTCTTACTCATCATAGGGCGAATTTGCTGATCCAAGTGTCATTTTAGAAGCTTCCTGGGCACCTGACACCTTGCAGAATGACTATGCCACTTGGCCAATCTCGCCCAGTGCAGGTAGCCTTCATTAGATTTGACATTCAGCGCAGGTACAGAGTGGAGCAGTTGACATTCAGCGCAGATGCTCAGTGGAGCAGTTGACATGATCCTGAAATTGCTTGTTTTTGAGTGTTTTCAGGTGGAGAACTGATCTAAAATGCTGTGGGTTGCTGACCTTGTTCCTCTAGGGGTAATGTTATAGACATTTTTGTGCCTCACAGCATGGAGCATGAAATGTCAATAATTACAGGGATCCTCAGTCCCTAAACATGTTGTTCTTACCCCTAGAGGAACAAGGTCAGCAAACCACAGCACTTCCTATCAGTTCTCCACCTGAAAACACTCAAAAACAGGCTATTTTTGGATCATGTCAACTGCTCCACTGAGCATCTGCGCTGAATGTCAACTGCTCCTCCTTGTACCTGCGCTGAAAGTCAAAACCAATGAAGGCTACCTGCGCTGGGCGAGATTGGCCAAGTGGCACAGTCATTCTGCAAGGTGTCAACTGCCCAGGAAGCTTCCAAACTGACACTTGGTTCAAGGAATTCGCCCTATGATGAGTAAGAGGTACTTAATCTCCATGTGGAAGCAAGGATCTCCAAGTGGACTCAAGAACTGAAGTTTAACTGAAGAGGGAGAGGACACAAGGCAGCTTTAGGTCAGTCTCAAGCTGACTCATCCTTTCTCCAAATCTCCTATATATAGAGCTCTTCTATGAGGTCTAGGGAGGCTGGAATTTTGTGCAAAGCAAGGAAGTGCTGTTGGTTTACAGTTAGAGCTATTGAGTGATTGCTTTTATAGAGGAGAAGAGGAGATTTCTTGCTGCTGGGGAGGTGCTGCTGGATTCGAGCCATTTATGGTTGTAACCTTCTCAGAACCTTTTTCTTCTATCAATAAAGCTTTTGATGTTCTCCTATATACTTGTATTACAATGATGTATTGTTTTCATCTGTATATTTGATTCATCCTAATCCATGCATCAGTTATGAGTACATGTTTCTTGTAGTTTCCTTCTCTCGTTTTTGCAGGATCTGTGTGTAGCTGGGCCGGCAAGAGAGCAAGGAGCTGGGAGCAAGAGGCAAAGAGAGAAGACGGGATCGACAAAAGCGAAAGACATCGGTTGGTCGATCTTTTCTTCCTTCTCTGTACTTTCATAAAGGAAAAAATATCAAAGCTTTACTTTCAGTTGTTGCTAAGGAACTATCACCCTTAGAGTAGGGATAGGGTCATTCCGAGTCGAATACTTTTCCCCACAACAAACTGGCGACTCCGCTGGGGAACCCAGTATCTTGTTGGTTTATTGTGTTTCTTGCTATTCATCTCATAAACAAGGAGAGCACCAAATCGAACTGCAATTGAGTCCTTCAATTGCAAAGTAGAGGGCAGCTGCTCTGGCTCAGTTTCTGAGCAAGTTTATGATTTGAAGAGCTAATCCACAAGGACTCTTGTGCTCTTTGTGATAGCTTTTCATCCTCTTGATCATCCCTTAGCTTGTACTTGACCTATAGCTTTTTATTTCAGCAAAAACAGTGAATTTTTGAGCTTTTTATGACCCGGAAATCCTTGTAAACGCAACTCTCGTGTCTCAGTGCAGGCTGTCCAAAGGCAGTCTGCATTTCAGCGCAGGTACTCCCTTTGGGAACTGCGCTGAGATTCAGTTTGACAGACCAGAGCCTGCGCTGAACCAGTTAGGCTATGTCTTCCTGAGGTTTCCCACTGAGTCTTGGCCCTGTTTTCACTGTTATTTTGCTGCTGATTGCTTGTCATTTGTACTTGCTGTAAACCAACTTTCCTTGACATTATTCCGCCTCAGTTGTGTGATGAAACTGTGATTTTTCTTTCAGTATTTCTTGTTTCAGTTACAGTTTCCCATTGTGAAAAGCAAACCAGTATAGCTGTGGCCTCTTAGATCCTGAACTGTAAAAGTGTCTTTGTGATCTTAAGAGCTAGTTTTATTACTGTTCATGGCTGTTTGAGTTTGTTTGTTTTTCATTTTTTGGTTTGAATCTATACATTTCCAGTGTCTAAACAAGTTGATCTTAAGCTGTCTTTTGATTTTGGACAAGCTTGTTTACTTTCGCTTGAAATTAGATTCAAAGTTATACAACAGTTTCCTTTTTGTCTTACATCAACATTAAGGATAAAGAAAAGAAATATCTGCATTGTGCATGTGCATTATTGATAGTTTGCATGTTGATTTAGGAAAAAGTGCATTTAGTGTGTGTTCTATGATCTGTGTGAGAAGTTGATGTCTTTCTTTTCCCTCAGTAGATTAAGGTTTTCAAAGTTGAAAGATTGAAAAGTTTTTCTTCTCATCTTAGATTGCATTTAGGAAGTTGTATATATACATCTCATGGTGATCCTTAAAGGCAAACTGCTAAGCAAGATCAACATTAAAATGAATTGAATTTACATAACAACGCATTGAAACATAACGCAAACACATAGAGGTCTAAGCTAGAGACATGTTCCGGCGTCGTTAAACGTGATATCTTAGCGTTGAGTGGTTGGGTGATTCCTCCACGGTGAAGCGATAAGTATCAATACGGACTTGTGCTCCCACGTACCGTCGAGTATATTGGGAGACCCCTATAGGAATAAAGCCTTTATCCTTAGGAAGCCGTGTCGGCCGCCCTACTGATCGCGATGTAGTGAACACAGCATTCACGAAGATTGACCACCCGTACCGTAAAACGTATTCTGTGGTTTCGCGAAAGGTTTGGCACACCCTCTGCCTAGATCTCCAGAGCAATTTCTTTTGGCCTTTTCCAAACTCTATAACTAAAAAAGTCCAACCGAGCATTTGTCACTTCGGGCTCGTTAATACATCGAAGGCGACTAGAGTCATCTTTAGCTTTTTCTCGACTCTTAAAACATGAAAAAGCAAAGTTGTGTCTAATAAAGCGTCGTTATAAAATTCATTTTAAACGGAACATAATCACCTCTTATTCCCGCGTTGATCTGTAAGTTGAGAACATGGAACGCCCCAACCAAGGAAGTCCACAAGATGGAAGTCCTAGTCCTTTCTCCTCTTGGGGAGAAGTTGGCGCGCCCCATATGGCCACATTGTCGCTTCCAGGACTGACAATAGGCCTGCCAGTTTGGCTGTTCTCAACCAATGTAGTTCAGGCCACCATGGTTCCTGATCAATCGAGTCAACAGTTAGATCAGTCTAGAGCTGCCCACCAGCCTTCTACTTCCAAAAGTTCTTCCTCCGATCCTTCGTCTTCGCAAGGTAGAGCCGGCAAAAGTCAGCCTCCCAAGGAGAAGAAGGAAAAGAAGAAGAAAGAAAAGAAGAAGAAGGAGCCTAAGGCGACTGGGGGCAAGCAAAAGACATCTGAAAAAAACCCACCCACTGCACAGACCGGGCCTAAATCGCCATGTGTCATATGTAGAGGAGACCATTTCCACAGAGATTGTCCCTGTATTCCCCGGATACTAAGGGACTGGTCCCCTCGTCTGCACAATTCGGGGGCATCAACCTCTGACAATCAGGTTGATTGCTTTCCGTCAACCAGCGAAAGTGAAGGATCAAGACAAAAAGGGGGAGTAAGATTCCCCTGTAAGTTGTGTGAAGGCAGTCATGCCATCCACCGTTGTCCCTTCTTAGACGAAGCAAAGAGAGTTTTGGAAGATCGTCCGGTTTCACCGGTAAAACTTCCTCCTGGATACAAAAAACTCGTGCCAAGTCCTTCGTTGGTTGAAAATACAGCTGGCCCGCTCAAGTGGTCGGCTGAAGCGTCACTCACTGAAAATGAACCTACTGAATCCAGACCGGACGAAAGTCCAAAGGTCGATACGGCAGTTGACCCGGTTCTACCTTCAGAAGTTTCATCTTCAAATGACACCGTCGCCGAAGAGTCATCTTCATGCGACACCCTCACTGAAGAGAATAAGGATGACACCATCCAGGTTCTTTTCATTAGCACCGACTCTGATGAGCGTCAGGGCAATGCGCCCATTCCTTTATCGCAGGAAGGAACATCATCAGGGTCATACCCGGCCGTATATTCGGTCCCACCACCAAGCAACCTGGTTGTATCCTTTGATTGGAATCAACTAGGCAGACCCCGGTTACCAGCCAGTATACCGTTCAGAATCATTGTCCAGATCTATAGAATGATTATGGCTGGTACTATCATTGATGAAGGGGCGTCTGTGAGTATCCTTTCCTCTGTTGCTTGGAAAGCACTGGGTTCCCCGGCGCTTTTACCTGAGTTAAGAAATCTCTCAGGTTTTGATAAAGGAACCAGTCGACCATCAGGAATCCTCCCCAATGTGCCCGTTACATTGAAAGGGAAGACCGTTAATTTGAACGTGATGGTCGTCCAAGGACCCTTGGATTATAACCTACTCCTTGGACGTGACTATATTTATTGCATGGGAGCGATAGTCTCCTCACTCTTTAGAGTAATGTGTTTTCCACACGAAGGGAGGGTGGTCAAGCTCGTAGACCAACTTTCATTTCCGGGATCTCGCATCGCAAATAGTCAAATACCAATCCTAAATGGTCTGTTCACTCAAGATATGCCTCCACCCCCAGTCCTCCTTCCCGATGAATGCGAGTGATTCGGAGAGAGGGACTGGAACCCAGGGGGCATGCACCCTGGTCTGCTTCGGGCAGAAGAAACCCTGGGTATAAGGTAGAATTCCCGCAGAAGAATATGACTAGTCCGTACCCCGTCCGTGGATGGAAGAGGGGTTGTTCTGGAATAATATTCTTTTGTTAAAGTTATGTGTTTGGCAAAAGAGTCATTCACCTTTGTCTAAAGAAGTGGGCAATGCCCAAGTAGGAATTCCCTTATTGCAACAAGCAGTAACCATCTTTGGGGAAAAGCAAGCCTCACCCATTAAAACAAATGTTTTGAAGGATAAGTAGGGGCAGCCTCCAAAGAAAGAGATTCTATTGTTGTGACATAGGGTAACCATCTTTGAGTAACCTAATGATAGACATCGCCGAAGAAAGAGATTGATTTGCGGCAGCAAATAGAACCCTCTTCGGATAATAAGAAAGAGGCAAGCCTCCCTCAATAATACCAATGTTTTGTCTTTGAGTAGTGTTCTTCTCTTGTCACGAATAGCTGTTCGTTAAAAGTTGGGCCGACGGGAAGACAAGTACCGCGTAAGACCCCTTAAAATAACGAGAAGACTAGTATCGTTAACATTAGATTGGCAAGATGACAAGTAGCTATGAACACCCAAAGAAAAGCAGAGGTGGGGGAGAGGAGAGGCAGCCTCGAAATCCTACCCTATACCTGGGGGCATGCAAACCTTTTGGAGTGCAAGCTAGGGGCGGTTATTTATCTGGTTTTAAGATTAACCGTTTTCGGAACTTACATAAAGGGAGGATGAGTTGGAGCATAGCTGTGGTAAGGCGCAAGCTCTATAAAAAATGGATCCTTAGAGGAGGCATTCTTATCTTATGACTGGTATATCGAGCAGTTTTAGCACATGGTTCATGCTCGTTAAAAAATAAACGCAAGATCCGAGCAGTTTTAACGCGGTCTTCATGCTCGTTAAAAAATAAATAAAAGCAGTGAGCAATGTTCCCTCCAGAGTTTAAGCTCATTTTTATCTAAAAAAAAAGAACCTATCCCGGTAAATAACCTTCTGAGATCGTAAATTCATCAGCCATAAAAGCCTTGGTCGTGTTTGTGCACCGTCACTTCCACCGTCATTTGGCCAATCATTCACTTCCATTTGTGTGTTTACCCATTTTGAGGAACATCTGCGAAGAGTGATTTCACCTAGCCATCCTTGTGACACTGCCGTGATTGGAAAATTCCAACTTGTACCTGGAATCAGTTGCTATCCCTGTTTATCACTCGTTCCTCAAAAGACGAGTCATCTTTGAGCTCTTTTCTGACTCGTAAAATATGAAAAGTTTGCCGAGTTCTGGCCTTCCAGCTCGTTAAAGGGACCGGAAGAGCTATCCCTCTTTTAGACTTTAATCTTTTTGGACCTGAGGGATTATTACACAAAAAGATCGAGCGCTTGTCTTGTTCGGCTCGTTAAAAGTACCGAACACCCATCCCTTCTGTATTGTTTTATACTTTTTCGGACTTAAGGGATTAGATGACGAAAAAGGAATTATGGAGTTAACTTTCTGTACCTTTTCAGACTCTCTAAAAATGAAAAGGACCGAGTTTTCCTTGTCGTTAGACTCGTTAAAATGATTAAATAGCGACAAACTTGTCTTTAGACGAGAACGAGTTTCCCTATCGCTAAGCTCGTTAAATCATAGCGATGGGCTTGCCCGAAGGGCAGGTTATAGAACAAGCATATGTTATCCTCCTCAAGCTTGACAAAAATAAAGAGGTACTGGTCAGAAATGACTGGGGAAAAATTGGGAGAACATCAAAGCTTAATGGTAGCAATTCGCTCTTGAACATGACACTTTTCTTCCGTACCACATCGGGTTGGGTTGTTTCATTCACCTGTCTCATCACCATGGTCTTCGCCAAACCATCCACATTTTGGGGTAATGCTACCGATCCATCGCATCAGTGTCGTTATATGTTCAAGAGAGGTCATTCTGAAAGTGTCAACCGTGTCCCATCCACTGCCATACATTATCCTTCATCCATTCATGATCGCCACCCTGAATCATATGTCACAGTTTGTTTTCACCTCCACTAAAATCATTAGCTCCGTTCCGTGTCATTGATGTGGGATTCATTAAGGCCCTCCTTTGACGGATCGCTTCTTGTCGACTTCAGCTCATTATCCAAGAAGTTGATCTAGGAACAACCCCATCAGTACTTTGAAGCTTGCATGCCTCAATGGCAAGTTTCTCACTTCCGGCGACAGGTATACATCAATGACCTTCGACCAAAAGATTTTGCGTGGCGTTCGACGCCAAGTCCTTTATTCACGCCACGTGAATTGTACTGCAGTACCTTGAGGGTCATTATCATTATCGGTGATTCCTCTCGCGCTTGTTAACGGTTTTCATCATTGACCGGTAATCAAGCGATGTCTTTCCATGTTCGACTTCAGCGAAATTCTCACATGGATCGACTTGTACTTAGAGTGAAGATCGAACGAGTTTGAAGACCCCGGATCTAGTTTCATCCATCCGGGCTGCGATACATATTCAGGAAATATAAAAGCATTTGTCATGTACATCATTGCAGCAGATGATCATCCTACTCAAGGATGATAATTTCAGCAGAGAATTATCAGTCTACCATCAGACGATCGTCTGTTCTATGTACCAAAATGTATTTATAAAGCTGAGCATGGGAATGCCCGCCTCAGCTAGATCATGAAAACAGAATGAAAAATAATGTATTGTATTGTATTGTATTACAGGGCACCTCTCAACACTTGAATGAACTTCGGACCCTCTGGATAAAGCATTTCACCCGATAAACGGCCTCATACTTTAGGGGGCAACTGTTATAGACATTTTTGTGCCTCGCAGCATGGAGCATGAAATGTCAATAATTACAGGGATCCTCAGTCCCTAAACATGTTGTTCTTACCCCTAGAGGAACAAGGTCAGCAAACCACAGCACTTCCTATCAGTTCTCCACCTGAAAACACTCAAAAACAGGCTATTTTTGGATCATGTCAGCTGCTCCACTGAGCATCTGCGCTGAATGTCAACTGCTCCTCCTTGTACCTGCGCTGAAAGTCAAAACCAATGAAGGCTACCTGCGCTGGGCGAGATTGGCCAAGTGGCACAGTCATTCTGCAAGGTGTCAACTGCCCAGGAAGCTTCCAAACTGACACTTGGTTCAAGGAATTCGCCCTATGATGAGTAAGAGGTACTTGATCTCCATGTGGAAGCAAGGATCTCCAAGTGGACTCAAGAACTGAAGTTTAACTGAAGAGGGAGAGGACACAAGGCAGCTTTAGGTCAGTCTCAAGCTGACTCATCCTTTCTCCAAATCTCCTATATATAGAGCTCTTCTATGAGGTCTAGGGAGGCTGGAATTTTGTGCAAAGCAAGGAAGTGCTGTTGGTTTACAGTTAGAGCTATTGAGTGATTGCTTTTATAGAGGAGAAGAGGAGATTTCTTGCTGCTGGGGAGGTGCTGCTGGATTGGAGCCATTTATGGTTGTAACCTTCTCAGAACCTTTTTCTTCTATCAATAAAGCTTTTGATGTTCTCCTATATACTTGTATTGCAATGATGTATTGTTTTCATCTGTATATTTGATTCATCCTAATCCATGCATCAGTTATAAGTACATGTTCCTTGTAGTTTCCTTCTCTCGTTTTTGCAGGATCTGTGTGTAGCTGGGCCGGCAAGAGAGCAAGGAGCTGGGAGCAAGAGGCAAAGAGAGAAGACGGGATCGACAAAAGCGAAAGACATCGGTTGGTCGATCTTTTCTTCCTTCTCTGTACTTTCATAAAGGAAAAAATATCAAAGCTTTACTTTCAGTTGTTGCTAAGGAACTATCACCCTTAGAGTAGGGATAGGGTCATTCCGAGTCGGATACTTTTCCCCACAACAGGTAAGAACAACATGTTTAGGGACTTTGGATCCCTTAGATTATTGAGACATTTCATGCTTCATGCCGTAAGGCACAAAAATGTCTATAACAGTTGCCCCCTAAAGTATGAGGTCGTTTATCGGGTGAAATGCTTTATCCAGAGGATCCGAAGTTCATTCAATCGCTGAGAGGTGTCCTGTAATAAAATACAATACAATACATTATTTTTCATCTTGTTTTCATGATCTAGCTGAGGCGGGCATTCCCATGCTCAGCTTTATAAATACATTTTGGTACATAGAACAGATGATCGTCTGATGGTAGACTGATAATTCTCTGCTAAAATTATCATCCTTTGAGTAGGATGATCATCTGCTGCAATGATGTACATAACAAATGTCTTTATATCCTGAATGTATATCGCAGCCCGGATGGATGAAACTAGATCTGGGGTCTTCAAACTCGTTCGATTTTCACTCTAAGTACAAATCGATCCATGTGAGAATTGCGTTGAAGTCGAACATGGAAAGACATCGCTTGATTACCGGTCAATAATGTAAACCGTTAACAAGCGCGAGAGGAATCACCAATAAAGACAATGACCCTCAAGGTACTGCAGTACAATTCACGTGGTGTGAATAAAGGACTTGGCGTCGAACACCACGCAAAATCTTCTGGTCGAAGGTCATTGATGTATACCTGTTGCCGGAAGTGAGAAACTTGCCATTGAGGCATGCAAGCTTCAAAGTACTGAAGGGGTTGTTCCTAGATCAACTTCTTGGATAATGAGCTGAAGTCGACAAGAAGCGATCCATCAAAGGAGGGCCTTAATGAATCCCACATCAATGACACGGAACGGAGCTAATGATTTTAGTGGAGGTGAAAACAAACTGTGACATATGACTCAGGGTGGCGATCATGAATGGATGAAGGATAATGTATGGCAGTGGATGGGACACGGTTGACTCTTTCTGAACGACATCTCTTGAACATATAACGACACTGATGCGATGGATCGGTAGCATTACCCCAAATGTGGATGGTTTGGCGAGGACCATGGTGATGAGACCGGTGAATGAAAACAACCCAACCCGATGTGGTACGGAGGAAAAGTGTCATGTTCAAGAGCGACTTGCTACCATTAAGGCTTTGAGGTTCTCCCAATTTTTCCCCAGTCATTTCTGACCAGTACCTCTTTATTTTTGTCAAGCTTGAGGAGGATAACATATGCTTGTTCTATAACCTGCCCTTCGGGCAAGCCCATCGCTATGTTTTAACGAGCCTAGCGATAGGGAAACTTGTTCTCGTCTAAAGACAAGTTTGTCGCTATTTAATCATTTTAACGAGTCTAACGACAAGGAAAACTCGGTCCTTTTCAATTTTAGAGAGTCTGAAAAGGTACAGAAAGTTAACTCCAAAATTCCTTTTTCGTCATCTAATCCCTTAAGTCCGAAAAAGTATAAAACAATACAGAAGGGATGAGTGTTCGGTACTTTTAACGAGCCGATCAAAACAAGCGCTCGATCTTTTTGTGCAATAATCCCTCAGGTCCAAAAAGATTAAAATCTAGAGGAGGGATAGCTCTTCCGGTCTTTTTAATGAGCTGGAAGGCCAAAACTCGGCAAACTTTTCATATTTTATGAGTCAGATGAAAAGAGCTCAAAGAAGACTCGTCTTTTGAGGAACGAGTGATAAACAAGGATAGCAACTGATTCCAGGTACAGGTTGGAATTTTCCAATCACGGCAGTGTCACAAGGATGGCTAGGTGAAATCACTCTTCGCAGCTGTTCCTCAAAATGGGTAAACAATCATATGGAGGTGAACGATCGGCCAAATGACAGTGGAGGTGGCGGGTGCAAACACGACCAAGGCTTTCTATGGCTGATAAAATTACGATCACAAAGGTTATTTACCGGGATAGGTTCTTTTTTAGATAAAAATGAGCTTAAACTCTGGAGGAAACATTGCTCACTGCTTTTATTTATTTTTTAACGAGCATGAAGACCGCGTTAAAACTGCTCGGATCTTGCGTTTATTTTTTAACGAGCATGAACTTTATGCTAAAACTGCTCGATATACCAGTCATAGGATAAGAAATGTCTCCTGCAAGATTCCAATTTTTATAGAGCTTGCACCTCACATAAGCTATGCTCTTTGGCAAATTTTGACCTTTGCCCCACATCCTTTCTTTATGTAAGTTAGGAAACGATCAATGACCGCTCTTTGCTTACACTCCAAAAGGTTTGCATGCCCCCAGGTATAAGGTACAATTTCAAGGCTGCCCCTACTTATCCTTCAAAACATTTGTTTTGATGGGTGAGGCTTGCCTCTTTCAAGTTATCCAAAAAAAATGGTTTTATTTGCTGCCGCAAATGAAACTCTTTTTCTGGCGATGTCTATCATTAGGTTACTCAACGATGGTTACTATTTGTTGCAGCAAAGGAATCTCTTTCTTTGGAGGCTGCCCCTACTTATCCTCTAAAACATTAGTTTTAATGGGTGAGGCTTGCCTTTTACCCAAAGATGGTTACAATTTGCTGCCGCAAAAGAATCTCTTTCTTTGGTAGCCTACCTGTTTAGACAAAGGTGAATGACTAAAATCATCAAACACATAACTTTGACAAAAGAATCATGTTCCAGAACAACCCCTCTTCCTTCTTTCGGACGGGGTACGAACTAGTCATATTCTTCCGCGGAAATTCTACTTTATACGCAAGGTTTCCTCTGCCCGAAGCAGACCAGGATGCATGCCCCCTGGGTTCCAGTCCCATCTTTCCGAATCACTCGCATTCATCGGGAAGGAGGACTGGGGGTGGAGACATTTCTTGGGTGAAAAGACCATTGAGGGTTGGTATTTGACTATTTGCGATGCGTGATCCCGGAAATGAAAGTTGGTCTACGAGCTTGACCATTCTTCCTTCGTGTGGAAAACATATTACTCTAAAGAGTGAGGAGACTATAGCTCCCATGCAATATATATAGTCTCGTCCAAGGAGTAGGTTATAATCCAAGGGTCCTTGAACGACCATCACGTTCATTTGAACGGTCTTCCCTTTCAATGTAACAGGCACATTGGGGAGGATCCCTAACGGTCGACTGGTTCCTTTATCAAAACCCGAGAGATTTCTTATCTCAGGCAAAAGCTCCGGGGAACCCAGTGCTTTCCAAGCAATAGAGGAAAGGATACTCACAGATGCCCCTTCATCAATGATAGTTCCAGCCATTACCATTCTGTAGATTTGGACTATGATTCTGAATGGTATACTGGCTGGTAACCGGGGTCTGCCTAGTTGGTTCCAATCAAAGGACACAACCAGGTTGCTTGGTGGTGGGACCGAATACACGGCCGGATACGACCCTGACGATGTTCCTTCCTGCGATAAAGGAATGGGTGCATTGCCCTGATGCTCATCAGAATCTGTGTTGATGAAAAGAATCTGGATGGTGTCATCCTTATTCTCTTCAGTGAGGGTGTCATTTGAAGATGAATCTTCAGTGACGGTGTCATTTGAGGATGAAACCTCTGAAGGAAGAACCGGGTCAACTGCCGTATCGACCTTTAGACTTTCGTCTGGTCTGGATTCAGTAGGTTCATTTTCAATGACTGACGCTTCAGCTGACCACTTGAGCAGGCCAGCTGTATTTTCAACCAACGAAGGACTCGGCACGAGTTTTTTGTATCCAGGAGGAAGTATTGCTGGTGAAACCGGACGATCTTCCAAAACTCTCTTCGCTTCGTCTAAGAAGGGACAACGGTGGATGGCGTGACTGCCTTCACACAGTCTGCAGGGGGATCTTACTCCCCCTCTTTGTCTTGAACCTTCACTTTCGCTGGTTGACGGTATGCAATCAACATGGTTATCAGAGGTTGATGCTCCCGAATTGTGCAAACGAGGTGACCAGTCCCTTAGTATCCGGGGAATACAGGGACAATCTCTATGGAAGTGGTCTCCTTTACATATGACACATGGCGATTTAGGCCCGGTCTGTGTTGTGTGTGGGTTTTTGTCAGATGTCTTTTGCTTGCCCCCAGTCACCTTAGGCTCCTTCTTCTTCTTTTCTTTCTTCTTCTTTTCCTTCTTCTCCATGGGAGCTTGGCTTTTGCCAACCCCACCTTGCGAAGATGGAGGATTAGAGGAAGAGTTATAAGAAGTAGAAGGCTGGTGGGCAGCTCTAGACTGATCTAACTGTTGACTCGACTGTTCAGGAACCATGGTGGTCTGAACTACATTAGTTGAGAAAAGCCAAACAGGCAGGCCAATTGTCAGTCCTGGAAGCGACAATGTGGCCATGTGGGGCGCACCGACTTCTCCCCAAGAGGAGAATGGACTAGGATTTCCATCATGTGGAGTTCCTTGGTTGGGGCGTTCCATGTTCTCAACTTAAGATCAACGCGGGAATAGGAGGTGATTATGTTCCGTTTAAAATAAATTTTATAACGACGCTTAGACACAACTTGCTTTTTCACTTTTTAAGAGTCGAGAAAAAGCTAAAGATGACTCTAGTCTCCTTCGATGTATTAACGAGCCCGAAGTGACAAATGCTCAGTTGGACTTTTTCAGTTATAGAGTTTGAAAAAGGACAAAAGAAACTGCTCTGGAGTTCTAGGCAGAGGGTGTGCCAAACTTTTCGCAAAACCACAGAATACGTTTTACGGTACGAGTGGTCGATCTTCGTGAATGCTGTGTTCACTGCATTGCAATCAGTAGGGCGGCCGACACGGTTTCCTATTGGATAAAGGCTTTATTCCTATAGGGGTCCCCCAATATATATGCGACGGTACGTGGGAGCACAAGTCCGTATTGATACTTATCGCTTCACCGTGGAGGAATCACCCAACCACTCAACGCTAAGATATCACGTTTAACAACGCCGGAACACGTCTCTAGCTTAGACCTCTAGATGTTTGCGTTATGTTTCAATGCGTTGTTATGTAAATTCAATTTATTTTAAGGTTGATCTTGTTTAGCAGTTAACCTTTATGGATCACCACGAGATGTATAGTAACACTCCTAAATGCAGTCTAAGATGATAAGCAAGCTTTTCAATCTTTCAACTTTGAAAACCTTAACTACTGAGGGAAAAGAAAGATAACACCTTTTCACACAGATCATAGAGCACACACTAATGCATTTTTTCCTAAATCGACATGCAAGCTGTCATAATGCACATGCACAATGCAAGTATTTCTTTTCTCTTTCTTAATGTTGGCGAAATGCAAAAAAGAAAGCTGTTGTATAATTTTGAATTTAATTTCAAGTGAAAGCAAACAAGCTTGTCCAAAATCAAAAGACACCTTAAGATTTACTTGTTTCGACACTAGAAATATATAAACTCAAACCAAATGACGAAAGCAAAGGCTCAATCAGCTATGAACAGCAAATAAACTAACTCTTAAGATCAAAACGACACTTTATCACAGGTCTAGATCTAAGAGGTCACAACAAGACTAGTTCACTTTCGTTATGGGAAACTGTAAATGCATAAGAAATACACAAAGAACAAACACAGTTTCTTTATACAACTGAGGCGGAATAGTGACAAGGAAAGTTGGTTTCAGATAGGCCCACTGACTGGTAACAAACAGCAAAACAGGAGTGAAAACAAGGCAAGAACCAGCAGGAAACCCCAGTAGCACAGTGTACCACTGGTTCAGCGCAGGTAAAGGACTGTCAGATTGACATTCAGCGCAGTTCCCGAAGGGGCTACCTGCGCTGAAATGCAGACTGCCTTTGTACAGCCTGCACTGAAGAACGAGACTTGCGTTTTTCACAGTTTCCGTGTCACAGATTGCTCAAAAATTCACAGTTTTTGCTCAAATCAGAAGCTATCAGTCAAGGACACACTAAGGGATGACAAGGAGGATGAAAAGTTATCACTAAGAGCTTATTAGAGTCCTTGTGGATCAGCTCTTCAAATCATAAACTTGCCTAGAAACTGAGCTAGAGTAGCTGCCCTCTACTTTGTATTTGAATGATTCAAACACAGTTCAATTCGGTACTCCCTTTGTTTATGAAATGAATAGCAAAAACACAAACAACCAACAAGATACGATCCCCAGCGGAGTCGCCAATTTGTTGTTGGGAAAAGTATCCAATACGGAATGACCCTATCCCACTCTAAGGGTGATAGTACCTCAGCAACAACCGAATGCAAAGCTATTCAAGATTACTTCTTTATGAGATGTAAGAGAGAGGAGGAAGAGATCCACTAACCGTTATCTTCCGCTAATGGTTGATCCAATCTTCCCTCTTTGCTGCTTGCTCCCAGCTCCTTGCTCTTTCACTGGCCCAGCTACACAAAGATCCTGCAAAAGCACAAGAAAGGGAAACTACAAGAAGCATACATCCATAATTGATTCAAGGATTAGAATAAATCAAATATACAAGCATCAATACGCCACAAAGACACATGCATATAGAAGAACCTCAAATGCTTTATTAATGGAAGAAGTAAAGTTCTGAGAGTGTTACAACCATAAGAGGCCCAATCCAGCAACACTTCCCAGCAGAAAGAAATCTCCTCTTCACCTCCTTCAAAGCAATCACCCAATAGTTCTATACACAAACCAACAACACTTCCTTACATTCACAAAATTCCAGCCTCCCTAGACCTCATGAGAGAGCTCTATATATAGGATATTTGGAGAAAGGATGAGTCAGCTAGAGACTGACATGAAGTTGACTTGTGTCCTCTCCCTCTTCAGTTATACTCCAGTTCTTGAGTCCACTTGGAGATCCTAGCTTCCACTTGGAGTTTAAGGACCTCTTACTCATCATAGGGCGAATTTGCTGATCCAAGTGTCATTTTAGAAGCTTCCTGGGCACCTGACACCTTGCAGAATGACTGTGCCACTTGGCCAATCTCGCCCAGCGCAGGTAGCCTTCATTAGATTTGACATTCAGCGCAGGTATAGAGTGGAGCAGTTGACATTCAGCGCAAATGCTCAGTGGAGCAGTTGACATGATCCTGAAATTGCTTGTTTTTGAGTGTTTTCAGGTGGAGAACTGATCTGAAGTGCTGTGGGTTGCTGACCTTGTTCCTCTAGGGGTAAGAACAACATGTTTAGGGACTTTGGATCCCTTAGATTATTGACATTTCATGCTTCATGCCGTAAGGCACAAAAATGTCTATAACACTTAGGTCCTGAGCGTAGGTACTCTTTCTGTTTGTTCATTTTTGTTTTCTGATTATTTGGGCCATTCTCTTGTCCTGGGGAGGGAGGAGTCCTTTGACGCCCTGCTCCAGGCCTTGAGCTAGAATTGTTTCTTTAAACCTGTGTGTGCTTTCGTTTTTGGAAATCCGTAGCTTTTACCCTGGGGAGGGACAATTTTTTTCACCCTGCTTTAGATATGGGAAAATTAGGGTTTTCGTGGTTTTCAATTGTTTTGGTTCTTGTTCCTGGGGAGGGAGGAGTCTTTTGACACCTTACTCTAGGGTTGAAGCATTGTAGGTTCATACAGAAACCCCCCATCAATCCAATTTTTGTATGAACAAAGAACCCAATAAAAGGGGTAGAGGGAGAGCCCCAAGGAGGGGAAGACCAGGCCTGGGAAGAAAAACCTATATAAAAGATATCATAGCAAAGGATGAATCTAAAGCATCCTCTCGCATAGTTGTGAGACCAGGAG
Source organism: Pinus tabuliformis (assembly GCA_031772625.1). Classification (NCBI taxonomy): domain Eukaryota; kingdom Viridiplantae; phylum Streptophyta; class Pinopsida; order Pinales; family Pinaceae; genus Pinus; species Pinus tabuliformis. The sequence goes on along the minus strand of CM062817.1, from coordinate 1,716,981,998 downwards.
CAATAAGGGTGAAGTCAGAAGGACATTTAGTGGAACAACCAGTATCAACTACGGCATTCTATGGTGACTCAACACAACAGGTTCCTCTGACCATGGAGGAAGCATCTAGCAGTGTGCCCGATTCGGAGAATCTTGAGCTGGTGTTAGCATAGGAGGAAGTTGCAAGCAGATAATTGGTAGAATTGGACCATTCTGGTAAAGGAAAGGGAGTTGCAGCCTAAGGATCAAGTCATCAGACCATAGAGAAAGAGCCGAGGAAATATTTACATCGCCAAGAGACTAGGGAAGTGCTACCAAAGTAGATCGAATCTCGGTAATAAAGAATCCTCATCCACTCTCTGCAGAGCCTGTTGAGATCCCCAATGATTATTGGAAAATATTCAAGGATCCTACCAACTCCACCATCGATTTCCCTTTTGGAGATCTGGGAACCGGTGCACCTAAAAAGCCTATTCCATTGGTAGCTTTACCAACTTTCCATGGGCTTATCTCTGAAGACCCCGACACATTTCTATTTGAGTTTGATATACTATGCCAGGGGTATGACTACACAACGGATGCCTAGAAGTTGAAGATTTTCCCTTCCACTCTAAAAGGGATGGCTCAGCGCTGGTTCATGGGCCTTGGAGGGAAGTCCATTTCCACATGGGAAGATATGCAGATGGCTTTCTTGGAGAAATACCAGGATTACTGTAAATCCCAGAACATTAAGGAGGAGCTCTTCAAGTTCACACAGAAAGAAGATGAAAGCTTGGAAGATTGTGTGGAGAGGTTCAAATACACCTTACATAGGTCAAGACATTCTGACCTGGATAAGGAAATATTAAAGATTATCCTCCTTCGATCCCTTCGCGAAGACTCGATGGAACTATTGAACATTGTGGGGAAGGGAGACATCTCTAAGGAGAAGTTCGAAGACATTTGCAAATTATGTATTCATTGCTCAAGGGGGCTTGCAAGAAAGAAGCAGGGGGTCCGTTTAGTAAAAGGAACCGACGGGGGTGTTACAAAAGTAGAAATTGGAAATTTGTTAGATAATCTGAGAACAGATATCCTCAGCACCCCATCAGCCTAGGTGGACACTCTGCAAGTAAAACAAAAGCAGCTAGAGCTGGATAGGACTATGGTAGTTTTTTGTCCGAAATGCAGGAAGAAGCATATGGAGAGGGAATGTCCACTAAATTCCATAGAGGAATGTGCAATCTGCGAGCTCAATCATGCTATAAGCTCATGCCCTTCCTTACCAGGCTTGAAAGCAGTATTTCAAGGAATAGGAGAGGACAGGGAGTAGTTGTACCTCATGGGATCTCGAAAGCCATAGCCGCCTCGACCACTAATGGGAAATCAAGGTATGTACTTGGATCCATCTCAGTATTTTAACAATTGTAATATGAATCCTCATACCATGCCTTATCCTCCCATGTGGCCGCAGTATCAGTAGCCACCTTGGCAGCAGTGGAATCCCCAAGCCAGTACGAGCTCCCTGTGGGCTCCAACCTGGCGAGGATCCACTCCTGGTCAGTTTCCTCCATAGATGCCACAACAGATGCCCCAACAGCAGCTTCAACTGCCCTCCAATGTGCCTCCTAGTAACCAGCCTACCCATCCTCAGCTCCCATTGCAGCCTAACCCTAACCCTAACAATAAGGGAGCTCATCAAGCCAATGTTATTAACCTAACATCATATAGTATCTCCATTGTAGAGATGTATGAAATGAACCTACGATCAGGTCGAACAGTTAACATCCAACCTCCTCCACTTATCATTGAACAACTTGACAGTGAAGGTAGGTGTTATCTCAAAATCAGACCCTGATAGGCTGCTGGTCAGGTTGACTCTAAGTAACTATTTCAAACCTACTTTAGGCTGAGGCTTAGCCTCCTCAACCTGAGAGGGCTCTCTCTGGGTATAATAATGATTTTGATTTAAAATAAGATGGCTAACTCTTGTAGAACAATTGTGACAAATATGAATGCTGGAAATACATTAAACAAGTATCCATTGGGCCTATGGAGTCAACTACACCTCAAAATAACAAATATCTTAACCTTACATGGAAGTCAGGGCATTCAGCATTTGAATATTCAGAACACACACTCATATGGAACCACACAGTTTACAGATGCATACAGGAAATCAGAGCACATTCAGTGAATTCTGAGTGATTATACATCCATACTACTGTAGACAAAACTAAGAAAAGGAAAACATCACACATTCTGAATATAAGAAATCCTTCATGAATCCTGAGAAGTAAAATCAAAATTATATTACTGAAAAGTGAGTCTTTACATAAGCCAAATACTATGCTCTGTTATAAAGTTTCCAACCCTCATTACATTGTTGTTTTAGCTATATATAGAACTCTTATTCTAACTGATCGAGATTCCTCCTCTAGCATGAGGGGAATTCGAAAACTATCTCTAATGACACCTATTAAGCTTTTAACTGCCTATTAAATACAACTAACTACTAATTGACAGCTCTGGAATCCTAAAACAATTAGGATTCTAATTCTACTAGATCTTCTAGACATCTAAATCAAATGGGACTCTAATTCCATAACAGCCTTGGTCTACAATCATTTTCGTTCTCTGACATCTGGTTCCCTTCTGGCGGTGGCTGTGATGGACCTTTAATGCTTCATGTTGCTCTTCAATATCACATGTTTTCCAATGCCCTGAAACATAGGAAACTGCCCCTGTTTGTCGGTCCTTGGTTTGCCTCAAAATATTCGAATCCAAAGAAGCATGTCCTTTATCCTTTAATTACCTAAAATAGAGCAGACTGCCACGTCCTTGATGTGTTGTCCACCGTTTTCATGTACCTGTGTGATGACAAAACCTTTCAAAAAGATTTGCTACTTTGTCAATCATAATTGATCAACTGAATTGTAACATGCAGCTACAGCAGTTTCGTAGCGCGCTACGAAACTGCTGTGTGATTTCAAAAACACAGTCTTCCTTTCATAGCTAAATGATCGCCTCTGTTCATGGCTTAAGCACCTTACTCCCTTGATCATTTTGACAAGATTTGCTTGCAACTTTTCAAGAAACAGATATTTCTCCTGAGGAAAAGATGCAATGACACCAATAACACCATTCACTGTTCCAAATATAATTGTATGAATCTGGCTACAAGAACATCATTCAGAACTGAACCCTGCCCTAGAAGCATGCCATTTGGTGTAATATTGAAGTCATTTGTAGCTCGAGTGACAACTTGAAGGTACTCAGATATGTTATTGAAATAGCCTTGGAGATAAGAGTCTCTTGGAAGTAGTTAATGCAATGCTTGCAAAAGCAAAACCACTGAACACCAATAGGACTGCAACTTTCACTACTGGTATGCTTAATACAGGTGCATGGATATTCTTCATGTACTGCACCAAAAAGGCCAGTTTTTTGGTGCCTCCTGCGCAAATTATCATGTTCAAGTTCAGTTGTTGATGGACTAACTCTAATGCAAGGAAAGCAATCAACTCTGTTTCCTTCTATTCTTATTAAATCAAATGTTATAAGAGGAACAAATGCAGTCACTTGCAGTAAGAAGTCCACTAACCCACAAGAGCTGCAAATATCGAGAACACTCGACACGCAGGCATAGGGATGAAACTTCCAACTGCAAATGCCACAACCTCTGAAAGGGTTGAAAGTGTTATAGATGGCCCCACTTCAGCAAGTGTGTTTCCCCCTCATTCTTCCAAGGCCAATTCGACTGGCTGGCGTTTAAGTGCATGCACTAAGATGCACATATTGTCAACTCCCACCGCAAGCACTAGAAATGGAATAACTTCAACAATAATTAAAGTGGACTTCACTCCAAGTGCACTGAATAGCCCAATAGATCCAAGTACCGAAAGGACAACAACAAGAACCCCTGACAAACCAAGTAACACCTTTGATGAAACATAAAGAGGTGAAAAGTGTGGTGAAATATCACCCAGTGTCACTGATATGTAGGCAAACATGACAATGTAGCTGATCAATATCGTTACAACATCAGCAGTGCTCTCCCTCTTAAGTTCTTCCTGCACAGAACTTTCTGCAGAAAATGCAAGAGTAAGATTGTGCAACTTTGCCATTGGAATAAGCTCTTCTTTCACTAAATGAATGAAAGAATTCTCCCATGCTAACGCTTTCCCATTTTCATGTCCTGTCTTGTCTACAGCATTATTAACAGGATATGTGATAACAAATGCAGTAGCCTGTGAATAGTTGCTTCCCTTGTAACCCCCTAATATTGTGCTTGGGTCAACAGGAGCATGATATGAACTCAAGCATGGCTCTGAAGATGTGTAATGCTCAAAGCAAAGCAACGCATGTGAAGACCCTTCATAATCATCAAACAGTTTTGGTTTCATTTTATAGTATTGTAAAACAGTTTGACTAGCACACTCCTCACCAACCGGCTTCATGCAGATATCCTTTAGAGATACCAATGATCCAGAGTAGTTTCCTTGAATTCTATCCACCTTTTTCTGCATTTCAAATAATAACTTGATGTTCTTCTCTGTCACAATACTTGGAGCTGGATTATCTTCTGAAAGAGGAATAGTAGCCAAGATAAGCTGTTCTATTCTATAGAAAGGAGACAAGTGGGTGTCAAAGAAGGATGAAGCAGAACAGGGTTTACATCTTCTGCTAATGTTCTTCTCAAAGACTTTACAAAGTACATATGATTGCTGCACAGTATTTGAATTGCTATCGTTGCAATAATCAAGAATGTACTCATGCATCTGCCAATTGGTTCTTTCTCCATGGTGAACACATTTTCCTGTCTTTTCTTTCAATTTCTCGGCTATTTCATCCCAAAACCCTTTGTGAGTCTTGAAACGTGTTACATCTTTTGCCGAACTCACAACATGTAAACTGCAATTCACGCTATCTTTACCACAGAAGCAATAATGATGTCGTCTCATAACTTTCCTTATTGCCATAACTCAGAGAATAATCTGCAGCAAGGCACCATAGGGATTGGAGGCCGCCAGGATGAATGACAACCTTCCTTGACCATTTCAAAGCTTCTGTAGAAACTACACGATCCACTACACCCTTTAAAGTTATGGTTTTATGTAAGCCCGCTAGCATTTCTTCATAATCTGTATCACTAGTTTCTCCCACGAAAACATGTATATTTGCTACGTCCAACCCCCATCGAACAAATAAATACCTCAAAGCTTGTGAACGGGAAGCAAGAAGCGGAATCACATGTAATTGCGTGGAATTTCGACAAAACATTGGATGGGATCTGAGACCCCGCATTCTTAACCTCTGACGAAATTCATCCACCTTCCAAACCCTTGTTGAATCCACTAATTACAAAAAAAATACTTCTTCCAAGGAAAGAGTGCTCCAGATAAACCTGATGAAACACAATTTGCTGGGGTACCAGAAACCTCATAAGTTGTAGCCCCTTTGATGCCAACAGAGCTTGCAACCAGCGTTTGACGAACCGATAAGCAATGCCCGCTTCCAGATTTATCTGATTCAGTAGCGTAGACATGAACATTGAAGCAACCTCCATTGACAAGAGCTTCGGCAAGGCATTTGAGCCCTGGAGCTTCTATTCCATCCTCACTGGTTACAAGAACAATGGGCATTAAATCCTCATTCCTCTCTAAATCTTCATTGTGTGTCTTCTCTTCAATTTGTCCAACCTTCGTGCTTCCAGTAAAAGAGACTAATGGGATTCTTCCATTTTCTGCTATCGCCTGCCCAATCTCTGCACCACCACAGATGCAGGTGAAAATGGCCTTGAACTCGCCAGCATGCTCCTCTAGAACCTGTGTAATCTCTAGAAGCTGAACTCTGCCTTCATAAGAGATAATCGTACAGGGAAAACATCTTCGTGGCCAGGTGGCAAATTCATAATGGCATTCTTAATAAGATAAACCAGGTGGCACAGTTGATTTTCTTGAGACGTTGTATTCTGTTTTCCAGGCTTCATCAAAAGAACGGTTCTCCCATTTCCCAGAACTCTGCAGTCTTTTGATTGATGCCAGCAAGCAACTTTCCATTAAATACATGCAGATTGTAAACAGAACCCTTTGTCTTTTTCTCAGCAACAACTGCAAACATGTGTCAGTACCAAGATACCTAACGACCTAAGACACAGCGGATTCTGATAAATATGACAGCTGGGTGAGATTTGTTATGGATCAGCATGAAATCCCCTAAAACATGTTGCGCTGCGAAACTGCTAAAAGGATTTATGCGCTGCGGAAACACTTCAAAATTATTACATGAGCTACGAAATAACCTAAAGAGCTTTGTGACACATAGTAACTTTTGAACAAAACTGACACATGGCTATGAGACGGGGATGAATGAGAATGACCGGTGATGAATGAGAATACATAGTTGACTCAAGACTCTAAAAACAAAAATCAAACTTAGACTAGCACCGAATTTTTTTTACCATCAAACTAATGTTAGCGGTTTTAAAATTAGAATTCTTAAGTGATAACAGTGGCTCCACTTGGGATAGTGTGCTCCTGTAGTACACTAAGAACTCGCAGGTCCAGTGCCTTATCCATTTATGACAAACAGAAATTTGCTTGACAAGCATCCCCTTCAAGATTCTGGGGGCTTCACCTCAGGCTTGAGCTTGATGATCACCGTAGGAGAGAGAAGTCTATATCTACTAAAAAAAAAATGCTCAGTCAACCTTGAGCTTATTTGCATTTTCCTACCTACCTACCCTATCAATTCAACTTCTTTCAGCTCAATCAATGTGAAATTTCCAATGTAGCCAATCATTTGTCTTATCTGATATTTGAGTTCTTTGACTGCATCGGAGTTCAGAGCCACTATGATATTGCGATGACCACTGCCACTGAAATTGCCTCTGATCTTCATAGAAAAACTGAAACACTGGAGAGTAAAACTCTTCCATATATTTGGCTATAGGATCCCAGAATACATGATCAGTTTGATGATTCTTGTAACTTTCTGGTTGTGCAAACTAATTTTCAACAACAGTGTACACTTCCTCAATCGTGAAAGAGAAAGGAACCAGCATTCTCTCCTTGTGTTCTGCCATAGAAAGCTTCTGAAAATAATGATCATGATTATGAAGACTCTATGCCTGAATTTGACCTTGTAAACCTTCAATGTCTTTCTCAATGTCCTCAGCAACTTCATCCAAAAATTTCATCTTATCCTCTGCCTTACACTCAAATGATTTTAGATACGAGGACAAGGACAAAGAAGAATTTTCATTTGTTTCTCCATTACTATGATCATTATTCCATTGTTTGAAACCTTGAATTGAAGGAGAGTTTGCCACCACATATGATCTATCTATCCATTCCTCCAAAAACATAAGCCAAAAGTCTTCAAATGACTTGATGGATTTGGCAGGAAAGCTTTCAATCCACCGTTTACATTTCCCTTGAAATGAATCATAGAACAACATAATGCAAACATCCTCATGTTTAACTCTAAGAAGCTCAGTAAAATCACAGAAATCTGATATATGCTTTAAAGTCAAACTCAAATCCTCTCCGTTGAATTTTGGACCATTCCTTAGAAAATATGCATCCTTTGGAAAATGATTTGGGAAACCATGAATTCCTGAAAAATTTATGCATGCATACCTTGAAATAAGAATGGTAGCATCTGGGTCCTTCATAACTCCAGTGGAATCACCATGAATCTATGAATTTCGAATTCTTCAACAATGGAGTCGCCAAGGTAGATTTGCAGCCTCGAAAATTCTTCTGAGCTCCTGCTACCTTCAGAAGTTCAGTCTCTTGATTTCGGGAATGAATAATCTCCAGACTCCCGGCAGACGCACCAAAATGTTATCTCAAAATTAGACCCTGATAGGCTGCTGGTCAGGTTGACTCTAAGTAACTATTTCAAACCTACTTTAGGCTGAGGCTTAGCCTCCTCAACCTGAGAGGGCTCTCTCTGGGTATAATAATGATTTTGATTTAAAATAAGATGGCTAACACTTGTAGAACAATTGTGACAAATATGAATGCTGGAAATACATTAAACAAGTATCCATTGGGCCTATGGAGTCAACTACACCTCAAAATAACAAATATCTTGACCTTACATGGAAGTCAGGGCATTCAGCATTTGAATATTCAGAACACACACTCATATGGAACCACACAGTTTACAGATGCATACAGGAAATCAGAGCACATTCAGTGAATTCTGAGTGATTATACATCCATACTACTGTAGACAAAACTAAGAAAAGGAAAACATCACACATTCTGAATATAAGAAATCCTTCATGAATCCTGAGAAGTAAAATCAAAATTATATTACTGAAAAGTGAGTCTTTACATAAGCCAAATACTATGCTCTGTTATAAAGTTTCCAACCCTCGTTACATTGCTGTTTCAGCTATATATAGAACTCTTATTCTAACTGATCGAGATTCCTCCTCCAGCATGAGGGGAATTCGAAAACTATCTCTAATGACACCTATTAAGCTTTTAACTGCCTATTAAATACAACTGACTACTAATTGACAGCTCTGGAATCCTAAAACAATTAGGATTCTAATTCTACTAGATCTTCTAGACATCTAAATCAAATGGGACTCTAATACCATAACAGCCTTGGTCTACAATCATTTTCGTTCTCTAACATCTGGTTCCCTTCTGGCGGTGGCTGTGATGGACCTTTAATGCTTCATGTTGCTCTTCAATATCACATATTTTCCAATGCCGTAAAACATAGGAAACTGCCCCTGTTTGTCGGTCCTTGGTTTGCCTAAAAATATTCGAATCCAAAAAAGCATGTCCTTTATCCTTTAATTACCTAAAATAAAGCAGACTGCCACATCCTTGATGTTCTATCCACCGTTTTCATGTACCTGTGTGATGACAAAACCTTTCAAAAAGATTTGCCGCTTTGTCAATCATAATTGATCAACTGAATTGTAACATGCAGCTACAGCAGTTTCGTAGCGCGCTACGAAACTGCTGTGTAATTTCAAAAACACAGTCTTCCTTTCATAGCTAAATGATCGTCACTGTTCATGGCTTAAGCACCTTACTCCCTTGATCATTTTGACAGGATTTTCTTGCAACTTTTCAAGAAACAAATATTTCTCCTGAGGAAAAGATGCAATGACACCAATAACACCATTCACTGTTCCAAATATAACTGTATGAATCTGGCTACAAGAACATCATTCAGAACTGAACCCTACCCTAGAAACATGCCATTTGGTGTAATATTGAAGTCATTTGTAGCTCGAGTGACAACTCGAAGGTACTCAGATATGTTATTGAAATAGCCTTGGAGATAAGAGTCTCTTGGAAGTAGTTAATGCAATGCTTGCAAAAACAAAACCACTGAACACCAATAGGACTGCAACTTTCACTGCTAGTATGCTTAATACAGGTGCATGGATATTCTTCATGTACTGCACCAAAAAGGCCAGGTTTTTGGTGCCTCCTGCCCAAATTATCATGTTCAAGTTCAGTTGTTGATGGACTAACTCTAATGCAAGGAAAGCAATCAACTCTGTTTCCTTCTGTTCTTATTAAATCAAATGTTATAAGAGGAACAAATGCAGTCACTTGCAGTAAGAAGTCCACTAACACCACAAGAGCTGCAAATATCGAGAACACTCGACACGCAGGCATAGGGATGAAACTTCCAACTGCAAATGCCACAACCTCTGAAAGGGTTGAAAGTGTTATAGATGGCCCCACTTCAGCAAGTGTGTTTCCCACTCGTTCTTCCAAGGCCAATTCAACTGGCTGGCATTTAAGTGCATGCACTAAGATGCACATATTGTCAACTCCCACCGCAAGCACTAGAAATGGAATAACTTCAACAATAATTAAAGTGGACTTCACTCCAAGTGCACTGAATAGCCCAATAGATCCAAGTACCGAAAGGACAACAACAAGAACCCCTGACAAACCAAGTAACACCTTCGATGAAACATAAAGAGGTGAAAAGTGTGGTGAAATATCACCCAGTGTCACTGATATGTAGGCAAACATGAAAATGTAGCTGATCAGTATGGTTACAACATCAGCAGTGCTCTCCCTCTTAAGTTCTTCCTGCACAAAACTTTCTGCAGAAAATGCAAGAGTAAGATTGTGCAACTTTGCCATTGGAATAAGCTCTTCTTTCACTAAATGAATGAAAGAATTCTCCCATGCTAACGCTTTCCCATTTTCATGTCCTGTCTTGTCTACAGCATTATTAACAGGATATGTGATAACAAATGTAGTAGCCTGTGAATAGTTGCTTCCCTTGTAACCCCCTAATATTGTGCTTGGGTCAACAGGAGCATGATATGAACTCAAGCATGGCTCCGAAGATGTGTAATGCTCAAAGCAAAGCAACGCATGTGAAGACCCTTCATAATCATCAAACAGTTCTGGTTTCATTTTATAGTATTGTAAAATAGTTTGACTAGCACACTCCTCACCAACCGGCTTCATGCAGATATCCTTTAGAGATACCAATGATCCAGAGTAGTTTCCTTGAATTCTATCCACCTTTTTCTGCATTTCAAATAATAACTTGATGTTCTTCTCTGTCACAATACTTGGAGCTGGATTATCTTCTGAAAGAGGAATAGTAGCCAAGATAAGCTGTTCTATTCTATAGAAAGGAGACATGTGGGTGTCAAAGAAGGATGAAGCAGAACAGCGTTTACATCTTCTGCTAATGTTCTTCTCAAAGACTTTACAAAGTACATATGATTGCTGCACAGTATTTGAATTGCTATCGTTGCAATAATCAAGAATGTACTCATGCATCTGCCAATTGGTTCTTTCTGCATGGCGAACACATTTTCCTGTCTTTTCTTTCAATTTCTCGACTATTTCATTCCAAAACCCTTTGTGAGTCTTGAAACGTGTTACATCTTTTGCCGAACTCACACCATGTAAACTGCAATTCACGCTATCTTTACCACAGAAGCAATAATGATGTCATCTCATAACTTTCCTTATCGCCATAACTCAGAGAATAATCTGCAGCAAGGCGCCATAGGGATTGGAGGCCGCCAGGATGAATGACAACCTTCCTTGACCATTTCAAAGCTTCTGTAGAAACTACACGATCCACTACACCCTTTAAAGTTATGGTTTTATGTAAGCCCGCTAGCATTTCTTCATAATCTGTATCACTAGTTTCTCCCACGAAAACATGTATATTTGCTACGTCCAACCCCCATCGAACAAATAAATACCTCAAAGCTTGTGAACGGGAAGCAAGAAGCGGAATCACATGTAATTGCGTGGAATTTCGACAAAACATTGGATGGGATCTGAGACCCCGCATTCTTAACCTCTGACGAAATTCATCCACCTTCCGAACCCTTGTTGAATCCACTAATTACAAAAAAAATACTTCTTCCAAGGAAAGAGTGCTCCAGATAAACCTGATGAAACACAATCTGCTGGGGTACCAGAAACCTCATAAGTTGTAGCCCCTTTGATGCCAACAGAGCTTGCAACCAGCGTTTGACGAACCGATAAGCAATGCCCGCTTCCAAATTTATCTGATTCAGTAGCGTAGACATGAACATTGAAGCAACCTCCATTGACAAGAGCTTCGGCAAGGAATTTGAGCCTTGGAGCTTCTATTCCATCCTCACTGGTTACAAGAACAATGGGCATTAAATCCTCATTCCTCTCTAAATCTTCATTGCGTGTCTTCTCTTCAATTTGTCCAACCTTCGTGCTTCCAGTAAAAGAGACTAATGGGATTCTTCCATTTTCTGCTATCGCCTGCCCAATCTCTGCACCACCACAGATGCAGGTGAAAATGGCCTTGAACTCGCCAGCATGCTCCTCTGGAACCTGTGTAATCTCTAGAAGCTGAACTCTGCCTTCATAAGAGATAATCGTACAGAAAACATCTCCGTGGCCAGTTGGCAAATTCATAATGGCATTCTTAATAAGATAAACCAGGTGGCACAGTTGATTTTCTTGAGACGTTGTATTCTGTTTTCCAGGCTTCATCAAAAGAACGGTTCTCCCATTTCCCAGAACTCTGTAGTCTTTTGATTGATGCCAGCAAGCAACTTTCCATTAAATACATGCAGATTGTAAACAGAACCCTTTGTCTTTTTCTCAGCAACAACTGCAAACATGTGTTAGTACCAAGATACCTAACGACCTAAGACACAGCGGATTCTGATAAATATGACAGCTAGGTGAGATTTGTTATGGATCAGCATGAAATCCCCTAAAACATGTTGCGTTGCGAAACTGCTAAAAGGATTTATGCGCTGCGGAAACACTTCAAAATTATTACATGAGCTACGAAATAACCTAAAGAGCTTTGTGACACATAGTAACTTTTGAACAAAACTGACACATGGCTATGAGACGGGGATGAATGAGAATGACCGGTGATGAATGAGAATACATAGTTGACTCAAGACTCTAAAAACAAAAATCAAACTTATACTAGCACCGAATTTTTTTTACCATCAAACTAATGTGAGCGGTTTTAAAATTAGAATTCTTAAGTGATAACAGTAGGGACGCAGAACCGGTCAGTGAAGAGCCAAAGCAACCCGATAGAACCCAGACACCTCTTGTCAAACAACATCATTCTGAACCACCTTACCCAAAGAGATTAATCATGAGTAAACCAAGCCCTTAATTTGAATTTGATTTATTAGGAGAGTTGGAGAACTTATTTGTTAAAATTCCATTATTGCAAGCCATGAAGGATGTGCCAATCTATGCAAGGACACTTAGGGAATATTGTTCCAAGAAACCTGCTAAGAAAATTAAATATCCCTCACTATACATGTTATCGGAAGGTTGTTGGATTTTACGATGGGAAAATCAATGCCAATGAAATATGGAGATCCAGGGAACCCGATCTTGAAGTACAGATTAATGGAGTAGAGATTCCAAATGTGCTACTAGACCTGGGAGCCACCATCAATGTCATCACCACTGAAACCATGCATGTCCTAGGACTTTGTAATCTAAATCATACACCTACAGTCCTGGAATTAGCAGACAGATCTATAGTTAAACCTGTAGGAAAGCTAGAGGATGTGACGATTTCAATATAATCATGGCATTAACCTGTAGACTTCCTAGTATTACATACACAGTATTCAATGGACTGTCATCCCCTAATTCTAGGAAGGCCATGGCTGGCCACTGCAGATGCTTATATTGGGTGCCGTTCAGGTAATATGGTAATTTCTAATAGGCATAACACTAAGAATTTAGTGTTATATCCACCTGCAGAACCGAATTTGCCTATAAAACCAAGAGGTAGTAAGAAGGTTGTATCTGCAGTGGAGGATGGAATGGAAGATGAAGAAGTATGACCTATCCTTACTATTGGACAGGCCCTACAATTAAAAGTAGGATTAGAAGATGATGTGACCGCTTCCTTCATGGATGATCCCCATTCCATTTCAGAATCAAACCAGTAGATCCTGGTCTGCACCGATTATGTAACTAAATGGGTGGAAGCCAGGGTAGTCACCAGAGCAACAGAACAAGTGGTGGCAGACTTCCTTTTTGAAGAAATTTTTGCCAGGTATGGGACTCCAAGAGATTGTATCAAACGGTGGATCAGAGTTTACTTCCCATATGATAGAAAATTTAATGTAGAAATATGGGGTCAAACATAGAGTGAGAACCCCCTATCATCCCCAAGTGAAAGTACAAGTAGAAAGCACAAATAAGGTATTGGAAAATATCTTGACAAAGATAGTAGTAAGCCATCGCTAGGATTAGGCACAGAAACTCCCAGAAGCTCTATGGGAATATAGAACGACATGGCGGAATACAACAGGATTTTCTCCATATGAATTAGTCTATGGAAAATCCCCCTTGTTTCCAGTGGAATTTGATATTAGTACACTCAGAATAGCTCTGGAAGTAGGCCTAGATTTATCAGAAACCTAGAAACACTGACTAGAACAACTGAATGAATTGGACGAGATTAGAGCAGTGGTTATCTAGAGAACTACTACTGTTCAACATTAGAGAATGAAATTGCACGATAAATTCATTAAAACCAAGGTGTTTTAGGTGGGGGACTGGGCGTCATTATATGACTCTAGATTTAAGGATTTCAAAGGCAAGCTCTGCACTCGCTGGATGGGTCCATATCAAGTGGACGCAGTGTTTGACAATGGAACGGTTAGAGTAAGCACAATAGATGAAAACCATACTCTGTTCCTGGTGAACGGACACCGTCTTAAATTATATCACCATCCAGCCTCTAAAGATGCTTTTGTTAAAAATCTTCCTCCTTCATCTGATTTAATGGTCATTGAAAAACAAGACACCCTCACTTTGTTCTTAAAAAAATATATATATGTATATATAATTAAAAAATAAAAAATAAAAAATAATATATATATATATATATATATATATATATATATATATATATATATATATATATATATTGCTTGTTTATCTTTTGCAGGAACACCGAAGAAATACGGCGAGGAGAAATGTAACACTGGCGCTGTCATTTTATCAGCTGTTACATTGTAGCTGCTGTTACGCCATAACTGTTGTTACACCGTAGCTGATGTTACTCCGTAACTGTTGTTACACCATAGTTGCTATTACTCCGCAACTGTTGTTACACCGTAGCTGCTGTTACTCTGCCGAGGCCATTACACCATAGCTATTGTTACATCGTAGCTGCCGTTACTTCACAATTGTTGTTACACCATAGTTGTTGTTACTCTGCAACTGCCATTACACCGTACCTGCCATTACACCGTAGCTGCTGCTACATCGTAACTGCCATTACATCGTAGCTGCCATTACTCTTCAACTTCCGTTTACACTGTAGCTACCATTACTCTGCAATTGTCATTGCACCGTAGCTGTCATTACTCCACAACGGCTGTTACACCATAGCTTCTGTTACTCTGCAACTGCTATTACACCGTAGCTGTTGTTACTCTGCAACTGTTGTTACACCGTAGCTGCCATTACTCTGCAATTGCTGTTACACCATAGCTGTCGTTACTCTGAAACTTCCATTACACCATAACTGCTGTTACTCCACAACTGTCTTTACTCATTGTTGCTACTACTCACTATTCCACTACTTCAGGGTAGTTGTTACTCACTGTTGCCGTTACTCACTGTGTTTCCACTCAAGTGCTGCTACACGTTGTGTTATCACTCTATCAAGTAAGTCCGCAAGTACGTCTCTGTTGTTTTATGGATTTAATTAAATATTCCATAAAGGACAAATAAACATGACAAGGATGGCCGTCATTAAAGTTGGGGGGGAAACCGTCAAAAGAAATGACAACATACCATGAAAAGCATTTAGTGCACATAATCTCGCTCAACTGAATATGATGATGGCGGTATGCTGTAATCATATTTAAAAAAAAAGAACTTTGGGATGTAGATTCATACCACTAGGTCATATCGGTCACCTCCCCACACACCACATTTAATTTTCAAAGTACACCTCTGTACCACCCTAACTTGCCATGATATCCGAAAATACTAGTATTGGATTCACCACTACTCCCATACGTACCAGTACTGGATTTGCCATTACTCTCATATGTACTAGTACTGATTGTCCCATCTTTCCCAAATCAGCCATGACATTATGTCAACCTCTAATGGTTTGGAGACTTGTCACTCTCCCCTGTCAACAAACTGCAGTTGACATGCTGTTTCTGCCTTCACAATGATGGGTGGCTAATCAATTTGCCATGAACCTGAGAGAACAAGGGTAGTTCGAAGTAATCAGGAGGTATGGCAGGTCTTTCGAAAAGCAGGATGGGATGTATATTTTAATAGGTTAAGGGGATTTGATGAATAATTGACAGTATAATTTCCACAAAACTTGGGGAAGAAGGCTCATGGGTTCACAGAGTGGTGATTCCCGTAACAGAAGAAATCATTGCGGAAGTCACCGGGCTTCCACAAGTTGGGGAATGATGGTTTGTAAGGAGAACTCCCCTTTCGAAATTCCTCAAGGCTTTCCTTCAAGTCGAAGAGAGCATAGCACAGAAAGGCAGGGGTTATGACAGGAATTTGCTACCATATCCGTGGGGAGAAGTAGCAGAATTTGTCATCAAATATATGACATGCAAGGGCAGATACTCCACGATTTTCAGATATCACCTCCGCATATTAGCCCATCTGTGATTTCCACAGGCAGAGGCATTCTCCATGAATGTGCCCTACTTCCTGCTGAGGAGCCTTCATCTAATGGCGCATTTGGCTCAGGGGGCTTGACAGGTATTGGTGGTCATTACGCATCATGGGTTGGTGTGGCTGCTGATAATGAATGCCATTGGATAGATTCCAATTCTGTGGGAGGTGTTTCAGGACTCCACAGAGGAATAGATAGCAGTTGCTATGGCTGCTAGGGCAGAAGAATCTGAAGCCATGGAGGAGGATCTTGTCGAAGATGACTATGTCGATCAGGAAGAACCAGAGGAGATGGAGATGGAGACAGAGGAATTGGGGGATGAGGTAGCTCCCCAGGACCAAGCAGAAAGTATGGAGACAGTGGCAGACACAAGGGATGATATAGAAAGGCCCACCAGTACCACGGATGAGGCTGTACCATAAGAACCAGCTTCACCCGTGGAACTAGCAGAGAAAGAGGACGCTATGGTAGTCACGAGAGTAGACCCACAATAGGCCAACGTGGGCGAAGCAATTGATATGGTGACTAAAGGAACCCCACAGAGATCCCCTACCACCATGGAAGTAATGGATAAGGACAATCCTCTTGAAGGGGAGGTCGTGACCACTCTGGCCATGGAATTTAGAGAAGAGGAAGGTCAAAGACAAGAAGGGCCTAGAGTTGAGGAAACTTTGGGACCTGTCGAGGAAGCAGTAGAAGAGCAAAGGCTCGAGGTTGACACTGTACCACAAGAACCAGTGTCAACTTTGGGGCCAATTGTAGAAGATGCACCCTAGTCCCCTTTCTCTACCTCGATTCCAAGCGGAGAAAGGCTGTCTCGTTCCCCTTGATGGGGAGAAAAAAAAGACTTTGTAATCTCGATTGTTCTGAATTTGTTACAGAGGCCACAAACTTACAAATTGGAAGCCACTCATGCAGTGGGTGCCCTGGAGCAGGAAAGGAGAAGAGAAAGTCTGGAAACTGGAACCAAGAGGAATTCCAGCAGACACAGTAGTGAGAAAATGTCTTGCCAGCACATCGCCAGTTGCAGTGCATGTGCACAAAGAGGAGATCACTGTTGGCGAAGAGGAGGGACCAAGTGAAATGATCTTGACGACTGAGCGAACGATACAACTAGGCGAGGGGGCTGTTGAGCACAAAGAGAAAGCAGGGAAGGAAAATCCCCCAGTCAACACAGCAAAATATGTTTTAAGGGATTTGCCTCCGGTTGAGGAAATATTGGTTAAACAAGAGTGGATAGAGCTGTATGAACAACGAAGGCTTCTGATGAAACAAAAGTACCAGTTGTAGTTCAAGGAGACGATGCAGCTCAAAATGGAAGTGAGGAAGTTGAGGAAGAAGGTGAATAAGATGTAAAAACAATTAAGGAAGCACAAAAGGCAAGCTAGAAAGGCCAAAACTATCTGGGTTGACACAGAAATCCAAACAGACCTGATAGTCATGACCTTTGATGACACTCAGACATACTCGATTGACCAATTATTTGAAGATTGGTAGTATTCCCTAACAGCTGAAATTCAATTCTGTATGTCTACCACGACGCAATATAAAAATGAAATCATAAGGACTGAGGAAAGGGCCTCCACAACAATTTTTGGATATGTGGAGCATATGGATGTGATGAGGTTATGACAGGCAAAACAACAACTCAAGATAGAATAGCTGGAGAAGAAAGTGGCAGAGTTGAAGGCCGACAAGGAGTAGATGTTCAAGTTGGTGCAAGAGGTTATGGCATGTCATACCCCTGCTTCTTGTTATTCCTTATTTTTTCATGAACATTTCCTTTTATTCTGCATGGAAGGTGTTAAAATAATGAGGTCAGCTATGAGATGGAGGATAGTGTGCAATTCCTCCAGATTTTGACGAGTCACGATGAACCCACACAACATCTTATGTGTGAATTGTACTTGCACGAGTACTTACTATGGCTGGACAAAGATTTCAACCCATCCCATATGTGGGGGATATTCATTTGAGGGAACTCACCTCTTACACTTTTAACCAGATTCATTGGCAGAAGGCTAGTAACACTTTTGAATCCAATCAAGTTACCAAGCCATTTATAGTAAGAAGGGAGCATGAGAGGTCAGACACAATGTTCAATAAGCATAGGACCTTTCTAGGGATTGGGGAAAATAGAGATAGAATGGTGAGGACTCAAAAATGGCGTCTTGATCTTTGTGTCAATCAACTTACCACATTTTAGAAAGAGACCCTTAGTTGCTGTCAGAGGAGATGGATGATTTCACCAACAGTCGTCCGAGAAAGAGAACCTTTTGCGGCACCAAATTTTGCATGTGTACTTAACAGGGTGCCCAAGTATGTGGCATGTGTCCAGACATGTGGGTCCCGGTGGATGGGGCTCTGGTTCCAGTTCCCTATTCTCTGGTTGCCTACTGCTAAATATACTCCAGCCTATGACATCCCAATGGATTGGTGGAAGGAAGTTGTCTTCTCAGACAAATTTAAAGTTCTAGGGACAAAAATGGCCGCGGAATATGATCTTTCCCAGCTTCATCTAACATACAGTCTGCGGAACCCAGATTTGCGGAAGCGGAGGACTACATGAGGACATGCAGTAGGCTGGTTGGGGGGAGATGTTGGGTACCAAATCAGGCCATCTTTCTGCCTATTTCCATTACCCTTTTTGATATTTTTGCACTCATTTACCCATGCTATTATGTTAAATTTACAAGGTAAATTTCCCCCTTTACTGTCCTATTGGTATATTTTAATTAATGAAGTAAAATGCATAGAGTCTATCTATTTGTGGTACTAAACTCTGTGTTTGACTACAGCATGAGAACAGGAACCCTCAACTCGGAATATTGCAATAGATCTGGTAATCGCCGATCAGTAGGAGGTCACACAGCTCAGAGAACAGATGACCTGAACTATTCTTGGGCCACCCTGCTATTCCATGCATCTGATGTTGATACCATTCTAACCAATGTATATCCTTGTATTTGCAGTTGCTATGTTTTCAGGAGAACTGTTAATCTCCCTCACTGTGTATAAAACGCAAGTTGATCCTGTGAATTAGGGTTCACCCATCAACATTGTAAACTTCTGTTACCGAATAAAAGATCGGCTATTTTGTTGTTCTACATCTTTTCGTGGCTAATGCAGCCCTAATTAGAGATCTGGGCCTGCTCTTTTGATCAGGTGTTGCATCTTTATGTGTGTGTGATTTATTAGTTTGTGTTGTTGTTACAGTTCTTACTGTTTATGATTATTTCTGCAGTTCTGTAATTGGTTAATCTTGCATTTATGTTTGAATCTTAAGCCACGAACCCTTGGTTGGGAAAGATCACGCATTTGCCCCTGCATATACCTTGCATGTTGCCTTGAAAGGATATGCACCTAGATTGATAAGATTAATGTCAGAATCATGTAGATAATCACCCCTACTTGGACACCAACAATTCCTTTAAGGAGTGTTTTTAAGATCTCTTTTTGAAAATGCTTATGCTTTGATTTTTGAAAGTTTTATTTAAATCACTCTACATAGTCCTCCAAGATTTCATCTTCCACTTGTATCATACTAAAAATATCTTCATTGACCTTGCAATATTCTTGATACCTTTTCAAGAACACATTCTTCATATGTTTGGATGCAGTTCCTACCAAGGCTCATAAACTATCGGAGAGATGCTCCTTTTAAAGTAAGAGGAAAAGTTTTCAACCTTTTAGCATTAGTAAAATAAAAATATCCTCTACAAAGTACTTCAAACTCAAATAATAATGTATCTGGATCTTCATTTTCCAAACCATGAATATTTGGTAGAGAAGATGGGTGAATTATGTGAATTTGTGTCACTCCTCCTAGATCTCTGATAGGGAATAGAAGATGTTATTAATGTGTTGCTTTGAGGCTCTTACTTCAAATGTTCCTGTCAATTGGTTAGTGGAATGGCTGGTGCTCACATCACCACTTAAGTGAAATGATAAAAAAAACCAAGTTCCTACCTCTAATGTTCCTACTCTTAATCATGCATGCTATATGACTCAAGCCTAACTATTGAGGGTAGACCCATCACTGGTTCCCCGGGGTGCATACGTAGGTTCTTACCTTCTGTCTTCAATATCAATCTCTCATGAAGTCAAGTATGTATCTGCAACCATATATTAGTGTGGTAGTGCTATTTGAGTGCTTCCCCGACAACGACGCCAAAATATTGGTGAAAATTAATTGCTTAATAAAAACAACTAATCACTTGAACATTAATTATCAACTCGAGGAGCATCTTTTTATTTCAAGGCAATTGGAAATTAATATATGCATAACAAATACCAATAGATAACACTATTCTAAAAATACCAATGATTGTGTTCTATACTATCCAACTCATTCAACAAGGAATAAATTGTAAGACTTGAATAATAAAACTAAATTTAAAAATAAGAAAGTAAATGACAGGAAAAACAATTATGCTAATCACACAACTTGAATAATTTCTAAATTAAGCCACACATTGATGAATTAGAAATTTAATCTATTGCACCGAACATAATTCAAATGCTAATCTAGAGCAATAAATTAAATGAAATCTAGAAATTGGGTGAAATAACAAATCTAGAAAATGCAGCAAACAAAAAATTAGTTAAAAGAAAGGAAATCTACTTTAAGGAATGACAATTGAAATTAAAATAAACATACACATAACTACATTAATTTACACGTTCAAGTCAGCACCTCACCCAAGGTAGTGGGCCCAATTGCCCAAGACTTAGTTCCTCCTTGATAAATAATTCAGATCAGATTACAAGTAAGAGATGTAGAACTCAGTGGATAGCTTCCTTCATTACAATATATGAGAGAAATAATTACAGCATAATGAAGCTCTTAGCTTTGTCTCAAATTCAAAAAGTTCTCATCTCCTATCTCTCATCTCTTATCTCTTCTCACATATCCTATCTAATAATTGTCCATCTCCTATCTCTTAATTATCCCCCCTTCTTTGATTTCTGTTCTCATTTAAAGACACAGAGAGCAAAGGGAAGTTACAACAAAGTTGGTTACAAAATGATTTCCATTACAATTTTGGATTGATTACATAATCTCAGTAAACAAGATCAGATTTGAAAGATCTTCCCATCATCATTCAGCAGGAACAAGTCGAATCTAGTATTGCAATTGGAAGAATTTGGAAAACGGCTACAACAATAAACCTAGAAAAATCATCTTTGAAGAACCTTATGTTTCTCTCAATTCAAATTGAATTTTCGAAAAAAGTTCCTTCAAAGACCAACTTGGTCCATTCTACACAAAACCCATGTATTGGATTGTCAAGATTCATCTTCATTTGCCTAAAATGTCATACGAAAAACTATCACTTCTTATCCCAACGAATTTCTAAGTTCGAATATTTGATTCTGAGTTGGAAATCAAATTTGCAATCTGGAAAAGGTCTTGGAGGCTAAAATAGTGAGTGATGTTATAAAAAATTCATTAATAAACCATAATTGGAAATATAATGCATAATAATATTTAATATTTTAAAAATAAAGGAGAAAAAATAGTATTTATCCATAAGAGCATAAATATTTATAAATTATGATAAATGGTGTGATAAAGAATGGTAGAAATGGATGAAATAGACGTTAAAAGGTGATAATAATAATGAAAAATTAGTGGCTCAACACTCTGCCACTAATATTGGCACTTGTGCCAACTTTGGGTACATGCCAAATGTTGGGTGTGTTATATTATTTCCATGACTAGACCCACGCATGAAGCAGGGGGTTAGAGGGGGGCCGATAGCCCACCACTTCATTGCACAAGATGCAATGGGGAGTTCATGGGGATTTTTGAGGGAAGCGCTAGCCCCCCTCTACGGGGTCTAAGGCATTGCCCCAAGATATTTTTTTGGACCCTATATTAGGTGGGTGGACCTACCTATGGTTTTGCGCATGGGTTTTGCACATGGTTTTAGGCATGATTGTTTTTTTCTCATGCTATCTTGTAGATCTGGTCAAGGGAACTATGGTTATGTTATAATCCAGGGTTAATGGACTGTAGTTTATGAATTCTTTGACATGTATAGATATGTGTTGTAACATTGAAAAGAATATAATGAAAAATCAATCTAGTAGTCCTAGTTTTCAAATGCATGGGTAAATTTCTATGTATATATGTTTTATGTTTTATGTTATCAAAATTGTTTATTTTTCTTTGTTGAGAATTTGTATGCAGGTAATTTTTGTACAAGGTTAAAACCTACATTTGGTATTAGAGCTATTTTGGCTTCAAGGGGACGCCTTGGCTGCTAAGGAGCTTTCCTCGGCCCTATGGTAGACCCTATTCAGTGGGAGATTTGTGGGACCTATTCTTGCAGTGAAAGAAGATGGAATGAAGTAGAAAGATAGAGATCAAGAAATTTAATGGTTAGAGTTTTGAGTTTTCGAAACTCAAGATAGAGGATTTGTTGGTGGATAAAGATAAGTGGATGAGGATAGACCTAGGTATTAAACCAATGACAATGTCAAATGAAGATTAGATGAAGTTGGATTGGGAAGAAAAGAGCACAATATGGTTGTGTATCTCAGATTCAGTATTTTTGAATGTATCAGAGAAGCTATGGTGAAGGCTTTGTTGGATAAGTTAGGGACTTGGTACCAATCTAAGTCTTTGGTGAACAAATTGTTCCTATGGAAAAAACTATATAACAGAGGATGAAATATGGAGACTCGCTAATAGATCATATGAACGCCTTTAATATTGTGGTAAGACAGTTGTTATCTATTGATATTAAAATTCCAAATGAAGATAAGTGCATCATTTTGTTGTGCTCTCTATGAGATTCGTGGGATAATCTGGTTGTTACAATAGGTAGCAATACTATCTTGAAGTTTGATGAAATAGTCTCATCCTTGTTGATGGAGGAGATGAGATGGAAAAATATGGAGGTCCATAATGGATATGCCTTTTCTATATGAGGATGGTCCTAGAAAAGAAATAAAAATAATTCCTCGAGTGGGATATGTAAATCTAGAGGGAGATCTAAATCTCCATGAAAACTTGTAAAGGTGTGCTAGGAATGTGGAAAGGAAGGGCACCTAAAAAACGAATATAGATCTAAATCTCCTGAGAAAGTAAATGGATCTCATGATGCCCTTTCTGTATAGGTGAAACCCAACTTAGATGAAGGTGGGGATGTCTAATTGGCTTCTTCTTTAAGTACACATGTAGATCACGAGGCATGGTTGATTGACTTTGGTGCATCATTTCACTTCACTCCCCATAGGGAATGGTTTTCCAAGTATGATAAGTATGATGGTGGTGATGTCTTCTTAGGGAATGAAAAGAAGGCTAGAATCATCAGGCGTGGAAAATTCTAGCTGGAGTTGCAAGGTGGACGGATCAAAGAACTTCCTGGTGTTTTGCATATTCCTGCATTAACGATAAATTTCATTTCTGTAAGAAAGATGGATGACGCAGGTGTAAAAATAATGTTTGAGAAATATAACTAGAATATGGTTCGAGGAACACTGGTATTGATGTGGGGAGTTTGTATTGGTGATGAGCATCAGTGTTGTAGCAAGAATGTTGCAACTCCTATGGCTACCAACTTTACTTCATCAACCCGGGGTTCATACAAACTTGGAGGTGACAGAATTGTATACAAAAATAGATGCAATGGGTCCACTCTTTGTCACTACTGCCCTAGGAGATAGACCATTAGGGTTTCTCAAACCAGCGTTCTATTAATTTAGAAGAATTTTGATTACCAATGGATAAAGGAGAATTTTACCCTAATTGAGAGGATTGAAATGTTACCTACTGCAGTAATGAAAGACTGAAATAGATGCCTAAAACACACAACTCATCTAGATATTTGTTAGATAGCTTGCATCAAAAGAATTATAATTTAATACATGTGAAACCCTAACTAACCTAAGCATGAAATCTGATCTAATCAAACACTTAATTGTTGTGCACATGAATAAGCATAACAACCTTTTTCTTTTTGTCTTTTTGTGAAATCATGAATGCTAATACTTCTTGATTGCATGGCAGGTGTGATCCAGATTTAAGCAGGAACACAAAAAATTATAGATATAACCATAAATACAAAGATGTAGTAGAAATAAAACTTCATTTCATTAATATCAAATACTGAAATATGCTTACAAACAGAATGGAAATAAGACTAGCTCAGGGGATGGTAGCTTATCTCTAAGAAGAGATGTCATGGCTACATACCTCTGAACTGTGTTACCATGAGGCTCAAAGGCCTATTTATTATTGAAAAACAATGGAAAACCTTAAACATCCAAATACCAAACCCTAGCAGATGAAGCGCAAAAACTGTGGGCCTCGTTTGGGTAAATTGTTACATCAACTTCCAGAGGTCATAACGTTGGCATACGATCTTCATTTGGCTATCATAATACCTCATTTCAAAGATCTCAAAGACAAGGCTAAACAAGAAAAAAGCGAGCCAAGTTGGGACATTTCCAATCTCTCCGTTTTCCATAAAAACATCATTTAGGGCATCAAAACGGCTACAGAAGTTTAGGACCCAAAAAACTACCAAAAATAGTAAATTGTGCTACAATTAAGGAAACTGAAAAATTGAAATAGGTAGTGTTGGGGGTCCAAGTGGAATAGGCGGGTGGCCACCAATATCGACCTGGATCATTCCTCCCCCCCTTAGGAAGCAATGGTCCTGTTAGGATTCCAAGAAACTCTCCTAGGTTGTAGCTCGGAGACGCCTGGTAACATATATATTCAACTTATTGTTGCAGGTTTAATGGAAGGAATGATGGTTTGGTTCAAGCCAGATAACCACTTCTACTTTGTTTCACTCCAAACATGCGTGAACACCCTCAGGCTATAAGGCTTTAGACCACTAATGCTCACAGTTTAGATATTAGGTGAAAATGAAGAACACTAACCACACCAGTAGATGCACAAGACCATGTGATGGCTGGCTACAACTAGTAAAGAAACCTATAAATATATTCTACCAATGCACAAATAGGATGACAACTCTCTTGCATCAGATAGAAAGAAACCCGGGAAACCTATTCAATGATGCATACAAGATTCTAACATAGAGATAAGATGATAGTTATCTAGTGCTAAACATCAAGAGATCGAGAACACAACATATCAGGTACAAGCTTGGAACTGAGGAAAATGGAAAGTGAGCAGTTAACAACAAAAGAAGCTTGTATTAGCTGAAAATGAAGACAAGACGTTGCAAGTGAAAAAATATCTATAGTCTCCAGAAGTTGAACCTTACATCAAATTCCAACCTTGACTGCATCTTGTTTCTGGGTATTTATAGATTTACATTACAAGAGCACTTGGCCATTTAGGTATGGAGGGGTCGTAATTGACAACCAACCGCATTTAACTACCTGATGGAGTTTCTGAACATGTTTTCTTGCTTCAGTGGATGAATACGATCTACTCAGGTGTTGTGCTATCCTTTTAGGCTGTTGGAGTGCTCGTACCGGTGGAGTCCATGACTGATAAATTCAATTATAGGGTCATTATTTGTGATTTTCCCCTTTGGCCATGCTTTTTGTTAAATATGGTTGTTGGGGAATGACTGTGACTGGTATTGGCAGAGCTGGTCATCTCCTTCTTCGGGAAACAGAGTGATCAAGGACATGGAATGCATGGGCAAACAGATGGTTGGGATGAGAGGGAAGGATGACTATCGGATCAGGAAAATGGATGGCAGAGATGGCTCAGCGGAGGCCATTGGTTGAGGTGGGAGCGGGGTGAATTGGGGTTGTTAGATCTTCAACGAACTGATCGGACAATGATCGGGCTATGGAGTTGCACAGTCATTTAATGGGTGCGAGCCGTTTGGTTGGGCAGTAAAGGTATTCATCGCACTGCTTTCAGGTGTTAAGTGGTAAAAGCCCAGGGTTTCGGGATTCCATTCAGCCATCGACACGTAGCGGCAGATGAGGGAGAAAAACCGCTCTCATCGTGTGCTATCGTTCGATCACATTGCTGGCACAATGAAAGTGAAGGCTTTCGGATCTTTACGGAGATGATCTGATCGCGGAGAGTGGCGGAGTGGGTCACCTTTATCGAGTGCAACGGGAGCTGTTGGATTAGCGGGGTGATCAACGATGGAGATGAGGCACGATGAGTCATGAAAGTGCAAATGCATATGGTAGGATCTTATGGTGGGTTTGGGATTTTGTGCTTGGGGTTAAGGCCAAATGGGGTTAATCTGTCAGGTTTAGAAAAAAAATAAAGGAATGGAGGTGGTGGAGAGAAAGCGAGATAGAAGGAGAAAGGAAAATGACCCATGAGGGGCCCCTTTGAAGACACCATCACACAGACCAGAACTCCCCCATGATCTTAGAAAGTCAGCGCTGCATAGTAGAGCTAACATTGGCTCCTTCTAGGTATGAAAGCCTCCATGTTAGGTTTCAGGAACTGTAGATGACTGCCTTTCATACAAGAACAAGATCAGCAACATTTCCTAGTGTTCCATTGGGCATGGAGTCTAATTAAGCCTACACTAACACTTGCAAAAAGAACATATTTACAATGTTGAGGCCTAAAAGGCCTTAATTAACATAAACCTTTAAGTATTGCCCATTTACTGGGCCATAAAAAACTATTTCTCCTTCCATACTATGCAGCATGAAATTGTTGTTCCCCTGGATCTGAGTAATGATAAAAGGTCTAGTCGACAGAGCATCGAACTTCCCATGATTGCCTTTCTTTTCCTTCAGTGCATCCCATTTGAGCACCAAGTCTCCAACTTGAAAATTTTCCATCTTTTCCTTTCTGTCAAAGTCTTCCTTGATTCTCCTTTGATGTGCTGCAGACTTTTCAATCAATTGATCTATGATTTGATGAACTTCAACCAGGTCACTAATCCTCTTTTCCATGTCGTTTTCCTCATTCTATTCTTCCTACAAGAATTTTGCCACAGGGAGGGTTAACTGGATTGGGAACACAGCCTCAGTGCCATACACTAGCTTGAACAGAGAATTCCCTGTGGATTTCTTGGTGGTTATTCTGTCAGCCCACAATGGAAATTTCAGTCTAGAATCCCAGTTCCTTTTGTTGTCCTCCAACATATTTTTAATTATTCTTATTTGGCTCTTATTAGATGATTCTGCTAGACCATTACCTTGACGGTAATATGAGGTGGAATGCACTAGCTTAATGCCCATTGAGTCACACATGTCCACCAACTCTTTTGCCCTGAAGGCTACTGTATTGTTTGTAACTAATTTATGAGGACAGCCAAACCTGGTGAAAATGTTTTCTGTTAAGAACTTCATGACAACATGGTGGTCAGCTTTTCTAGTAGGTATGGCTTCAGTCCATTTAGTGAAGTAGTCAGTGGCTACTAAGATCCACCTGTGCTGGACACTAGAATGTGGGTTAATTTCCCCTATGAAATCCAAGCCCCACTATTGGAAAGGACCACTGGCATGTATTGGTTTCAAGGGCAAAGACTTCAACTACTATTTTCCTTCAAACCTCTGGTACCTGTCACAAGCTTTTACAAATGAAAAGACATCAGAAAACAGAATGGGCCAATAATACCCAGCTCTGAGGATCTTGTGGGTTGTGGTTTTCCAATAGTGATGTACTCCACATATGCTGTAATGAAACTGATGCATGACCTCCACAGATTGTTCTTTGTCCAGAAATCTTAAAAGGATTCCAGATGGATCCCTCCAATATAGAAATTTTTCATGAATGCAATACTTTCCTGCTATGAGCTTAGTTCTGGCTTGGCTTGAACTAAGACCTGGAGGAACTTCTAGCTTCAGCAAAATCTGAGCTATTGTAGAATACCATTGACAAGAGGCTATATTTTAAACCAAAGTTTGGTTCTTCCCTCGTTCAACTATTTCTTCCCCTATCTGTCTGTCATATGAGTGTGTGCTTATGCAGTGCATGTCTAGCATCTTGCAATTTTCTTCAGCCATCAGCTTGGCAAGGCCCTGACCTCTAACAAGCTTGGTGGGCTTCAGTTCTATGTTGAATTCAATAAGCTTTCCAATCCATTTAGCCCTTCTTCCATCAACATCTGGTTGCATTAGGACATATTTTATTGAAGTAGAGGGCACATATGCAATTACCTTGGAGTGTAGAATGTATATTCTAAAAGCTTTCAAGGACTTGATCAGAGCATAAGCCTGTTTTTCTATAATATCATACCTTATTTCAACATCCCTTAAGGTTTTGGTGAAGATTGCCATTGGAGGCTTTGAACCTCCATCATCATCCTGCAACAAGACTGCTGCAAGGGTGTCACCGGAAGCAAAGTAGAAAATATGGAACTCCTTGCTATAGTCTGGGCTGATCAAGGTGGGAGCTTCCATAATAGCCCTTTTGATGGTTTCAAAAGATCTTCTTACTGCATCAGTCCATTTGATCTCTGATCCTTTTTTCAGCATGGAGGTGAAGTGTTTTACCAATTAAGTAAAATTAGGGATAAACCTCACAAAATTTATTTTTCCCAGAAAGGATTAGATGTCCTTTTTCAATCTTGGGATAGACAAGGCCTATATTGCTTTCACTCTCTCTGTGTCAATTTTGACACCTGCAACAGAAACAATGTGTCCTAGAAGTTTTCCCTCTTCTAAAGCAAACTATGACTTCTTGGGATTTATTGATATCCCAAACCTTATACACCTCAGAAACACTTTCTTCAAATGCTACAAATGACCTTGATGGATGCTGGAGTATACTGTTAAATCATCCAGGTAGACAAGGACAAATTTATCCTTCTCTCCTACAAATTCTATATCCATAGCTCTCTAAAAGGTGGCTCCAGCGTTCATTAGTCCAAAGGGCATCTTAGAGTACATAAAAGTGCCCCAAGGAGTGGTGAATGTAGTATTTTCTTGGTCATCCGGATGTACAGCAACTTGGTTATACCCTTAAAATCCATCCAGGAAAGACCTAACCTTGGCTCCTAAGACTTTTTGCAACAAATTCTCCATTTTGGGCAGAGGATAACTATCTTTCTTAGAGCATTTGTTCAGGTTCCTAAAATCAATGCACAGCCTAATTTCTCCACTTTTCTTCCTCACCACTAAAAAATTGGCTACCCACTTTGAATATATTAGAGGAACTATGATTTTGGCAGGCAACAACTTCTTGAATTCTTTCTTAATCAGGGGAAGGAGCAGAGGGTTTATGGGTCTTAGCTTCTGCTTCAAAGGAATGGTGTCTTTCTCCAATGGGATCTTATGCTGGATGATCTTTTTGTCATAAGTTTTAAGGTCACTGTATTCCCAGGCAAAGACATTAGGAAATTGCTTCATTAAGGTGCAATACTCAGAACTTTGGGCAGCAGACAAATGGGTGGATAGATTTATATACTGGGGATGATCTGGACTCCCTATGTTATGCCTTTGGACTGCAGATTGATCTTCTTTTTTGGAAATCTTATGAGGCACATCATTATGGTCAAAAAGCTTCTCAAGAGGCACTAGCCCTTTAGGTATATGATTGCTAGGCAGCTGTACAATAGTGTCTTGGCCAATTTTGTTCCTTAGCTGGGGCTGGGGACATTCTTCCAAGGTTTCATTCTCTTGATCAATTTGCATTTCAGAGAATTCATCAATGACTTGAAAAAACCTATTTACTTCATCATCATCCTCAAAGACTTTCCAGTGCTGGACATTATCAGGCAAGGATGGTCTATATTTTATCTGGACTTCATAAACAAATTTAGGTGGCACGGGAGGGATGAACATGCTAGCAGACACAACAAGGGAATCAACAAGATGATTTTTTACTCTAGGGATATATGAGATACAAAAGCTATCAAAGGAATCATTGAGTCTCCATACCTCATCTCTGTATGCTTTCATCCTTGGGTGCCTTGCTTGGAATGTTCTATTCACTTGTTGAATGATGAGATCAGCATCTCAAAACACCTTTATGTCTTTTATTCCCATGTCTTTGGTAGCATTTAAGCCCAATATCAGAGCTTCATATTCTGTTATATTGTTGGTGACCTGAAAAGACAGTTTAAAAGACAGATGTGTGCTTTCTTTTTTTGGAGACACCAGCACCACTCCTGCTCCTGTAGTTTCCCTTGAACAAGCTCCATCAAAGAACATATCCCAAGATTTTGTTCCTTCTTCTTCCATGGCCTAGCCTACTGGTTTCTTTAGTTGCATTGGGGCCTTATGGGATTCTTCAATTTGGAGAATACATGCCCCAAAGTCAGTGTCCATAGCATAAATGGGATGATTAGTGGGATTCTTCTCATCGCTGATGATATACGCCAGCTAGGGTTCTCTGTACAATCTTCTGTTTTCTCCTCCAAAAACTGGGACAGTGGCATAAGATA
Organism: Pinus tabuliformis; assembly: GCA_031772625.1. Taxonomy (NCBI): domain Eukaryota; kingdom Viridiplantae; phylum Streptophyta; class Pinopsida; order Pinales; family Pinaceae; genus Pinus; species Pinus tabuliformis. Next base: position 1,716,951,561 of record CM062817.1, on the reverse strand, counting down.
AGTCATTTTGCAATGTCCCACCCAACCTTTTAATCCACCCTCTGGAAAGTAGCATGCTGAACATAGGGGGGACATCTGCTACCACAATATCCATCATCATGCTTTTCATGGGCAGCTGAGTTAGGGTGATAGCTAAATCTTTGATCAACCCCAGATTGAATCAAAGGAGAACAAGTCATGATAAGGTCTGGTAATAGCAAGGCCTAACTCTTCCATGACAGCTTTGGGCATCAGATTATGTCTGGCACCTATGTTCAGCAGGCAGTTGTGGAGTGTTTTGTCGTGAATGGTCAAGGAAACATAAAATGATGAGGAATTGTTATTAGTAGGTTCAGTCATTGGGCTATGCAAAACTACATGCTTATCATATTGTAAATTCACATAGTCATTGGATGCTTGTGGGGCTTTGAGCTCAAGGGAATCAAGGATGGGCTTCCTAAAGACCTCACTCTTTGCAAGTTCTATAAGAGGTACAGATATTTTTAGCTTCTAGACTTCTGATTCAACAATGAAAGGGGAAGGGGACTTGTCAAGGCATCTTATCTCCTGAGCTGGTGCTTTGAGGATGGTGGGATCAGCTCCTGGTCTCTTCTATTTGCTGATATGTTGCTCTGTGGGGACAACAGCTCTTTGGGAAGGATTGTCTTTGAAATTACTCATCCTTGAACTCAAGTTGTATCTTTGCTGGTCTTGCGTCTATAGAACAGCTTCTTTGTCCCACTCTTGACTGGTCTGGTCCTGGAGTAATGATTCTTCGTAGGCAGCCAATGTAAAAAAGGCAGCACTGCCCTTGTCTTCCATACAGTGAATCTCATCCTCTTCATCAAACTGTTCCTCCTCCATGACTACGTTCTGGAAAGGAGCCTTAACATTTTGTTCTTCAATGGCCTCTTTTCCCCTCTGTATGATTTGCAATTGTTCATTTGCTCTTCTGAATGGATTTGGGTTTCTAGGAGAAAATATATTAGGTAGCCTTGCTTTCCCAGAACTTTGCCCAACCTTCAGTTTGGATATTTCAACAGCCAATGACTCTATCATTTTAGTCATTTTGTTTATTTTAGTTTCTGAAGATGAAGAAGAAGAAGAAGCCTCACCTCTCTACCTCCTTCTATCGACATGACCTTTGAGTTTTCCTACAGCCATGATATTGGATTCCACCTCTAAGGCTGCATCTTACATTTCAGCTAAAGTGGCATATCTTCTTTCTCTTAATAGTAGGAGGAAATCAGAATCAAATGCATTGGCATAAATGAGTTTGGCAGAGGTGGGGGTAGGATTCACTTCAGCTGGTATCCTACTATACATACAATTGAATCTTTTATTGAAATTAGATAATGACTCCACATTTTCCCTTTTTAGGTTGCCAAACTCAGTATGGTAATATAAAAGGTCTTTCTTATCTCCCCAATGCATTAAAAAAACATTATCTAATGCTTGAATATCTACTATAGACCTAGGGGTCAGCTCTTTGAACCACTTTTTAGCCTCTCCATCAAGGCTTTGGACAAATACTCTCATCCACACCATCTTCACTGATATCCAGGTTATCAGCGTAGCTATAAAAAGCCTGAAGGTGTTCTTCAGCTGTTACTCCCTTTGTACCAATGAACTTAGACATTTATTTCTGATATTCTCCTGCAGGCATGGCATTCAAAGGAACAGGTAGGACAAGGGGTCCATACCTAGTAGCTATGATTCTTTCCATTTTGGTAGGTGCTTGTGGGTCTGCCATGACTGGGGTAGATGGAAGGGTACTGGTAGTTTGGAAAGTAGAGAGTTGAGAAATAAATGACAGGGTTGAAGGAAACTAATGGACTATAGGGGAGGTTTTCTTTGGACTGAGATCCAAAGGGGAACTTATTGAAGAAGGAGCCTTATAAATCTCTGAGGGTATTCCTTCACTGATAGTGCTAGGCTCTATATTTTCAACATGTGCATGCTCAACTACAAGCCTTTCTTGTAGAGATACATAATATTGTTTAGGCTTACCTGATCCTGATGCTCCTTTTCATGATATTTTTCTTTGCTTGACAATCTTCTCTGGGTCAGCTGGTGATTTCTGTGGATCTCTTCGATTATGCCTCACAAACTAAGCCAGGACTATGATGTGGAGTCGCCAAAAGGTTGGTCCTCCAGTAGAGTCACTAGATAGATGATTACAACTAGAAATGTGTCCAGACTTTGTCTATCATCAAAGTTGGATTTGTGTCGTTCTCCCAGGGAAGCTGAGCTTCAATCTCCTCTCCCAGGCAACGACGCCAATTATGTTAGGATTCCAAGAAACTCTCCTAGGTTGTAGCTCGGAGATGCCTGGTACATATAAATTCAACTTATTGTTGCAGGTTTAATGGAAGGAATGATGGTTTGGTTCAAGCCAAATAACCACTTCTACTTTGTTTCATTCCAGACATGCGTGAACACCCTCAGACTACAAGGGTTTAGACCACCAATGCTCACAATTTAGATATTAGGTGAAAATGGAGAATACTAACCACACCAGCAGATGCACAAGACCATGTGATGGCTGGCTGCAACTAGTAAAGAAACTTGTAAATCTATTCTACCAATGCACAGACAGGATGAAAACTCTCTTGCAATAGATAGAAAGAAACCTGGGCAACCTATTCAATGATGCATACAAGATTCTAACACAGAGATAAGATGACAGTTATCTAGTGCTAAACATCAAGAGATTAAAACATAGCATATCAGGTACAAGCTTGGAACTGAGGAAAATGGAAAGTGAACAGTTAACAACAAAAGAAGCTTGTATTAGCTGAAAATGAAGACAAGATGCTGCAAGTGACAAAATATCTATAGTCTCCAGAAGTTGAACCTTACATCAAATGCCAACCTTGATTACATCTTGTTTCTGGGTATTTATAGATTTACATTACAAGGGCACTTGGCCATTTAGGTATGGAGGAGTCGTAATTGACCACCAACCACATTTAACTGCTTGATGGAGTTTCTAAACAAGTTTGCTTGCTTCAGTGGATGAATCTGATCTGATCAGGTGTTGTGTTGTCGTTTTAGGCTGTTGGAGTGCTCATACCGGTGGAGTCCATGACTGATAAATTCAGTTACAGGGTCGTGCTCTATCCTTTTCCCCTTTGGCCATGCTTTCTGTTAAATATGGTTGTTAGGGAATGACTATGATTGGTATTGGCAGAGCTGGTCATCTCCTTCTTCAGGCAACAGAGTAGTCAAGGACGTGGAATGCATGGGCAAATTGATAGTCGGGATGAGAGGGAAGGATGGCTGTCAGATCGAGAAAATGGATGGAAGAGATGGCTCGGCGGAGGCCATCGACCGAGGAGGGAGAGCGGTGAATTGGGGCTGTCAGATCTTTAGCAGACTGATCGGACGGTGATTGGGCTATGGAGTTGCACGATCATTTGACAAGCACAAGTGGTTTGGTTGGGCGGTAAAGGTATTCCTCGCACTACTTTCAAGCATTAAGCGGTAAAAGCTTGGGGTCACGCAATTCCATTCAGTGATCGACACATAGCAGTGAATGAGAGAGAAAAACCACTCTCATCACACTCTATCATTCGATCACATTACTGGCATGATGAAAGAAAAGGCCATTGGATCTTTATGGAGATGATCTAAAAGTGGAGAGTGGTGGAGTGGGTCACCTTTATCGAGTGCGACGGGAGCCATTGGATCAGCGGGGTGATCAACGGTAGAGATGAGGCGCGATGAGTCATGAAAGTGCAAAGGCATATGGTAGGGTCTTATGGTGGGTTTGGGGTTTTGCGCTTGGGGCTAAGGCCAAAGGGGGCTAATCTGTTGGGTTTAAAAGAAAAATAGAGGAATGGAGGTTGTGGAGAGTAAGCGAGATAGAAGGAAAAGGGAAAATGACCCATGAGGGGCCCCTTTGAAGACACCATCACACACACTGGAACTCCTCTATGATCTTAGAAAGTCAGCATTGCATAACAGAGCTAACAGGGCCCCATTACGTTGAGTGCTTGCATGAGATCAGGAAGCTTCTTCTGAACTTGGTCCCTAGTGGGCCATTTGCCTTGGTGAAGGAGTTTACCATCTTTGAGAACTCGATATAGTTGGGTCTTCTGCTGGCACGTGTTCTTGATCTGTGTGTCCATGATCCGATTAGTGGTGGCCTATTCCATGCAAGTTGGGTTTAGCTCTATTGGTTTGAATTATTCTGCAACGACGGATGTGTCCAACAATTGTGGAAAGTATGGATGAAGGCAGTCTACATTGAACACTGGGTGCAAACCAGGAATGGTGGAATGCTAACCTCGAAGGCATTGTCCCCTACAACCTTGGTGATGGTGTATGGCCCATATCGAAGCGGGTGAAGCTTGTGGTGGGATCTAGCAAGATGCTCCTTCTGCAAATGGAACTTGTGTGACATCCGGTGCTGATCATGGTGCTACTTGTACTTAGCATTGGCTCTATCCAATATATCATGGACTTGCTGGTGGATGTATTGGATGCGTTCAATCAAGTTGTTAGCACTGTCGGCTTCGGATTGGACATGAGTCGAATCTACCTGAGTAGCTGCAAATGGTATGGCCACATCAACGGGACATAATGGTTGAAATCCTAGCCCTACCTAAAAGGGGTTGTGGCCCATTGAGTTGTGGAGAGCTCTATTGTAGTTGTGATGGAAATAGGGGAGGCTTTCATCCCACGTCCGTGGATGCTTTGAGTTGTACATGTGTAGAATGTGTACGATCATCCTTTTAACAACCTTTTTTTGGCCATTCGTTTGGGGATGGAAAGCCATACTTAGTAAGTTTTGTATCCAACATCGACCAGAGACTTGACCAAAATGCACTCAAGAATCTGATGTACAAATCTGAGACAATGGACTGTGGGATCCCAATGTGTACCCACACTTGATCAAAGAAGAGCTTAGTAGTGGCCTCTACTATGATACTCTTCTTGCAGGCCGCCATGATGGCCATCTTAGAGAATCTATTGACAACCGTGAAAACACAATCATTTTTGTGCCTAGTAGAAGGAAGGCCCAACATGTAATCCATGGAGATAGATTCCCAAGGATGACTAGGAGTAGGATACAGGTCTTGCTTCTTGATGGTTGGTTTGACAATGGAGCATGTGGTGCAGGATCTAATGTACTTCCCGACATCCTGACAAAGTTTTGGCCAATAAAAATACTTCTGCAATACCACCATTGTTTCTTTACTCCAAAATGTCCAGGGACGCAACTATAGTGTGCCTCCCAAACATCTTGGTACCCTAGCTTGAAGGAACACAAATGTGTCCCAGGTGGCATAACGATGCATCCTGAAGGTGAAAACTTGGAACTTGCTTCCCTTCTAGGAGTGTCTAGTATGTGCTACTGAACTCTAGATCACTCTTGTAAAGATGCGGCCACCCCGATGAAATTTGGCCACAGGAGTCAAGCATAGTGATCAACACCATGACCGGTGGTCAGCTGAGGCAATCAACGACATTATTTCTGCTGCCCTTCTTATACTTAATGTCCAAATGGAATTGTTGCACGTAGGTGGACCATTTTTTATGCCGATCATTCTACAACTTCCCTTGTGTCTGTATGAACTATAGAGGTGGGTGGCCTATGTTGATGATCATTTCCTTCCCCAGAATGTAATGCTTCTATTGACAGAAGACCTGCACAATGAAATACATTTCTTTGTCATAAGTGGGGTACTTTTAGACTATGTCTGAAAGTGTCTCACTGTGGTAAGCCACTGGATGCCCATTCTGAGTAAGAACCACACCAGTAGCATAGTCAAAGGCATTTGTCTCAATCTCAAATGGTTGTTCTAGATCTGGTAATGTGAGCACTAGTGCAGAACAGAGGCAATTCTTCAACTCAGAGAACGCTTGCTATTGGGTTTCAGACCAAAAAAAAATTCCTTTTCTCTACCTTTAGTGACTTGACTTAAAGGCCAAGTGATATGAGAGAACCCCAACATGAACCTAGGGTAGAAGTTGGCAATACCCAAAAAGCTGCGAAGCTCTATTAGAGTGGTTAGGGCTGGCCAATCCCGAATGACTTGTATCTTGGACGGGTTCACCTGTACACCCTACTCATCAATTATGTACCCTAGATATTAAACCTAGGTTAGGCCAAAGGTGCATTTCTCCAAGTTAGCACACACCTTGTGTTGTCATAGGGTTTGAAGGACCTGTCAAATATGGTGGAGGTGCTCATCCCAACTCTGGCTGAAGGTCAAGATGTTGTCCAAATACACCACCAGGAATGCATTGGTGAAGGGTCGCAAGATGTCATCCATCAGTATCATGAAGGTTACAAGGGTGTTCCTCAATCCGAACGACATGACCAACCATTGAAAGAGGCCCTCCTTTAATTTGAAGGCAATCTTCCACATATGAGAGGGTTCGATAGGAACCTAGTGATAACCTGACTTCAAGTCAATGTTGCTGAAATATTTGGCCCCTTTGAGCTGGTCAATGAGGTCATCAATCCACGAGATTGGGTAACTATTCTAGAAAGTGATCTTGTTCAATACTCGGCAGTCAATACAGAGCCTCCAGGTCCCATCCTTCTTCTGTATCAATACAATCAGGATCCCATAGCATGATGAGCTTGACCTGATGTGCCCTTTCTGTAATAGTTCCTAAATCTGCCTCTTGATCTCATCATTCTCTAGAACAGAGTGTCTATAGATTGGTCCATTGGGCAGTGGCACACCTGGGTTTAGATAGATGGAGTTCTTGGCCTGACATTGTAGAGGTACCCCTATAGGTGAGGTGAAAATATCCTTGTACTCCTCCACAATCTTGTCCATCTATTGCTGTTGTGCAGAGGAGCCCTGCCTGGAAGTTGTGGCCATGACCTTCTTCTTGCCCTAAGGGTGAATCATAAGGAAAACAAATATCCTGGTCTAGGAAATGATATTACTGCATTGCTTTGTAGTGATCAAAGAGATCGCAGTAGGCGGGGCTACCTCTGGTATCCTTTATAACTTGTTGGCCAAGGTAATAATCACATATCAAGGTTTAGACTCATATACAACATGTCGCTTCCACAAGTATGGTTGTCCTTGTTACATAGCAATTTGTCACCGTTTGTCACCGTCCCTGTTATCCCTCACCCGCATACTGGAGGACTCATTCCGGGACCTGTGAGAAGTGACATGACCTGAAACCACTTGCATCATATTCCTCTTAGTATGAGATTTATTTGCCCTGAATACATCTCCTGCAAAATCCTCATGAAAACAGCTCTTTTTACATTAGCGCGGGTTCAGAGTTCACTGCCTGCACCAATGGAGGAAATATTCTATAAAGGGCGCGCCATTGGCGCTCTGTCCCAGAGTCGCACTCGCGCCAACCGAATTGAGTAAAGTTTTCAACGACCAAACTCCCGAAGGTTCTCTTCAACCCATTCACCAACTGAATCTATGTTGAGCTAAGATGGTTTGGCTTCGAATCTCCATAGAAGGGAAAGTGGTTTGCCACCTTTCATGGGAGTTTCCAAGTGATAAAGCCAATCCCATGAATAATGTGGTTGATCCTATCTCTTTCCCTCTCTATATATAAAAGCTTGCCTCTATGCCTTGAGCAAGCTAGTTACAGTCATAATACTCATAATTCCAGGAGTTCAAGAGTTTGACGCTGCAAGAGCCTTCTTTGCACCCATAAGGCCAAATCTAAGTAAGGAGATTCTTGTCACCCAAAGAGAGAGAGGCTTGTTTCTCATCCCAACAAGCTTTGCAAGACTTGTGTAGCTGACTACCCAGCCAAAGGAGGATCCGACGTTAGAACAATGGTTGTATTCTTCTTTGTTATTCATTAATAATAGATGACTATCATTATGGTTCCACTCTCATTGTCTCATGTTTGATGTTGAGTTATATCTTTTCTGACTGATATATAATTGCATCTACTAGATTTTACGCTTGTTTTCGTGTTGTTCTTTGCATATGCAGGTATCCTATCACGGAGATCGTGCGGATCGTGACCGGCCAAGGCAAAGGAACGAAGGCAATATCTCTTCGATGAACACTAGCGTTGGAATCCAAGTAGGTTCTCACCATCCACTTTGTATTTGCAATTAGGAACTTGCGTGATAACATTGTGTGATTGTTGCTAGACCCGGTCTGGGCTAGTAGGGATTGTCTCTGTCCGCAGAGAGGATTTACCTCCACAACAATTTGGTGACTCCGCTGGGGAGATCTTGTTGTTTGATTTGTAAACTGTAGACAGAGCCTGAAGCACGGCCAAGTAGCCTTCGAAACGCTATTGCTTTGCATTAGCGAAGTAGATCAACGCCACTTCAGTCAATCTTCGGTTTGGTTTGCGAACTGAACAACTTGGAGTTTGTCTTGTCTCTTTGGTTTTTCTTGTTTTGATTGCTTAGATAGCTTTCTGGGTCAAATTTCTTGCTGTTTCTTCCTTCCTGGTTTGCCTGGACACTGTTCTCAAGCCCTGGGTCACCTACTTTTGTTTTGATTTAAGTTAACTTGATTAGCACGCTTTTTAGCCTAACAGTCGCGCTATTGGTGCAAGTTGCTCAAAGACAACCTGCGCCAATCCTATAAAGGCGCGAGTTGTAGCCTGACAGTCGCACCAGGCCTGTCAACTTTTCAAGTTCGCTTGTCCTTAAGCCCTCTGAGCTTGGATTTGTGTCTAGCTGTCTTTTTTTCAATTACTAGAGTGTGTTTGATCCTGATTTGACTGGTTTTAGACCTTCATCATTCGGGTGTTTGCTTTTTTCTATCGATTTCACATTTTAGCCCTAGGGTATCTAGTGGCTTTGTGCGTCGAGCCTCCCGGAGGTGTTTTGTGTTCTCTGATCGTCCGGTCAATATTGTGGTTATTCCTTTGCATTCTCTCAGTAGTTTTCAAAGTTTTTGGTTATTCAAGTGATTTGTTTCTTTATCGCTTGGGTTTCACTTGGCTTCATTTGAGCTTGGATCACATAGCTCATAAGAGGCCTTTGTATTTTCTTTTTGGTTTGAAGGACTATTTTGGTGTTTTTGGGATCCGTTTGTGTTCTCATTGAGTGAAAGTGGTTTTTGCTCGGTGTTATTGTCTCTCAAAATTCATTTTGTGCACTTTGCCATTGGAAAGGAAAACGAATAATCTTTGTTGCGTTACATTAGTTAATTGAAAGTAGAAGCTCTTCATTGATTTAGTGATTTAAAACAAAAGAAAAGTTTTGTTTATTTGTCATTAGCTGCATCAAAGTGATTTGTGCTTGTTTGTGGTCATTTTGTTTGAAAAGATCCTTAACTCTCTTGTAGTTAGCATTCATCGAACAAAATGATATTCTTTGGCATGTAGCTTGCATTTAGGAAATTGTGAGAGATTACATACGGTAGGACCTGAAACTGAAACTTAATCAAAGATCAACCATAAAATGAATTGAATGAACTTAAAAACACATTGGAACATAACACTTACTAAGTAGAGGTCTAGGCTAGAGACGTGCTCCGGCGTCGTTAAACCTAGTCACTGTTGTTTCACACTATGGTTGGGTGATTCCTCCTTTTGTGACTCGATAGTGGTCTAGCACGGACTTGAGCTCCCACGTACCGTCACGTATATAGGGGAGACTCCACTAGGTTATCATCCCTAATCCATAGGAAGCCGTGTCTGCCGCTTTACAAGCCGTAACGCACCGAACACAGCATTCGCGAAGATTGACTGCAGTACGGGAAGTCCTTGGTTTTCATATGATTGCCAAGGTGTATAAGCAGTTTTACGGATTGTTTGGTAAACCCTTTGCCTAGTTTCTCCAGAGTAGTCACTTTTGATCCTTTTCAGACTCCTTAAAAGAAAAGGCTCACTTGAGCAGTTTGTCACTTCGGGCTCATAAAACATTCAAAGGCGACTAGAGTCACCTTTTTGTCCTTTTCTCGACTCTTAAAACATGAAAAGGTCAAGCTGTGTCTTTGCGTCTTAAAATTCATTTGGCCACGATAAACATTACCTGGTTAGATCTTGTGTGCGTTAGCTTGAGTAGGTTTCTTTTTCAATGGCAACTTTTCCGGGGTTCACCAACCTAGCGATCCCCTCTGACGGGAACCCTGGTCACTTCCCTCCTTTTGGGAATGTTGGTGCTCCTTACATGGCAACGTTGTCCCTCCCAGGGTTAACTGTTGGGTTCCCTATTTGGTTGTTCTCAACCTCTTTGGTCCCTACCGTATCAACTAGTGGTCAATCAGTCCCCCCACCTGAACAACATCATGTTGATTCTAAGGTGGACCTCTCCCCTTCTACGCCTACTTCTACGTCCTCATCTTCTACTTCGCCTGGTGAAAGTCTCGATTCGAGTAACCCGGTGGCTAAGAAGAAGAAGAAGAAGAAGACGAAGAAGAAGAAGGCTCCCAAAGGAGAGGTTACAAGTGTAGCTACTCCCTTGAGTACACCTGAAGTCGGGCCCCCTTCCGCTCCTCCGCGGAAGGTCAAGTTTCCTTGTCAATTATGCAAGGAGGACCATCTTCTTCGCGATTGTCCTGGCATCCCCAGGGTCTTAGAAGTGTGGTCTCGTGATCCGGCCCGCCCCTCATCGTCCTCTGAAGCTCACGGCAATGCTACCTTCTCGGTTGGAAATGGTAAGGAAAAAGGGAAGATTCGAATCCCCTGTATACTTTGTGAAGGTAATCATCCCCTTCACCTTTGTCCTCTCATGGATAAAGCCTCCGTTGTCTTGGAAAGTCTCACAACTCCTTCACCCCAACTACCCGTTGGCTATCAACGTCTCTCTGCAACTGCAGATCGTCCCCCTGATTACAAAGAGATTGCTTCAAATTCTTCTCTTGTCCAAGCCCCTCTTCCTGAACCCAGCTGTCCCCAGCCTGTTCCAGACCAACCATTGGTTGGAAAGAGTGTTGACTCGAGTCTGCCGCTCGCTCACTCTATTTCGGAAGAGCATCACGCCCATGTTCTTCTCGTCTCTTCAGATTCTCCTGAGTCCTGAAATGACTCTCCTAACCCAGCTGCTCCTGAAGGTTCTCCTTCGGTTCCTTTAGCAGGTGGGGGCAATCATACGACTCCCCCACCAAGTAGTTTGGTCGCTTCCTTCGATTGGAATCGCCTGATCGCCGGTCGCCTTCCATCCCATATGCCTTTCCAGATCACAGTACATGCCTGTGCTAAGGCAGTTCCTGGCACTATTTTGGATGAAGGGGCATCTATCAGTCTTATGCCATACACTACTTGGCAAGCTTTAGGTTCCCCGCAGCTTGGGCCAGTCACTCAAAATCTGTTGGCCTTTGACGGAGGAGCCTGTCCGTCTCTAGGAGTTCTCCCGAAGTTCCCTATTACTTTGGGGGGCAAAACCGTCTATATAGACGTCTTGGTTACCCAAGGTGTTTTAGACTTTAGTCTTCTCCTTGGTCACGACTATGTTTATGCCATGGAGGCCCTCATTTCTTCTCTTTTCCGTGTGGTTTGCTTTCCTCACGATGGAAGAATTGTGACTATCGATCAAATGTCATTCGTTAGTCCCCCAATGCCTCCTGCGCCGTTGTCTCCCCCTCCTAGTTTTCATCCACCAGTTGCATCTACCCCACCATAGATCAACTACGTGGCCACCTGTCCCATGCCTGGATCCAGTGATGCCGCCATCGTGCATAGTGTCCTAGGGGCATTGGGCCCTGACTTCCAAGATGTTTCCCTTCCACTGGGAGTGACAATCTTGGAAGCCCTGACTTTTTATTCATTATGATGAAGTTCTGGTCAGAGCATAGTTCCTTTCCTATCCCAAGCTCCTTAAAAAATGAACCTGGATCTGGCCGAGGAAAGTTCTTTTACCTGTGTCAACCTCGCCAAAATAATGAAACAAGAGCTCGTGCAATTCGAGCGCAATAACACTAATGTCAACCTTCACTCCATTTTCAATGGACTGAAGCTTGGGGGGCATGTACCTCGAATTGAGACACCATGCTGGGGGGCATGCCCATTCCTTTCTTCTCAAGCATAGTTTGCATGTGTGTGAGTGCTTTTAAGCTTGCATAAAAAATAAAATCATCTTCAAGCATAGTTTGCATATGTGATTATCATGTGTGTTTTCAAGCTTGTGTAAATATAAAATATACATGTGTGTAAATACAATTCACAATGGGTCGTTTCTTACGCAAGTGATACATTAGATTACATTTTGTGTCAAATATTTGCATAGCATATAACACATCATCACATGTGAAAGATCCATATAAACCATAGGCATATGTATATATATATGTGTGTCAAAATGTTTGCACTGCGTGCGTTACAAAACCCAAAAAATAATACGTGTTCTGATACATCCTCGGACAACATGTCCCTCAAAAAATATGCATGAAGGAAACCTAGGAGTCTACTCATGGTGGTGCTCATGGTAGCACATCACCGCGCGCACCAAGCGTCTCAGCAGACGATGGACGCGGGACGGCACCCCCACCGTGTGCCTCTGATATGCGAACGGCACATCCGCCAATCTGGCATAGCCTAGAAACCCTTGGGTAAGTCCCTCGAGATTCTGCACTAGCTCTTCCCCCACGACACCTCTTGCTTGAGGGTCAGCTACAGGTTGGCCCCTCCTCGCTATAGGAGACAAACCGGTTGGACGCTCTGGTCCCACATCTGCATATATATATCACTGTCATCAGAACATGCATTGACAAAAGCATAAAAAATACATAAAAACATCAAAAAGAGAAGACCATACCTCGCTCCTCTTCCCATTCCTCCCCCTTGGGCAGTGGGAGGTCTGGGTCCCCCATGAAGTTGGTTCCCGCATATGGCCAGTCTTCCACCACGATCAACTGGTGGCGAAGCCATATGAAGAACTTGGGCCGCGAAGACATCTGCTGGCCCCCTCCTCCTCTCGGCATCAATGCTGCCCAGCGAGCCATTCTAGGCTCTCGTGGTAATGGGTCTGCTACCACAGCTCCCTGGTACTGGAATAAAGGTAATCATTCCAGGAAGAACGATACCACAATCGAACCATATCCAAACTGTTTCACCCCCCCGCGCTTACGCTTTGTAAGCTGCCTCTTTATATTTGTAGTCACTGGTGTAGCCCAGTCAAAAATGGTGGGGCTGAGACACTCTTTCGCCAGTAATAGATGGTTCTTGCTGGCCTCATGGGGCGCCTGAACCCCAGCTGCATGTGTGATGGTGAACAGTATCACCTTAAGAACCAAATCATGGATGGTGGCGATATCCACCTTGGCGCTGTTCTTCCCAAATTGTGCCTCTGGGCACACACGAGCCTTTACTTCACCTATTTTCTCTGCGGAAGGCCTGCTTCCGGTCAGAATGGGGATTGCCCCTCCCCGTGACAACCCAGTAATGAAGTACATGTCAGATACATCCAGCTCTAAGGTCTGATCTCGTAGCTGAAATACTTGGTCATCGATGTCCCAAGCACCCACTATGAACTGCAATAGCTCTGGTTGATCTCGCAGATGGGAGGTGAGAAATAATTTCTTGAGACCACAGTCTCTCAGCGCATTCATACATCCTTCATCTGCGATGGCTAAGGCATCTATGGCATCGTGCTCTAAGTAAAAACCTAGGTCGTGCGGTTGGCGCGACTGTTTCTAAAACAGTCGCACCAATGGCGCGGTGCCTTTGGGTAAATCACCCCATTGGCGCGGACGCGTGCCGGATACCCGCGCCAATGGGGCGCAACCCTAAATTTTGAAATCCCCCTTGTAGAGGCACAAATCAGGAACAAAATGCATGAAAACAGGAATGAAAATGAAGCTTAAGAGAGTGCCTCTTACCTGGAGCTGGCGGAATCTCAAATGGCTGCCTGGATCGTTGGTAATTGCTGCTCGAAGTTTGCACTCCAAATGGACTTCTACCACTATGCACAAGGTAAAAAGGTAAAAGTGATTTTGTTTTTACATTTTCACCACATTTATAGGCTTTTTGACTTGTAATAAGGTTTAGAAAGTTGGTTTTTGAATATTTTAATGTGCTTTTGGTCAAAAACAGGTTTTACGCTTGTTTTTGGTGCTATGACAGGTCCTTTTTGCATCTTCGATGGTGAAGTGAGTTGTGTTTTATGCTTTTTCGGACTCGGTAAATGCACGAAAAAGTCATGATGGAGTTATCTTTCAGCTCTTTTCTAACTCCTTAAAAGTGAAAAGATTGCCGAGTTTCCCCTCTTGACTCGTTAAAAGTAAATAAGAGGCGGTCGTCTTTAAACCCTTTTCCCGACCGTGTAAAAAACGAAAAGATCATCGGACCCTTGTCGTTTCCGGTTCGTGAATGGTTACGAAGCGACGTGATGTTGATCACTTTTCTACTTTTTCGGATCAATGTCACTATAATTGAAAAGTACTCCTCGATCATAATGGTCGGGCGGTTCTTTCGAGCATTATTTTATACTTTTTCGGGCTCGAGAGACACAACTTTACGAAAAAGGACCCCCCCTGGAGTTTTCTTTTTGCTGTCTTTTCAGACTCTCTAAATAGGAAAAGACGCCGAGTTTTTCCTTTGTCAGGCTCGTTAAAACTTAATGGCATCGGATTCCGTCGTAATGATGGTCATAAGCACATGCTATCCCCATCAATCTTGTTAAAAATAACTGGGGTACTCGCCAGAAATGGTGGGGGAAATGGATCCATGATTGTCATCGTGTCGGCAGTATGTCGCTCTTGAACATGGCACTAGTCTGCATTCGTGTCGGGGTGGGAACATCTGATCTTGTTTTACACTAGCCTCCATGGGTTTGGGTTATCCTATTTGACCATTCATCTACTCATCGCCTTGTCACCATGACATCTGCTCATTTGATGTCAAATACTGCCAAGTCCGCTGTCGTGCCACCAATATGTTCAAGAGAAGTTGACCTCTGCAGAATTACAACCTCCTCTGATACCTCACATAATTTTGCATCACCACAACATCTTTCCTCTGTCTCGTGTCAATGATGTGGGAAACACTATGGCCCACCTTTGATCAAGATCACTTCCTGTCGACTTCAGCTCATTATCCAGGAAGCTAATCCAGAGACTCCCTTTGGTGCCTTGGAGCCTGCATGCCTCAATGGCAGGTTCTTCGTGTTCGACGAGAGGTTTTCATCATTGGCCTCCGATTGAATGATTCTACGAGTGTTCGACGTCAGCTCATTCATTCACACGCCCTAGATTGTACCTATAGTACCTTGAGGGCCATTGTCATTATTGGTGGTACCTCTCGCGTCTGTTAACAGTTTTTATTATTGACTGGTAATCAGACGATGTTCATGCATGTTCGACTTCAACTCATACATTCACATGCTTGAACTTGTACTCTGTACGGGTCGAGATGGAGCGCAAGACCATGGATTTTTTGTCTATTGGAATCCAGGCTGCGATTTGTGGATTATTATGATTACATGACTCATTTACTGGATGGCTGCGACCATGCCTGAGTCTATTTATCGATCCTCTCTGGATGGATGCGCCCATGCCTTGGATCTAAATTATTATGTACTCTGTTACGGATGGTTGCGCCCATACCACACATATATCATGTACTCGAGATATCAATTGTACTTCTTTACGCAGGTTCTCCGGCGGCCGTGTTTTCAGTATCGCATGTTCTTGTAAAGCATTTCACCCCTCTCTCTCTCGGGCCTCATGCTTTAGGGGGCATCTGTTACACAGCAATTTGTCACCGTTTGTCACCGTCCCTGTTATCCCTCACCCGCATACTGGAGGACTCATTCCGGGACCTGTGAGAAGTGACATGACCTGAAACCACTTGCATCATATTCCTCTTAGTATGAGCTTTATTTGCCCTGAAGACATCTCCTGCAAAATCCTCATGAAAACATCTCTTTTTACATTAGCGCGGGTTCAGAGTTCACTACCCGCGCCAATGGAGGAAATACTCTATAAAGGGCGCGCCATTGGCGCTCTGTCCCAGAGTCGCACTCGCGCCAACCGAATTGAGTAAAGTTTTCAACGACCAAACTCCTGAAGGTTCTCTTCAACCCATTCACCAACTGAATCTATGTTGAGCTAGGATGGTTTGGCTTTGAATCTCCATAGAAGGGAAAGTGGTTTGCCACCTTTCATGGAAGTTTCCAAGTGATAAAGTCAATCCCATGAATAATGTGGTTGATCCTATCTCTTTCCCTCTCTATCTATAAAAGCTTGCCTCTACGCCTTGAGAAAGCTAGTTACAGTCATAATACTCATAATTCCAGGAGTTCAAGAGTTTGAAGCTGCAAGAGCCTTCTTTGCACCCATAAGGCCAAATCTAAGTAAGGAGATTCTTGTCACCCAAAGAGAGAGAGGCTTGTTTCTCATCCCAACAAGCTTTGAAAGACTTGTGTAGCTAACTACCCAGCCAAAGGAGGATCCGACGTCAGAACAATGGTTGTATTCTTCTTTGTTATTCATTAATAATAGATGACTATCATTATGGTTCCACTCTCATTGTCTCATGTTTGATGTTGAGTTATATCTTTTCTGACTGATATATAATTGCATCTACTAGATTTTACGCTTGTTTTGGTGTTGTTCTTTGCGTGTGTAGGTATCCTATCATGGAGATCATGCGGATCGTGACCAGCCAAGGCAAAGGAACAAAGGCGATATCTCTTCGATGAACACTAGCGTTGGAATCCAAGTAGGTTCTCACCATCCACTTTGTATTTGCAATTAGGAACTTGCGTGATAGCATTGTGTGATTGTTGCTAGACCTGGTCTGGGCTAGTAGGGATCGTCTCTGTCCGCAGAGAGGATTTACCTCCACAACAATCCTAACAATACATCACAAACTTCAAGAGGAGCAACATCACAAAGTACCATATTTGTTAAGGGCTTGATACTGTAGGTATGGTGACACTGTTGGCTAGTGTGAAGATCTTGTCCTTGGTGAAGCTACCTGATGGTGTATGGTTCTTGACGTGTTTTAGTCTTTAGGTATAGCCACTTCATGACCTCTACTCAAATGAGGTTATTTTGGTTCCTGTTGTCGACACTGAACTACAGCAGAGAACCCTTCACCCACATTTGTGAGTGGAAGAGGCGTTCCCCCCCCTCTGGATCTTCAGGCTCAATCTTTTGGTTCTTAGTGGTGTCCACGGTGGCACTAGGCTATGCATTAATGATCTGCTTCCCTTTATCAGTTCTCTTATCAGGTTTCGATTCAGAGTCGAAACATGCATCTAATTTAGAAGCCTTCAACTCATCCCGCAGTGATTTCTTGGCCTGATGATGAGCCCAAAAAAATGGATAATTATATGGGCTCATTCAGCCTCCTAATTTGACTTAATCCACCATTATCATTAGTTTATTGCATTTTTTTATTATATTTATGCTAATAGAGTGAATTGGGTTAATCATTATGCCAACAAGTCTAATGGGTGCTTTGTGCAGGTTTTTGGTCAATTTTGAGACAAAATCAAAGGTTTTAATGAGCACTTGGCAGCAAAATTCGTGGAAGAACAAGGGAGAGGATTTGTAGGAAGGTGTCCCCTTCATTTATGGGCCCTTACCTCAAATTCTCCACCATCAACTTGGATTTCAAGGGCCACCACATCAATTATCACAAGGGCAGCCGAGCAAGGGCTAGTAAAGGTGTTGTTAACTACAAGTTTTGGCAGCGGAGTTCCTAAGATTTAGGAGGGTTGTTGGGGTCTTCAATTTGTATAAATAAGAAGGCTTAGGGCCTCATTTCAGTTAGTTACTTTGTAGGTAGAAGTTAGCTAGTTTGTAGTTCAATTTTAGTAATTTTCTAGGTAGTAGATTAGCTCTACATTTCAGCACACTTTCAAGCTTTCTCTTGTGGACAGTTTTTGATGTAACTATTATTTCTTGCTCAATAAAGACGAATACAGCTTTGCACCAGATCTAATCTCTCTTAGGAGGCTATATCTCTTGGGGTTGGGCCCAACTCAAGTGCCCAGTACCTCCTTTTTTTACCTTTATGTGTTTTTGCTGCATTCTTAGAATAAAATCTACTATTTAGCTTTAAATCTTGTTTTGTTATTTAGATTGATTTTTATGATGAAAAAGGATTTTTATGTTCATATTGAGTTGATAGGTTATTAACAGGGAAGATCTTCAAAAAGAGGCCATCAAGGACCTCTGATCTCACCTCTCCCTCAGTGGGATCACGAGCTGGGACAAAGGTGACCTTGCTGCCAACAAAAACATTGTCTTTGCCTCACCATGCAATCATTAGTGTTAGATTCTCATTTGCAGAAGTTGGTACCAGTTGTGGTTAAGTGTCAAAATTCGTGATTGCTCAATTTTCATAACATTTTTACGTGATTTCATTGCAAATAAACTTATGTTCATTTCCTTTGCTGTTACTTAGGCCAGATTAGAATAAAGTAGCTAGGTCATTGGTTTTCCAAGTCATTGTTTGTTCAGTTTGAGAAATAACTTTCAAAGCACCTGTATTACCTCTCTATCTACATTTCCCCCATCAGATAATCTGCTCCAAACCTTAATCCATGATTCCTACCCATCATTTGCCATACTTTTCCCACCTTGCCCTAATTTCTACATTCTTGTGCATCATCGCTTCCTCCATCCTCGAACAAATCTAATCACCCCTTAACCCCATTCACCAGGTCCTAGACCCCTTAACATCAGTATCCAACCTCCATTTCCACTTTCCCAACATTTTTCCTCCATCAACCCTCCAAAATCCTATTTTTGGAACATCCTGTAGAAATTTCAGAACATCCTGCAAAACCCCTGCAGACTTCTTGTAGAAGCTCACGAAAGCGGTTTCTTGATATCCGATCACTGTGAAACTCTCTGGAAGGGTGCTAGGGACCCCTTAGGCCATCTTCTAACCTTCCCAACCTCTTTCAAGTATTTCCTTTTGCCAATCCACCTCTGCACAATAAAAAATAGTTAAAGCACATGCATAATAATTCTGCCAACTTACTCAAAAATAAAAAAAGATGTTTCTTCCAAATTTTACTGTAGAAGTAGCTTAGTCACATGCATTTTAGCTTCCTAGAAGTCAATGGCATCCATTTCCACTACTTTCATCGCTTTTCTTGCACTAGTATGGTTAGTCGGTAAAAGTAGGGTTTGCTAGGGCTTGCATTTCCTTTCAGCTTTCCGCTCCTTTCTGCAAGTAGATTAGCTTCTGTTGAGTTATCTTTCATCTATCACAGTTAAAAGCTTCTTCTAAGAGCTCATAGAAGTTGGCTTAAGCTCCTAGCGGATTTGTGCCAGCTGATCAAGTGACAGTCGCGGAAAGAGCTAGTACTTATGCATATAGCACCGCCGCTTCCAAGTTTGTTACAAACTACCAGGTTGATAAAAGTAAAGAGGGGAGTCTCAGGAGTTTCAGCATTATTGCTGCAATACTGGGGCCCACCATTCTTTTTGGCGCCGTTGCCGGGGAAGCGTAAGAGTATTGGTGATTTCTTCTTTTCTTCTATTTTCCACTACAACCTTCTGCTAAGTAGTTTATTTCATTTCCATTCTGCAATTTCATTTCCGCAACAGTAGATTAGATCTTTCTCGCTTTCATCGATTAGCATTTCAATTCTGCAAGCGTAGATTAGCATTTCATTCCCGCAATTTCATTTGAGCAAAATAGATTAGTCATTTCCTTCTTTCATTTCAATTCGAAATTTTCATTTCAGCAAGATAGTTAGTTGCAGTTCAATCTATTTTAGTTGTGTAGGTACAACCAGAAGAAAAAAAGAGCAAAAATCAACCAAAAAGATTTCCTTTCATGCCTTGTATGAGTAGAGATAATTTAGAAAAATGATTGCACAACACCCCCACTGCTTCACATAGCCAACCTTCTCTCTTCTTCAATGACTGTGATTAAAGAACCCTTAGGTGGACAGCAAGACATATTTGAAGAACCTTAAGGGAAGAAGAAGAAGAAAACATTCCTCTGGAGCAAATGGCTACAAATAGAAATGTTGGGAGCAGTATCTTGTCCAAAAACGAATTTGCAAATCAGATGGAAGATTTCAAGAGTGATATGAGGCAATTTCTTGCCATGCAATTGGATACCTTGCGGATCCAAAGGAAGCAAGAGGAAGCTAAGAGGGCTTTGGCCATCTTTTGTCCCAGGTGCACTAGAAAGCATCCTAGGAATGAATGTCCATTGCACTCCATAGAAGTGTGTTTTTTCTGTGAAAAATACCATCCTACAGATCAGTGCCCTTCCTTACCCAGAATCAAAGCTGCATATCAGAGGGTAAAGGGAGCCACTGAACAACTCTATTATCTGAACCAAAGGAGGCCACATGGACCCATACCTTACTAGCAGGGAAGGCAAGGGACATCCCAGACCTATTATGACCCCTATCCAGCCACTTCCATGCCTTCTTGGGGTCCCCCTACTCATCCTTCCTGGTCCACACCCCCTCCTTGGTCGGATCCATATCCATATAATGCCCAACCAGCTGCTCATTCATTTCACTCTTATGCTCAGCCACAGCCTCAGTGGACTGCACCTCATCAAGGGTGGAGGCCCAGTACAACTCTCCTCCCATTCCTTTGCCTCCACCACCTGCTCAACTGCAACGATCGCCTCCTCCTCCACCTAGGAAGCCCCAAATGCCTGCCCAACCACAACGCCATCCACATCCATCTCAAATATACACCCCGACTCAACTACCCATACCACCATTTCCAAACTTGCCCATTGGAGTAGCTCAACCCAATTGCAAAGCTGAGGCACAACATGTCCAAACAACTCCTCTTGAGCTCCAAGATATTCACCATAGCTCAGGAAGAGTATTGTAGAAAAGAGATTATATTGACAGCACTGAATGATCACATCCAGCAACAGAAGATTCAAGAGAGGAGATCAAAGAACCATGGGTTGCACTTGATGAAGAGAAGAGATCATTAGAGATCGAGAAAGCTCCCTCTTGGTTACCATCAAATCCTCCATGTAGTTAAGAGAAAAATCAGCAAAAAGAGGAAGATGAGAAGGTCATGATAGAAGGTGACATGAAGAATGATCCAGATCAGCAAGAGGACCAAGGATATCAGAGCTATATTGAGATATGGTTCCAGACAGTCACTAAGTTGCAGCAGTACTCTCTTCCTCAGCTACGCTTGATCCCTTCAAAGTCAAATCATTTGGTCTTTGAAATCTGGATCGCTATCAAAGCATGCATTTCAAGCCTCCACATCATTTTTTCTCTAATCTCGATGTGCACATGGCTCCATTGGAAGTATTCTTATACTTGAAAATGATTTTTTTTTTCAAGTAGGGTAGGGTAGGAAAAAGAAGAAAAAAGAAAAAAAAGGGAAAAAATGAAAATAAAAGGAAAAATAAAAATCTGAGGTGAAAACCTCCTTGGAGGTGCCTCAGATTGGCTCATTGATTGAAAACCTCTATGAGGCGGTCAATGAGTTGGAAAAAAGAGAAAAAATATAAGATCCCTGGGTGAAAACCTCCCTTGGAGGTGCCTAGGGCAGGCAATTAGGGTGAAAACCTCCATGAGGCGCCCTAGTTGTTTTCAAAAAAAAGAGAAAAAGAAAAAGAAAAATAAACCTAATTTCCATTGAATAATTTCAAGTTGCCGCAAGGACATTGCAGGTTAGGAGGATCGCTCAAAACAAAGACAGGGGAAGTTTTGTGCCTTCTACAGGAAGTTCTGTGTCTTCTACAGGAAGCCTACAAACAAGCCAAAATTGATCTCTGAAGAGGACCTGAAGGCCAGGAATCTGTCCATGAGGCCTGCAAGCATCCATATTTCCATCCCTCGCCCTTCTCCATCATTTTTTCCATTTCATTGTACTTCTTTCCTAAAAACTGCATGTTCTACAGGAAGTTCCTATAGAAATTACAGGATTTCTACAGGAAGCTAGAAATGGATTTCAAAAAAGGTAGTTTGGCAAACATGATAGCTTCCTCATGGGTTCATAAGTCCTCCTACAATCCTCAAACCTCTCTCCCATCAATTCCCTGCCTGCATCACAGCCCAAGCTCATTTTTTCTTACCATGCAAAAAACTGCAACATGCTTGGAAGCAAAAATACATAGCGCTGACATTTGTTTTTCCCTAGCTTGAAAACCGTGCATCCATTTGCAAAATTGTTACATGTGGAGTTGTATAGGGACGATGGCAACATGCCTGAGCGATTTTAGCCAATTCCGGTGAACAGTTTCCAAGAAATCAGCCCCTATCACCTTCAGCCATTTTTGCATTTTCTCCATATCCGTGCATCCGTTTCAAAACCTATTTCAGGGGAGATGCATATGGGTGATAGTAACCTACCCAAGCAGTTTCAGCGGATTCCGATGCACGGTTTCCGAGAAATTAATCTCTGTAATCTTCAGCCATGTTCCATTTTTCTCAAAATCTGTGCATCCATTGACCGCAATTTTTCTATGGGAGGTGCATAATGATGATAGGAACATGCTCAGAAAGGTTCAAATCGATTCGGTCTATCGTTTAGGAGTAATGGAGAAAATAAGCCGCTGCCTTATAAAAATTCAACATCAGCAGCTTGAGGGTGCAAGTCTGAATGTGGAAACAAACTCCTGCAGCTTAGATCTAGCTAGAGGACACCTGCACAAGAAAAACAGCCATGATTCAACAACCAAGCCATCATGCAACCACAGAAACAAATGCATGCATCAAATGAAAGGCCCAACACCTCACAACAACCACGCTCGACTTCTAGGTACGTGACTAACCTCATTCCTCTGTTGCATGAATCTAATCAAAGAACTGCATGAACGAATGAAATGGTGGGATTCAGCCAGGAAGCTAGCCAGTTTGATTACACTCATCCAGGGATCACCAGCACACGTATGTAGTCATTCATGGGAAATTAAAAAAAAAAAGAAAAAAACAAACAGTGGTAGATATTTTGAACTCCAGTGCAACTAATGGTAAGGGATTCTAGGCAGAAAACATCTAGTCCCATAATAGCACTGCATTCTGCATGTGGACACGTACACCTGGCCACCTCACTCCCTCACCATGAATCACGCCAAAATTAAATGATGCTCGACTGAAATTCTAACCACTCTCTGTTCAACTGCGGTCACAACTGAAGCACGCATCCACCACATCTAGATTAGTTAACCAATGGTCCTCTGTAAGATTTCTGCCATTTTAAAAAAAATTTCCTACCTATCGGGCTCTACAGGAAGCGTAGTTTCATTCTACAGGAAGACTTCTACAGGAAATGCAGGAAACAGCCATGCAGAAAGAAAACTTGGGATTTTTAGCGAATTTCAAGCTCAAAATGAGGTAGGATCAGGGAAACTTCTTTGTGCATGATTTGTTGGTGCAAAATGGTGAATTGAACACAGCATTAAGTTGAAAAATGAGAGTAAAACGTCCGCCTGTGCATTGAGAACAGTGGAAGTTTGCCTGCATGATTCACTGAGTTTACCCATTTTTTTCTTCTGCATCCAAAATCTCCACATCAGTTTTAAAAAAGAAAATAAAAAATTCCCTTGCAAGGAAAGACATGCAGCAGTAGAGACCAACCTGTGTGTGTGGAAAAACTCGAATTTACATATCTATCAACGTGTTGAAAAAACCAATGTCCTTATGCTCTTCTCTATAAAAAAATTTCTTTCATAAACAGACACACCAATTCTAGGTGACAGCAATTTTAACACAAGAGAATTACTACCATTTGATGTTGTAAGGAGCACATGAAAAATTCCTTATTTGGTCTTAGAAAAAGAAGAAATATCAGCTATCCTCTGTCGCAGTGAAATGGTTGTTTCCCTGAACAATTTTCTTTTTTTTGGTTAAAACACAAACTCAACACCATGCCAACTGAAGAAATTGAGAAGAACATTGATGAGGGAGCACAAGAAATTCAAGCAGAGGGAAAAATAGAGGAAGAACAGAAGGAAAAAGAGGAATTTTACATGACCGCTGAGCATGAGACAGAAAAAGACACAACAACAAAAACAAAGAGGGTGAAAAAGGAAAAAGGTTGGGAAGAAAAAGGCCAAGAAAGCTCAAATGAAAGTTATCACAACAACGGAAACCACACAAAAATTAAAAGGAAAGGCACATCCAGCCAAGCAGATCGAAAAAGTTGAAAACAATTTCTACAAGAAGCATGAGAATAGTCGACACAGAAATTTCTATAGGAAGCATGAAAAGAGAGCAGTAAAAGGAGAAATCACTTGAGATTTTGGCCAGGGAGGCAGCAGCTGTGTTGGCTGCCTTAAGCACATCTCCAAAACAAAAAGGGAAGTGAAAAAGGAAGCCTTCCATGTACTTTAAGGCAAGAAGGATCACGTGGATAAAAGCTGGCAGACCCAAACCACAGTGAAAAGAGCCAATTACTATTGAGGATGCCACAACTAAACAAAATGAGGAGTCTCATTCAAAGATAACCATCACCTATGAATGAGGAAGCCAAAAACCTTCACTTGGAGAGAGAGAATTCAGATGATGGACTCAAAGATAGCTCTATAGGAAGCTCAGATAGTTCTACAGGAAGCTGAGAATTCTCTACAGGAAACTCGGGCTAAGCTAAGAGAGACCGAGAAATTGGAGGAAAAGGTGGCCAAACAATCACAGGAAGAATAAAAGACAAGGAAACATCTAATGAACAACAAAGAGAGGACAAGCTTCCGGCTGAGGTTGACGCACTAACAAAACTGCAACAAGAAAAGGAGCATAGGCAGTGGGAAGAAGCAGAGAGAAAAGCATGGTTTCATGACTGAGAAGAGGACATCACTTCAGAAGCTTAGCATGACAGGGAGGCCACCACGGATATCAAAGATGAAGAGATAGATTAGTTGCTCAGAGGATGAGAAACACTTTCAGTAGGGGGTGATGATGAGGCCAAAAAAAACGGATAATTATATGGGCTCATTCAGCCTCCTAATTCGACTTAATCCACCATTCTAATTAGTTTATTGCATGTTTTTTATTATATTTATGCTAATAGAGTGAATTGGGTTAGTCATTATGCCTACAAGTATAATGGGTGCTTTGTGCAGTTTTTTGGTCAATTTTGAGACAAAATAAAAGGTTTTAATGAGCACTTAGCAACAAAATTCATGGAAGAACAAGGGAGAGGATTTGTAGGAAGGTGTCCCCTTCATTTATGGGCCCTTACCTCAAATTCTCCACCATCAGCTCAGAGTTCAAGGGCTACCACATCAATTATCACAAGGGTCGCCGAGCAAGGGCTAGTAAAGGTGTTGTTAACTACAAGTTTTGGTAGCCGAGTTCCTAAAATTTAGGAGGGTTGTTGGGGTCTCAATTTGTATAAATAAGAAGGCTTAGGGCCTCATTTAAGTTAGTCACTTTGTAGGCAGAAGTTAACTAGTTTGTAGTTCGATTTTAGTAATTTTTTAGGCAGCATATTAGCTCTGCATTTCAGCACACTTTCAAGCTTTCCCTTGTGGACAGTTTTTGATGTAACTATTATTTCTTGCTCAATAAAGATGAATCCAGCTTTGCACCAGATCTAATCTCTCTTAGGAGGCTATAGCTCTTGGGGTTGGGCCCAACTCAAGTGCCCAATACCTCCTTTGTTTACCTTTATGTGTTTTTGTTGCATTCTTAGAATAAAATCTGCTATTTAGATTTAAATCTTTCTTTGTTACTCAGATTTCTTTTGATGATTAACAAGGATTTTTATGTTCAGATTGAGTTGATAGGTTATTAACAGGGAAGATCTTCAGAAAAAGGCCATCAAGGACCTCTGATCTCACCTCTCTCTCAGTGGGATCATGAGCTGGGACAAAGGTGACCTTGCTGCCAACAAAAACATTGTCTGTGCCTCACCATGCAATCATTAGTGTTAGATTATCATTTGCAGAAGTTGGTACCAGTGGTGCTTAAGCGTTCAGATTCATGATTGCTCAGTTTTCATAACTATTTCACGTGATTTCATTGCAAATAAACTTCTGTTCATTTCCTTTGCTATTACTTAGGCCAGATTAGAATAAAGTAGCTAGGTCATTGGTTTTCCAAGTCATTGTTTGTTCAGTTTGAGAAATAACTTGCAGAGCACCTGTATTACCTCTCTATCTACCTTTCCTCCATCAGATAATCTGCTCCAACCCTTAATCCATGATTCCTACCCTTCATTTGTGATAATTTTCCCACCTTGCCCTAATTTCTATGTTCTTGTGCATCATCGCTTCCTCCATCCTCGAACAAATCCAATCGCTCCTTAGCCCCATTCACTAGGTCCTAGACCCCTTAACATCATTATCCAACCTCCATTTCCACTTTCCCACCATTTTTCCTCCATCAACCCTCCAAAATCCTCTTTTCGGAACATCCTGTAGAAATTTCAGAACATCCTGTAGAACCCCTGCAGACTTCCTGTAGAAGCTCACGAAAGTGGTTTCTTGATATCCGATCACTGTGAAACTCTTTGGAAGGGTGCTAGGGACTCCTTAGGACCTCTTCTAACCTTCCCAACCTCCTGCAAGCATTTCCTTTCGCCAATCCACCTCTGCACAATCAAAAATAGTTAAAGCACATGCATAATAATTCTGCCAACTTACTCAAAAATACAAAAAGATGTTTCTTCCAAATTTTACTGTAGAAGTAGCTTAGTCACATGAATTTTACCTTCCTAGAAGTCAATGACATCCATTTCCACTGCTTTCATCGCTTTTCTTGCACTGGTAGGGTTAGTCGGTAAAACTAGGGTTTGCTAGGGTTTTCATTTCCTTTCAGCTTTCTGCTCCTTTCTGTAAGTAGATTAGCCTCTGTTGAGTTAGATTTTGTCCATCACAGTTAAAAGCTTCTTCTAAGAGCTGATATAAGTTGGCTTAAGCTCCTAGCGGACTTGTGCCGGCTGATCAAGTGACAGCCACGTCAAGAGCTAGTACTTGTGCATATAGCACCATCGCTTCCAAGTTTGTTACAAACTACCGGGTTGATAAAAGTAAAGAAGGGAGTCCCACGGGTTGCAGAATTATTGCTGCAATACTGGGGCCCACCACCTGACACTCAGTTGTATTGTGAGTGGAGCTCTTATGGAACTCACACCATTTTCTCATGTCCTTCTTTGTCTTCATGGTGTTGTTCTTTTCTTGCAGCTTCGATGGGCTGTCCTGGTCAGCCCCGACTTGGCTTGGTCCTTTTTCTGTAGTTTGGGGGCACCTTTTCCTTGCTTTGTATTCATGGATCCAAAGTCCCGCTTCTTCTGATTAAAATTTTACTCAATCTTGACAGCATACCTGTACACCATGCCAAGCGAGGAAATGTCCAGGAACTCCATATTGTCTTGGATGTACTTTTGTAGACAGCCACAGTACTTGAGCACCAAATGCTTCTTATTATCTTTGATACCCATCTTCATGCGAAGGGTATGGAAAATATTTGTGAACTCAAGCACATCTTGGTCCCTTCCCTGCCATAGCATGGTCCACTTTATGTATTTACCTTCATAGCTCCCGATGGGGTAATAGTGTTCCTCGATGACATCTCAGATTGAATCCTAAGTGTGTGCAGCTGAAAACAACGAGGGCTCACTCTCGTCCATTTGTTCACAATTTATTTCCCACCAATCCTTGATGTGTGGTGCAGCTTTAAGAAGTGCAAAAGTAATCTTTTCTTGATTGGAAAAGCCATTAACTAAAAAATATCCTTCCAACAGATTTAACCATTTATCTACGGTGTCTGCATCTATCAGGCCTTCAAATATGGGAATATCGAAGTTAACTTGTACCTTAAAAGGAGTGGCACCTCCAGAGTGGCTATTGGATGAAGATGCATCGCCTGTGGGTAGGTGTCGAAGGATCTAGACAAAGTTGTCCATCATCGCATCCCTCTGTCATTCAAGGACTTGCTCGAGCATCATTTTGAAAGGATATCCCGCCCCCTCATATTTCTTTTCTTCCGCCATGGGAGGCCGTCGAGATTTGTGAGGAAGATCTTGCAACAGTTCAACTAGATCAAACCCTAACTCCTTATATCTCAACCTTGTTAGAGACATGCAAAGAAAAACAGAGAAAGATCAAACTGCTCTAATACCACTAATTTGGATTTAAAATTTGAACAGGAACACAAAAATGTACATATATAACCATAAGTACAAATATGTAGTAGAAATAACACTTCATTTCATTAATATCAAATACTAAAATATGCTTACAAATAGAATGGAAATAAGACTAGTTCGGGCAATGGTCGCTTATCTCTAAGAAGTGATGTGGTGGCTACATGCCTCTAAATTGTGTTACAATGAGGCTTAAAGGCATATTTATTATTGAGAAATAATGGAAAGCCCTAACCATCCAAAAAACTAACCATAGGAGATGAATATCCAAAACTACGGGCCTCGTTTGGGTAAATTGGTACATCAACTTCCCCAGGTTGTAACTTTGGCATACGATCTCCATTTGGCTATCATAATACCTCGTTTTGAAGATCTCAAAGAGCATAATGAAACAAATCAAGGAAGCCAATTTGGGATGTTTCAAATCTCTCCATTTTCCCTAAAAACATCTTTTAGGGCCTCAAAACAACTCAGGAAGTTTAGGACCCAAAGAACTGCCAAAAATAGTAAACTGTGCTACAATTAAGGAAGATGGAAAAATGAAAGAGAATGTTTGGGATCCAAGTGGAATAGGCAGGTGGCCACCAATATGCACATGGATCAATTTGGGATAGGTGTGGAGAGAGAGAGATGGTTATGATGGGTCAAATGGCTTGGGAGGCAAGCATGGGTCTTCTCTTAGCTTTTGTGATGCATTTCTTACAAATCGGGCTGAAAACAAGCCTCTACAGGTTGTCGTACATTATGTCTACAGGATGTCCTAATTCACCTATAGGATCCCTTGTTTTCCTATAGGAACGTGTCGAAGGCATATGGAGTGATTTGGATAGTGGCATGGAGTTTAGGGAAGGTGAGTGGTGGAAGGAATAAGGTAAGGAAGTGGTTAAGACTCACTCAGAACTCAAACCTAAGTTGTATGATGTTTGGATTTGCTCAACATGCATGGCAAGTTGTCCTTGTGAAATGATAGCTTGGATTTTGAACTTAGTGGCCTTTGGCGATCATGGGTGGGTATGTTTTTGCTGAGACTGATGATATGAGGTTTTCCTGCAATATTGAAACTCCTGCAACATACACATCATTGTTGGCATTTATCCATAAATCATGTCAAAACAAGAAAGGTTTACATCAACATAGGAAAACATAATTTCATAATTTATTTTCCTAGCTCATACATGGAAGTGCTTGAAGCCTATTATGAAAGCACCATTAAATCTAATACAAATCTTAAGATATCAGAAATGACAACTGCAATCTATGTTTTAAAACTGAAAGATGCTGACTTAATTAGCAGAAAAACCCTAAATTTCATAACAAACAAGAATTCTGTCTTTTTGGGCTAAGTGGGAGTTTTTCCTCAAACCATGGTCCCTGAAGGGAGGAATGAGGCAAGATCCACTTGTTATCAACATTTTTGACATTTCCTTACCTCTCTAATGCTATTGTTGAAGCTATGCACAAATGGAAGAAAACTAATCAAATTTATGTAATGTAACAATGACAAAATCAATTCAACAAGTAATCTATTAAATAACCTAAGCATACATGCATAGTAAGAGGAACCTCTGCTACTAGGTTTGGGCCCTAATCCAAGAGCTTCAGCCCTCTGAGTCAACTCAGTGCTGGACCAAGGGAATGCTCATTTTCATTAACATATCAAAAAATACATAACAGTGTTTTGTCACAATCCTTCAACTCGAAAGTTATTAGCTATGTTGCATAGAAAATATGAATCCTAATGAAGCCCTAGGCCTCCTTATTTATACAACTGAAGTTTCCGACAACTTCCTTAAATCTATGGAGGCTTGGTGCCCAATCTCAAGATTAACTGGTTCTTAAATATCACAGGATCGGTTGCTAAAGATCCTCATGACTTGGCTGGCTGCAACTCCGAGCTGGTGTGATTTGATTGAGTGATATTCAAATGAGTGAGGTTTTATTGAGGAAGATCTATCTCCTGTAATCTCTCCTTGTCTCATTCGAGTTCCTCCACCTTAATTAGCCATAATTTTCTCCCAAAAATCTGCAACCATTGCACATTAGACCACTAGACATAACATCTTACTTTTACTCATCTCATTAAGAAAAATATAATAAAAACATGTAAAGAATTATGAGAAGAGTTGATTTTAGTAAGCTTGCAGGTGTATTAAGGTCCATATATTTTACCCAATGATGAGCCTCATCATCACCCCTACTGAAAGTGTTGCTCATCCTCTGAGAAACTCAATCTATATCCATGTCCTTCATTGCTCTGGTGGCTTCCCTAACATCCCATGCTTCTGCTATAGTCTCTTCCTCCTGTGAATAAAACCTTGCCTTCTTCTCTATCTCTTCCCACTACTTTATTTCTTCTTCTTCTTTTATTCCTTCCAACATTCCCAAAAGCAATGGTGGACTAAGCCTCAACCCAATCCAATTGACTTTGAGTCTTTCTATTGCCTACTTATACATTGGGGTTATATTTAGTGCCTCCCTCATTCTGTCAGGAGAATGATATTCTCTAATTTTTAGAATGTAAGCAAGGTGTTCCATCTCCTTTGGCATTCTTGCTAGCTATCACCTCCTAGCAATATGAACATGTCTCCAAAGTGTGTGATTGCCTATTCTTGTACAACAAGGTACCTTGGTGCAATCTTGGGATCATTTGCAATGAGCTTGTGGGTGCTGATGACAGCCATTGGGTTAGATTGTTCTACTCTGATCATAAGGGTTATTATCTCTTCTTTTTCCATTACCTTTTTCATCGCTATAGCTATTTCCTCCTCATGATTCATCCATGATGCTAAGGCCATCAATTGCAAGTCCCCTATCTTTGGATTTGGGTCCCACACATTTAAATCTATCTAGGCCAAATTGTGTAGGTAAAATTCAAATATTTTTTCTCTATCTTCCAAGGTGCTTTGATCACAGAGATCAATGAATTGTCTATAGTCTTGGAAGGGCATAGTTCCTCTTTTTGCTAGTGTATTTATCTAGAATTGTAACCATTGTTCCTTGAGGTATAAGGCATAACACTTTTCTCACATCCTGCACTGGATTGCCTCCATGGACAAGCTGGCCACAGTTGCCAATTGGCTTTCCCTTTCTTGTAGTTGCCTCCTTAGCCATGTGTTCTCAGCCTCTAACTGAGATTTTGTCATTACTTCTCTATATTTTATGTTGCTTAGTTCTCTGCCCATCTCCTTCAATTTCCTCCATGAGGACTACATCCTCTATCCCTTTTGATTTAGAAATTTGCATTCACCTGTGTGTCCTTGTCCTCTCTTTCTCAAGTTCAAAGAATAGGGGAATGGAAAAATTCAGTGGTATCATCCTACCTCCTTCAATGAACCTATAGTAGGAGTTGAGGTTTGGCTATGGGCTAGGTTCTCTTAGTTCTTCACCTTCTTCCTTTGTTTTTTGTTGATTAATTCCTTCCTGGTATCTTTTCCCTGTTTCCTGTAGGTTTGACAGAGTTTCCTATAGGATGGCCTCTGCTTCCTGTAGATCTGCATGTGTCTCTTGTAAGAGACCTTTTTCCTTTGATGAGGCTGACCTTGTGACAAGCCTCCTAACATAGGTAATTGGAGACTTGGGAGAAGCTTGTTTTGATGATCCTTCTCCTTCATTTTTCTTTAGAGGGGATACCTTCTTTTGGTGCTTTGGTGAATCCTTAATGACAATTGGAGTTTTGCTAGGGGTTTGAGGTCTTCCTTGTCTAATCCTAGTGCTCTTTCTTATCTTTAAGTACAGTGGGGTTTGTCTTTGCCTCTTCCCCTTTGGTTTGGCAGGTGTACTTAGGGTAGTAAGAGTAACTGCTACCTCTTTCTCTGTAGGCTTTGGAGATACCCTTGGTGATTATTCTTCCTCTCTATCTTGAGTTGCAGACCTATATTCATCCTTCTATCCTTTTTCCTCTTTTCCATTTTCTTTCTCATCCTCTTCTTTGTCTCCTCCTTCCTCTTCTTTTTCTTCCTCTATTTCTTCATTCTGATCATCTATTTCTTCTTTTGTTTCCTCCTATGTTTCTTGTTCAATATCCTCCTAGGTTTCTTCTCCTTTTTCCTCTTTTGTTTCTTCTTCTCCCTCACTAGCAGTAGGGATTCTGTCATATTCAATAGCTTGAATTTATCCTTCTTCATGCATGTCTATAAATGTTGTCCATCCAATAGGGAATCTTAAGTTTCGTAGAGCATCTTCAAGGATGAGTTTGATCAACCCATGATGGCCTAGTTGTTGATGTTTTCTCTCCTACACTTTAATGCTCATGTATATCATGGATTTTAGAATAAATTAGGGTATACTCAATCTGTTATGAGGAGGTGTGTTCTCTCCAAATCTCAGTTCTTGGACGAGTCTGAAGTGGTATCCAAACACTACATTGTATCTCCCTTCACATGAAATATATTTGATGAGGTGGTAATTGACTTCATTCCAAGGGTATGGAATGCTCTCCCTTCTAACCTAATTTTTGTCCTCTATTGGTTCTTCTCCTTCCAAAAAGAAACTTTTCTTTGCAAGGGTGTTGTTACCCTTTTCTTATTTTGACCATGGTAACCCTATGGGGAGTGTAGTGATTCTGCTTATAACCTCAAGGGTAATTTCTACTGATAAACCCTTCACCACAATAGTGGCATTGGTCCTACTGAGGGGTATGAGTGAGAGGGAAAATTCTCTAGCCATATCATCATTGTATCCTCTCATCCTCTCAAAGAACCCCATCCATTGATGCCTTGTGAAAATTTCCACCATAGGAGGATGCTAATGGATCGTTGATGTGTTTATGGGTTCTCTCTTGTTGAAACTGTTAGAGTCAGTCTAGTAGCCCTCCACCAGAGATCAAAGCTCTTTGCATTCCATGATTAGGTGTCCCATCAGTGTGATCATGTTGCATTCCATTAGGCATGCCATAACTCTGGTAGACGAGTTTGTGTCTTTTATTCCCCTCCTGTTTGGCACTGCTGGTTCAGGTTTGCTTAAGTAAATAAAATCTTCAAAGGGTCATTCATCTTGTTTTAAATTTCAAGGTCTTAGGTCTAGGGTTGAGTCAATTTTTGTCTTGAGAGGTCATAAAGGACTAACAGGCCAGAGGGATTTCCTTCATAAAACATCATTTCAATAATTCTCACTATTGTACAGTTAAATTATCACCTTGTTTTCAAAACTCTGTTTTTGAAAAAAAAAGGTCATTATCTCATTTTTGTAAAAATTGTCAAAATTTCAAATTCTCCAAATGTTGAAGCGCAGCCTTGGTCTCCTTTGCCAAAGCATCTTAGAAGCTATCCCTGCAAAAATTTTCAGAAGAAATCATCATTTCAACCAATTTTTTTCAAAGAAAGGAAACCAGAAGTCAGAGCCAATTAATTCAAAAAGTGTCAACACTCAAACATTATAAAGTGGGTTTTGGGCAAATAAAAATCTAAAGGGAGCCTATAAAAGCACATCACTCTTCATTAGCAACTCATTTGCCTCTCACAAGCCAAGTGAATCCTTGCAAAGGAAATTTCAAGAGTCATTGAGCAAATTGGGCAGTTTTAGGGGCGCGCTACGCATCAGGGTGGGCACGCTACGCGTTGGGGGTGCGCTACGCATCAGCGCGATTTTTTCAGTGTAATTTTGTTCAGGCGCTACACACCAGAGAGGCGCTACGCGTTGGGTAAGGCGCGCTATGCGTTGGGTTTTTCACCCAATAAACTGCCAGCAAGCTACCAAATCCTCTTTTCTCTCAAGCAAATTTCAGCATTTGAAAAAGTCAAACAACAGTTAATTGGGTGAAAAGTCAGCAATACATTTCAACCATCTTGCCTTCAAAACCATGTCAGAAACCGAATCAGATTATGAGCAGAGTTATGACAGTGATTCAACACCGGAGGTAGAAGTGCCAAGGAGGCATCACAAGGGTGGTAAAGGTGGTCGGCATGTCAGGGAGGAACCCACTTCTTTGGCTCATTTGCAAGCTTGTCCACTTGCAATGACATGTTTTCAGTATCAATCATGCTTTGGATATTGTGAGCGGATCTCACAAATTCAACATCATAGAGAACTAGTCCGCTTGTTTGTCCTACATTTACACAATGGTCATGTGAACCTTGCAGGAGTGGACTTCACCCTATCATCCGAAATTGTTGCTCAAGCCACCGGGATACCAAATGTTGGGGAGGAGTGGAACAAGCGCCAGTAGCTAGACAGATTTCATTATCAACCATATATCAAACCCGGGTGTATGAGACACCTAACTGTTGTTTTTCCCTTCAGATTTCTAAGGGATGAGTATGCACCCTTAATGAGGCTCATTATGCATTATTTCACTTGTGAGGGCAGATTTTCACGTTTATATTCGTACCATATCCGTTTGTTGATGCATTTCACCTGGGTATGAATGATGAACATTCCATTTTTCATGTGCCAAAATATAGAGAGGATGGTGCCCTTAGTGCAAAGGAAGAACCCCGCACAACAACACAAGAGTATATATCATTATGCATTAATCGAGATCATAGTGATGCATCAGTTGGCACAACAGGGTATTGCTTGGGAGGATTTCATCTCTCACGACTTCTTCACGGTGCAACAGCCACCCCCTAAGATTGTCCATGATGAGGGAGGGCCTTCACATCAGTTTCACATTCCAGAGCCCGAGCATGTCAGCACTCCAGCATGTGTTACATATCAGAGAGGCCACAGGGCCTTATTTGCATCTGCACGGCGAGTATTATCTCCACACCAGGTGGAAGGGGTCTCGCCTTCTTCATCAGCACAGCGAGTGTTATCTCCACATCAGGTGGAAGGGGCCTCGCTTTCGATAGCAGCACAGGTACAGGAGAGAGGCAAGAAACCCATGATTGATGAGGGACCATCAGGTGATCCGGACATAGACATTATTGACATTGACATCATTTCTCCTAGCTCAGAGCTAAAGGAGATCATTCAGCAACAAAAGGCTGGAAATCATTTGTTGCAGCAGAAGTTGGAAATGGAAAATTGGACAATCAACTACTTAGAGCAGCGCAACAAACAGTTAGAGGATGAACACACTCTCGATGAGTTGCGGAGGATCCGAGAAGACCAGAACTTGGCTCTCAAGAGACCCGGTGATTTGGCACCAATTGAGCAAGGGTCTATGCTCATTCGGGTGAACACTCATTTAGAAAAGTTTCTATCCAAGGAAAACAGGGACAAAGATATGCTCCGCCACATGAAGAATCATTATTGGGCTCGCATGCATGTGTGCAAAGCGAAAATGAAGGTACTCAAAGGACGATTGGCCAAGGCACTAAAATGGAGGAAAAGGCCCGATCCACTTCAGATTTTGGTTGAAGCCTCCTTGAAGGAGCATGGTGCTCAATGATACACCCCCAGCTCAAAATTCAGAAAATTTGGAGCAATTTTGGTCAATTTTGATTTTTTTTTTTGCTAAAAACAGGTTTTTGCCCTCAACGCGTAGCGCGCCGCGCGCTACACTGAAGATGGGGAGGTCCATTTCACAAAAACTCTGCATTTTTGGATTTTTCATGACAAATTACACTTGCTCAACCACTTCCAAGACATTTCATTGAGGTTTGGGCCCCCAAAAGGTCAAAAAACAAGCAAAAAGTGACCTTCTGGCACTTTTTGGACACACAGGAAGCAGTCTTGGGAGATGGCATTTTTGGAGCAGCAAATGGGCCCCAAATTGAGAAATTCCACTTCGGCTGGAGAGTAGACATCCATACCTTTCCAACAAGCCCAATTGAGCCTCATTTGGATGCCGGGAAGTGCTCCAAAAGTGGTCTCAAAGGCACGCTACGCGTTGAGAAATGGCGTGCTATGCATCAGGGAAATTTGCCAGTTTTTCATCTACAACTCAGGACAACGCAACTTTCGACTAGTTTTGACTTTTCATGGGATTTTTCACCCTCTTTGATGTAAATAATGTATTTTCATGATGACATGACACCTTTTTACCTATTCTAGAAGATTCATTCATAAAATAGCAAAAAATTAATGAATGAATTGGTTTCCTAACTTATAGAGGCAAGTTGTTTTGATTGCCTAGATTGTAGTGCTCAGTTTAGAATTGGTTGAAACAACTCCTAGGATGATGATCTCGACCCCTAGAGGCAAGGAAATGTGTTAGCTTTCCTATATTATGTACTTTCTTAGTCATTTTCATGGTTGGACTCTTGAGGGATAAGCTGAGTCTGTATTACTCTTTGTATCTCTGCAATTTTGGCAAAGGAAAGACCAGGGTTTTGCAGCACTATTTGGGATTCCTGTGGTGATTTGTGTTGATGGTGTGTTTCTCTAATGTACTTGTAAGTTTTTTATGTGTATCATTTTCCTACTCTTCTCTTCTGCAAATTAAGTAAATGAAGTGTTAAGGTAGAATTCATGGTTTCTATGCTCTGCCTTTAAGTTTGCTTAATATCTATGTTTTTATCTGTTTAAGGAGAACTCCTGATGGTTTCTTGCTCTCCTTAGCTCCTCACCAGTCATACCTATTCATTCACTTCCTTCAAAGGCATCAAGACAATCTCCTACCTTGCCCCAAAAAGACCTCTGCAAAAATTGTGTCCCATCCCCGCAACCAAAATTGTTGTGCTCAGGTTTTCAACAAAACCTTAAAAATTTGAAATCAAACTTTCCCTATCAGTTTACTAGCCTAAAATCAGTGTTCCTTATTGGTCATCTCAGCCCTTTGAAAAATTTTTGCCGAGATAGACTCGGAGAGAGCCCTCTCCTGTTCTCGTAGGGCTAGCTACGAGGCTAAGTGGTTTGATGTTGCCTTGGATTCTGCCTTCCTCAGCCTGAGGCAAATTCGAGTGCTAACAGAAACCTCCTATCATCTTTCCTTGGTAATTGTAGAGGCTTGTGTAGATATAGTTGAAGAACTGTGGTAGGTGAGGAATTTTTGAATTTTAACATTTAGTAACATGAAATACAATTTTTCTATCTTGAGATGCACTACAAATTACTAACCAAATTAAGGATTTCCCTTTTTTTTCAAATGAAAAATATAGAAGGTATGGATCCTACCTCAGTTTTCTACGTTCTAGTGAGGATAACCCTTAATTTGATCTCCCTTGGTGCCCACTAATAGCTCTGGAGGATGTTCCTCTATATCCTATGGGCTTCTTGTAGGTTTCATGCACTGTAGATGTTGAATGTATCCTATAGGTGCTATTTCAAGAAGGCTGAGAGCAACCTCGTCATTCGATGAATTCTTGAAGTTTCCTTTTCTTTCTTTGTATGTGAATCAATGTTTTATTTCCATTTATGGATGATCGTGTGGGGTGGTGTGTTGGCTGGCTAACTATGTGCACGTCCTTTTGGACCATTGGTCCCACTATCATTCCATCATTCCACCTTACCTCATAATTATCTCCCACTCATATCCTTTGTAACTTAAACATTTTTGGCTTTATTCCCTTTTCTTTTGATTTGAATTTTGCCACGTGTGGAGTGGTCTAACTCTTTTCTTCTCGTCGACTAGACGAAGGTGGCCAAGTTAACTAGCCACCTTTACTTATAAAATCAACTCTCACATAATCCTATAGTTTTGATGATATCGTAATAATGAGAGAGCATGAGTAAGATGACATACCTATGGGTAAGGTGCTTCATTGATGATGCATGCTAGAGAGTGGTGCCTCTTTGTTGTGCTTTTCATTCTGCATATTTTCACTCTGTATTTGCCTCTTTTGATGCTCTATTCCTTTTGATAAGTAGGTGTTGGACCTTGTTGCCGGTGATATTCTTGATGCTGCTGAGCTCTGAAGGAGCTTCTTTATCCTTGTAGTCCCTATTTTGAAGATGGTTTCACTCTCAGTGGTTTCCTTTGTGGGATAGGCTGCTACAGGATTTCCTACAGGATGTCTACAGGATGTCCTGTAGCTGCCTCTCCCTTAAACTTCATATTTTTCCTCAACCCTAAAGCATAAGGGATGTTGAAATCGGTGGAGAAGGGTGGTAGGAAAAGGTAGGTGAGGGATGTTGCCTTTGGGTATGGTTCCTCTTTCTCTCTTTTCTCTCTCTTCTATCTTTCTCCTTCTCCTTTTTTTTGTAACCTATATTTTTTTTGAATTGATTTCCTTGATGGATGCAGGGGTGACATGGTGATGAAAGGAATGGCTATAATGTGGTGAGGTAAATGGTTTTTCATCCAGATGCATGCTTGTGTCATCACCTTTCTTTCGAACTTCCCTATTTGTGGTTTTCAAGGTCACTGTCATTCTTACAGGAAACTCCTGTAGGATTACATGGAATCCTGTAGAAAAAATAGAGTTTGTGTGAAATGATATGGAGGGGGTTATAAATGGAAGACAAGGTGAATAATGGAGGATATGCGATGGGTGGATTAAAACATGGCTCTTGTAGGTCCTACTATCCTTCTCATGTTGTGCTTATCCTCCTCTTGCAAACCTGCAAAACATAATTTCCATCTTTTGTATCTTTTCTCTTTCTTGTCTTTTTTTATATATTATTTTTTTGTGAAACAACTAGTCTACCTCCAAGGAAATTTTCATCCTAGTTTCCTGCCCTGGGTGCCTCAAAAGAGGTTTTCGCTTAGAGATCTTTTTATTTTTTCTCCATCTTTTTTTAAACACCCTTGGGTCGCCTCAAGAGGTTTTCAACCCAACAGTGGGACTCAGGTGCATCATGAAGGTTTTCACCTGAGTCTCTTTATTATTTTTCTTTTTTTCTTTTCTTTTCTTTTTCTTCAGGTACTTGGTGGGGTGGATTCTGAGACTTTCTCTACTACCATCACTGTCTTGCTAATGCTATTGATGAATTATTGCCTTGACAAGGGATTCTTGTAGATCTTTAATCTATACCCATTGGCAAGCAAATGGATAGCGTCTACATAATTGGTTCTTATTTGCACAACACCATTATCATGACACTTTTCTATTACATAAGGCCTTAACCATCTAGTCCTTAAGTTGCCTTTAAAATCCTTGTACCGGGAATCATACAAAAAATCCCAATCACCTTCTTGAAACTGTTTGTATTTTATATTCTTATCATGCTAGCTAATCACTTCAACTAGAGAAATCTTTCTTATTGTGCCGTAGTGATATCTAGATCTAGTTGTGCTGCCATCTGTTGACTTACGAATGGGTATGTATTTACTCTTAATTCCATCACCTTTTTCCTATTTTCTTATCTCATTCATATCTTAATACACTAAAATATTGATGGATTATGATAAGAAACGGATGAACTATTCTCAGTTAAGATTTAGCCATCGTAACTAACTTTTACTCCTTATGCAGAAAAATGATGAAAGGAACAATTGTTGTTCCCTAGTGATGGAAAAACATAAACCAACAAAGGAAGAATGGAATGCGTTGGTTGCAGACAGGTTAGAGGATGAATCAGGAGGATCAACGCTAAATAGGAAGGGTGTTTGAAGATAGGATTCAGATGCAAATCCCTCAGGATCGGGAGATCTTGAGGGATCACATTTATCTTTTACCTCTTTCTGACTATAAAAGAAAATTATTGTAGGAGGAAAGGGGATCAATATCTGTTATTTCAAATTGTAATTTTAATTTACAGACTCGTGTTGTTAGATAACATGACCATATTGTAATGCTACTTAAGTTCAATGATTAATAATTAATGTTGTTGTTCATTCATATTCTCTGAAGTAGCTCAGCAGTGTTCATTGGTGGCTAAGGGCCTGGCCTCTGGTGGGTTAAACTACTTCCTTGTGTTATATATTTCTGATTCTCACAAGTTTGATTGGTTTGTTAATTTTCCCATTTTATGTGAGCTTAACCTATTTGCTATTTACTGTTTTCCAGTATTGATGTAGTACATTTTCTTTACATGTCTTACAACACTATCACTTGATTCAATTTACGCTTATTACACGTTAAATTATTTAGATAGTGAATCGTATTGATTAAGTAGCTGTAAGAGTTTGGTTATCGCTATTGAACTCTCAGATTCACATCACTGCTGTTTGGATTGCTTCGTAGAGATTGGGTATGATATAGATGAATCAGCCAAGAAGAGATTGGTTATTGCTACTATGCTCTCGACTGATGCTATTGTTAATTGAATTTCTTGTGTGAGATTTGATTACGATTTCAGTAGAGGATTGAGTCTTGAAGCTTAGATGTCATATTTCCTTTAATAATTGCAATTTGAGTTCTATAAATGCATCCATTTACTCTTGTATCAAAGGTTTATACTTCATTTTAAGAAACATTACTCTTTGTATTCATAGCATGCACATATTATGTACACTCTTGGAATAAAAGGACTTGCTTGGGTTGATGATTAATGTGGGGCAATTAGGAGTTTTAAAAGAAACCTTTTTTCAACCAACATTTTGGCACCGTTTCCTGGGAGAGTGTCACCATTTTAGAAAGAGTGATGCATATCTGATATATGTTGTTGGAAAATAATTGGGTATTGAAAACGGAAGGTAAAAACCTGCGTAACGAGAAAGTAAAGTGCTTGCTCCTCCGCCCGCTTTTTAGCACAATTACATAAAGGTGAAGTAGGAGTAGGTGTTTGAAGTTTTCTTGTTGAGAGAGAACTGGGTATTAAAATTGGAAGGTAAGAACCTGCATATGGAGCAAGTAAAATGCCCACTCCCCCGCCCGCTTTCCAGCAGAATTGCTAGGAATTTAAGGTAGAAATAAACATTTGAATTTTTGCATGAATGACTAAGAAGAAAAGACCAGAAAACAATACAGTTCCACATCCCAAACCTGAAAAATATAAGGGACCGGTGACCCTTGGACGATCAACTTTTATCGACAACATCTTAAGAAAATTTGAATCTCAGCAATCAGTAGGTCCCTGAACCGTTGCTTTTAGACAACCTATTGTCTCCCTTCCGGCCACAGGATCACCATCTATAGCCTATGCTGAGGTCGATAGTAAAACTGAAGGGACTGAGCAGAGTTTTCAAGACATTGAAAATTCGCGACGACTTCCCTCACAAGAAGGGAATTCTTGCAACATTCGTGAAGGAGGAGGAGAAACAGGGGAAACAGAGGAACCAAGATCCCCTCACGTAGTAATTGAGCAAAGGACACCTAGTGTCCTAGATTAAG
This sequence comes from Pinus tabuliformis, assembly GCA_031772625.1. Lineage (NCBI taxonomy): Eukaryota > Viridiplantae > Streptophyta > Pinopsida > Pinales > Pinaceae > Pinus > Pinus tabuliformis. The sequence continues at coordinate 1,716,910,640 of CM062817.1, read as the reverse complement.
GGAGTGCTGTTAGGATCATTCCCACCTCTTCTAGACATCCCAGGGATAACTCTCTAGCTCCAGAAATCCTGGAAGAGTACTAGCATATCTTTGATCAAATGGCCAATAATCCACAAACACCCTAGACCTCTACATTACAATATCCTATTGTTGACACAATGGTCAACGCCCCCATGAAAGCTATCCCTCTACCAAATATTCCCACCTTCCATGGACTCACTTCAGAAGATCCGGATGTATTCCTATTTGAATTCAACATCCTATGTCAGGGTTGTGATTACATCACTGATCCCTAGAAACTGAAGCTGTTTCCCTCCACTTTAAAGGGAGCAGCCCTGCATTGGTTTATGGGAGTAGGTGGGGGCACCATAAATGATTGGGACCAAATGAAAACTGCTTTCCTTAAAAAATATCAAGATTATTTCATATTTGGAGAACTAAAAGATGAGATATTCCAAATGGTAGCAAGGCCTAGTGAAACTTTGGAAGAGTATGTGGAGCATTTCCAATATAACCTCCAAATCTCTCCCTAGGCAAATCTGCCTAATAATGTGCTAAAAACCATGATGATTAAGGGGATGAAAGACCAATGGATAGAGACATTAAATATTATGGGTAAAGGTGATATCTATCAAGAAGACTATGCTAACATTATTGATTTGTGTATCAGGTGCTCTAGGGGCAGTACAAGACCGAAACTAGCAGAATGTGATATGATCATTAGGGACAACAAAATCTCTGGCAGAAGCATTACTCGTACTGAAATCAATAACCTACTGGAAGATTTCAAAACATATATCCTTGGAACCTTGACAACATAATTAGACATCATGCAAGCCAAGAAAAATCGGGCCAAAGCAGAACAAAACCTGGTTATGTTTTGCCCTCAATGGAGGAAGAAACATAGTCATCAAGAATGTCCACTGGATATGGTACAGACCTATGCCATATGCACTAAAGAACATGCCACAGAAAATTTCCCATCACTCCCAGGATTAAAAGCGGTCTTCAAAGAGGCAGAGGAAGAAATGGAACTAGTCTACCTATTAAATCAGCCTCGCCAATGGCAAGCACAATAAACAGATATTCCTACCGACCCATCTTCATTCTTTCAGCCCTCAGAATATAATTCTCAGCAATACATAGGAGCTACATGGCAGAACCAACCACCTTTTCCTAATTGGTCACCATAAGCATTTTCTATGCCACCTTGGTCCAATCAATCAAATCCAAACAGTAGTTGGCCAAATTCCTCTTACTTTCCACCATTCTGGCAGCACAATCCATATCCATCTCAATGGTTACCCTCCACTTCATAAAACCAAAACTAGCAGTCAAGCTAGCAAAGACCTACAACCAACCAGCAGGAAATATACCCCTGCCTCAACCTACACTACCAACACCTTACACATTGCAGCAGAATCCTCAACCTAATCTATGACCACAGCTCCCAACCTAGCCCAACCTGAATCCCAACAACAGAATAATCTAGTTAGTACAAATTATTGAAGGGTTGGATCCAGAAATTGAGTTGATAGAGTGTAATGAACTCAAACTGAGGTTTGGACAGATAATCGAGTCAGAGGGTATTAAAATATACAATTAGAAGAACCACTACCTGTAGAAAAAACACCTTAAAGGGAGAATACAGTTAAATAGAAAAGCCACGAACAAACTATTACCTCTTCTCCACCATACCTAGAAAGATTTATTATACCTTGCCCAATCAAATATCCCGATTTCGATATTCAGGACATTCCAATCTATGCAAAAACCATTAAGGAATTGTGTAACAAAAAGCCTACGAGGAAAATAAAAGTAACACCAACTGTCCACGTAGTCAGAAATTTGTTTGATTTATTATTAGGCAAAGAAACACCAGTGAAATATGAGGACCCAGGAAACCCTATAGTCACAGTACAAATAAATGGATGTTCCTTTCCCAATGCATTAGTTGATCTAGGGTAGCCATTAATATTCTCACAAAAACAACCTGTTAGAGACTTGGCATCACAACCTTAGATCCAACTACGAACTTGCGGGAACTTGCTAACCGATTAGTTGTCAGACTAGAAGGGACATTACAGGATGTAATGGTGTCTGAAGATTCTTGGGAATACCCAACAGATTTCTTGATTATTAATCCTAGAAATCGGCTAGATGGACATCCTCTAATATTAGGAAGACCTTGATTAGTGACCGCGGAAGCTTATATAAGTTTTCGAATAGGCAGTATGACTATAGCAAGAGTAAATAATGTGAAGAACCTAGCTTTATATCCTCCAGCTCAGCCAATCCTAATGATAATAAAAACTAGGAAACAACCTGTAACATATTTAACCAAAAATATTCGATCACCGCTAACTGTAGCATATGCTCTTGAATTTAAGAAACAAACAGAAGATGAAATTATTAACACTTACATTAACCACCCAGCTATCGTATCAAATCTAAAATGTCACATGATTGAAATAGCCCTAGATAACGAATTTGAAGAAGATCCCTTAAAAGATATCAATGACCAAAAAATACCAACAACAACTGTTTATAACAATAAACCCATTGAAATTGATCTAGGGAAATTCTTAAACATTAACAAAAACCTGACTAATGACCAGTAGCAGAGGCTTATCCAAATCCTTAGAAAATATAAAGGGGCTTTCACTTGGGATTACCCAGACATGAAAGGGATTGACCCCCAATTATGTATGCACAACATCTATACTGAGAAAGATGTAAGACCCATTCGACAACCTTAATGAATATTAAACTCTCACCTAAAGGATGCTGTTAAAGATGAACTACAGAAACTATTAGATGTAAATTTCGTTTATCCTATATATGATAACAAATGGGTTTCTCCATTAGTTTTGGTTCCTAAAAAGAATGGGAAGTGGCGTATATGTGTCGATTACAGAGAGCTTAATAAAGCAACGCAAAAAGATCATTTTCCCCTTCCATTCATCGACCAGTTTCTAGAGACACTGGCAGGCAAAAAATTATTCTCTTTCTTGGATGACTTCAGTGGCTACGACCAAATCCAAATTGCACCTGAAGACCAAGATAAGAGTACCTTCACCTGCCCCTGGGAAACATTTTCTTATAAGGTATTATCTTTTGTACTATGCCATGCACCTGCCACATTCCAGAGAGCCATACTCAACATTTTTGCATACTTGATAAACAAGGGACTAGAGGTGTACATGGACGATTTTACACCCTATGGAGATGACTTCGAGCCAGCATTACAAACACTGGAGAAAGTCCTATAAGGATGCATTTCTACTAGGCTCTACTTAAGCCACGAGAAATGCCATATGATGATGACCGAAGGCCTAATCCTAGGTCATTACATCTCAACAGCTGGAATTTAGGTAGATCCAACAAAAATTCAGATAATCCTCTTACTACCTACCCCCTGCACTTAAACTAAGGTGCGTAGTTTTTTGGGATTTTCTGGGTATTATCAAAGATTTATAAAAAACTTCTCCCAAATTGCTGCACCATTATATGCTTTGATAGGAAATATTGATTTTATATGGACTGACAAATGTTACATTGCCTTTGAAGAATTAAAATGGCTAGTATCAACAGCCCCAGTATTACAGGGCCCAAACTAGGATTTACCATTCCAGATTTCATCTGATGCATCAGATACGACCATTGGAGCAATTCTCGGCCAAGAGAAAGACAAGAAACCCTATGCGATATACTACATCAACAAAAATTTAACTCCTACTGAGTTGAATTACACTGTGACCAAGAAAGAGTTTCTAGCTGTAATCTATGCTATTAACAAATTCAGACACTATATAACAAGATACCCTGTGGTTTTGTATACTGATCACTCTGTTATCAAATATTTAGCTAATAAACCTATTACGAGTGGAAGAGTGACACGATGGTTAATCCATTTGCAGGAATTTGACATAACAATCAAGAATTGACCAGGAAAGGAAAATTTGGTGGCAGACTTCCTCTCACATGTACCAAGAACAGATGACGCAGTGGTAGTAGAAGACCAGTTCCCTGATGAGCACCTATTTGCTGTGACCGTGAAAACACCATGGTACGTAGATTTTGTGAATTACCTAGCAGTGGGAAAACTACCCAAGCACTTGATGCCCAAAGAAAGAAAATTAATAGTACAACACAACACTCGGTTCTCTTGGATGAAAGGATACCTCTTTCGCACAGGAGCCGATATGCATATCCACGGGTGTGTCAGGGAAGACGAAATCTACAATATCCTAAAAACTTGCCATGATGGACCTTGCGGTGGACACTTTGCAGACTGTAGGACTGGACATAAAGTCTTACAGATGGGCTATTATTGGCCCACCAATTTTAAGGACGCTAAGAAACTTGTCCAGGCATGCGATAACTGCCAAAGAATGGGCCGCCCTGGCCAGTTTGATGAGATGCCCCTACATCCACAGTAATTCATCGAACCTTTTGAACACTGGGCATTAGATGTCATTGGCCCAATAAACCCATCATCTAATCAAAAGACATATATACTGGTTACAATAAAATATGTGACTAAATGGGTGGAGGAAGAAGCATTACCAAGGGCAACAAAGGACATAGTAATCCACTTTCTTTTCCAAATTTTCATGCAGTATGGCTTGCCCAGAGAAATAATTACAGATGGAGGGCCACAATTTGTAGGCCATAAGATTGCTGCTACATTAAAAAATCATCACTTTTTGCACAGAATCACATCTCCATACCACCTGCAAGCAAACGACCAGGTAGAAAGTACCAATAAAATAATCAAGGTCATTCTAACAAAGACAGTTGCCTCACATAGACGTGACTGGGCTACCCGATTACTAGAAGGCCTGTGGGAATATCGCACGACTTGGAGGAATACCACAAGATACTCCCCATATCAGCTAGTGTTTGGCAAAGAACCTATCTTCCCCATAGAAGTTGAAATTTAGACATTGAGGATAGCCCAAGAAGTAGGGTTGGATTTGAATGAAGCACAAGTAAACAGACTACATCAAATCAATGAATTGGATGATATCAGTCTATCAGCGCTTCAGCATACTGCACTGATTCAACAACAAAGAGCAAAATGGCATGATGCCCTCATCAAGAAAAAGATATTCCATGAAGGTGACTGGGCACTTCTGTACGATTCTAGGTTCTAGGATTTCCCAGGGAAACTCCAGAGTAGATGGTTAGGTCCCTATGAGATACAAGAGGTGCACGATAATGGAACCCTTACATTAGCCACCATTGATGGGGCTGGCTACTCTTTTAAAGAAAATGGACATCGAGGATGCCTCTACTACAAACCGCTTACAAGGGAATCATTTTTCCAATAGATACATGAAGATACTATGATACAAATTCTCACTAAAGAGGGCAACTCTTCGACAACACCAGTCCAGTGAAGAATTTATTTTTTGAAACCTGTACATAAAATTGCTTTTCTATTTTCTTTCTATTTGATTGGATTTGATTAGAACAAGATGATTGTTTATTAGTTGTTTTCCTATTATTCTCTTTGTTGTTCCCTAGAAGGAACAACTGTTGTTCCCTATAGGGAACAACATTTTTTGTGTGTGTTTTTCTTTGTTGTTCCCTACAAGGAACAAATGTTGTCCCTATAGGGAACAACATTTTTTTTTGTGTATTTTATTTGTTGTTTGTTGTTCCCTATAGGGAACATCAAATTTTGTGTGTATTTTATTTGTTGTTCCCTACAGGGAACAATTGATGTTCCCTATAGGGAACAACAATTTTCGTGTGTATTCTCTTTGTTGTTCCCTACAAGGAATAGTTGTTGTTCCCTACAGGGAACAACTGTTGTTCCCTACAAGGAACAACTGTTGTTCCCTATAGGGAGTAGCTACTATTCCCTATAGGGAACAACACTTTTTGTGTGTATTTTTACTTTGTTATTCCCTACAGGGAGCAACTGTTGTTCCCTATAAGGAACAACACTTTTTTTTTCATGTGTTTCTTTGCTGTTCCCTATAGGGAACAGCTACTGTTCCCTATAGGGAACAACACTTTTTGTGTGGGTTTTCTTTTGTTGTTCCCTTCAGGGAACATCACCTTGTGAGTATTTTTGAGAAAACCCTTTCTCTCCCTTGCATGATCATCCCTAGGCCATCCCGGTTCACTCTTTATGATCCTCTTTATGGCATAAAATTACAATACATATTCAAGGACAACAAGTATGGAGTCTATTGGAACAAGAAAATATCTTGAATATTATCATCTTTAACAAGATTGCTTTGTGATGATCGAAAAAGAAAGGCACAATTATCTATATCACTTCACTGTCCTCATTTCCACTATAAATCAAACTAATTGATTATATGTACCATGTTGGTTCTCCACTGTCCCGTATAACTCTCTCTGTTTATTATCAATAAGATTATGGGTATATTCTTTTCTATTGATATGTTCAAACTTCTTCCACCATACCTATTCTTAAGGAGTGCTGAGCCACCCACTATATATAAAATGGGGAGTGTTTAAAAAAATAAGTAAATAAATAAATCTCTCTCTCTCTCTCTCTCTATATATATATATATATATTCACTAACAATTTTATGATTTTTTCCCACAGATGGAGGATAGGGGGTCTCATCACGAGTTGGCCTAAGCACTTTCGCTACTTCCCAGTGAATGGCAATGTGCTCATCTAGTTACCATGCTGGCACATTGGTCTATACTATGGGCATCATAATGCACTTCCCCAATTATACATAGAGGACCATGGTTCCCAAGGGTTAGAAAGCAACTTTGTCGAGGCTATGGATGCCTACAGGAAATAGAAGCTCTGTTGATGGTATTGAAGTTTTATTTTCTACATCAATAATTATTATAATGCCCTCTTCTTATGTTTCTATCTTTTCTATGGAGAAATTATGTCCATAAGTTACCTTGAATCTTTATGCATGAGTTAATCTTTTAAAATCAATCACAGCAGTTTTAAGTGGAATAATGGTGGTAAAGTATTATTTCCTACATATGCTATCCTTTTTCTTTATCACATCACCTCATGACATCTTATCACTTATTGATAATTCTCATTACATGCCTTGTTTTCACCAATCTAGTATCCTTTATGATCCTTTCATTAATATGCGTACCTCTCCACTTTCATTACCCAATCTATCACCCCTGTACTTCACCACCAGCGCATTATACTTTCATTCATTTAGTCATAGGCGACCTATTATTTCAAGAGGGGGTTGAGGACCTCCAGTATACTTATGCATGCGCTGTCATCTTTTCATTTGATTTTGTAGAACAATATGACATCCCATGATCACAAAGCATGTGGCATTATAACAATCCTCGATAATGGTATTTATGTTTATAAAGTATCACCTAATAGAGCCATTACAACCATTTGTTGTTCCATCTCTCGACTTTGTTCATTGTTGTGCTTTCCCCACTACACTAATCATTTGTAGAATTCAAGCATCATGGAAGGAAGAACAGTGCGCCGAGAACCTTTAACACTGGCTATCTCTGATGAAGCCAGGGAAATTCTAGCTTGTGCAGGATAGAAAACATATTTTACAAGATTTCAACCCCCCAAGGAGGAAATCGCCATCGAATTTTTATGGCATCTATAGAATGGAAAATTTGTGGTAAGAGGCAGACAAATCACTATAACAAACGTTGTGATAGTAGAAGTGTTTGGGTCGCTGGCAGAAGGACCAGTATGGGCTGGCAAGCAATTAAAGCTACATGACACTATGGAGGCTTTTAGGGATGAAGGACAGGACCTAATCAAGAAGGGAAAATGAATTCGGCCATCTTTTTTTGGGGAGCCATGGGGAGAAATGGTACGAATTTTCTAGAACTATATTACTTGCGATGGGTGTAAAGATGTGGTAAGGCTATGATAACTTAAACTTTTAGCAGTTTTAAAACAAAAACGCTTTGTTAATTTTCCTGCACTCTTGAATTCATTACTGCATGACACTACTAAGAGGCTGAGATAGTCCCAACACACAGAAACAATAGTTATCCACCATTGTCTGATCAGGTTGATAGTTAGCCATAACCTTCCCAACAACAATCAACCTGTGATGATCTAATATTGGCCCTCGAAAGAGGTGAAGACCTTCTAGCACCTAACCCTTTCTTGAAAACAAGAGGACTACCCTTTAAGGAAGCATTCCTCACAAGTGCAGACGATCTAGAAGGTTGAAGTCAAAATAGGGAGCGTCTAAAAATCCTCAAGGTAGCACTAGTCAACCCATAGAATTATCCAGCCTAGTAAGTGAACAATACTTACAACTAGAGTTAGAAGGACAAGATAACCTTGAACCAGAACCTGACGAAGGAACAGGGCATTCTAAAGATGAACAAAGAAATGAATTGGGACCTTCCCCAGCACCAAATATGAGTCCCCAAGACGACTGTTGCATGATTTCGAGATAGGGATGGCCCAGGTCCTGGCCAACATGAATGTCTACATGTAGCCTAAAGCACTGCTCAATCTTAACTTAGGAGAAACCTAATCTCCTGGAATTCTGGCTATACCAGAATTCTATCTCCCTCAAAAGATACAAGCCGCGAAGCGGAAATAGTTACAGAGGCAATTCAGGAATTAGAGAACAAATATGGTGACACGCTCCCAGTGGAAAATAGCCATGAAGGTCTAGACCTAGAAAACATAGGCCAAGAAGAAGAAGAAGAGATAGAGATTATTCGGGAAGCTGATAATCAATCTGGAGACATGGTCTTATTGGAACAAAGCCAGGGTGAACAACTAGGCTCTCTACAGACAGAAGCTATTAAGGAGACTATCAACAGACCAGGGAAAAGGTGTAGACCAGGAGGGATGAGCAGGGGGGACCCAAGAGGGAATAGATCTGTTTTGGTTGGGGTTATAGTATGCATAGGATGACCCTTGCATGCCCTGTTGGTATGGTCAAGGCCCATGGGGCCTCCTTTGATTTATGTAACAAAGTTGTTCAGTGACCCCTTTAGTTTCCTGATACACAAATTTTAGTTGAGGTAGAGAAGGGAACTTGTCTATGGAGTGGTTTTCTTCACAAATCAAGCATATTTCTATAATTTTTAATGGAAATTAATTCCTAGGGTGCCTCCTTGTGCATCTAGGGTGGAATATGTCTAATAATCTCTTTGCTTCCTTCTGTTTCCTCTTGATTTTCATAGTGTCCATTTGTAGGGCAAGGGTTTGCATCATTTCACTCTTAAAATCCTCCAAGATGTTTCCAATTTCACTTTTTATAGATGTGTTAGAAGAGGATGAGTTGACCACAGTCTGAATAACCCTACCCTTTTTTATAGCTTCCCTAGGATGGTTCTTAAAAATGGTATTTATATCTTCATAGGATAGCTGGTAGATGTCCCCTCTTGATAGTAGGATTAGGGTATCCAGGAGATCTTCCCTAATCCCCCTAAGTAGGACTAGCTTAAGTGACTGAGGATCATGTGTGCACCTGGCCCTTTTATAGACGAGCTAGAATCTTTCCTCATAATCCTCTAAGGACTCATCATGACCCAAGGTCATTCTAAAATTTCCTCTTTGGTGTCTTTGGACCTACATTAGTCCCTATACTTGTTATTGAAAACTTGCTGCATCTGAGCCCAGGTGGTGATACTATCCCCGGTAAACCCATGAACCAGCGTAGAGTTGCATCTTGTACAATGGATGGGAATAATTTCAACTTCTGATCATTAGTGGTGTAATCATAAGTTTTGCATATGACAATAAATTCAAACGAGAAAGTATCTGGATCTTCTAAGTTCAGGCCATGGAAGTGAGGAAGGAAAAGGGGCTTATTTTTTTCATCTTGGCATCCCCATTATTGATCCTTTCTCTATCTCCCATTTCATTTCTATTTTTAGCCATTACGTCAGTTGGAATGGGCTCTTCTTCTTCCCCTATAGGCTCTTCAAAAATCTCAGGCTGTTCACCTAAGGGGTCCTCTAATTCACAACCACCGAAGAAGAGGGAAGGTTTTCTGTTTGAAGTGGTGGAGGTATTTGGTATAATTTTTCCTAAGTTATCCCTATTCCTATGAGGCATGAAATAAGAGTTTTGTTTTGTTTTTGTTTTAATATTTAAGTCTAATTTCATAATAGAAAGGATAAACTGAATTGAAACTAATTCTTGAATGAAATCACTTGGAGAATGGAAAGGAAAGCAAAACAACTTACAACTATCTTGAAAAAATGAAACTAATAGCAAAATGAAAGAGATAAGAAATGGAAGAAAGAAATAAGAAATCACATCTACTCAGACACCTCCCTAACAACGACGCCAAAAAGTGATGAGCATCAGTATTGCAGCAAGAATGTTGAAACTCCTGGGGCTACCAACGTTACTTCATCAACCTAGGGTTCGTACAAACTTAAAGGTGACAATGTTGTATACAAAAATAGATGCAATGGATCCACTCTTTGTCACTGTTGAGCTGGGCGATAGACCACTAAGGTTTCTCAAACTAGCCTTCTATTGATTTAGAAGGAGTTTGATTACCAACAGAGAAAGGAGGATTTTACCCTAATTGAGAGGATTGAAATGTTACCTACTGCAGTAATGAAAGACTGAAATAGATGCCTAAAACACACAACTCATCTAGCTATTTGTTAAGATACCCTTCTTCAGAAGAATTCTAATTTAACACATGTGAAACCCTAACTAACCTAAGCATAAAATATGATGTAATCAAACACTTAACTATTGTGCACATCAATAAGCATAACAACCTTTTTCTTTTTGTATTTTTGTGAAAACATGAATGTTAATCCTTATTGATTGCATGGCAGGTGGGATAGGTGTGGAGAGAGAGATGGCTGTGATGGGTCAAATGGCTTGGGAGGCAAGGAGGGGTCTTCTCCTAGCTTTCGTGATGCATTTCTCACAAATTGGGCTCAAAATAAGCCACTACATGTTGTCCCACAGGATGTCCTAATTCACTTACAGGATCGCCTATTTTCCTACAAGAATAGGTTGAAAACATAAGGAGTCATTTGGACAGTGCTATGGAGCTTAGCGAAGGTGAGTGATGGAAGGAATAAGCCAAGGAAGTAATTAGGACTCACTCATAACTCAAACCAAAATTGTATGATCGTTGGATTTGCTCAACAAGCATGGTGAGTTGTCCTTGTGAAATGATAACTCGGATTGTGAAATTAGTGGCCTTTGGCGATCATGGGTGGGTGTGGTTAGGATTAGACTGATGATATGAGGTCTTCTTGCAATATTGAAACTCCTGCAACATACACATCATTGTTGGCATTTATCCATAAATAATGTCAAAACAAGAAAGTTTTACATCAACATAGGAAAACATAATTTCATCATTTATTTTCCTAGATCATGCATGGAAATGCTTGAAGCCTATTATGAAAGCACCATTAAAACTAATACACAGATTAATATATCACAACTAACAAATGCAACCTATCTTTTAAAACTGAAAGATGTTGACCTAATTAGCAGAAAAACCCTAAATTTCATAAGAAATCAAAAATTTGTCTTTTTGGGCTGAATGGAAGTTTTCCCTCAAACCATGGTCCCTTAATGGAGGAGTGAGGCAAGCTCCACCTGTTATCATCCTTTTTGATATTTCCTAACGTCTCTAATTCTACTATTGAAGCTATGCAGAAATGGAAGAAAACTAATCAAATTCACCAATACTTGCAATGTAAAATTGTCAAAATCAATTCAACAAGTAATCTATGAAATAACCTAAGCATACAAGTATAGTAAGAGGAACCTCTACTAATAGGGTTGGTTCCTAACCCAAGAGCTTCAACCCTTTGAGTCAACTCAGTGTTAGATCAAGATAATGCTCATTTTCATTAACATATCAAAAAATACATAATAGTGTTTTGTCACAATCCTTCAACTTGAAGGTGCTTAGCTATGTTGAATAAAAAATTTGAATACTAAAGAGGCTCTAGGCCTCCTTATTTATACAACTGAATTTTCCAACAACTTCACTAAATCTAGGGAGGCTTCGCTCACAATCTCAATATTAAATGGTTCTTAACTATCATTGGCTCCGCTGCCAATGATCCTCATGACTCGGCTCCCTGCAACTTTGAGATGGTGTGATTTGATTGAGGAATCTTTGAATGAGTGAGGATTTAATGAAGAATATCCATTTCCTATAATCTCTCCTTCTTGTCTCATTCGAGTTCCTTTACCTTAATTAGCCATAATTTTCTCCCAAAAACCTGTAGTCATTGCACATTAGACCACTAGACATAACATCTTACTTTTACTCATCTCATTAAGAAAAATATAATAAAAGCATGTAAATAATTATGAGAAGAGTTTATTTTCGTAACCTTGGAGGTGTATTAAGGTCCATATATTTTACCCAATGATGAACCTCATCACCTGCTAGCTGATAGCTTATCATGAATCAATTTTGTATTTGCAGTATTTGTTGTCGTTCTTTCACTCAAGCATGAAATTGTATCAATATCATTTATCTAAAGTACATATTCCTTTGCGAAAGCACTGATACTTGATTCTCTGGTGATTTCTTTAGCATCTATTATTATCCCTTGATTTTTTTTCAAAGAATTTTGACTTTCTTTGCTCTCCTCTTTAATTTTTGGAAACATGTTTCCATATATAATTGTCTCCAAATGTGCACCAAATAGGCCCTCCTTATCAAATGATTTAATGAGTTCAACTTTACTTAATTTAAAAGGATGCAAAGTATCTACGAGATTTGTAACATGAGTTTCATTATTCACTATGATTTCTCCAATAGAAAATGATAAAGAAATGGATTGTCTTGTCTTGATGCTTTGAAATATAATTAGCTAGTCAAGGTATTTCCTATATAATTTAGCAACAAAATACTTTTGTATAGAAAATTTCTGCACTAAAAATGGATTTCATAGAAATCCATAAATTCAAATTAACATATTAATTTCTCTTTCTTCATGCATACCTTTTCCCCATAGGAAAACTTGTAATTGTGTAGATATTCAATGAGGCTCTTGTCTAGTTATCATGTGATTGACTTATTTTACAAAAGAATCTTGAGTTAGATAAAATTTTAAAGACTCATTATGCTTCCACATTATAGGATACCATAAATACATTGGTTCTTGCTTCACATTGAATTTAGGATTACACTCAAGACATGAAATCCGTCAATAGAAATAAAAGATACTATGAGATATGCAATCATGAAGAACCTATTGGTCTTAGATAAATTAGCTAACTGAGACACTAATTCATTAAAAATAGTATCATCCCATTCAAATACACAATCATTTGTGTGTGTGTGTGATAAGTCATATACAAAATGCATTCGAGAACATTTGTTATAGTTTCTTGGCCCAAGACATGCACACAAAGTCAACAAAAGTCCCTAAATGATTGTTTAAATAAAGAGACATATAGGAAAAAAATATTGTAAGAAAGTTGGTAACATGGAAAAAATAAATTTCCATTAACATTAGCCTCACCTTATGATTTAGGTGTCTCCAAAAATGCTCATAATTCAGAACTGGCTTTGGAAAAGCTCAAAAATCAAGTTGCTAGATTGAAGTAAAACTAGGGTTAACTCAAAGATCTCTATGCAAGATTTCCAATAGCATGAACGAAACCTCAATCCAAGTTCGTATGTGAAAGTTAAGGGGAGTCAAAATTTTGGTCAAACTAGGCCCAGTGGCAGTCACTAATGAGGCAACAATTTTCCATTTACCAGTGCACAGATTCCGGTTGTCATCATGGGTGAATTTTTTTCCTCATTAATTTTTCTAGTCACCCTCAAAATCCTTCGACGGTTTTTTGTCCATTTTATTTTATAAAAATGGAAAAAAATATAAAAAAATGGGTGGTGAGTGACCACCCCCACCAACCCCAACGAATTGATAACAAAATTATTGTATATGGGGGTGGGCCACCAAATCGACAGACCATCCACCCAACCTGCCACATATACCAATATAACAATCGTTCAATGAAGGGAGCTAGTGGGAGTCAAACCTACCGGACTAGGGTGGGTCAACTCGCTAATGGGAGACCCCGTATATATAACGAATTCAAAACAAAATGGTGTCGCCACCAATAAACGACACATAAACATGTCATCAAAAAATTTAAAGTGACAAAAGAAATGTGCTAATTTTAGTGAGGGCAAGGTTGGAATCGCCGACCTCCCTTGCCCAGCTTAACTCTACTACCAAATGCCCAAGTGGAATGTCCTTGTCAAATCCTCCTCTTTACATTTATTTAAACCTTTAGTAAGGAGGAGGCGGGGGGCAGAACGAAGGAACTTTGAGTAATAGATGCAGGTGGAACTGCACCTAGGTGGACACCTATTTCGATGCAGGATATTTTGAGGAATATTCCAGGGGAATATTCTATAGTATATTATTTATGCATATTCTTTAAGGAATATTGGAGATTCCCTTGGGGGTAATTCTTTAAGGTAACAGAAGTATGTCAAATTTATACTTATTTTTATCGGTTCTCTGCAAGAAATTTGATGGTGCAATCAGTTTCCTTATTTGAGTAGTATAATTTTAGATAGTCATAAGTAAGGAAACTTTTGGGAATCTTTAAGATTCCCAAGGGTCTAGATTTTGATGGTTTCAAAAAATGTTCGAGTTTATAGTCATTCAACACAATTTCAATGCACGAATTCAACAATGCAGTCCATTTCTGTAGTAAAGTTGCGCATTTTCAGTCCATCACTAGAAGTGGAGGTATATGATGCAGTGATTCCATGTCTTTCTTTTGATTTACTGAGATGATGTTTTCTGTATTGAGATCCTTATTTAACATTATGTTCAAGGATACTTGTATGCTACGTCATGTGAGAGTTTATTATATTTTCATGATAATGGAGGTCCCATATGAGTGAGAGTTCATGTAGGAGAACGTTTCGTGGATAGACATGCCACCCTTGTTGAGGGAGTTTATCCTTGTAATGACAAAGAATAACCCATATCATAATTTTGCAGCACATACTGAAGTGACCTCCCCGCTCTTGACATCAGGCCCAGAGATGTGACCCACACTAGACGAAATGTGTTATCAATGTGTGTGTGTCCTTTGATTTGATGGTCATCATTATGTTTCATCTTCTTTAAATTATGCACATGTGGTTTTTAATACTCTTTCACATGCAATTTTTTTGACATCATAGAAGTAAAAGATCTTAGTTAATTCTAGTAGTTGAAGAGATTCAGATCAAGCTTGGTATGAGAGTGGTCTTCTTACTTACATGAATTTTGAGTGTGAATGGTAACCAAAGATTGAATGTGAAACAAGAAAGAAAATGGAGGATCTGACAAAGATATCTATGAGGCCTTTTGTATGATTTCAAAAATGGATGATGATCCATATCCATCTTCCAGTGATTATTTTTCTTCATCATCGTCTTCTCATCATTCAAATGAGGAGATTAATCAGAGGTTTGAAGTAGAGAATGTTGAATTAAAGAGACTTCTACGAGAAGAAAATGAGGAGAAGCAGAGATTGCCACATTAGTTATGATCCACAAAAGAGGCCTTTGAAAATTTTAAGTGCAATGAAGGCTTAGCGAAGTCGTGATCACATGTTTCAGAATCGAAGGCTAAGGTAAACAATGTTGATCATTATTCAATTTCATTTTCACATGATGCTATTTATATTGGAATCCTTGAGGTACCCATTTCAAGAACCTATCTGAGACTCCTTACCAAGATGGGATAAACAGAAGGAGAGTTGTCGAAGGTAGAAAAATCTTCTAAGGAACTTTGGAAACCATCGAGGAAAGAGGATGATTGGAACACATCAAAATCCTCCCATGACAGCGTGCATTGCACATGAAGAGCTAAGGAAAGTTCTCATCACCAGGATATAACCAGAGACAACCAAGAGAGGTATAAATAGTCTCAATATTCTAAAGTTTATTATGATTACAATCATATTGTTAATTTTGAGAAGAAATCATGACGTAGAAAACCATGTAGTTTTTGTGGCTTCCATAACGTCGCGGTTTTCGAGTGATGGAAGAGAGTTTGAGTAAGAAAGAGGATGAGACGTGAACGACTTTATCCACATCAAGGAAGGAAAACGGTTAAGTAGGTATAGAGGAAGAATACCTTTTTTGAATGATTGCAAAAGAGGTGGACATTAGAGAGCCACATATTGGAGGCTCCATCCAAATCAATGTCTCAAGGACAAAGTGCTCGTGCGTAAACCAACTGTTGAATATGTTCAACAAGCGAATCTACCACATTGGGATAACCCATTCACTTTAAAGAGTGAGAGATTATTTTAATAGATATGGTAGCTTATCATGGTCGCATTTTATAAATCATGTGTTGCAACATAATTGTAAAAATAATGATGTGTTTTCCATCGTTTATTAAAGCAACGACAATGTTTTGTCCTTTTACTGATAGCTCAGGTATTGGTTTATATTCAGATGTAAACTTGACCAAAGAGTCTGTCTTATAAACTCTTGGAAATTATGGGGATGCTTGGGTCATGGTTTGTCATGCAATTGAACATGTAATTTGCAAAAAATTAACTACAAGTTTGCAGAGGATGAAACTGTTGGCTCATCACTTATGGGTCTAAAGAACAAGGGTGAAGGAGAAGGAAGTGTGGCCTATCAGGACACTTGTGGTGCATAAAATGTATCACAACAGTTGCAGATTATATTCATGCTTATGCAGTACTAAAATCTCCTTAGTGGGGAGGAATGATCCAGTGGGTCTAGAAATGCTCATAATTCAAAACTGGCTTTGGAAAAGCTCAAAAATCAAAGTTTATGGATTGAACTTAAAATAGGGTCATATTAAAGACCTCAATGCAAGATTTCCAATAGTGCAAATGACACTTCGATCCAAGTTCGTATGTGAATGTTATGGCAGGTCAAAGTTTTGGTCAAAATATGCCTAGTGGTAGCCACTAACGAGGCAACAATTTGGAATTTACTGACGAATGGATTCAGGGTGCTAGAATATGTGAATTTGTTGCCTCGTTAATTTTACCGGTCATCTTTAAAATCTACCGATGGGTTTGTGTCAATTTTGTTTTATAAAAATTAAAAAAAATTAAAAAAAGGGGTGGCATGACACCAGCCCTGCCAACCCCAACGAACTCGTAATAAAACTATTGTAGATGAGGGCAGGCCACAAAATCGGCAAACCCACAACACAGGCTACCACATATACCAATGTAATGACGATTGAACATAGGGAGCCAACGGGGGTCCAACTCGTCTAGCCCGGGTGGTCCAACCTGCCAATGGGCGACACCATATATATATATAACCAATTAAAAACAAAATGGTGCTACCAAAATTAAACGACATATAAACTTGCTACCAAAAAGCTTTAAAGTGCCAGAACAAATGTTCTAATTCTGGTGAGGGCGAGATTTGAACCGCCGACCTCCCTTGCCCAACTTAACTCCACTACCAATGACCCTAGTGGCCTGCCCTTATTAAATCCACTTTTTTACATTTACTTAAAGCTTCAATAAGGATGAGGTGGGATGCAAAACAAAGGAAATTTGAGTAGTAGAGCTTGGTGGAACTGCACCCAGATGGGCACTTATTTTGATGTAGGAATATTCTAAGGAATATTCCATAGAATATTCTAGGGGAATATTTTATAGTATATTATTTATCCATATTATTTAAGGAATCTTGGTTCTCTGGGTGGATCTAGAAATAGAAGTGGCCTTGAAAATAACTCAAAAATCAAATTCCTCAGATGGAAGCAAAACTAAGACCATATCGTACTGTTATTCACTCTGATTTCAACAATGCCATTGACACTCAAATTTGTCCAGTAGCCCTTAAATTCCAGTTGGAAAATTTTAACCATATGGTTATTAAAATTAAAAAAAATATATGTTTGGGGGGTGGGTTGTCATCCCCACAAAGCCCCCCAACGGACTCAAAAAATATGATATATATATATATATATCAAATAACCAAATTCAAATGTGATAGGCAAGCCACCCCCGTCCGACCCTCCTAACCACCGGTCAACAACGATATGTATGTAATGTGATATGAATGTTCCCATACTGATAAGTGTTAACAGATGATGGTACCATGGGGTTCAAACCTACCTGGCCCCTGTGGGCCGGCCCGCCAATGGGCTGTCCCACAATAAAATTAATCGAAACCAAAATTTGTCACATATTCAAAAACAATGTTCCATATTTAGGCACGATAGGATTTGAACTGAGACCACCCCTATATTATTCTCCACCGATAGCAATAGACCAATAACCTGATGTTGGTGGCTCCACCTGTGAGCACTATTTAAACTTTAACCAAATGCATTTGACCAGACCGGCCTAGGGTGGAGAGGTGGAACCCTAAGCAGCTAGGAGGGAGGGAACCATAAGTGTTGGGAATGGGTCCCTAGGGTCAATTGAGTTAATTTTTAGTTTCCTTTTGTAACGAATGTAAAATCCCCACGAAATGAGGAAGTAGAGCATGAATCTAGTAGAATTCAAAGGGGCTTTAGTCCCTTAGTTGGGTAGGTGATAGAGGTTTTCTGAGACCCACCAATGGTCTCCAGACCATGGTATTGTAAAGTAGATGCTATAAATATATGAGTCATAGAGAGTCTAAGAATCAATCAGTTAGTGAAGAATCATTGTAAGGACAAGGTGCTAAGGTAGGAAAGGTGTGTTTCATGTACTTAGGCGAAAGGGGAAGGCTCCTATAGCTGAGTGTGCAGAGACCTTGGTAAGTCTGCAGGCTGAGTGCATGGGACCCTGTAGCTGAGTGCACAGGGATAAGAAGTTTGTAACTGAACATTTAGAATTAATAAATATTGTTTTGAGACGATTCTAATGCATTTGTGCCTTGTTATTTACTTCTACTAAAGTTTATGTATCTTTGCTCTGTGATGTGTTTTATATGAATTAATGCTTATTTACTATGTGAAACTAGTAGATCTATAATATTTATGCATGATAAGTATAACTAAGTACTTTTGCGAATATCTAGAAATCGTTAAGATAGATTTGTAGTAGTTGTCTATTTGGAAGGGATAAAGTTGCACAAAGGTAGATCCAAGCCATAAGAACCTCAGGAAACCATCACATAGGCCTCTGGATGCATAAAAGTGGTTCTAGCATCCCCTAATACTACTTCGGGTGAGACTGCAGCCTGCACTATGCAAGATGTTGCTGAAAGGGTTAGTATTTAGGGTTTTACTGGTTGGTATAGTTAAAGGTGAACCTGGGTTAGGTCCCATCAAGCCAACAAATGGTTCCATTGTCATGACTGAGATCTATCTCAAGAATGTGTGATGTCGAATAAGTGGTTTCCTACTAAGAAGGAAATTGAAAAGTGGATCGATTGGAAGTTGCACACATTTTCAGCTGAGGAGAACAAAAACCCGCAATTATCCATGGTATAGTGGTTGAATAGATACCTGTACAAAGACAAAACCAAATCCATTTTCAGTTTCTTCCCTTATGAATTGCATGAGTGGCTATCTATATTAGCAGATATTCAGGGTACGTGGAGGCTTGATGACCCTATTTTGTGGATTCTAGACCTGGTAAGACACATGGAAGCTTCATAAAACAACATTGCGCAAGGCATTGATCACTGGATTGATAACATATTAGGAGGATTTTTCAATGAACGTGCGATTGATAAAACCATAAACTATAGAGAAGCATAGTGTAGGCTCTTCAAGGGACCATGAGGTAAGCACTTAAAATATTTGAAAACTTGGATTAAGATGCTATTGTGTGAAAAAAGGGTTATGTTGTTACCTTGATGTTTGGGACTACGCAAAGTGGAAAACCCTTTAGAAGGAATGGGGAACCAGGATCAGAATGTAGTCTATTGTTAGAAGTTTCTTCCAGCGATGATGAAGGAACTATTATGAATACACCGTGAAGTGCATTGCAGA
Organism: Pinus tabuliformis; assembly: GCA_031772625.1. Taxonomy (NCBI): domain Eukaryota; kingdom Viridiplantae; phylum Streptophyta; class Pinopsida; order Pinales; family Pinaceae; genus Pinus; species Pinus tabuliformis. The sequence goes on along the minus strand of CM062817.1, from coordinate 1,716,890,759 downwards.
TAGTAATCCAGAGTATCCCAAGGATACCTCACCCATCCACTCCACCTCCACCTCCGCTGCATACACCTACACCCTCACCCCCACCTCCACCTCCTCACAAACCATTCAACATGAAGAGCACAATGAAGATGCCAATATTTAAAGGGGCGGGGAGAGAAGGCCCCGAACAATTTTTGTTTGTTGTAGATGCTGTGTGGATAGTGAAATAGATTATTGATGATAATATAAAGAAAGTGCAGCTGGTCATAACACTGCAGGAAAGGGCATTGACATGGTATATCAAGTTCAGTTAGGATAGACCTAGTGTGACGATGGAAGAGACTCAACAAACATTGAACAATGAGTTTAAGAAGCCTAAGTCTCAGGCGCACTCTGTAATGATGTTTAGGGAAATAGAAAAGAGGGTAAATGAGCCCTTGTGGGATTTCGATTAGAGGCTAAGATGCCTGATCTGATAGGCTAATAAGAAGATCAAAGATGATGAACACAGAGACTGGTACATTGCTTCATTGTTGCCTCATCTGAGACTACCATTATCACAATAGAAGATAGGAATTCAAGCTGAGGCTATGGAGATAAAGATGAGGTTAGAATCCTAGCCAATGAAGGATACAAATGTTGGAGTACAATAGATTCAGTCGCAACTGGCAAGCCTCCACATGGAGTTGCAAAGCTTGAATATAGGGAAGGAAGCTTAGCTAGAGGTGTGCACTAAAGTCTGGTCTATAAAATGCAAAGACAAAGGAAATGATAAGGATCACTGCCCTGTTTATCCAAATTACTTGATTGGAGGAGGTCTTGTGCCTCTGAAACTTGATAACATTGCGGGACTGATCACAAGAGTACCATTATGTTGCGCTATCTGTTAGATAGTTGGGAACCACACAACTGATAATTTTCACCTCTTGTAGAAGTTTTTTCAGACACCGAATTGTTTTTTTTGTACTTTATACAAATCAGTTGGACATGATGAGTGAAATGGCCGAAGTTACGAACTGATGATGAAAAGGACCCATACTTATCGAATGTAGGTGGAAAATTAACCTCAGGATTAGGGCATAGCTGCAGAGCACGAAGGATTTCAAGGGCGTGGAATAGGAAGAGGAGGAGGGGCTGACAGAGGTCGTGAACAAATCGTTTGTTACAACTGTGGTGAAGCAGGCCATTTCACACACGACTGTCAGAATCCAACGCATCCATCTTCTCAATATTGCAGAAAGTTTGATCATGTGATAGAATATTACCGAGTGCTGATAGCTAAGATGCTAGAGAAAAAGACACAACAACCTATGCAGAACATCTAGATGATGAGGGAAAATCCTCATGAAGAAGATCACAGTATTAATATCGTAACATGCAGTGGTATGGCCATAGGAGAAGATAAAGAAAAGAAGCCAGAGACTGAAGGATGGGTGTGAAAGGCTGTCAAAAAATAAGTTCTATTTGATCTCAACAAGGCTAAAGAAACTTTCATGGAAGCAAAGAAGAACTTTTCTCAGGCTTCTACGTCGGGGAGTCAAGAAAAACCCATTGGAAATAGTGAAATAGAAGACGTGGATCCCTCGCTATTGGCTACTTTTATGAAAACTTGTATGAATATTATGAATATGTTATGGGATAAGAAGGCAATAGAAGGGATCCAGAAGATAATTGATAATTCTATAGGAAAAATTAAGATTCCTTCAAAAAACATGTTGTAAGGAAACCGGGTAAACATAACAAGCAAATAGGGTGCGATATGAGGCTGACCACGCAGATTGGAGAATATAAAATGGATCAAGTCATCTTGGATTTGGGTTCTTATGTGAACGTACTTCCTAAGCATACATGGGAGAGGATGGGGAGACCTACACTACAGTGGTATCCTATACAGCTACACATGGCCAATCAGTAGAACATCATTCCTATGGGGCACCTGTATGGGGTAACAATCAATATTGAAGGAACAAGCGCTCTGAATGATTTTGAGGTAATTGAAATAGTGGATGACATCAATCCTTACCCTGCACTACTAGGAATTGATTGGGCCTTTGACAAGGATGCCATATTAATACAAATAAGCGAAGAATGACATTTCAAAAGAAGGCACTTAGGGTTATCATGCCACTCGACCCCGCTGAAGGAGCACTCTACACTGAACCAGTTCATGACTATATGGAGGATGATCACTTGGATCAAATATACGAGATTACTACACGTGACAAATATTGGAACAATCCTATTGTAGATGGGTAGATTGCATGGGATTGAGATAGCTCCTGTACCTCAGATTTAGATGAAGAGCTCAAACAATGGCTGAATATATTGGATGAAGTTTGCATGCTACATTGCAATATGATGACACAATCTCTATGGTGTGTATCTACAAAGGCAAGAAATCTTCTGCATAATTATGGCTTAGATTATGTAATTTTATTTTTGGATAAGTTTGAAAGAGAGGTGTTGGAAGAACATCATTTCCAGGTGCTAGAATTAGCACTGTACACTACGCCTGTTTGTTGGTGGGCTACACATAAGGATATCTTCACTGACCAGAAGGAATACAAGTGAATGATGAAGCTAAGGTTTGGATATGCTAATACCTTTATGACTGAAAAATACAGTGGAAAGGATGATCTGCGTGAACACTTGGTGCGATGGATGAAAGCTTAGGGAGAAGAGCCACAACCAGAATGGGTGCATATCTCTTGTCACACCTTAGATACTATTCCAATGCATTAGTACTTGGAAATAGAGCTACACCATGCGATGGCTGAATGGGATATCTTGAGGAAGACTTTCTTATTAACCTTCAGCTTTGAGGATGCAATTGAATGTATTGATGAAGCACTCCAGGAAATTAAGGCTACTACCCTTAGAATGCTTGAAGAGCCGATAGAATGGGTTCAACCAGAATGAAGTACAAAACTGTGCCATGTGCTAGAATGCTACAATGTGTCTGAAGAAGAAGAAGAAGATCCACGAAAAATCAACATTCTGAAGATTGAAGGACAACGTGAGGTTGAATGTCCTAAAGCAGTGAACCCCGACATAACAGAACCTTTGAAGACAAGGGAAGTAAAAATTGGGTCCAACACGCAACCTAAGTTTACAAATATAGGAGATTATTGGGATGAAGATACAACTGATAAGGTTGCGGAGATGTTGCATTAATACTAGTACTTGTTTCCCACCAAGTTCTCAGACCTAAAAGGCATAGTAGGGGATTTGGGAGTGATGAAGATCACCTTAAAGCCTAATGCAAAGTTCATAAAACATAGACCTTACCATCTAAATACTTAGTATAAGGAGGAGGTGTACAAAGAGCTGGAGAAAATGTTGGAAGCTAGAATTATTGAGCCAGTAGAAGAATCTGATTAGGTGAGCCCTATGGTGGTTCAAGAGAAGAAGCAGCAGGGTGAAATTAGAATATGTGTATACCTAAGAAAGATCAATGATGCATGTGTTCATGACCCATTTCCAACACCATTTACAGATGAAGTTTTGGAGAATGTTGGTAGGCAGGAAGCTTATTCGTTCATTGATGGGTTCTCAGGGTACCATCAGATTAAGATCTCACCGGAGGATCATAGCAAGATGACCTTTGCGGTAGAGTGGGGATGTTTCTAGTACACAGTGATGCCATTTGGACTCAAAAATGCGCCCGAGAGATTTTCAAGGGTTGTAATTGCAGTGCTCAAAGAATTCATCCATAAATTCTTAGAAGTATATTTTGATGACTAGACTGTGTTTGGATTGGTAAAGTGACACATTGTAAGTCTGCACCTTATGTTGGATACTTGTCACATATACGAAATTGCTCTATGCTTGAAGAAATGTATCTTTTATGTTCCTTATGGGATATTGCTAAGCCATGTAGTCTGTAAGCAACAATTAATGATAGACCCCGTGAAGATAGTTGTGATTGTCAATTTAGAAGCTCGAAAGAATGTAAAATAGTTGCGGGAAATGTTGGGCCACACCAGCTTCTATAGAAATTTTATCAAGGCTTATGTACAAATAAATGTGCCAATGGAGAAATTACTGAAGAAGGATGTGACCTTTTGCTAGGATGAAGTGTGTCAGTGCAGTCTGGATGTATTAATGGAAAAGATGGTGACTACGTCAATTTTGGTATTCCCAAACTAGAAGAAAGAATTTCATGTTCATGTGGATGCTTGTTGTATTGCGTTGGGTGCAGTATTAACCCAGCCAGACTAAGGCGAGATAGATCACCCTATATCCTTCGTGAGTAAGAAACTACCAAAGGCTGAGAAGAACTACTCAACTATAGAGTGGGAAGGATTGGCGATGGTCTACGTGCTACAAAAGTTTCAACATTACCTGTTAGGCACACATTTCAGAATGTATACAGATCAATTTGCTCTCAAGTACTTGGTCAACAAGCTTGTGTTGGGAGGGAATATATATAGGTCGTTATTGTTGTTTCAGGAATATGACTTTGAGGTGATTGTGAAGCCTAGGCAACTGAATGTGGGACTAGATCATCTATCTAGAATTGAGATAGGTGAAGAACGTATTAATTTGGAGGAAGTGTTGCCAGATCCGTAACCCTTCGCCGTACGCATCGAAGATGATCATTTTGCTGATATAATCCAGTTTTTGACTACTACAATAGCCATAGAAGGATACTTTGCACATCATAAAAAGGAGTTGGTGGTCCACATAGCTCACACTTCTGTGATTGCGGAACTCTTATATAAGATGGGGATTGATGAAATGTTGTGCCGATATGTTCCGAAATTTTAACGATTAATCATCCTCATCAAAGCACATGGAGGAGTGGTAGGAGGACACTGTGCAGGCATTGCAAGCATGTAGAAGATTCTGCGCATAGGATTGTGGTGGCCGAGATACATAAGGATTCTAAGGCATATTGTAGGGCATGTGATGCATATTAGAGGATGGGAAAGCCATTGCAAAGGGATGAATTTCCTTTAAATCCTTAGATTTCAGTATAGGTGTTTCATAAATGGGAAATTGACTTTGTGGGTCCAATACAACCATCAGAGGAAATGACGGGCACATGGTACATTATTATTGTGACAAAATATTTGACAAGATGGGCAGAAGCACAACTGGTGAAGGAATGTAATGCTGCTACAACTGCAAAGTTCCTTTTTGATTATGTCATGACAAGGTTTGGATGTCCTAAGATACTGATGAGTGATAGGGATGTGCATTTTCTAAATGAAACTATTACCGCGATGTTCAAAGAATTATAGGCTTATCATCAAAAGAGTACACCCTATCATCCTTAAGAAAATGGTATGGTGGAAGCATTCAATAAAATTCTGGAAAAGACATTGACAAAGGTCTGCAATGCACAGAGGAATGATTGGGATGTGTGCATACCAATGATCCTATGGGCATATAGGACATCGTGTAAGAAGTTGACAGGACAAACCCCATTCAGGTTGGTCTATGGGATCGAGGTTGTAATGCCCATGGAATATATTGTGCCAAGTTTGCATATTGCAGCATTGAATGATATGGCAGACCATGAGACTATGCAGTAACTTCTCGTGAAGTTGCAATTAGAAGAAGACTGATTTCTAGTAGGATTTCACCAACATGCACAAAAGGAGTGCGAAAAGGCATGGCTTGATTGACATATTAAGTTGCACACCTTCAAGGTGAATGATTTAGTCTCACTTTATGATAGCAAGTTCAAAAAGTTCCTTAGGATGTTTCAAATTCTCTGGTTGGGACCCCATGTAATCAAGGAAATTACAGATGGTGGCGTCGTTCAGCTCGTGAAGCTAGATGGGGTATTATTTCTAGGAAGAGTCAATGGAAGTCGACTAAATTTATATCAAGGGGCATCCTACCCCTACGAAATGACTACATGATGGTAGGACAATCTTAGTACTCCAGGAAACTACAAAGAATTACAAGACTATAAACTATACTACCCAAAAACGGGGGAAACGAAGTGATGGGGCTATGCAAGGGAAGCCAGAAGTGCGCCAGGAGGAGTTGCACCAGGGAGGATGATGCTAGGCAGATGAGGCTAAAAATAGTCATTGGATGCACTATAGCTGATTGGATGGCGAAAATCATGTTAGGAGGAGAGGGTAGGCTGCATTTATGGCATAAATATGTGGCAATCTACTGCCAAAGATGCATTTATGGTCAGAAATTAGAGGGAACGGTCGGATTTGAATTTGAAATTGCCTATAAATCTACCATGTTGGCCTATAGTAGAACACTTTTCCTTCTAAAAATTGATTGTGAATTTTATTGCCTTAATTCTATGAAGTGAGAGGATTGGGAGGAACTTATTTCATGACCTGAGTGCACAAAACTGATTGAATGGAGCCATAAGATCATCCTTGAGGAAATGATTGATCTTGTAGAAGTCGTTGTCTCTAAATATGCTGCCTCTGAAGTTACAACCCTCGAAATTACATCAACGATAGCAGTTATGCCATCTGTTCCTATGGCGTCAAGGTCACCTAGGCCTAAACCATTCGTAGCTAAGGAAAAGTAGAAGAAACCACAAGTTTTACCAGTGAGGAAATCACTGAGGAAGAACCCTACAAAGGTTCAATAGAAAGGGAAGTTGGACAAGTCTGCACAACCATAGGAATCCTTGGATCTAGATGAAGAAGAGCTTCATGACATAGTGGAGGAGTTGGATTCTAAGGAGGGAGGACCTATAACTAGGCTCCCGAAGTATATTTCTATGCAAAAGGGTAAAGCGAAGGTACCCAAGGATCTTGATAATGCTAAATTCATAGTCTCTACACAGTTTTTGCCATAGAAAGTACCATTTGAAGGTGTGCTCTTATGGCGCTTTCCTACACTCAAAATGGAGGATCGGTATCTAGATAGTCATGAGAAATTATCAATGATAGAGACAAACAAATATTTGGCAAAGATATATTATGAGGAAACTGGGGTCACGCGACTGGAGCCTATGAATTAGTTCATGGGGTTTGATAAGGCTGGGTTGCTAAACATGCTATGGGTACCTCATTTTACTAGAACCACTATCAACACGGTGTACGTACACCAATTTATTACACTGGTTCATGATGGGTGTCTTTGGCTGGGAGAACCCATCCCCATTATAGACATGCTAATCCACCACATCACAAGGTTTCCCTATCAAGGGGTGGATTTAGCCAAGGGGTTTGGAGGCTAGAGTAAGGAAAAACAACTCACAAATAGAATGAAGAGCAAGTTTGGCTTTCTATCTATTCCATCACAGACAAGGCTGCACGGATGAGGTGGTGGTTCCAGTCATTTCATTAGTTTCATAATGCGCGAAGGTGGTGCAATACAACTAGGTGCAGTATCTTTGCAAAGAGTTTTTGTTGAATTATCGTGAAGCATAGGATGATGACAAGGCATTCCAATATGTGTGGCTGCTATTGTTCATTTCCCTAGTTGTGTGGAGACTTCCTAAAGACAGCCAACTCCCTCAACAAGATGCCAATTTATCAGAGGCATCAAAGTTCACTTCACTGCAGGTGATAAAGGACCTAGAGAGGGTCATGGAAATGAAGATATTCTAGGTGCTAGTTGAGATGGACCTTCACACAGTGATCAACCAGAGGTCGAGGCTGTCACCTACCTTGTTTGAGCAGTTGGAGGCCTACGTGGAGTTTAAAGTAGATTTTCACAACATATCTGTCCGTGTGAGGCAAGATTATAAAAAGGTCTCGTACAAGTTACCATACCTAGTCAATGAGGTTGATGTGCAGGAGATTGTGGGAACATGGCGAGGTGAGTCACTGTAGCCATGAGATCTCAGTACAGGTACAACCAAGGTCGAGGAAAGTTCCTCCACACAGGCCACATTAGCGCAAAAAAAGAAAGAGGCTGAGTAGGCTGTAGCTCGAGAGAAAGCAATATAGAAAAAGAAGGAAGCTACTGTCAAGACAACTCCTACTAAGGTAACTGCTAACAAGGAGTGTGCCACGAAGGAGGCCACATTGGAGGTTGAGGAGTTTGCTTCTCACCATACAGTGGACAACGAAGGGTTCAAGGAGGAAGAAGGTAGCAGTGTGGATCGGAGCACTCTCTTTAAACTATAGAAGGGAAGTAAAGAGGCCACTTCTAGGCATAGAAAGAATCATAAATTGGACAAGAACGTCCATCTAGATCCAATCGTTCTCATTGAGGGGGACTTGGATGAGATCGGAGACTAGGTCCACGATAAAATGATCGAACTGTGGCAACAATTCGAGCAATAGTACCTAGATACACTCAGGAACATGCAAAAGGATCCACGTGATAAATAGATACAAACATCTCAACTTTAGGTGAGTGTGGAATAGGCGAGCGGGATTCAAGCAAGCTTGTAGCAAGCAAGTGCCATTATGGTAGAGACAGATAGGACTTTGTACCTCAGAGTCATACCATTACTAGAGGGATCACTACGCGTAGAGGCAGATGAAGCAAACACCCAGCTAGGAGAACTCAAGGATGTGGGTGTCCACTTAGCTGCATTGCCTATTCAGACCCTCCATGCACCCCATTATGGGGTATCAGAGAAGCTCAAGATCAGGGAGCAGTGTGCGCTATCAGTTATTAGTGAGGTAAAGATGAACAATGAGCAGATCTTCGCTAAAATGGCTCAGGCGCTGAAGGAAAAGGAAGAACTGGACACACAAATCCAAAGCTTGGAGGTAGCTATTACATAGGCATGTAAGATGCTGCTATAACTTCACATTCCAAAAGATGCAGCAACAAAATCGAAGATTTGGAAGATGGATGCCACAGTCAGGGAATCGAAGGATGCGTTCAGCCACATAACATTTGAGTTCCAAATGAAGATCTCAGATCTCGAGTTGAAATTTTAGCCAACCACTCCACCAGAAGTCCTGGAGAAGCATAGAGCAACCACTAGGGAGAGCACGGCCACTTTGGATGTAGTAGTCACAAGTTGCACACTGATTTTCGAACAGGAAATGGAACTATGGACAACTCTGCAGGAGGACCCAAACCTATAGAAACTTGGCACAGATATATGGGAGATGCAAAAAAAGTTTGATGAACTTAGGTCAACTACGCAGGCTTTGGCACCAGTCCAACGCTTCACTCACTTGACAGAAGGAAAAAAAAATTCAAACAAATATTGAGGAGCTTCAAAGGAAATAGGTCATCTTAAAGGCTAGAATACAACCATGGATAGAGGAAGGCAACCAACTTACTCTGTCAATCCAAGAGAAGTTGAAGACACTCCAGTAGACACAAAGGATGATGTGCCTCGTGATGGAAGGCTTGACTATAGAAAAGCTGGTAGATGAAGTGCAGCAGGCTGTGGTACATTGTATTGCTGACTTACAAGTACTAAAGATGGATTTCATTGACCTCCACAACAAGATAGATGCGCTAGCTAAGTGACTCGAGGGTGAGTCACCCAATTTGTGTTGGGGGATTGTTGGGAAGGGGTCTTTGGGTTCAATTGACTCAATTATGAGTAAATTTTGTAATTTCTTTTTGTAATGAATGTAAATTCTCTGTGTAATGTGGAAGCAAAGCACGAAGCTAGTAGAAGTTAAAGGGTTTTTAGTCCCTTAGTTGGCTAGGTGATAGAGTTGTTTTGAGACTCACCCATGTTTTGGAGACCATGGAATTATAAAGCAAATGCTATAAATAGATGATTCATATCAAGTCTAAGAATCAATCAGTTAGTGAAGAACCATTGTAAGGACAAGGTGCTAAGGTAGGAAAGGTTTGTTTCATGTACTTAGGTGAAAGGAGAAGGCTCTTGCTGCTGAGTGCACAAAGATCTTGGTAAGTCCACAGGCTAAGTGCGCATGCCCCTACAGCTGAGTGTGTAGGGATAAGAAGTCTGTAACTGAATGTTTATACTTAATAAAGAGTGTTTTGGGATGATTCTAATGCATTTGTACCTTTTTATTTCCTTCTGCTAAAGTTTATGTATCTTCTCTCTATGATATGTTTTATATGAATTAATTCTTATTTATTGTATGAAGCTAGTAGATCTGTAATCTTTATGCATGATAAGTACAATTAAGTACCTTCATGAAGATTTGGAATTTGTAGAGATTGATGTGTTGTAGTTGTTTCAGAAGGGATAAAGTTGTGTGAAGGTATATCTAAGCTATAAGAAACTTAGGAAACCATCACACAATCCTCTGGATGTAGAAACCTGGTTCTAGCATCCCCCAATACTGGTTCAAGTGAGACTGCAGCCTGCGTTATGCAAGTTGTTTCCAAAAGGGCAAGAAGTTAGGGTTTTGTTGGTTGGCATAGTTAAAGCTGAACCTGGGTCAGGCCTAAGCCAACAATGGGAGAGGAATCTTCCTAGATGCTAAAAAGATCCTTTTTGAGGGGGCAGAGGTGCCAGTGTTAGAATTTGACAAGTTTATAGTCATTTTTGCATGTTTGCTCACTAGGAGTCCAACCATGTAGTCCATTTCTCCAGCCGATCTCTCCATTTTTAGGCCATCATCAGAAATGGAGATATAAGGGTCATTTTTGTAAAGTTACTTGTAATCCATTTATGTGCTACCATTTAATGAAATAAGGCCTCCCCACATTCAGCAGGGCCTAGAGATGTAGCCCACATTGGGTGAACTCCATCATCAAATTGTTTGTGTTCCTTCGGTATCATGGTTATTTTATGATTTCTACTTATTTTATTTGTTTAAGTTACTTGGTTAACATGATCTTTTATATGCAATTTTGTATGCATCCTTGAAGTTAAAAGATTTGGATCAAGTTTGTATCAGAGAAGGTCTTCTTGATGTGAGTTGCCTGAGTGAATGCTAATGAGGAACAAGCTTTAAAGAGGAGAAGGAAAGCTTTAATCCTTTGATATTGAAGCAGGGCGTGCACCATGAAGATAGAACATGGTACATGAGGAAGCTCAAACGAAGGAAGAGCCAAATTATCCAAGATATTCTTCACCATGGAAGAGAAAGTTGACAATTTATTTGTAGAGTATGAGAAGATGATAAAGCCTCAGAAGAAAGAGCCATATGCCCATGCATCAGTAAATCATGAAGGTGGAAGAGGAGAACCTCCTGAACTTCCTTCTTCATCCTCTAGTGACAGTTCTTCTTCTTCTTCTTCTTTGCATCACTCTAACAAGAATCATAGGAATACATCTAAGAAGCCATTTTTTAAGCTAGATGTAAAGTTTGATTTTCCCACATATAATGGATAATGTAATGTAGAGAAACTAAACAATTGGATTAGACAGATCAAGTTTTATCTCCAGATTTAGCAGATCAAGGAAGATGAGGCAAAGATCCAATTAACATATCTTCAGCTCAGTGGCATCATTCTCATCTAGTGGGACAACAAGTTGTAGAAAGGAAACAAAAACGTGGGCAATCTCCTTTCTTCTTGGTCCAATTTTGTTTCTAAATTAAAAGACCACTTTTATCCTTTGGGTTATCGACAAAAGGCTTTAATGAAATGGAAATATTTAAGACAAGGAAAGGTTCAAAATATACAAAGCTTCATATAAGAGTTTATAAAACAAGCATTGAATTTGGGCATTTCACTCGATTCACCCGACACTATAACAAAGTATATTGGTTCTTTACTTAGTTAAATAATGCATTAATTTTTTGTTATTTGAGCCTACTACTATTAACATGGCCAATGTGAAGGTCGTTTACCTTGAAATAAGGGGCAAGAATGATAAAGAAGAGAAGCCAAAGAAATCATTTTTCAAACCTCATAATGGAAATTTCAAAGGGAAAGGCAAGGGAAAGGACAAGAAGGAAACTACAACCAAGAAGGAGGAAGGATAAAATCCATCTTGCACACATTGCAAGAAGGAAGGCCATGGCGATGAACACAATTGGAAATTGCATCTGGAGTTGAAGCCAAAGAGATTTGGTGGGAAGAACAAGCAAAAGACAGTGGCAGCCATGTAATAGGACCTTGGATCTGATTCCATTGATAAGACACTGATCACAGTAGTGGGCACACAAGATACTCTTTCTCTTCATGCCAATGAAAATTCTGAATCACATGCAAGTACAGGTTCTTCAAATCATCCTCTTGTTAATGAATGAAAGAGAATTGAATTGTTCCACATTAGATTTGTAATGAGACACACTAAAGTGGAAACCTTGTTTTATCAAGGCTCACAAGAAAATTTGATTTTAGAATCTTTGGTTAAAATGTAAATACTAGAGACAAAACCTCATCCGAAACCATACCCTCTTGGTTGGGTGTGTGATAAAGAAAAATTACATGTAACTAAGCAGTGTAGAGCTAGATTTGTGATTACATCCAAACTAGTAGATGAGGTTAATCTTGATGTTGTATGCTTGGAGATCTGTGGTATTGTATTAGGGAGTCTGTATTTATATGAAATGAAAGAAATTTTATTTCACCATGAAAACAAGTATGATGTCATGAAAGATGAGGTGGAACACATTGTTAGATCTCATTGCATCAAAATCAGTGCCAGTCTTGTAAGTTCATGTCAGATGAAGAGATTTATTAATTCCAACAAAGGGTGCATGATCATGGTTGTGAGAGAAAAAGATGTCGAAACATATTAATCTTTTTCCAAGGTTGTGATCCCCCTCATAAAACAAAATTTTATGTTATTATTTCTAACTATGATGGGATTTTTCCGGAACCAAGTGGGTTGCCTCCAGAGCATGAAGTCCAACATGAGATTCACTTGCAGTAAGATGCTCCTTTACCCAACATTGGTATGTACAGGTTGTTAGCCATTGAGATGGAGGAGATAAAGAAGCAGCTACAAGAATTACTCAACCAACGGTCCATAAGGCCAAGTTCCTCTCCATGCGGTTCACCTATTGTGTTGGTGCTAAAAAAGGATGGCACATGGAAGATGTGCGTAGATTATAGATCACTTAACAAAATAATGATGAAGAATCAGTACCCTCCCCCTTGCATACATGATTTATTAGATCAATTGAAAAATGTTGTCTATTTCACAAGATTGGACTTGAACAATGATTAGCATCGGGTCAGGATTGCAGAGCAAAATTTATGGAAGATTGCATTCAATACCAAATAGGGGTTGTTTGAATGGTTGGTGATGTCGTTTGGACTGTGTAATGGTCCAACCACATTCATGAGGGCGATGAATGTTATTTTTAGGCAATTTCTTGATGATTTTGTACTTGAGTATCTTGATGACATTCTTGTTTATAGTAGCACATTTGATGATCATGTGAGTCATGTTAAAAAGGTGATTGATGTTTAGAAAAAAGAAAAAATGTATGTTAAAATGTCTAAGTGTGAGTTTGGGAAGACCTTTTTGGTTTAGGTCACATTATTGGAGGTGGACAATTGAAAATAGATCCCTCTAAGATGGATGTGATTGTAAAGTGGCCTAAACCCATCAATGTTACTGAGGTTTGTTGCTTTTTGGGTGTAGTACAATATTGGAGAAGGTTCATTGCGAACTTCTCCATCATTACAAACCCCTTACATGCATTGATGAGTGTGAAGAAAACCTTTCAGTTGGGAGGAAAGAAACATAAATCCTTTGATATATTGAAATAAAAGATCAACACTGCACCAGTTTTCGCCTTACTTGGCCTCCAACATCCTTTTGCGATCCAGACAAATGCAAGTGGATATGCCATGGGAGAAGTATTGATCCAGCAAAGGAAACTTGTATGTTACCATTCAGCGACATTCTCCCAAGTTGTTGTGAACTATCCCACATACAAAAAGGAGTTGTATCCCTTGGTTCAAAGCGTGAATAAGTGGAAGCACTACTTGGTCGGCAAGGAAACCATCATTCACACTGATCACTAGCCCTTGCAGTACCTCCAATCACAAACCAAGCTTCAACAAGCAAGCCATTTCAAATGGATGGGATTCCTCCAACACTTTCTCTTGGTAATAAAATACAAGAAGGGCACTAGAAATAAAGTGGCATATATTCTTTCTCTCCCTCCTATTTATGCATCTATAGTTTTGGAAAATACCTCTTTATCTTTTGAAATTTATGTTGAACAATATGTTGATGATGACTATTTTAAGGTGGTTTATGCAAAGCTGAATCATGGGTCATAGGTGGATAATTACCATTTGCAAGGAATGTTGTTATACCACCTTTGAAAACTTTGTATCCCCATCAATGAAAGAATACATGTAATCAAAGAGGCACATACCTCTCTTGTGTCAGTGTAACACCCTCCTCCCACATCTACCCAAGTCACTAGCCATCTAGGGTAAACATGAGATGAGAGGCTATAATGATCAATTGAACCTCCTATGTGACCTTAAGGAAGTGGAATCGATGGAAACATCACACAAAATCATCTAACATCAGCTTCAGAACACTCACGAGAGATGCCAGCCACTTAGACAGCCTGTCCATGGGTCCCACTGTTGTTCTGGATGTCTTAGTCCATTGTTTCTCTCATGTTATGGGAAAGGAAAGGACCAGAAACCCAAAGTCGCTCTCATAAGATTTCTTGTGAGTGATCAGAGACCAAAGTTGCTAATTTTCTACCAATGACCCTAGGATTTAAGACATTGTTTTAGGCCCGGAGCCTAGGTCACTGCCCAGAATGGAGTGATAGCTTAAAATCAATAAAAATATAGGGAAAAAATGATACAAAAGCAATACGTTGAACAAGACCATAACCATACCCCTACTAGCCATGACAAGAATTTCGTCAAATATATCATCAACATGTCGCCTGCATGTGTAAACAACATAATTAAGTGTAGGGATCTCATGCTTATCTGAGAATCATTATGAACCACTGTTTCCTCATATCAGTTGCTGCATTATCATCTATTAGCTCATAGACACATTGTCCATTCATATACAAGTAAAAACATGTTAAGAGACATATAGAGCTGGTGTCATAAAATATACATATAACCAACATAATAGGAACATAAATACCATAAACATATCATCCATAAAATCCATATATACATCAGTACATTTACACATGAAAATCAAGGGAATGAATTTCTCATTAATGAATGCAATAAGCCAATTGGAGATGAGGCTACCATGTTCCACCAGACCATAGATTGATTGAGCCAAGTCTCTCTTTAGCCAGTCATTCTCGTGCCATATTCCAAGCATCAATGTGGGACTCAAACCAAAAGAACCAACCAGGACATACCGAAAGAGCTAGCCACTAGGCCATGTGCTCTAAACATATTTATTTCATGTAATATAATATGTGACCAACCTTTTGATAAATTAAAGAAATGATGCATATAGTTTAAGAGTGCAATGCTAATTTTAATGAATTATGTTGATACATGAATGGAGAACTTATAATGATAATGACATGCATTTAGCAATATGGTTCACTAAAAACAAATAATTTTTGTTTTTGAAAAATATTGAAATCAATGATAATGACATGATAGTGATATGTATTTATTAAAATGTTTCATTAAAAATAATAATCTTTTTTTTTAAATAGTGATATCAATAATGAATCTTACAAATTTGAGATATTAAAATAAATAAAATCAAGCAAACATGATAACATTCCTCAAAAAAATTGATTTCCTAGTCAAACATGTCCCAAAATAAAACACCCCTAAAAAATTAGTATAGAAACATACTTACACCTTAAAATGGTGTAAAATCTAGTATACTAATATCATATATTCCCAGTAATTCTAAAATATTAGATTATTTTTTAAATTTGTTACATAAATATCATATATTCACTCTAATTTTAAAATACTAACATAATTTTATTACTTTTAATAAATTGTTTAATCATTTTGGGTTTTGGATTATATAATTCTAAAATATTAAATTATTTTTTAAATAGGTTAAACTAATATTATATATTCACTATAATTTGAAAATATATTTCATTACTTTTAATCAACGTCTTAATCATTTTGGCTTTTGGATTTTATATAAAAAGTAATACCAACCAAGAAAGTAATTTTAAAATACTAAATATATTTCGTTACTTTTAATCAGCGACTAAATCATTTTGGCTTTTGGATTTTATATAAAAAGTAATACCAACAAGAAAGCTAATGAACATGAGAGAATATTTATTCATATAGGAAATGAAATAAGAATATGTTTTTAAGATAGAGTTTTAAGAAAAAAGATATTATATTAAAATATTGTTTATATATCATTATCAAATTAGAAATCAGTTATATTAATCTTTTTTATGAAATTAGTTATATTACATCAGAGTTTATTTCATATTTAATGTAAATTTCAAAATTTGATGAGTCATCTATTCTATATTAATAAGAAATCAGTTATATTAATCTTTTTTATGAAATTAGTTATATTACATCAGAGTTTATTTCATATTTAATGTAAATTTCAAAATTTGATGAGTCATCTATTCTATATTAATAAGGTAATAAATCAATCATACTATATTCTTAAAAACTTTTAATTGGTATTACACTTAAATTAAATTAAAAGATACAATCCTATAAATTAAAAAATGGATTCCTAGAGAGATACTATAGGTTATTAAATTAAAATTAAAATTCAATTATTAAGAGTTAAAAAAATACATCATAAATTAGATTTTTTTTTTTAATAATTCACAATATTGTTATATTTTCAAGTTAAAAAAAAGTTTATAGGGGTGTACATTAAAGTGGTTTCCTTATAAATCTTAGATTAATAATAACGATTTACAAAACAATTTGCAAATCAATATTAATAAAGTAATTTAATAAAAATCTGAATATTCAAAAGTAAGCTAAGAAAAATTCTGATCATTTACCACATAAAAACATAAGTATTAAGATGAAAAACATAAAAATTTAAATTGAGAAAGTTCCTTTTTTATCCCATATAGACGAAATCTTACATATAATACCAAAAGAATGATCGTAGATTTGTCTAAGTAATCACACATTGTTGCACATAGATAAGTTGTACCCAAGAACAAATTGAAGAAGCCACAATGTTATGAAGAGGGGCCCTACCAACTTCTCGTTCAAACTATTTGACACACATGAAAAGGAAATTCCATGAAACTAACAACCACTACCCATAAGATGCTTCCTTTTTGTGATAAAAATATACAAAAAAGTGTGGGTGATGTCGCCATGATCTTCCTCATTTAGATGGCCTCACTTTCTTCCTGACTCGTAGCCATGTACTTTGCCTCTACTGAATTGAATGCAACTGATCTCTATTTCTTGTTGTGTCAAGAAACTTCCACTGACATAATACTAAAGATCCCTACTGATATGCTCTTCCTATTGAATGTACTCCCTACTCAATCTACATCGATGAAGCCTTGAGGCTTCACTCCCTATGTTCATCTGTACCATAATCCATACTGAGAAGTTCCCTTGAGGTATCTCAACACATGCTTTCCTACCTTCCAATACAACTTGGTAGGCCTAACCATCACTTGACTAAGCTAGTTAACTGCATAGCACATATACAATTGTGCTTTCACCAAGTATATGAGTGAACCCAAAAGCTTCTTGTAAACATTGCTTCCACTACTTCCCCTGAAGTAGCATCCTCCTTCCTCCAGTTACCTGCTAGAGGAGTCTCCATGGGTTTGCTTCTCTCCATGTGGAATCTCCTGAGTATCTCATTGGCATACTTGCCCTGAGACACAAACAAGTCCCCATCTCCCTATGATATCTCCATGCCAAGAATGCAATGCATGAGCCCCATGTCCTTCATCTCAAACTCTCTTACAAGGTCCTCCTTGCAAGACTTGATCAACTGATCATCACCTGTCAGTATGAGATCATCAACATAAAGTAGAATGATCAATAGTTTACCTTCCACCACTATGTGGTAGAGGTTCTCATCTGCTTCACTCTTTGTGAAGCCTAACCCAGTGAAGTAGCCATCTATCATGGTGTACCAAGCACGCGGTACTTGTTTTAGCCCATACAATGCTCTCTTGAGCTGACACACATGCGACTCACGGTCAAAGGTCTCAAAACCTTCAGGATGCTTTATGTACACATTTTCCTTAATCATGCCATTAAGGAAGGTTGTCTTCATAACCATATGATGTATCTTCCAACCCATCTATGCTAATAGTGCTAATATAGATCTTATTGATGAGTACCTTGAAATAGGATCAAAGGTCTCATCATAGTTAATCCCCTCTACCGGTGAAAATCCATGAGCCACAAATTAGACTTATGCTTCTCCACACTACCATATGCAATGTGATTTAACTTTTAAAGCCAACATGAGCTCACCACTAACTTGTCCTCCAGTCTCGGGACCACATCCCAAACACTGTTACGAACTATGGAGTCATACTCCTCCACCATGGCATCAACCCAAACTAGCTATTGCACTACTTTCTTAAAGGAAGATGGATCTGTCACAACACATTCACCCATAAGAGCCATGTATCTAGTGTACCTCTCAGGTGACCTCCTCTATGTGTGCTGAGAAGTGGGTGCTCCCACATTCTCCCATGCATCATCCAACAATCTCTCAAACTCTCTGGCGTGATTTCTTCCCTCTCTTGAATATTCTGCCTCAATGGATGTCTCCACTCCTGGATCATCTGCATGTGGCTACTCCACATCAATCTAAGGCTCCTCAATCTTAGGGGCTAAAATCTCCTCATCCGCATGTATCTCAAGATCCCTTTCAAGGGAAACTCGTATGGACTTCTCCTCATCGAATCTGGCATCCCTGCAAACCATTGTCATCCTCCTGGTCAAAAAGTACACCTGATAGTTGTGAGGTTTATCAGTGTACCACATAAATATCCTCAACTCTATTGTCGGCTCAACCATCTTCCATGCATCTTTGGTCACATGGAAATATATTGATGACCAAAAAATCCTGAAGTCACCAACATCTAGCTTGTTGTAGGAATAAGCCTCCTCTGGTGTCTTCATCTCAAGAATCCGATGTGGGCTACGGTTCCAAACATAAAACATTGTGTTTCATGCCTCATCCCACAGGTGTAGTTGTAGGCCCTAATCATGCAATGTTTCCCTTCCTGCCCCTACCATGCTTTTATTCTTCCTCTCAGCCACCCAATTCCACTTAGGGTTATTGGGTGCCGCCAACTCCCGTTTAATCCATTCCACTACACAAAAGTTCATAAACTTGTTTGATACATACTCACCATCATTATCACTCTGTAAAGCTTTAACCTTCTTGCCAAACTCTTTCTCCACTAATTCTTTAAACTCACAAAACTTAGTGAAAGTTTGATCCTTTTTCTGCATGAATAATATCCATTATTTATGAGAATAGTCATCAACAAATATAACATAATACCTGTGTTTTTCCATGGATGCTATCAAGAATGGCCCACACACATCTAAATGGACTCGTTCTAGAATAGCCTCTACTCGACTATCTCTATGGTGAAAGAAATACTTGGTTTATTTTCCCAAAGTACACCCCTTACATGTATCAACTTACTCAAGCGTAGCTTTGGGAACACCAGTAGAGATTTGCTACAATATCTTCAAAGCCCCATGATGCAAGTGGCCCAATTTCCTATGCCACAACTTACCAATGTCTCGGATTTGCACCCTTTCTTCTTTTGTTGTCAAGGAAGCACACTCCTCTACCTCCAACTTATAGAGATTCTTCACTTGAATCCCTATCTTCTTTTCTTGACCCGTGGCTATGTGTCAAAGGGATGCCTTTCCTTTTGAGAAGATCACATCATAGCCTCTAACCTCAAGCATGGCAATTGATACCAAGTTATTCTTCAATCTGGGCACATACATAACATTCTTCAAGGTGATTTGAGCCCCATGCTCCCTCTGAAACGTAATCGTTCCCAATCCAGTAACACTATACTTCCCGTCGTCACCCATCTCGATATGAATTTGGAGATCTTTTTCCTCCAGGTCACTAAATAACTCTTTGTCGTCAGTCATGTGGAATGGAGCTCCATTATCTAAGTGCCATACACTTCCCATCATTGATGACATCATGCATGCAATGAGGGAAAAGTCTAATTCAAATTAAGAGGGAAAAGCCTTACCTACTACTCCTCCTAAGGACTTCTTCTTGGACTTATTGAGTGGACAATTTGTAGCAAAATGGCCTAGCTCATGACAATGAAAGCACTTAACTTTCATCATGTATTTCCATGATAAGAATCTGATTAGGAATGGGAATAATTCCCTTTCCGCTTCTTCACCTTAATTGCTAAGATACAATTCTCTCCATTATCAGTCTTTGATGAAGAGCCATCCGTAGTGTTCTTCATGATCTCCTCCTACATCAAATCCGACCATAGTGATTCCAAACTCACAGAGTCTTGATAACTATGCAAACTCTTTGGGAGTCCTAGAAGAGAAAGGCTCACCACATCATCCTCGGAAACTGTGATTCCAACATTTCCATGTTCATCATGACACCGAGTAAACTTCGTCAAGTATTATGGAATCGTCTTGCCTTTCTCCATTTTTATTTTTTGAAGTTTTTCCTTCAATGCCAATTTTCTTTGGTTACTGTTGTTTTGATACAAGTCCGTCAATGTTTTCCACACAGCATATAGAGTTTCCTTTCCATGGAGACTCGAGACAATGTGGTCTCGAAATCCCTCAAGGATCATCCACTTCGCCTTCGCCACACACTTATTCCATTCAGCAAAATTTTGTGCATCCGATGTTGCTCGCTTAGGAATTTCTTAATCAATGAATTCGTTCAAGCCATTATCCTCTAGCGCAGCGTCCATTCTGTCCCTCCAGGCTATAAAATTCCAGCTACCTTCCAAGGCATACTCGAGCCACAAACCATAGAATGCCATTTGCTGATTCTGAAGTATGTATTTTAAATTCGAATTTCACCTATAATCCAAAAATCAAAACTTCGAAATCTCCTCTAGTATATTGTTCTTAGCTCTGACACCATGTAGAAAATCCTATAGATTCACAAGCTTATGCAATGTACTAAAGCACGGGACAAGAATCTATTTCTACTTTCAACCAGCAGAAGCCAATAGATCGATCAAAATAATAAGAACAAGAAGAAGATAAATCAATGGCCATAACACAAGATGTATAAGGGGAAATCCACTACTGAAAACCCCACTATCTATATTTCATATATCAGAAATACAAGTGAAGATACAAAGCTTGTTCTCACTAGAACAATTCTGCACAAGTATGCTCAACTCTCTCAGCTCACAAGCTAGCTCATGCCCAACACTTAGCCAATTTTGCAACTCTCCAAGCTCCTAATATCTCACGCAATTCAGAGGATGAATAACTCGTATTTAAAGGGAATTATTGCTTCCAAAAATGCACAATCCAAACACAGGATCAATCTCTGATGCATACATGATATTTACACTCCAATAAATAATACCACTAACAGTACATTGTCCCCACACTCTAATCTCAGCCAGGTCTTTCTCTGAATTGACATGCATGACATTCTAATGAGGTAATCTTTAGTTAACTGGATTAGCACTAGTGGATGCACTAGTGCACTAACTGACTGTTAGTCCTCTATTAATTCCTCAAACACCTTGGAACCAATTTAACTGAACATAACTCAGTAAATTGAGTGATCTAATTTCAAACTCAATTTAGACTCATACTGGACCCCCAAAATATAGGGAGAACATATAAATGACTTGAGAAAGACTTCCAACTCAAAATTCCTAAGCTAATTAAGTTAATTAAAGTTAATTAACTATTTACAAGTTAATTAATTCAAGGACAAATCAAACTAGAATTTCTTGATGCCATTTATCATCAATATTTGCGAGGACACGCATTTCATTTAATGGAAAATTTACAAATTATATGAAATAATTTTTTTTTGCAAGAAATACCATTAGGACAACAACATTGTTTTCCACAAATTTTCTTTTTTACTTTGAATCAAAAGTCATAATCCTTATATGAATTTTGAGTTCTTCAATTCGATAAAAGAGTTAAATTTGGAAATTTCATCATCACATTTGGCCCAAAAATTTAACCCATCTTCATGCATCCCCCCTCCATTTTTTTTCTCATAACATGTACTTAAGTGAAATGATTTGTTCGAATGTGGAGAGTAATTGTGGAAATTTCAAATCCATATACAATACCAATTCTCATTTATCAATTTTAGTGTTGTGTATTGTAGTGGTTTTACCAAAGTTTAATATTCTTGTTTATAATATATTATATCATACAATCATTCTAATGATAACAAGGAATGTGGAAATTGTTGAAAGAATTAATCTAATACATAAATGCATAAACTTATATTTTGTACTTAGCATCCAAGAATTAATTAATGATAAGTACTACTCTTACTATTTATTTAGTAAATCTAAATGAAATCACATTATCACAAAAAAATCTTAATAATATTTACTTTGATTCATTGTGCAATGATTGTTGGTTGCAATGATATCGATAAGGTTGTATCTATCGACATTACAAAATATTCTTTTCGATATTTATTTGGTGATTCCAAGTATATATAATGATTTTAAAGGAGAAGCATTTATCATTTTATGGAGTTATTCTATATTGGAGAAACAATCTACGAGTTTTAGATGGAGGTGTTGCTAGTGGTGGTGTTGTTGGTGCTACTAATCAGTGGCTTGTATCTACCCATGACTACTATGAGAAGTTATTCATAGATGGACAATATGTAGAGAAAGTATAATTTATGTGTAAGAGATTAGGCTAGAGACCAAAGAGTTCTTATGCAAATGGACTTTCTTCCATTAATCATATTAAGATTGAACCTATTTCCTAGACTATTCCATTCATTACATCACAAATTGAGCCCAACTCCTAGACTATTTCTCAAGCAAATAGTTTGAAACTTGTTTCTATTATGATGTGCTTATATGAAGGTGAAACATGGATATGGATGGTCAGCTTTCTTGAGTTATGGCTTCTGGAGTACTATTTAGTTTTAAATTTCTGATAACATTTAGAGGAGAATGATTTTGTGGAAATGTGACGATGCTGAAAGTTTTATGAATCCTAAAACATTTACTAAGTTGTAATAAATATCGTAATATTTCCTTTCTTGTGCCATATACTGATACATTTTTTCATTTACAAATGATTCCATCATTGTCAAGTGTTCTTGAAAGTAATGATGAAATGCACAAATGAATTCATAAACATAAAGAGATATACATACACAATGTTTAGTTTCAGAAATACTAATGTCTAAACCATTCGGAATAGTAACCTTCTGCAATTTGATTTTAATGCTTATGCAATTTGATACAAGAACTTCACTATGCAAAGATTTCATTTTGCAAAGGCCACAATGAATGATTTGATTGTGCAGAAGATGATTATAATAGTTTTGAAATGCAGGTTTATATCTTAACGTAAAACAGTACAACCATAACAAGATATACATTGTTACTTAATTGATTGAATTGAGTAAACAAAGTTCATTTAATATTGAATAATATGAGTACAGTTGACAAATGTGCAATCACATAATCCAAAATTGACAAATAGAAAAACAAGTTTACATAGTAAATGTCCTGAATATGCATTAGTTCACTGAATAAATGGGAAAAAGACTTGTATTTATTGGCAGGAGAGCCTTATTCAATTAAAATATAATGCGATCTAGTGTATTAATAAAATAGTATCTTGATATCAATTTCTAAAGTGTGTGAATAGTATCAATCATGAAACATAATCGTATTAATTGGACTATCTCGAAATGTAATTTAAGTAAATTGGATATGATTTGATGTAACCAATTTCACACTTGTATTTTCTAATTAAATATTAGGCAAATCAGTACTAGACAAATTGATGACGACCATTGGTTAGTGAATAACATTAAAATTGATAGCAGTTAAATGTCCTTACAGAACTTAGATGTCAATTGGTGACTTAATCCACAATTATGTTAGGTCCTTTGCATACAGGGGGAGGGGTTGAAAAAATCTCGAATTAATATAATTATGGTTCCTTGTGAGAAATCTCTACTATGAGGATGATATATGATGTGTGAGAGATGAGAGGCTCTTTTGATAGGAGACAATGCTCTGACATTGACACTATTATGTCACTTCTCCTGCTCTGGCCAATTATGCTAGAATTAATGCGATTGCAGGTCCTTTTCATAAGTTGGGGGGGATTTGAAAGTAGAGATTTTACTATGTGGAGGACATAATGATTTTAGACCTTAGATGTCAGTTTCTTGTTGTATGTGAAAGAAATTTTTTAATGTTCATCTCGTATAGTTAATAGATAAGAGAACACAACAATTTGCAATGATTGGAGAAAGCTACATGGAAACATTCAAAATAAAATCAGTGTTTTTTATTTCTTTTTATCGTATAATAAGTGTATTGGTAATTTCACATTTGTCAATTGAACTCATACAATGCAATATTAAATAAACCACATTTTCAATTCATGCCATGAAGACATGTTTTGTGGTAAAAAAAATGCAAACCATACTACAAGTGAGTCAATTAAGTACTAATTTGTATCATGAAAGTTTATTCTATGTGTCCCTTGGATACAGAATAAGTATAAAAAATTATTTATATAAGCTAAAGTATATGCAAAACTAAACAATGTATATAGTAATATCAAAGAGAATATCATAATTATTTTTGAAAAGGAAAACATATTTTCAAAGCACTCTATGATTTTTTTTAATAATAACAAAGAACACAAAGCATACTCTCAGAAAATTTTGAAAAAACATCATTTAATGCAATTTCATATCAACGGTAAACGAATTCAGGCTTAGAGCAGAGTAATCACTATTTCTGCCCCAAGTCTTTAACAATCACGAAAACAGTTAAAGTAACAAGAATTGTATCTAGATTCAAATTCTAATTATGATAGCTATGATTAAAATGAACATCAAAGATGAAACAAATTTGTGACAACCAAAAATAGTTATTGAATATCAATTTTCATTCTGATTAACAAAAGAGAAATCATCTCTGAAGTGTTTGCAAATTTGGTAAACAATATTAGATTTTGTACAAAGTAATTATTTTTAAATTTTAAGGTATAAAATTGGAGTAACAATAATACTATATAGCTGCTCATGATAGCTATTATATCCATAATGACACTTTTTTTGATATCCTAGTTCACTGGCATATTTGGGATGACCCTTTTCCTTTTTGGTCTACTTAACTTTCTGCACTTGCATGTAAAAAAATAGCAACAATTGTTCTACAATCAATTAAATACATCTAACGAATGATAATGTAACTATGAAAAAAATCTATCTAGAAAAACAAAGCCATGTGAAAATGAAATGTCATATGTAAATTACTTCAAACATTTTGGTTATAGAAAATAGCATTTGATCCCTAAACCGTTTATTAAAATCTTTATACCTAGATGCAAAAATAAATGAATTAGAACCCCATGAATGAAAATATGAAAAATTCATCGGTAGTGAGAAGAAGAAAAATGCATCCAGAGATTGACTTAGTTCATGATGACATATATAAAATATTGAACATTTAATCACTAGTAAACAGGAAAACAAATATTCAAATATTTAAGAAGACTCACAGTATGTAAAAGAATACATCTTGATTTTTTGTCTGTTAGCTATTTTTCAAGTTTCTGGATTCTTGAAGTAAGTTCTTTAGCTTTTCCTCTATGAATGTTTCATAGGAGTAGCTGTGATTTCTAGTTTGACGTGTTGACTGAATATCACCTTCTCAATTTCCCTGTCTTCTCCTTGCAATTGCGCAACTAAAGAAAAGTTTTGTTTATTGACATTAACAAAGATAATTAGACACTCCCTAATTTCTTATGTACGAAAATCAACTATAGAATCGATTTATGTTTGCTTTGAATCTTGTTTTAGCTTGTCCAATTCAACTATCATCATTTCTTTCAAAATTAATCTACAGTCACATGTGATATGTGGACTGTTTAGATTCTACACAATCTGTAAAAATTTACATATGCATTTTCTCTTAGATTATCTATGCTTTCGTATTCGGAAATAATATTTTGCATTCTTATGATTCTCTGAGACCATGCAACTTTGATATTCTTCACTTGATTAACATTTGACAATTCTTGTCCTTTTTTATTTGCATCAGAAAATAAATCAAGTCTCCATTTGAAAGAAGAAAAGTGATTGTTCATGAAATACTTGTCTCCTTCAAGATTACATTGAATGCACTTGACAAATGACTTATTTCTTTGTGCCAAATGATCAAAATCAGAGGTTGCTTGCCATGCATGTTCAATGATTTTCAATATTTTGCATATATTGCTAATAATATATGTTTTGACAACATTAATGAGATTGACAAATTTAGAAAAGCTATGTGATGTGCTACAAGTGGAAATATCCAACAATGTTTTCTGTATTTCCAATGGAGTAATCAACAAAGAACCTATATATAGAGCATCTTCTAGGTCCTTTATTCTTATTTCTAGCCTTAAGTCTTTTTACTAATGTTGACTAACAAATTGTGCAAGCACGTCAATGGTAACTTGATGCAGCTTCATGACTGATATGGTTACAACTCAGGACAAATCAACATACATTTCTTTTTGTTCGAAAACTTTTTTCCTGTGAAGATTTAATTTCTCATTCTTCATTTTTTTACTACCATTGTCATTCTTTGAATTTTTCAATGTGACAACCATCATCAAAAATAATAAATACATGGGCAATTTGCACCATTTCTTTTTTATTTTATGCAAAAAAAGCACTAACCTAATAAGGTAGCAGAATGTTGTCAACTTATATGTTTATATATATTTTTTAGCACGACCTGTTTTCATAGGAATTATAGAATTGGCTGACTCACTAGTATATGTTTATTCTAAGAAAATATCTTTGGTCAAGCTCTATGTCCTTCCTGCTAGTTGATAGCTTATCATGAATCAGTTTTATATTTGTTGTCCTTTTCTCACTCGAGGATGAACTTGTATCAGTATCATTTATGTAATGTACAAATTTCTTTGTGGAAGTACTGATACTTGATTCTTTAGTGATTTCTTTAGCATCTATGATTATCCCTTCAGTTTTTGTTGAAGCATTTTGACTTTCTTTTCTCTCCTCTCTAATTTCTAGAAACAAGTTTCCTTATCTAATTGTTTCCTAATGTGCACCAAATACACACTCCTCATCAAATGATTTAATGGGTTAAACTATATTTAATTTAAAAGGATGCAAATTATCTATGAGATTTGTAACATAATCTACATTCATCACTATGATTTATCCAATAGTAAATGATAAAGAAATGAATTATCTTGTCCTTTTGCTTTGAAATATAATTAGCAAGTCAAGGTATTTCCTATAGAGTTTAGCAACATAACACTTTTCTATAAAAAATTTCGGCACTAGAAATGGCTTTCCTTCAAATACATAAATTCAAATTAACATATTAATTTCTCTTTCTTCATGCATACCTTTGCCCCATAGGAAAACTTATAACTATGTAGATATTTGATGAGGTTCTTCTCTAGTTATCGTGTGATTTACTTGTTTTACAAAAGAATCTTGAATTAGACAACTTTTAAAAGAAGCATTATGCTTCCACATTATAGGATACCATAAATACATTGGTTCTTGATTCACATTGAATATAGGATTACTTCAAGCCATGAAATCCATCTCTAGAAATAAAAGCTACTATCAGACATGCCATCATGAAGAACCTATTGGTCATAGATAAATTAGCTAACTGAGACATTAATTCATTAAAAATAATATCATCCCATTCAAATACACAATCCTTTTGGTATGTGTGATAAATCATATACAAAATGAATTTATACAAAATGAATTTGGGAACATTTGTTGTAGTTTCATGGCCCACGATGCGCACACAAAGTCAACAAAAGACCATAAAATATTGTTTAAACAAAGAGATATATAGAAAAAAACATTGTAAGGAAGTTGATAACTTGGCAAAAAGAAATATACATCAACATTAGCCTCACCTTATGATTGAGGTGGCTTCAAAAATGCTCGTAATTCAGAAGTGGCTTGGAAAAAGCACAAATTGAAGTAAAACTAGGGTTAAATCGAAGATCTCTACAGAAGATTTCCAATGGCATGAATGAAACCTCAAACTGAGTTCGTATGTAAAAGTTAAGGCCAGTCAAAACTTTGGTCAAATAGGCCTAGTGGCAGTCACTAATGAGGCAAAAATTTTCCATTTACCGACGCACAGATTCCGGCTGTTGGAATGGGCAAATTTGTCACCTCGTTAATTTTTCCAGTGACCCTTAAAATCCATTGATGAGTTTTTGTCCATTTTGTTTTATAAAAATGAAAAAAATATAAAAAAATGGGTGGCGAGCGACCACCCTAGCAATACCAACGAACTCATAACAAAATTATTGTATACGGGGGCAAGCCACCAAATCGGTGGACCCGCCACCCAACCTACCATATATACCAATGTAATGACCATTCAATGAAGGGAGTCGGTGAGGGTCAAACCTACTCGACCACGGTGGGTCAACTCGCCAATGGGCGACTCCATATATATAACCAATTCAAAACAAAATGATGTCATCACCAATAAACGACACATAAAATTTAAAAAACAAATTAAAGAACCTAAAGAAACATGCTAATTTGGGTGAGGGCGAGGTTGGAACTACCAACCTCCCTTGCCCAGATTAACTCCACTATCAACTACCCAAGTGGCCTGTCCTTGTCAAATCCTCCTTTCTACATTTATTTAAACCTTCAATAAGGAGGAGGCGGGGGGCAGAACTAAGGAACTTTGAGCAGCAAATCTGGCTGGAACTGCGCCTAGGTGGGCACCTATTTCGATGCAAGATATTCTAAGAAATATTTGGAGGAATATTCTACAATATATTCTTTATGAAGATTCTTTAAGGAATCTTGGAGATTCCTTTGGGGGTAATTTTTGAAGGTAACATAAGTATATCAAATTTATACTCATTTTTATCGATTTTTTGTGAGGAATTTGATGGTGCAATTATTTTCCTCATTCAAGTAGTAGAATTTTAGGCACTCAGAAGTAAGGAATCTTTAAAATTCCAGACGGTCTAGATTTTGATGGTGTCAAAAAGAGATCAAGTTTATAGTCATTCGACACGATTTTGTGCCATGAATTCAACAATGCATCCCATTTCTTTAGCAGAGTTGTGCATTTATAGTCCATCACCATAAGTGGAGGTATATGATGCAGTGATTCCGTGTCTTTCTTTTGATTTGTTGAGATGATGTATTATGTATTGAGATCCTTGTTTAACATTATGTCGAAGGATACTTGTATGCTACATTGTGTGAGAGTTTATTATCTTTTCATGATAGTGGAGGGCCCGTATGAGTGAGAGTTCTTGTAGGATAACATCTTGTGGAGAGACATGCCACTCTTGTTGAGGGAGTTTTTACTTGTAACAACAAATAATATCCCATGTACATCATCATAATTTTGCAGCATTTAACGAAGCGACCTCCCCGCTCTTGACATTGGGCCCAGAGATGTGACCCACATAGGATGAAATATGTTATCAATGTGTGTGTGTGCCCTTTGATTTGATGGTCGTCATTGTGTTTCATCTTCTTTAAAGTATGCACATGTGGTTTTTCATACTATTTCACATGTAATTCTATAAACATCACAGAAGTAAAATATCTTAGTTAATTTTGGTAGATGAAAAGATTTAGATCAAGTTTGGTATCAAAGTGGTCTTCTTACTAATGTGAATTGTGAGAGTGAATGGTAACCAAAGATTGAATGTGCAACAAGAAAGAAAATGGATGACGACAAAGATATCTATGAGGCCTTCCATAGGATGTCAAAAATGGTATATTTAATGTCTGTAGATTATAAGGGGAATATGTAAAGAGAGGAAAGGGAGAAGGAAAGAGTAGACGACAATGATCCATCTCCATCTTCAAGTGATTATTCATCTTCATCCTCGTCTTCTCATCATTCAAATGAGGAGATCAATCAGAGCTTTCAAGCATATAATGCTGAATTAAGTAGACTTCTACGAGAAGAAAAAGAGGAGAAGCATAGATTGCAACATCAGTTATGAGTGACGGAAGAGGCCTTGGAAAATTTTAAGTGCAACAAAGGCTTAGTGAAGCTGTCGTCACAGGCTTCAAAATCGATGACTAAGGTAAACAATGTTGATCATTCTTCAATTTCATTTTCACATGATGCTATTTCTGTTGGAATCCTTGAGGTACCCATTTTAAGAACCTATCTAAGACTCCTTACCAAGATGGGATACACAAAAGGAGAGTTCTCAAATGTAGCAAAATCTTCTAAGGAATTTTTGAAACCATTGAGGAAATATGATGATTGAAAAACCTAAAAATCCTCCCATGACAGTGTGCATTGCAGACGAAGAGCTAAGGCAAGATCTCATCACCATGATTGTACCAGAGACAATGAAAAGAGGTATAAATAGTCTCAGTATTATAAATTTCATTCTGATTACAAGTATATTGTTAATGTTGAGAATAAATCATGCATAGAAAACCATGTAGTTTTGTGGCTTCCATAACCTTGTGGTTTCTGAGTGTTGGAAGAGAGTGTCAGTAAGAAAGAGGATGAGGCATGAAAGATCTTATCCACATCAAAGAAGGAAAAACGTTAAGCATGTCTAGAGGAAGAATAATTTTTGTAATCATTGTAAAAGAGGTGGACATTAGAGAGCCAAATGTTGGATGCTCCATCCAAGGCAATGTCTCAAGGACAAAGTGCTCATGCAGAAACCAGCTGGTGAATATGTTCAATAAGCGAATCTGCCATAGCGAGATAACCAATTCACTTTGATGAGTGAGAGATGGTTTTGCTAGATATGGTATCTTATCATTGTCACATTTTATAAATCATGTGTTGCAAAATAATTTTAAAAATGATGATGTGTTTTCGATCATTTATTATAGCAATGATGATGTTTTTTACTTTTATTGATAGCTCAGGTATTGGTTTCTATTCGGATGTAAACTTGACCCAAAAGTGTGTCTTATAAACTCTTGGAAGGTATGGGGATGGTTGGGTCATGGTTTTTCATGCAATTGAACGTGTAGTTTGTAAAAAATGTACTATAAGTTTGCAGAGGATGTAGGTGTCGGCTAATCACTTATGTATCTAAAGAACAATGGTGAAGGAGAAGGAAGTGTGGCCTGTCAGGACACTTGTGGTGTAGAAAATGTAACACAACAGTTGCAGATTATATTCATGCTTCTGAAGTACCAAAATCTCCTCAATGGGGAGGAATGATTGAGTGCGTCTAGAAATGCTTAGAATTCAGAAGTGGCTTTGGAAACCCTGAAAAACCAAAGTTTATGGATTGAAATTACACAAGGGTCATATTAAATATGTCAACACAAGATTTCTAATGGTGCAAATGACACCTCAATCCCAGTTCATATGTGAAAGTTATGGGAGGTCAAAGTTTTGGTCAAAATAGGCCCAGTGGCAGCCACTATCGAGGCAACAAATTGGAATTTACCGATGCATGGATTTCAGCTGCCAAAACAAGTGAATTTCTTGCCTCATTAATTTAACCGATGAGCCTTAAAATTTGCCGACAGGTTTGTGTCCATTTTGATTTATAAAAATGAAAAAAAATATAAAAAAGGGGTGGCATGCCACCATCCCCGCCAACCTCAGTGAACTTGTAATAGAATTATTGTATATGGGGGTGAGACACCAAATCGATAGACTCGCAACACAACCTGCCACATATACCAATGTAATGACCATTCAATGTAGGGAGTTGGAGGGGGTCCAACCCACCTGGCCTGGATGGTTCAACCCGCCAATGGGTGACACCATATATATAACGAATTAAAAACAAAAAAGTGCCACTACAATTAGACGACACATAAATTTGAGGCCAAAAATCTTTATAGAACCAGAACAAATGTGCTAATTCTAGTGAGCGCGAGGTTAGAGCTGCCGACCTCCCTTGCTCAACTTAACTCCACTAACAATGACCCAAGTGGCCTACCCTTATTAAATCCACCATTTTACATTTACTTAAACCTTCAATAAGGAGGAGGTAGGACACGAAACAAAGGAAGTTTGAGCAATAGAGCTCAGTGGAACCACACCTTGGTGGGCATACATTTTGATGTAGGAATATTCTAAGGAATATTCTACAAAGTATTCTATGGGAATATTTTATAATATATTGTTTATCTAGATTCTTTAAGGAATCTTGGCTCTCTGGGTGGATCTAGAAATAGAAGTGGCCTTGAAAATAGTTCAAAAATAAAATTCCTCAAATGGATGTGAAATGAAGACCATATCGTAGTGCGTGTCGCCCTGATTCCAATGATGCCAACAACACTAAATTTTGATTTCGTATGCTCAAGTAATAGCCAATCAAAGTTCTGGTCAAACTTGGCCAAGTGATAGTCACTAACAAGGAAACAATTTGGCAAAGTTACGAAACACAAAAAATGGTGATCAGAAAGGGATAATTTCTCACCTCCTTAATTTGTCTAGTAATCCTTAAATTCCAGTGGGAAAATTTTAACCATATGGTTATTAAAAATAAAAAAAAATTATATGTTTGGGGGGCGGGTTTTCATCCCCACCAACTCCCCAACGGACTTGACAAATATGATATATATATCGAATAACCAAATTCAAATGTGGCGGGTAGGCCACCCACGTTGGACCCTCCAAACCACTAGTTAACAATTATATGTATACAATGTGATATGGAGGTTCCCCTACTGACAAGTGTTAATAGATGATGGTATAACTGGGGTTCAAACCTGCCCAGCCTATGCAGGCTGGCTCGTCAACGGGGGATCCCACAATATAATTAATCCAAAGCAAACTTTGTTTCTTATTCACAAACAATGTTTCGTATTCATGCGTGATGAGATTTGAACCAAGACCACCCCCATATTATTTTCCACCACCATCAATAGACCAACAACCCCACGTTGGTGGCTCTGCCCGCCATCACTATTTAAACTTTAACCAAATGAATTTGACCAGACTGGCCGAGGGTAGATCAGTGGAACCGAGAGCAGCTAGGAGGGCAGGAACCATGAGTGTTGGGAAGGGGTTCCTAGGGTCAATTGAGCCAATTTTGAGTAACTTTTGTAGTTTCCATTTGTAACGAAGGTAAAATCTCTTAGTTGGGAAGCAGAGTGCGAAGCTAGTAGAAGTCAAATGGGATTTAGTCCCTTAGTTGGGTAGGTGATAGAGTTTTTTTGAGACCCACCCATCGTCTGTTGACCATGGTATTGTAAAGAAAATGCTATAAATAGATGATTCATAACGAGTCTAAGAATCAATCAATTAGTGAAGAACCATTGTAAGGACAAGGTGCTAGGGCATGAAATGTTTGTTTCTTGTACTTAGGCAAAAGGGGAAGGCTCCTACAGTGGAGTGTGCGAAGACCTTGGTAAGCCCACATGCTTAATGGGTGGGCCCCTCCACGTGAGTGCACGGGGATAGCTGTAATTGAACGTTTATACTTAATAAAGACTATTTTGAGACGATTCTAATGCATTTGTGCCTTGTTATTTACTTCTGCTAAAGCTTATGTATCTTCGCTCTGTGATATATTTTGTATGAATTAATGCTTATTTACCATGAAAAACTAGTAAATCTGTAATCTTTATGCATTATAAGTACAATTAAGTACCTTCATGAAGATATGGAAGTTGTTTAGATAGATTTGCAGAAGTTGTCTATTTGGAAGGGATAAAGTTGTGCAAAGGTAGATCTAAGCCATAAGAACCTTAGGAAACCATCACACAGGCCTCTGGATGTAGAAACCTGGTTCTAGCACTCCTCAATACTAATATGGGTGAGATTGCAACCTATGCTATGCAAGTTGTTATCGAAAGGTCAAGTAGTTAGAGTTCTTTTGGTTGACGCAGTTAAAGTTGAACTTGGGTCAGGCCCCATCAAGCCAACAAATGGTTCCATTGTTGATACTTGGATCTATCTGAGGAATGTGTGATGTCGAATAAGTGGTTTCCTACTAAGAAGGAAATTGAAAAGTGGATTTATCAGAAGTTTCACACATTTGCAGCTGAGCAGAATAGAAACCTGTGATTATCCAAGGAATAGTGGTTGAATAGATACCTATACAGAGATGAAACCGAAGCCTTTTATGTTTCTTACCTTCCAAAATATACGAGTGGCTATCTCGATTATTGGATAGTGAGGGTACATGGAGGCTTGATGGCCCTATTGTGTGGACTCCAGCGCTGGTAAGGCACCTGGAAGCTTTAGAAAACAACATTGCGTAGGCCGTTGATCATTGGATTGATCACATATTAGGATGATTCATCACTGAACTTGCGATTGATATGAACATAAACTATAGCAAAGCAGAGTGTAGGCTCTTCAAGGGACCATGAGGTATGCACTTAAAATCTCTGAAAGCTTGGATTAAGATGTCGTTGTGTGAAAAAAGGGTTATGCCATTACCTTGATGTTTGGGACTACATAGAGCAGAAAACCCTTTAAAAGGAATGGGAAATCAAGCTTAGAATACAATCTGTTGTTAGAAGATTCTTTCAGCGACGACGATGGAAATATTTTGAATACAGTGCGAAGTGCGCTGCAGATAGTAAGCCAGGGTATCCTGAGGATACCTCACCCATCCACTCCACCTCCACCTCCACCTTCGCCACATACATCTACTCCCTCACCCCCACCTCGACTTCTACACCAGCCATTCAACATGACGAGCACAATGAAGATGCCAGCATTTAAAGGGGCAGGGAGCAAAGACCTTGAAAAATTATGGTTTGTTGTAGATGTTGTGTGGAAAATGCAATAGATTACTGATGATAATATAGATAAAGTGCAACTAGTCATAGTATTTTAGGATAGGGCGCTGACATGGTATATCAAGTTCTGACAAGATAGATCTGGTACGATGATGGTAGAGCCTCAGCAAGGGTTGGATATTGAGTTTAAGAAGCCTAAGTATCTGGTGCAAGTCTGTAATGGAGTTTAAGGAAATATAACAGAGGGTAAATGAGTCCTTGTGGGATTTCTATCAGAGGCTAAAATGCCTGATCTAGCAGGCTAATATGAAGATCACAGATGATCAACACATAGACTGGTACATTGCTTTATTTTTGCCTCATCTAAGACTAACATTATCATAATAGAAGATAGGAATGCAAGTGGAGGCTGTGGAGATCATGATTAGGTTATAAGCCTCGTTAGTGTATGATACAAACATTGGAGTACAACATATTTAGTCGTAGCTGGAAAGCCTGCACATGGAGTTCCAAATATTGAAGACAGGGAATGAAGCTCAACCAGAGGTGCACACTAAAGTTTGATGTATAAAATGCAAGGAAAAAGGACATGATAACGATCACTACCCTGATTATCCAAATTATTTGATTAGAGGATGTACCAAGAACGGGAGTACCATTATGGTGCGTTATCTGCCAGACAGCTATGAAGCACGCAACTGATAATTTTCACTTCTTGCAGAAGTTTGTTCAGACACCAGAACAATTGTTTTATACTTTTTGCAAATTGGTTGAACATGATGAGAAAAGCTGCTGAAGTTACAAACTAATGATGGAAAGGACCCCTACCTATCGAATGCAGGCGGAAAATTGTCCTCAGGATAAGGAAGCGGGTGGAGCGCGATGAGGATTTCATGGTCATGGAAGAGGAAGTGGAGGAGGGTGCGACAGAGGTCGTGGACAAATCATCTTTTAAAACTATGGCGAAGCAAGCCATTTTTCATGCGACTATTAGAATCCAACGCAATGACACATCCATCGTGTCAATAAATTTGTAGATAGTTTGATCATGTGATAGAAAATTGCCCAGTGTTGATAGCTAAGATGCAAGAGAAAAAAACACAATAGCCTAAGCAGAACATCTAGATGACGAGGGAAAAGCCTCGTGAAGCAAATTGCAATATTAATATCGTAATGCGTTGTGGTATGGCCATAGGAGAAGATAAAGAAAAGCATCTAGAGACCGAAGGATGGTTATGCAAGGCTACCGAGAAAGAAGTTGGATTTGGTCTCAACAGGGCTTATCCTCTAGAAAATTAAAGGTGCATATCTTATGTCATGCCTTAGATACTATTTCAATGAATTGGCACTTGGGAATGGAGCTACACCATGGGACGATTGAATGGGATATCTTGAGGGAAAGTTTCTTATTAACCTTCATCTTTGCAGACAAATTTGAATGTATTGATGAAGCGCTCTAGGAAATTACAGCGGCTATATTTAGAACACCTAAAGAGCTGGTAGAATGGGTTCAACCACACTGGAGTGCACAACTGCACCATGCACTAGAATGCTACAACGTGATTGAAGAAGAAGAAGAAGATCCATGAAAAGTCAACATTCTGGAGACCAAAGTACAACATGAGGTTCAATGTCCTAAAGAAGCGAACTTGGATATAACATAATCTTTGAAGGCAAGGCAAGTAAACATGTGGTCCAACATGTAGCCTAAATTTGTAAAGATAGGTGATTATTGGGATGAATATACATTTGATAAAGTTGCGGAGCTGCTGCTCGAATACCAAGACTTATTTCCCACCAAGTTCTCAGACCTAAAATGAATAGTATGGGATCTAGGAGTGATGAAGATCACCTTAAATCCGGATGCAAAGCCAATAAAATAGAGACCTTACCGTCTAAACCCTAGGTATAAGGAGGAGGTGTGCAAAGAGCTGGACAAAATGTTGGAATCTAGAATTATTGAGACAATAGAAGAATCTGATTAGGTGAGACCTATGGTGGTTCAAGAGAAGAAGCAGCAGGGTGAAATCAGAATATGTGTAGACTTGAGAAAGCTCAATGATGCATGCATTCGTGACCCATTTCCAACACCATCTACAGATGAAGTTTTGGAGAATGTTGGCAGATAGGAAGCTTATTCACTCATTGATGGGTTATGAGGGTACCATTAGATTAAGATCATGCTGGAGGATCACAACAAGACAAACTTCGCGGTGGAGTAGGGATGCTTCTAGTACACAGTGATGCCATTCAGATTGAAATATGTGCCCAATATCTTTTCAAGGGTTGTAATTTCAGTGCTCAGAGAATTCATCCATAAATTCTTAGAAGTATATTTTGATGACTGGACTATGTTTGGATTGGTAAAGCACCACATTTCAAGTCTACACCTTATGTTGGATACTTTTCATAGATACCAAATTTCTCTAAACTTGAAGAAATGTATCTTTTGCATGCCTTATGGGATATTGCTAGGCCATGTAGTCTACAAGCAAGGATTAATGGTAGACCCTCCGAAGGTAGTTGTGACTGTCAATTTAGAAGCTTGAAAGAATGTAAAACAGTTGCGCACAACATTGGGCCACACCTGCTACTATAGAAATTTTATTAAGGCTTATGCACAAAAAATTGTGCCAATGGAGAAATTATTGAAGAAGGATGCGAACTTTTGCTGGGATGAAGAGTGTCTGCATAGTCTGGATATATTAAAGGAAAAGATGGTGACTACGCCAATTTTGGTATTGCCAGACTGGAAGAAATAATTTAATGTTCACGTGGATGCCTCTTGTAATGCGTTGGGTGCAATATTAACCTAGCCAAGCAAAGGCAAGATAGATCACTCTATCAACTTCATGAGAAAGAAACTGTCAAAGGCTGAGAAGAACTATTCAACTACAGAGCATGAAGGATTGGCGATGGTCTACATGATGCAAATGTTTCAACATTACCTATTAGGCGCGCATTTCAAAATGTATGCAGATCACATTTCTCTCAAGTACCTGGTCAACAAGCTTGTGTTTGGGGGGAAGATCTAGAAGTGGTTATTGTTATTTCAAGAATATGAGTTTGAGTTGATTTTGAAGCCTGGGCAGTTGAATGAGGGACCAGATCATACATCCATAATTGAGATAGGCAAAGAACCTACTAATTTGGAGGAAGGGTTTCCGGATGCGCATCTCTTCTCTGTACGCGTTGTAGATGATAATTGTTATGATACAATCCAGTTTTTTCCTATTGGAATAGCCCCATAAGGATACTCTACATAGCAGAATAAGGAGTTGGTGGTCTACGCAGATGACTTTTCTGTGATTGCGAGACACTTATATAAGATGGGCACTGATGAAATGTTGTGCTCATGTGTTCCAGAGTAAGAACAATCGAGCATCCTTGCCAAAGCACATGGAGGAGTGGCGTGAGGACACCATGTAGATAGAGAAACCGTGCAGAATATTCTACATGCAGGATTGTGGTGACTGATGATATATAAGGATTCTAAGGCATTTTTTAGGGCATGCGATGCATGTCAAAGGATGGGAAAGCCATCGCAAAGGGATGAATATCCTTTAAATCCTCAGATTTCATTACATGTTTTTGATAAATGGGCGATTGAATTTGTGGGTCCAATATATCCTCCAGGGAAAAAGACGATCACGCGATACATTATTACTACAATAGAATATTTGATAAGATGGACAGAAGCACAACTGTGAAGGACTGCAGTGCTGCTACAATCGCAAAGTTCTTGTTTGATTATGTCTTGACAAGGTTTGGGTGTCCTAAGATAATGATGAGTGATAGGGGTACGCACTTTCAAAATGAAACTATTGCTGCGATGCTTGAAGAATTTCAAGTTTATCATCAAAAGAGTACACCCTATCATCCTTAGGAAAATGGTACAGTGAAAGTTGATGCAGGAGCATTCACCCAAGAGAAAAACCATTGTAATTAAGTAGACATATGTGGTCATGTATTTTTAGGAAGTTGGATTCCTAAGTGATATATTGATGTAATTTAGGCTTTTAAGTGCATAGACTAGGAATAAATTGGATAGTGTGAGATATCTTGTAAATCCTCTCGAATGAGGAGGACATGAGTGGGAGTAATGAAAAAAGAGTTCAAAATCAAATATAACTCTTAAACAGTTCCATGATTCGAGGAACTAAGGAGAGTCTTTAGGAATTAATTGAACCTAGAAGTGTACATAGAGGACCAAGAGGATTTAGGAGGCAGTTCAATAGATTTAGGAGTCGAACCAGGATCAGTTCAATGGAACTGTCTGGCATATATGTAAGCCTATGGGTAGAGTTAGAAATAGAGGCCATTGACATTGAAAAATAGGCCTGTGCGAGACCGAGAAGTCTCGAATGTAACCCTTGCTTTTATATTAATATATGTAGATGTTTGTTCCTCACTATGTCAAGGTATTGAAAAGTATTTCATGGATAATTTATTGTGAATTCGTAGGCTCGACAATAGGATGCAGGTAGAATTCTGAAGGACATAGAGGAATGGAGTGATTCTTAGGAATCACAATGGATCATCGAGTCCAATCAAAGCATTAGAGTGGAGCTTTGGAGAGACAGGGAAGTTGAGAGTTCGAGGAGTTAAGCTCATAAAGAGTTGAGCAGTGGAAAACAGTGAGGAACTAGAACCTTTTGAAGAATCAACCCACAGAGGAAACACTAAGAAATAGAGTCAAAAGCCAAGTAAAAGGAATAGTGAGATGTGGAGTATTGACGCTCAGTAGCTGTTGGATCATTTAAATCAATGGATAGGATTAAGTCACGTCGGCAAAACCTTTTAAAGTTATCGGAATCGAGCCTTGGAGGATTGTGATGAACGAGCACCGATTGTTTGTGGACCATTGGATCATGATCAGATCAATGGTTAGGATTTAAATCGCAATCAGAAGTTAGGAGCTTCGGAATTATCGGAGGTTAAAGGCAGAAGAGTGAAGCACAAGGACCAGCGATATGACGATAGCGATAAAGCCGGTTAGCGATTGGAGGTATCAGAGTGATCGCTTATCAGAGTTTGGAGGAGTGGCATGGCGGAAGGTTCACATAGAAGGTGGACCTGATGACATATATAGTGGCAGGTGCATAAGTTTTGAAGTCCGATTTATATGGTTCGGAGTGGAAATTAGTGTATTTCATTTGTATTCGATAAAGAGTTTTGGAAAGTCCTTTTAAGGCTTAAAACATGTTTTAATATCTCCGATAGTCGGATATCGGAGGCACGGAAGGGGTAATGATATATATATGAGGAGAGCTGTGAAAGTCCTGATAGTTGATAGTGACTACGATAGAGGTACAACCTCAGAATATGTGTAGAAGCTATACGGAAGGTGGAAAAAAGGTATGATTTGAATATGTTTCCCTTTGTAAATGGGTTTTATAAGGAATAATGTTGATAAAGCATTTTAATGCGATAATTATATGTAACCAATGATTAAGAGGGAAGGTTATATATATGCAGCTTAAAAAGGG
The DNA here is from genome assembly GCA_031772625.1 of Pinus tabuliformis. Classification (NCBI taxonomy): domain Eukaryota; kingdom Viridiplantae; phylum Streptophyta; class Pinopsida; order Pinales; family Pinaceae; genus Pinus; species Pinus tabuliformis. The sequence goes on along the minus strand of CM062817.1, from coordinate 1,716,850,700 downwards.
TTATATAAAGGTTCTGAAGAGTGTTTAATGTCCCGATAAGGAAGATATATGGAATGCTTTGATAAAAGGGAAAATGAAGGCTTGAGGATTGATTTAAACCCTGATAGAAGGTTTATGCAGGGTGATTGGTTCCGATAGAAAGGAACTATGACTAAAAATGCCTTAACCATGTATGGTTGAAGATTTGACTCCATTGTAGAGTTAAATAGCTGGGACAGAGGTAAGTATGCATATTTATGCATACTATGGGTATGTGCGGGGGTTTCTGGGCACCATTAGTGGTATCAGAGTAGGTTTGAAATCAGAGTGAGGAAATATTTTTGTGAAAGGGATTTTCACACAAAAGAACGTCATGTGCATAAGTTAATTGATGAATGATAGAGAATACAATAGAAGACCTTAAGGGGAACCTTTTAAGTTCTTGGAAGATTGTAGCAGTTCCAATGGAGGCTTGGAGTAAATAGGAACAAAGGATTCCTTGAAGGAAAGAGAAAGCAAGATTGCTTAATGCAAGTTCTGAAGGAAAGAGGACTTGAAGACAAAATAGAGGACGATCCATCCAAAGTACAGGTGGAATGGTGAAACAATATCATGATGAGATCTTGAAGTTGAGGTAATATGTTCTTTTTTAAATTGAGAATGTGTGTTTTTATACTAATTCATAGGTGACAGCAAGAGAAGCTATGAGAGGAGAACAAGATGTGTTCTTGAAGACAGAGTAAGAAGCATACTTTGATGGAGAAGTGGCAGTGAACTTGAAGAATCCAACAAGACATTAGACAGAGATGAAAACTGAAGTGTTCTCAAGAGAGAATGAGAAATTGCAAAAGCCTAGAAGGAGAAAAGGTGTTGCTCAAGAGGAGGTTCCAGATAGAGGACCATGCTTACCAAAAGACTAAGTGAGGAGAGCTTAGTGAGGTGAGATTGCAGCAAGGAGGACTAGCTGTAGCATAGGCTTGTTGTAGATGAGTGAGGAGCTCATGAAGAAAGAGGAGAAGAAGATGACTACTGATAGTCATAGTAGAGGTTCAGAGAGAATTCACAAGAGAAGAAAGATGAAGAAAGAGTATGCCAAGGCAAATGGCAAGAGGATAATTCAAGAAGAAATTGACAAGGAGATTGCAGAGTTACAAGAACAGCACAATGCATTAAGAAGAATGGTAGAGGAAAGCCAAAAACTAGGTTGGGTCTTGAGGAAGAAGCCAGGGAAGTGGCATGAGATATAGAGAAGGCTACAACAAATGCAAGTAAGGTGGCTAATGGAAAAACTCAAAGAAGTTGAGTTAGAAATGGAAGAATTCAGTTGTGAACTATAACAAGGAGAAATTCTGGGAGAAAGTGAAGATGAAGACTTGAAGACTGAAACTTCAAGTGAGACGAAAAGGTTTGATGATTTTAAATTGACAATTTATGTGTATTTGCAGGTGAAACATGTAAAGAAGGACAATTTGATGATATTGTCATAAAAGAGAAATAAGACTAGAAGAATATAAATTTCGTTTTGGAAGAAGATGAGATATATAGGTCTCATATACATTTGGAGAAAGATATCAAGCAACCAAGTGAAGGGCTTGAGGAGATTGAAGAAGAGACCATCGAAGAATTTATGAATCATATGAAGGATTTAGAATAGCAAGAAGATATGATGGTTGAACCATCAGGTGGGACCATAGAGTCAATTCTTTTTAAGATTGATAGTTTGTTTGTGGATGCAGAAAAAAAGCAAGAGAATGTTAATGAAGATGGGTAGACAAGGATAGCTCTTGAAGGAGGTAAACAACAAGAGACTAAAGGAAAAATTCAAAAAGAAGAGACTATGTTAGCTAAAAACATAGTAAAGGATCATCAATTCAGCATGATGATAGGCACAGTGGAAACAACCATGGAAGATGTTGAGGAAGAAGGACATCTACTAAAGGATGTTAAGAAGGAAGAAGTCTATGCAAAAGACTTAGCAAAGGGAGAAATAACACTAATAAAGAAATGTTTTACAGAAGATAAACAATCTGTTGAAGCTGTCAGAAGTATGAAGAAGCATTTTTCAGAGGATAAAAACTCTAAAGTAAAGGAGGATGAAGAATGTCTCTTAAATGAGAAAAGTAGTGAATTATTGCAATAGAAAGAACTTAATAATTCCTTGATATTTGAAACTATGAAAACATAGGAACAAGTTCTTGTGGAAGAAGGAGATGAAGTTCAGTTTGAAGAGCTGATATGTGAAGAAACAGTTGAAACTGTTGAACCTTATGATTTCCAATCTAATAATTTGTGTGTAAATGGAGGAAACTTAAGTGATGATGAAATACTGGTAAAGTGTCACAGAGAAATTGCATTGTTGGAATATTTTCTAGAGAATTCAGAGTATGATAGTGTGATTGCAGAAGAAAGAGTTCACTACAGTGGACAAGAGAAGGAAGACATCATTAGGACAGATGGTGTGGAAGAGAGACTAATGGACAGTCTCATGAGTTCTTTTGAGAATTAAAATCAACATACTGATGTGCTGACGGAGAGGAAAGAAACAGAGCAGCAAACTAAATTGTTGCCAAAGGAAAATAAGGCACAACAGCCTTATGTTTTTTATTTTAACAAGTGTTTTGTGAATGCAGGTTTTGTTGCAATTGCTGGAAGAGATTTGGCACAAGTAAACAACCAAATAAAGGTGAAAGAAGAAGACTCGGTGGAAGAATTCAATCCATGGAATAGAGATGTTAAATTGCTGGAGAGAGTGCTAAAAAGTAATGATTTAGTCATGAAAGAGGGTAAGGATGATACGGAGGTAGCAAGTAAAGCAATCAAAGTTAAAGTCAACATAGAAGTCAGCAAAGCAAGCAAGGCAAAATTTGGAGCAAGTAAAGGAAACCAACAATAGTTTGAAGAAATAATGGACAACAACAACAACCTAAAGCAAAGAGAAAGAGGAAGAAGTAAGAAACAGAATATGGAGCAATCTAAAGGTGTACTAGAAATAGAAATCGAAGAAATGTGGCAGCTGATGATGAAGTAGACCAAGTGGAGGAAAAAGTAGCAGCAAGAAGCATGATCAATTAGAGTTTGAACCTAATTGACAAAAACATGAACATGGAGCAAAAGACAACAGAAGTATAGCAACAAGGGAACAAAGCATGTGGACAATTACAAAACAAAGTGTGGGATCCAGGAGGACCAAGATCAGAAGACACATGATCAGGAGATCATAAATATTTTCTACTTTGGGAGTCTGATGTAGGAGAATTCACCCAAGAGAGAAACCATTGTAATTAAGTAGACATAGGGGGTCATCTATTTTTAGGAAGTTGGATTCCTATGTGATAAATTGATGTAATTCAGGCTTTTAAGTGCATAGAATAGGAATAAATTGGATAATGTGAGATATATTGTAAATGCTCTCAAATGAGGAGGACATGAGTGGGAGCAATGACAAAAGAGTTCAAAATCAAATATAACTCTTAAACAGTTTCATGATTCGAGGAACTAAGGAGAGAATTTACGAATTAATTGAACCTAGAAGTGGACATAGAGGACCGAGAGGATTTAGGAGGCAGTTCAATAGATTTAGGAGTCGAACCAGGATTAGTTCAATGGAACTGTCTGGCATATATGTAAGCCTACGGGCAGAGTCAAAGATAGAGGCCATTGAAATTGAAAAATAGGCTTGTGCGAGACTGAGAAGTCTCGAATGTAACCCATGCTTCTATATTAATATATTTAGATGTTTGTTCCTGACTGTGTTAGAGTATTGAAAAGTATTTCATGGATGATTTACTGTGAATTCATAGGCTCAGAAATAGGTTGGAGGTAGAATTCTGAAGGACACAGAGGAAGGGAGTGATTTAGGGGAATCACAATGGATCATCAAGTCCAATTAAAGCAACAGAGTGGAACTGTAGAGAGACAACGAAGTTGAGAGTTCGAGGAGTTATGCTTAGAAAGAGTTGAGAAGTGGAAAAAACGAGGAACCAGAACCTTTTGAAGAATCAACTGTTGAGTCTTGAAAATGTCATTCATTTCCATTACACTTTCATTATTATGTCCATTATATCACCTCCATTTCACCTCCATTTCACTACTATGTCACCTCATTCATCTCACTTTCATTATCATTGGGCCACCTTTATGTTTTTCTAATATTTATTATTTCTAAGCCTTTTAAGTGAATTTGTGGTTAAACATTAGAAAATAATGTGCATATGCTTATACCTAACAAATGGGTTGAGATTGTTGACATGTGTAGGTTGAAAGGAGGCTTCTAGAAGACCCTTATGTGGCACTCTAAGGCCAAATTCGAATTTGGTTGGAAAGAATCATGGGATCAAAAGATATGTGTCACATCTCGTAATTGTATTGTAACTCTAAGAAGACATGTGTCTTATCAGTTCCTATTTTGATTAGGACTCTAGAGGTAGAGGGAGAGATTCATGGATTCTCATTAATGAGATGGCTCTCATCTTTTTGTATAAATAGGAGATCTCTCTCCTTCATTTGTTAGTCCTTTTTAGTCCCTAGTTCTTAAGTTTTTAGTTTTTCCTTGATGGCTTTTGAAAGCTTTGGAGAGCTTTGTTGTACTTTGTACTTTTGAAGAATTTGAATAAAGCTTTGATGTTCTCAACATGGAAGGAGATGTGAAGTAGATGTCATGGAGCACATTAGGATGTGAGGTAGAGAAGATTTCATTTTGTAAATATTGCTTTGTAGAATGTAAGGTAGATTAGATTTTTCATTCATGCAATTTTAATTCATGCAAGTGTGTTTAATTTTGCTTTGATTTCATAGGTAGTAGGGGGCCCCTGCCTTGTATAGTTGTCATTTAATTTTGCATTTTATTTTTCTCATGTATATTAGTTGTACATAAATTGCTTTCAAGTTGATTGTAGATTAGTGATGCACATAACCTTTTAATGACTAATGAATGACATGATAGAATCATCTTGTCCTTTTGTTGAAGCAGCAAGGATACTGGGTCTCATAGTCACTAGCTCATTGTTTGGTTATTGCATTTTATTTTGATTGAACTAATGACATGATAGAATCATCTTGTCCTTTTGCTGAAGCAGCAAGGATACTGGGTCTCATAGTCATTAGCTCATTGTTTGGTTATTGCATTTTATTTTGATTGAACTAGTTGTATATTCACACTTTTGTTTAAATACTAACTCCATCAATAACATGTTTTAAGTTCTTTTGAAGTGCTAAGTTTTGGAAGTTACCATTAGGGACATAGGCCTTGTCTTGAAATCTTTATCCATACTTGTCCTTTAAAAGTATTCTTAAGACCTTAGAATAGGATTTCCATTTGCATTAAACACTTTAGAAAACCAACAAGAACAAAACCCCAAAAACAAACATAAACTATAAAACAACGAAGTAAGAGAAAGGTTAACTAAGCACATATAGTGCACCACTTCATCAGTTTACGATACCCAGATTGATAATTTATGTAGATCAATTTAAGACATTAAATTGACTAGACATTTTGGCGCCATTGCCGGGGAAGTGTAATTAGGAGACCTTATTTCTTACATCTGGAAAAAAAAAGTTAATAATTCTTGAGTACGCTCTCCTCTTGCACTTTGTGTGATCTAGAGGATCAGAAAAAGGATTGTTAAAAAGAAAAATAATAATTCTTGAGTATGCTCTCCTCCTACACTTTGTGTGATCTGGAGGATCAGAAAAAGAATTGTTAAGAAAAAAATATAGGAGACAAAATAAACTTCATCACTTCAATTGATTCAAGAAAAAAAAAAGAAAAAAATAAACTTCATTTCATTTCCATTTTCACTCCATGCCATTTATTTCATTTCATCAATAAAAGTTATTTCCCCATGATCATTTCCATTAAGATTGCCTAACTATCTCTATTTAGCTGAGTGGTTACTGTGACACTGGTTTCCGCAGCTGATACCGGTTTCCGCAGCTGACACCGGTTTCCGCAGCCACCACTCTGTTTTTCAAACTTACAGTCAAGATGTTAGTGCAATAAAATGAAAATGCAGGAATGACTAAGCAATATAGAAATTCAAAAATTTAGAAAAAAAAATGCATATAGAAGTGAGTTTATATCATAAGGATGAAGGGTTGCCAGATGGTGTCAACCTAGCCGTGGCCTCTGTGCATGATTCAAATGTGCAAGAAGAGGGATCCGTTATTTCTGATAGAATTGAAATACATAATATGCAAATTGAGGCCCCAAATCATACTGAGGGTATTTCCATGGTCACAGGCAGTAGTAGTGGGGAAGTGTCATCAGAAGTAGTTGCATCGAATGAAAATAAGGTTCAGGATCAGAAATTGAAATCATATGATGAGGATGCAAAGAGATATTCAATTGACGAAGAGAAAGCTAAGTATGGCGCTTTAAGTTCTGAAGGGCAGAGTCGGGAGGAGTTGAGAGCTTCGGAATCTCATAGCGTCCCCTTCACAAATGAAGAGATTATCGGATTCGCAGAAAACATATGTGCAAACAGTACGGATTGTGAAGTACAGAGATGCAGGGGGTTGAATGATTTGGATGATTTGGATGTTTTGACCTGTGTAACACACCTGCAGAACAGTAGATCAAACAAGAAAAATGAATGGAAATTCATAAAAGGCAGAACAATGAGAACAATAAAACTCAGAAAAATGTAAACACAGAAAAAACGTCAAACGTCAAACGTTCGATTTGACAAAACAGAGACGAATTTAGAAAAACTAAAACATGGGTTTTTTTGCCAGGTGGGTTAATTAGATAACCTAGAAACCGTTTGAAGAAATTTGTGGCGGTCTAGGAGAAATTCACGGTTCTTTGGAGCCCAGTTTTGACTGCCGCGCGTGAAAAAAAAACAGAACTTTCAATTAAATGAGCAGACAGTGATTTAATTCGGCTGTGTGCTGGCACCACCACGTCTTCCACCCTTTGCCACCAGGTCTTCTGCCCTTATGCCACCCGTTTGCAATCCAACACCTGTCTAATAACAATCCGAATTGAAGATGGCACTGTGTAACTCCATTTCGTGAACCAATTACATACGACTCTTCTCCACCGTATAACTCTTATTTCCGTTGTTTATCTTCTACTCCCTCGTACTCATACCATTTCTACTCTCCATTCCCGCTACAAACTCCACGGCTGTGCTTCAAACCTTGATTACAGTCACCAATACGCCTTGCAATTCGATTATGGCCACTCCACTTGCCTCAAGAATCCCGTAATCAGTTTGTTTTTCCCTTGAACGTCCACACACAGTAAAATTTTCAGCCGGAGTTGAAAGCCGAGAATGGGAAAGCTTGGCAGAGCTGAACCGTGAATTGCATTAGTTAAGTTAGTTGTCTTGAGGGGGCACTTACACTGTTTCAAAAGATTAGCATTCAGTAGCATTAATCATGGGAATAGTTTTCCATCTGCCATTGTAGTCTCCAGCAATACATAATTGTGTAAATTCCCATCATTTACAATTGTGTTCTTGCTACAATAGTCTTTTATTGCAGTGAGTTTTGAAGCAGAAGAAACATTGCATTTTACAATCTTCACGTGTATGGACTTTGAGTCAAGCACAACATCCTTCAGGTTCACCACTTCTGCAATCAAAAAGGGTGGTTCCTTTGCTATTTCCATGGAAAAGGCTATCATATGGAAGATCAGTTCGTTTACACCTTAAATTTCTTTTGGCTGATGCTATAAACTATTAATGTCACACAACATTTCCGCAGCTCACACAGGGTTTCCATAGCTGATCCCGGTTTCCGCAGCCAATCCCAGATTCCGCAGCTGTTTTCTTAAATGCTATGTTGCAGGTGTCATCAAGCAAAACAAGTCACATGGGTAGCTGGGGGAATGTTGGTACATGGGTGGTGTCCTATTCATTCGATCAAATTTGATGGAAAAGACCCCAGTCAAAGGGAAGTCAAATTGTGTGTTATCACAAAGTCGCCACACTGAGTCGCCACACTGAGTCGCTGCATGTCAAGAAAAAATAATAATTTGAATCAATGAATTGAACAAGTTATTTTCTCACTTTTCTGAAGGTATTGATTAATTTTGGACTGATGATGAAAGATGAATGGCTAACTTTGTATTCAAGATTTTTAGCTACAGAACTGTGCACATTCCACAGCTGTTCTCCAATTCCGCAGCCAGAAAAAACCTCATTGTTCAAATCAGCCTAACTTTTTCATACAAAATCAGATTTTGATGATTTAACTATCATTGGAAAGATATCAACAAGATCTATACAATGAGAAATCTATCATTAGAGTTTGAAATGGCAAATAATGAAATAAATTGCTGAAAAGAGGCAACATCAACTTAAGGCACTAATTCCAAAACAGGTATAAATTCTTTTGATTTTTTCTTTGAGAACTTGTTTCATTAATACAAATTCTTAGTTTTGTGTGTAAATATCATAACTAGAGAGATTGATTACCTCTCTCCTTTGATAATATTACATTCCATTGTTGAAGAAGTATTAGTTTTTTTGAAGGTTTCAGGAGGAAGGACAAATGACTACAAGAGAATGGTGTCTCTCTAAGAGACCAATTTGTTTCATAAGAGGATGAACAGCAACAAAGAGGAAATATGCTGATGCAAAATCAGATCCAAACACTTGAAAAAAAAAAAAAAAACTTTTAGATACTTTTGTCTCCATCACATCATCCATCACATCCATACTTCATAATAAACCATTCACCTCATTCCACTCCATATTTTCCATTTTCATTCACATACACTTTCCATCTCTTTTTGTCCATTCATAACCCACAAATAAAAGCAAGAGGCTCATTCATATGCTTATTGCCCATTGCCATTTCTGCTCTCCATTGCCATTTTCCATTTTCATTTTCCATTCCTTGTCATTTTTATTCCGCAAATAAGCCCTGCTTCAATGCAAATTATTGAGTCCATAGTCCTTTGAGTCTAATTTCTTTGTAAAAACACCTTGAGGCTTGCATGCCTTAATGGCAAGTCCTCATGCTGACAAACAATGGGAATACATTAATGTCCCTTGTTCGTTAGATCTTCTAGGTGACTCGACATCAGCAAATTCATTTGTACCTAGCAAGATGTGTTTGGGCATCTTGACTCTCATTGTCATCAATGGTGAGAGTTCTCGTGTTGACTAGTGGCATCCATTAATGGCCACTAAGCCAACAATTTCCTACTATGTTCAACATCAGAACATCTTTTCACATAGTAGGAATTGTGCCAATGAGTTTTGAAAACGTGAAAACTATTATTTTCAGCATTTTGGAGCAGATTCAGCAAGTTTTAGTAGAAGCAATAAAAGTCATCTTATCTCTCTATCCATGACTCCTCTTGTTCAGCCACTTGAAGAAGAATATGATCAGAAGCTTTCATCCACCACACATAAAACTCATCCATTCCAAAGGGTAAGTGAAGGTACGTCATTTTCTAACTTTTGACCATAGAATTCCATAAAAGCTAGAATGATAATTGTTGGAAAAACATTTCTCTTCCTCATTTCGTAAAATTGCCAATACCATCAGTTGGGGGGGAATACATTCATATTCATATCTTGCCATGTCCATATCATATTCAGGAGCTCACATACTTCCAACATATATTAATTATTACATTGCTATTATGAGCATACAATGGCTTTTGAAAAAGTTCTTAAAGGATAAATTGGATACAAACAAAATCATGGTTGTCACACAAGAACCAACCATCATGCAATCCAATAAAGATATACTTTGCAACAGTAATCAAAATATCATTATGCAAAGATCAAAGATTAAAATAGAAGAAAAAAATGGTTGTAACAAAAGAACCAACCGTGTTGCCATTCAAGTGAAACACTTTGTAGAAATATGAAGTTATCAAATGATATCATGTAAAGTTAAGCCAAAGCTCAAGGATCAAAAGAATTAATGTAATATATATTGCATGAGGACATGCAATAGCTTCAGTTGGGGGGTATGTTGAGTCTTGAAAATGTCATTCATTTCCATTACACTTTCACTATTATGTCCATTATATCACCTCCATTTCACCTCCATTTCACTACTATGTCACCTCATTCATCTCACTTTCATTATCATTGGGCCACCTTTATGTTTTTCTAATATTTATTATTTCTAAGCCTTTTAAGTGAATTTGTGGTTAAACATTAGAAAATAATGTGCATATGCTTATACCTAACAAATGGGTTGAGATTGTTGACATGTGTAGGTTGAAAGGAGGCTTCTAGAAGACCCTTATGTGGCACTCTAAGGCCAAATTCGAATTTGGTTGGAAAGAATCATGGGATCAAAAGATATGTGTCACATCTCCTAATTGTATTGTAACTCTAAGAAGACATGTGTCTTATCAGTTCCTATTTTGATTAGGACTCTAGAGGTAGAGGGAGAGATTCATGGATTCTCATTAATGAGATGGGTCTCATCTTTTTGTATAAATAGGAGATCTCTCTCCTTCATTTGTTAGTCCTTTTTAGTCTTTTAGTCCCTAGTTCTTAAGTTTGTAGTTTTTCCTTGATGGCTTTTGAAATCTTTGGAGAGCTTTGTTGTACTTTTTACTTTTGAATAATTTGAATAAAGCTTTGATGTTCTCAACATGGAAGGAGATGTGAAGTAGATGTCATGGAGCACATTAGGATGTAAGGTAGAGTAGATTTCATTTTGTAAATATTGCTTTGTAGAATGTAAGGTAGATTAGATTTTTCATTCATGCAATTTTAATTCATGCAAGTGTGTTTAATTTTGCTTTGATTTCATAGGTAGTGGGGGGCCCCTGCCTTGTATAGTTGTCATTTAATTTTGCATCTTATTTTTCTCATGTATATTAGCTGTAAATAAATTGCTTTCAAGTTGATTGTAGATTAGTGATGCACATAGCCTTTTAATGACTAATGAATGACATGATAGAATCATCTTGTCCTTTTGCTGAAGCAGTAAGGATACTGGGTCTCATAGTCACTAGCTCATTGTTTGGCTATTGCATTTTATTTTGATTGAACTAATGACATGATAGAATCATCTTGTCCTTTTGCTGAAGCAGCAAGGATACTGGGTCTCATAGTCATTAGCTCATTGTTTGGTTATTGCATTTTATTTTGATTGAACTAGTTGTATATTCACACTTTTGTTTAAATACTAACTCCATCAATAACATGTTTTAAGTTCTTTTGAAGTGCTAAGTTTTGGAAGTTACCGTTAGGGACATAGGCCTTGTCTTGAAATCTTTATCCATACTTGTCCTTTAAAAGTATTCTTAAGACCTTAGAATAGGATTTCCATTTGCATTAAACACTTTAGAAAACCAACAAGAACAAAACCCCAAATACAAACATAAACTATAAAACAACGAAGTAGGAGACAGGTTAACTAAGCACATATAGTGCACCACACTTCATCAGTTTACGATACCCGGATTGATAATTTATGTAGAGCAATTTAAGACATTAAATTGACTAGACATCAACCCACAGAGGAAACACTGAAAAAGAGCGTAAAGACCCAAGCAAAAGGAAGAGTGAGAAGTGGAGTATTGAAGCTCTGTAGCTGTTGGATCATTTAGATCAACGGCCAGGATTAAGTTGTGTAGGCGAAACCTTTTAAAGTTATCAAAACCGAGCCTTGGAGGATTGCGATGAATGAGTGTTGATCGTTCATGGACCATTGGATCATGATCAAATCAACGGTCATGATTTAAATCGCAATCAGAATTCAAGAGCTTCAGAATTATTGGAGGTTAAAGGCAGAAGAGACAAGTGCAAGGACCAGTGATATGCTGATAGCGATAAAGCCGGTCAGGGATCGGAGGTATTCGAGTGATCACTTATCAGAGTTCGGAGGAGTGGCATGGCAGAAGGTTAAAATAGAAGGCAGACCGACGACATATATAGTGGTGGAAGCATAAGTTTTGAAGTCTAGCTTATATGGTTCAGAGCGAAATTGGTGTATTTCCTTTGTATTCTGTAAAGTTTTGCGGCAAGTCCTTTTAAGCCTTAAAACATGTTTTAACATCTTCAATAGTCGGATATCGGAGGCACGAAAGGGATGATGATATATATATATATATATATATATATATATATATATATATATATATATATATATATATATGAGGAGTGTTGTGAAAGTACTGATAGCCGATAGCGACTACGATAGAGGTATAGCCTCGGAATATGTGTAGAAGTTGTACGGAAGTCAGAAAAAAGGTATGATTGGCATATGTTTCCCTTTGTAAATGGGTTTTATAAAGAATAGTGCCGATAGAGCATTTTGATGCAATAATTATATGTAACCAATGTTTAAGATGGAAGGTTATATATATGCGGCTTGAAAAGGGTTATATAAAGGTTCTGAAGGGTGTTTAAAGTCCCGATAAAGAAGATTTTTGGAATGCTTTGATAAAAGGGAAAATGAAGGCTTGAGGATTGATTTAAACCCCAATAGGAGGTTTAGGCCAGGTGATTGGTTCTGATACAAAGGAACTATGACTAAAAGGGCCTTAACCATGTATGGTTGAAGATTTGACTCCATTATAGAGTTAAATACCTAGGACAGAGGTAAGTATGCATATTTATGCATACTGTGGGTATGTACAGGGGTTTCCGAGCACTAGAAGAATTTAATAAAATTTTGGAAAATGCATTGAAAAAGTTCTGCAATGCACATAGGAACAATTGGGATGTGTGCATATCAATGGTCCTATGGCCATATAGGATGATGTGTAAGAAGTTGATAGGACAAACCCCGTTCAATTTGGTCTATGGGATCGAGGTTGTAATTCCCATGGAATATATTGTGCTGAGTTTGAATATTATAGCATCGACTGATATGCCAGACTATGAGACTATGGAGGAACTTCTCCGATAGCTGCTGGAATTAAAATAGGACCAATTTCTAGTAGGATTTTACTAACAGGCACAAAAGGAGAGTGAAAAGGCATGGCATGATTAACATATTAAGTTATGTACCTTCAAGGTGAGTGATTTGGTATTAATTTATGATAGAAAGTTCACAAAGTTCCATAGGAAGTTTCAAATGCACTGGTTGGGACCCTATGTAGTCAAGGAAATTATAGATGGTGGCGTCGTTCAGCTCGCGAAGCTGGATGGGGAGTTATTTCTAGGAAGAGTCAATGGAAGTCAACTGAAGTTGTATTAAGGGGATCCTACCCCTTCACAATGACTACATGATGTAAGGACAATCTTAGTACTCCAGGCAGTTGCAAGGAAGTACAGGACTATAAACTACACTTCCCAAAGACAAGGAAATTGAAGTAATGGGGTTGCGCGAGGGAAGCCAAAAGTGCGTCAGGAGGAGCTACGGCAAGAGAGCTACGCCAGGGAGGATGATGACATGCAAATGAGTCCAAAAATGGTTAATGGATGCATTGTAGTTGATTGGGTGGCAAAAATACCATTAGGAGGAGTGGGTAGGCTGCATTTATGGTGCAAATTTATCGCAACCTACCGCCAAAGATGCATTTATGGTCAGAAATTCAAGGGAATGGTTAGATTTGAATTTGAAATCACTTATAAATCTCTCATACTGACCTATAGTAGAACACTTTCCCTTTTGATAATCACTTGTGAATTTTCTTTCAGAGGAACTTCTTTCACATTCGAAGTTCACAAACTTGTTTGATTGGAGTTGTAAGATCATCCTTGAGGAAATGAATGATCTTGTAGATGTCGTTATCTCTGAAGCTACTTCTTTTAAAGCCACAGACACTAAAATTATGTTGGCAATGAAAGCTACATCATCTATGCCTACTGCATCGAGGTCACCTAGGCCTAAACCATTTGTATCTAAGGAAAAGCAGAAGAAACCACATGCTATACTGGTGAGGAAATCATTGAGGAAGAACCCTACAGAGGTTCAGAAGAAAGGGAAGATAGCAAAGTCTAAACAATGACACGAATCCCTGGATCTGGGAGAAGAAGAGCTTTGTAACAGAGTGGCGGATTTGGATGTTGAGGAGGGACAGCCTATCACTAGGCAACTGAAGTATATCCCTACCCGAAAGGGAAAAGAGTAGGTACCCAAGGATCTCGATAATGCTAAATTCATAGTCTCTACACAGATATTGCCATAGAAAGTACCATTTGAAGGTACACTCTTAGGGCGCATTCCCGCACTTAAAAAGGAGGATTGGGATCTAGTTGATCATGAGAAATTCCTGATGTTAGGGAGAAACAAATATTTGGAGAAGATATATTATAAGGAAATCAAGGTCACGTGACTGGAGCCTATTACATGGGTCACAGGGGTTAACAAGGCTGAGTTGCTAAACATGTTATGGATACTACATTTTACTATAACCACTATTAACACGGTGTGCATACACCAATTACTTACAATAGTTCATGATGGGTGTCTCTAGCTGGGAGAATCCATCCCCATTACATACATGCTAATCCACCACATCACAAGGTTTCTATATCAAGGGATGGATCCAACCGAGGAGTTTGGAGGCAAGAGTAAGGAAAAAAAACTCGTAGAAAGAATGAAGAGTGAGTTTGGCTTAGTGAAGAAGTCACGCAGATACTCTTTTTGTTCCATCACAAACAAGGCAGTGCAGTTTGCCACCCATATTTTGGCTTGCAAGGTCATGAGAAAGTGTCGTGCACATGAGGTGGTGGCGCCAGTCATTTCATTAGTTGCACAATGCACGAAGGGGGTGCAGTATCTCTGCAAAGAGTTTCTGTTGAATTGTCGTGAAGCATAGGACTACAGCAAGGAATTCCACTATGTCTAGCTACTATTGCTAATTTCCTTAGTTATGTGGAGACTTCCTGAAGATAGTCAATTCCCTCCATAGGATGTCTATTTACCAGAGGTAGCGACGTTCAGTTCACTGTGGGCAATAAAGCACCTGGAGAGGGTCATGGAAACAAAGATATTCTGGGTGTTGGTCGAGATGGACCTTCGCACAGTGATTAGCCAAAGGCCAAGGCTATCACCTAAACTGTTTGAGTAGTTGAAGGCCTACGTGGAGTTTAATGCATATTTTCACAACGTATCTATCCATGCGAGGTGACATCCTAAAAGGTTTGGTACAAGTTACCATACCTAGTTAATGAGTTTCATGTGCAGGAGATTGTGGGAACATGGCCAGGTGAGTGGATGCAACCATCAGATCTCAGTGCAGGTCCGAGAAAGGTCGAGGAAATTTCCTCCACACAGGCCACATTAGCGCAGAAAAAGAAATAGGCTGAGTAGGCTGCAACTCAAGAGAAAGCAACAAAAATAAAGGAGGAAGTTGATACCAAGGCAGCTACTACTAAGGCAGCTGTTGACAAGGAGTGTGCCATGAAGGAGGCCACATTGGAGTTTGAGGAGTTTGCTTCTCAAAATACTACGGACAAGGAAGGGTCTGAGGAGGAAGAAGGTGGTGGTGAGGAGTAGAGAATTCCCTTTAAAATGTAGAAGCAAACAAAAGAGGCCACTTCCAGGGCTAGAAAGAAGCAGAAATCAGACAAGCACATCCATGTAGATCGAATGGTTCTCACTGAGGGGGACTTGGATGCAATAGGAGACAAGGTCTGCAATACAATGACTAAACTGTGGCAACAATTTGAGCAGTAGTACCTACAGATGCTGGGGAATGTGCAGAAGGATATGCGTGATTTGCAGATACAAACAGGTTGACTTCAGGCGAGTGTGGGATAGACGAGTGAGATTCATGTTAGCCTATAGAAAGAAAGCAACATTGTGCTCAAGACAGATAGGACTCTGGACCTCAGAGTCATACCATTACTAGAGGGATCACTCCATGCAGAGGTAGATGAAGAAAACACCTAGCTAGGACAGCTCAAGGATGTGGGTGTCAACTTAGCCACACTACCTATTTAGACCCTCCACACACTCCATCGGGGTGTATCAAACGAGCTCGGGATCAAGGAGCAGCGTGCGCTATTAGTTATCAATGACGTAAAGCTGAACAATGAGCCGATCTTCTCTAAAAAGGCTTAGGCGCTAAAGGAAAAGGAAGAACTAGCCGCAAGAAGCCAGAGATTAAAGACAACTATTACACAAGCATGTAAAACAATGCCAGAACTTCACATTACTAAAGATGCAACAGTAGCATCGAAGATTTGGAAGTTGGATGCCACAACCAGTGAATCAAAGGATGAGTATGGCCATGTAAAATTTGAGTTCTAAATGAAGATCTTGGAGATCGAGTTGAAATTGCAACCAACCACTCTGCTAGAAGTTTGGGAGCAATGTAGAGCATCCATCAGGGAGAGCATGGCCACTTTGGATGCAAAATTCATAGGCTGCACACTGATCTTTAAACAGGAAATGGAACTATGGAAAAATCTAGAGGAGGACCCAAACCTGTAGAAACTTGGCACAAATATCTGGGATATGTAACAAAATTTTCATGAACTGAGGGTGAGTGCGTGCACTTTGGTGCCAGTCTAGCACTTTGCTAGTTGGATAAAAGGAAAACAACTTCCAATGCAGATTGAGGATCTGCAAAGGAGAGAGGTCATCCTAAAGGTTGGAATACAACCATGGATAGAGGAAGCCAACTAGATTACTCTGTCAGTCCAAGAGAAGTTGAAGACACTCCAACAGACACAAAGGATGATGTGCCTTATGATGAAAGGCCCGACTACATAAAATTTGTTGGGTGTAGAGCATGATTATCATCCTAATTTAGAGGTCTTTGTTTTAGCCGGATGTATACCCCAGGAAGATTGTACACCCCTCCATGAGGGGGGTTTCGGGGACAGCACCCCCGAAGCTAAAAATAGATGTAAAATTTCCTTGTAAAAGTATAGTAATTTTCTAACAACTAGTATCAGAGTTGAAGGTCTATTTGGCTGATAAACTCGTAGGAAAGAAGGGTTTCTCGTTCAAGTGGGAGTAATGGTGAAAGATGGTAAGTTTAGGGTCGAGAAATTTAATGGCCAAAACTCCCTATTGTGGAAGATGCAGATGGAAGATTATCTGTATCAGAAAGATCTGTACCTACCATTGAGCAAAAAAACAAAGAAGCCAACGGCTATGACAGATGAAGAATGGAACATTTTTGATAGAAAGGTACTCGGAATAGTACGGTTGTACCTCGTAGCATAGATCGCCTTCAAAATTTCGAAGGAAACAACAATAGAGGGTTTGATTCAGGCATTGGCAAACTATATGAAAAACCCTCTGCCTCAAACAAGGTATTTCTTATGAAACAATTATTTAATATGAAGATGTCGGAAGGTGGATCTGTTGCAGACCATTTAAATGATTTTAATATAGTTACAAGTCAGTTAAGTTTTGTAGGGGTAAAATTTGATGATGAAGTTAGAGCTTCGTTATTCTTGTGCTCATTGCCAGAAAGTTGCAATGGTTTAGTAATGGCCATTAGTAACTCTTTTTTCGGAGATAGTACTTTAATGTTTGATGATGTTATCGGTGCTATCCTTAGCAAGGAAATGCGATGGAAAAGCTCCGGTGAGACATCAGGTAATGCTTTGAGTGTAGAGTCTAGGGGAAGAAGAATGGAAAGAGGAAAGAGCTCAGGATATTGCAGTAAATCAAGGAAAGGTAGATCCAAGTCTAGACCAGGGATAGTGTGCTAGAAATGCAGAAAGAAAGGACACCTAAAGAAAGGTTGTAGATCTCGGAAGGGAAAAGAAGGAGATGCACATCAAGAAAACAATCATGAAGCAAATGTGACAGGTGAGGTGTTACAAGATGCTTTGATTCTTTCTTTTGAAAATATTACTGATTCCTGGGTGGTAGATTTAGGGGCCTCATTCCATGCCACACCTGATAAGAAATATTTTCATGACTATGTTCAAGGAGATTTTGGACAAGTCCATTTGGGTGATGATAAACCCTGTAAAATTGTTGGAATGGGTAAGGTTCTTGTAGAACAGCAGAATGGAAACCAATGGCTAGTAAAGGAGGTAAGGTATGTTCTAGATCTGAAGAGAAATTTGATTTCGATAGGGTAGTTAGGTGGTGAAGGTTGTGTGAAAACTTTCAAAGATAAAGCTTGGAAGGTCACCAAAGGAGCCCTGGTAATAGCAAAAGGCAAAAAGGTTGGTACATTGTATGTATGCAATGGTATTTCTAACTCTGTTAATGCTTTAACTTTCAAAGGAGCAGATGCAGCATTATGGCATCATAGGCTCTGACACATGAGTGAGAAGGGGATGAAGATTCTGCACTCAAGAAATTTGTTGTTGGGTTTGAAGAATGTTGATTTGGACTTCTGTGAGACTTGCATTTATGGAAAATAGAAGAGAGTCATATTTATCAGAGTTGGGAAAGAAAAGAAGAGCAAAAAATTAGAGCTTGTGCATACAGATGTATGGGGACCTTCTCAGGTATCATCTCTCAGTGGCTCTCATTATTATGTTACTTTTATTGATGATGCAGCTAGAAAAACTTGGATTTATTCTATTCAGAATAAATCTAATGTGTTTGATACTTTCAAGAAATGGAAAGCTTTGGTTGAGATTGAGACAGGTAAGAAATTGAAGTGTCTTAGATCAGACAATGGAGGTGAATATTGCAGCAAAGAGTTTGATAGGTACTCTTCAGAGCATGGAATTTGCAGAGAGAAGACAGTTCCAAGAACATCACAAGAAAATGGTGTGTCAGAAAGGATGAATAGAACAATCATGAAGTGTGCAAGGTGCATGAGAAAGCATGCAAGATTACCTTTACAATTTTGGGCAGATGCTATAAATATTGATGTTTATCTAATAAACAGAGGGCCTTCAAGTTCCTTGGATGGTGGTATTCCAGAGGAAGCATGGATAGGTAAAAAGGTAAACTACTCCTTTTTAAAGCCTTTTGGTTGTCAAGCCTTTGTCCATATTAATAAAGAAAATAGAACAAATCTTGAGGCAAAATCAAAGAAATGTACCTTTATTGGATATGGTGTTAATGATTTTGGTTATCGCTTACATGATTATGAAAGTCACAAAATCATTAGGAGCAGATATGTAATATTCAATGAAAAGGTCTTGTATAAGAATCAGTTGCAGGAAAAGAAACATGAAAATGAAAACAAGGAATACACAGTTCTTGATGGGATCACTAAAAAAGTAAAGGTGCCTGAAAATAATAATAATCAACAACCACAACAACAACAACCACCACAATAGTAACAGGCACCCCAAACACCTGACAGTGGTGTTACAAGATCTGCTAGGATAAGTATACCCCCTGAACGATACTCTCCTTCATTATATTATTTATTGTTGAATGATTCTGGTGAACCCAAATGTTATGAAGAAGCAATGCAGGTTGAAAGCAGGAAGAAGTGGGAGCTAGCCATGGAAGAAGAGATGGAATCGTTAATGCATAACCAGATTTGGGACTTAGTCAGGTTGCCTACAGGTAAATTTACATTGTAGAATAAATGGGTTTATAGGCTGAAGGAAGAAGATGGAGGAAAATAGAGGTGCAAAGCTAGACTTGTGGTGAAGGGGTTTGCATAGGAGAAAGGTATTGATTTTGATGAAATATTTTCTCCTGTTCTTAAAATGACTTCAATCAGAACTATTTTAAGTCTAGTAGCAGTTGAAGATTTGCATCTTGAGCAGTTAGATGTAAAGACAACCTTTCTCCATGAGGATTTGGAGGAAGAGATATATATGCAGCAGCCACAAAGATATGAGGTAAAAGGGAAGGAGAAACTAGTTTGCAAGTTGAAGAAGAGTTTGTATGGCTTAAAACAGGCTCCAAGGCAGTGGTATCTAAAATTTGACAAGTTTATGTCTGAACAACGTTATACTAGATGTCGCTCTGATCATTGTGTTTATCTAAAAAACCTAAATGATGGCAGCTATATTATATTGTTATTGTATGTAGATGACATGCTTGTTACAGGGTCTAACATGCAGGAAATAAATGTGCTCAAAAGAAAATTGGAAAATTCATTTGAAATGAAGGATTTGCGAGCTGCAAAACAAATCCTTGTTATGAGAATAACTGGAGACAGGAAAAATCGCAAATTAACATTGTCTCAGAATGAGTACATACAAAAGATGTTGAAAAGATTTAATATGCACAATGCAAAACCAGTTATTACACCTTTTGCTAGCCATTTCAAACTTAGTAAGGATATGTGCCCAAAGACCCAAGAAGACATGAATTATATGTCTAAAGTTCCATATGCATCAGCAGTTGGAAGCTTAATATATGCAATGGTATGCACAAGGCCTGATATTGCACATGCAGTGGGAGTTGTAAGCAGGTACATGAACAATCCAGGAAAAGAAAATTGGATGGTAGTGAAATGGATTCTCAGATATTTGAGAGGTACCATAAATCAACCATTATGCTTTGGTGGTTCAAACGTTTCTCTACAGGGATATGTTGGTGCAGATATGGCAAGTGACAGAGATAACAGGAGGAGCACTACAAGATATGTATTTACTGTAGATTGAACAACTATCAGTTGGGTTTCAAAAATCCAAAGTGTTGTTGCACTTTCAACAACAGAAGAAGAGTATGTTGATGCTACAGAGGCTAGTAAAGAAATGATTTGGTTACAAAGGTTTATGGATGAATTGGGTAAGAAGCATGATATGGGCACATTATACAGTGATAGCTAAAGTGCCATTCATCTTGCAAAGAACTCAACATTTCATTCCAGAACTAAACACATATAGCTCAAGTACCACTTCATACAATCAATGTTGGAAGATGGAGAGTTTTAAGCTAGAAAAGATACACACTAGCCAGAATCCTGCAGATATGCTAACAAAAGTTGTAACCAAGGAAAAACTGAGAATATGATCAGTTTCAATTGGTCTTCAAGGATGATGATGAAGATGAGAAACAACCAAGTCCAAACAGGAGTCATTGTCCAGCAAATGAAGCAACAGTGGAGTCGCTACAATCATTATCCAAGTGGGAGATTGTAGGGTGTGGAGCATGATTATCATCCTAATTTAGAGGTCTTTGTTTCAGTCGGATGTATACCCTAGGAAGATTGTACACACCTCCATGCGGGGGGGGGGTGCAGGGGGAACTTCTCCCCCCGCAGGAGTTCTGGGGGGGGGGGGCATCCCCCCTGGCTAGGGGCTTCGAGGGACAGCGGTCCCCCGATGGGGTTTTCGGGATAGCACCCCCGAAGCTAAAAACATATGTAAATTTTCCTTGTAAAAGTATAGTATTTTTCTAACAAAAGTTGGTAGAAGAAGTGTAGCAAGTCACAGTATAGGGTACTACTAACTTATAGGTACTGAAGATGGAGTTGAGTGACCTCCACAATAAGATATATGTGCCAGCTAAGTGAATCAAGGGTGAGTCACCCAATTTGTGTTGGGGGCTCGTTGGGAAGGGGTCCCTCAGGTCAATTAAGTCAATTCTGAGTAAATTTTGTAGTTTATTTTTGTAAAAAATGTAAAGTCTCTACGAAATTTGGAAGTGGAGTGCAAGCTAGTAGAAGTCAAAGGGTCTTTAGTCCCTTAGTTAGGTAGGTGATAGAGTTTTTTTGAGACCTTCCCATGGTCCGTAGACCATGGTATTGTAAAGCAGATGCTATAAATAGATGAATAATAGCGAGTCTAAGAATCAATGAGTTAGTGAATAATCATTGTAAGGACAAGGTGCCAAGGTAGGAAAGGTCAGTTTCCTGTACTTAGGCTAAAAGGGAAGGCTACTACAACTGAGTGCACGGAGACCTTGGTAAGTCTGTAGGCTGAGCGCGCGGGCCCCTGCAGCTGAGTGTGTAAGGATAAGAAGTCTATAATTGAACGTTTATACTTAATAAAGACTGTTTTGAGATGATTATAATGCATATGTGCCTCGTTATTTACTTATGCTAAAGTTTATGTATATTTTCTCTGTGATATGTTTTATATGAATTAATGCTTATTTACTTTGTGAAACTAGTACATCTGTAATATTTATGCATGATAAGTACAATTAAGAACCTTCACAAAGATCTGGAAGTTGTTTAGCTATATTTGCAGTAGTTGTTTGCTCAGAAGTGATAAAGTTGTGTGAGGGTAGATCTAAGCCATAAGAACCTTAGGAAACCATGACACGGTCCTCTGGATGTAGCATCCCCCAATATTTCTTAGGGAGAGAGTGCAACTTGCACTATGCAAGTTGTTGCTGAATGGTCCAGAATTTAGGGTTTTGATCGTTGGCGTAAAAGTTGAACCTAGGTCAAGCCCAAGACAACAACGAGCGAGGAATATTGCTAGATGCTAAAAATATTACTTGGGGGCAGAGGTGCCAGTGTTAGAATTTGACAAGTTTATATTCATGTTTGTATGTTTTCTCGCGAGGACTCCAACCTAGCAATCCATTTCTCCAGTAGAGCTCTCCATTTTTAGGCCATCATCAGAAATGGAAATATAAGGGTCATTTTCGTAAAGTTTCTTGTAATTCATTTATGTATTGCCATTTAATGAAATAGATTTCCCCACATTGAGCAGGGCCTAGAGATGTAGCCCAGATTGGGTGAACTTCATAATCAAATTGTTTCTGTTCCTTTGATATCATGGTTATTTTATGATTTCTGCTTATTTTCATTTGTTTAAGTTACTTGGTTAACATGATTTTTATATGAAATTTTGTATGCATCCTTGAAATTAAAAGATTTGGATCAAGTTTGGTATTATAACATGTCTTCTTGATGTGGGTTGCATGAGTGAATCCTAACAAGGAATAAGATCCAAAGAGGAGAAGGAAATCTTGAAATCTGAAGCAGGGCATGCACCATGAAGATGGAACATGGTAGATGATGAATCTCAAATGGAGGAAGAGCCAAATTATCCAAGATCTTCTTCACCATAGAAGAGAAAGTTGACAATTTGTTTGCAGAGTATGAGAAGATGATCAAGCTTTAGAAGAAAGAGCCAGATGACCATGCATGGGTAAATCATGAAGGTGGAAGAGGAGAGCCACCTGATCTTCCCTCTCCATCCTCTAGTTACAATTCTTCTTCTTCTTTTTCTCATTACTCTAACAGGAATCATAGGAATACATCTAAGAAGCCATTTTTTAAGCTAGATGTAAAGTTTGATTTTCCCACATATAATGGAGAATGTAATGCAAAGAAATTAAACAATTGGATTAGAAATATTGAGGTTTATTTCTAGATTCAGAAGATCGAGGAAGATGAGGCAAAGATCCAATTATCATATCTTTGCTGAGTGGCATCGTTCTCATCTGGTGGGACAACAACTTGTTGAAAGGTAGAGAAAGCGTGGGTAATCTCCTTTTTTCTTGGTTCAATTTTGTTCGTGAATTAAAATATCATTTTTATCCTTTGGGTTATCGACAAAATTCTTTAATGAAATGGAAATATTTAAGACAAGGAAAATGTCAAAATATATAAAGCTTCACAGAAGAGTTCAGAAAACAAGCATTGACTTTGGGCATTTTACTTGATTCACTCGATACTGTAAGAGAGTATATTGATCCTTTACATAATTAAATCATACATTCTTTGTTGTTATTTGAGCCTACTACTATTGATGCAGCCAATGTGAAGGACATTCACCTTGAAATAAGGGGAAAGAATGATAAAGAAGAGAAACCAAAGAAATCATTTTTCAAACCTCATAATGGCAAGTCCAAAGGAAAAGGCAAGGGAAAGGAAAAGAAGGAAACTACAACCAAGAAGGAGGAAGAAGAAAAGCCATCTTGCACACATTGTAAGAAGGGAGGCCATGATGATGAACACAATTGGAAATTGCATCCAGAGTTGAAGCCAAAGAGATTTGGTGGGAAGAACAAGAAAAATATGGTGGCAACCATGTAATAGGACCTTGCATCTGATTCTAGTGATGAGACACTGATCACAGCAGTGGGCACATATGGTACTCTTTCTCTTCATGCTAATGGAAATTATGAATTGCATGCAAGTATAAGTTCTTCAAATCGCCCTCTTGTTAATGAAAGAAAGAGAATTAAATTGTTCCACATTAGAGTCCTAATGAAACAAAATAAAGTGGAAACCTTGATTGATCAGGGCTCACAAGAAAATTTGATTTCAAAATCCTTGGTTAAAAAGTAAATACTACAGACCAAACCTCACCTGAAACCATACCCTCTTGGCTAGGTGTGTGACAAAGAAAAATTACATGTAACCAAGTAGTGTAGAGCTAGATTTGTGATTACATCCAAACTAGTAGATGAGGTTGATCTTGATGTTGTACCCTTGGATATCTATGGTATTGTATTGGGGAGTCCGTATTTATATGACAAGAAAGAAGTTTTATTTCTCCATGAAAACAAGTATCATCTTATGAAAGATGAGATGGAATACATTGTTAGAGCTCATTGCACCAAAATCAGTGCCAGTCTTGTAATTGCATGTCAGATGAATAGATTGATTCATTCCAGCAAAGGGTGAATTGTTACTGGGAATAGTGTCTATGCAGAGTTGCTAATCCCACTAAGGCTGGTAGCTACCTTAGAAAAAAACAAACTTAAAACTACTTTTGTTTTCCTTTATGAGAGATAGATGAGAGAAGAATAAAGGAGACCAACCTCTGTCTTGTGCTTGGTTCCTTGCTCAATTCCTCTCTCTTCTGATAGTCCTTTGCTACTTGCTTTCTTGTGTACCCAACTTCACAGAGTAGCTATAGAATCAAAGCAGCATAACACTATACGAGAACATAGATCTATTATCATAAACAATATAGGATCAGATGTAAATTGACCATACAAATGCATAAAACATAAATCATACAAGAGTATGGAGGAAAACTTGAATAGCTTTATTGATAATCAAGAAAGAGCCAAGAGAATTACAACCAATTGTTCTGACCCAGCATCATCCTCTTAGCAAGAAACCCTTCTTTACCTCATGAAAAGCTTAGCTCACCCAACACTATGATATTGCACCAATAAACCAGCAACACTTCCTTACAAGATACAAAATTCCAGCCTTTGGATCTCTGGGATGAGGGATCCATATATAGATGTCTGCAAGGGAGGTGAGTCAGCTTGAGATTTGATTAGTGTCTTCCCTCTGATAGTTCTTGATTCCACTTGGAGATTGATGATCTCTTACTCATCCTTGGTCAAATTCAAAGAGGCAAGTGTCACAGGAGAAGTTTCTGGAAGATTCCATACTTTTCCACCTTGTGGATTGACCCTACCATTTGTCTCTTCTCACCCATCGCACCCCATAGAAGGGATTTTTTACATGCAACGCACCTTCTGTGTGTATTCAGGTGGGATGCAACACACTTTTCCTATGGAGCAAGTGAAATGATCCAGTTTTGACCAGTTCTGAGTGGTTTTTCATGGAGAACTTCTCGGAGAATCTGTAATCAGTTGACCTTGTTCTTTTAGGGGTTGGAACAACACTTTTAGGGACTTAGGAGCCCTTGGTTTATGGAAATTTATGCTTGGGGTTGCAGTGCCCAAAAATGTCTATAACAGTTGCCCCCTAAAGCATGAGGTTGTTAATCTTTTTGATGTCCGGTGAAATGCTTTATCATGAGGATCCAAAGTTCTTTCAAGCTAAAAGGAGACCTGTAATAAGATACAATACAATACATTATCTTCATAATATTTTCATGATATAGATGAGGTGGGCATTCCCATGCTCAACTTTATAAATTCATTTTTCATGTACATGAGACAGACAATCATCTGAGTGTAGATTGATGATTCTCGTAGAGCCATCATCCCTTAGATTGGATGATTATCTGTGCAGCAATGATGTACATTTGATGTCTTTATTTTCCTGAATATATATCGCAGCCCGGATGGATGAAAATAGATCCGGGGTCTTCAATCTCATTCGATCTTCACTCAAAGTACAATTCGATCCATGTGAGAGATGTTCAGGAGTCGAACGTGGAAAGACATTGTCTAATTACCAGCCAATGATGTAAGATGTTAACAGGCATGAGAGGAATCACCGATAATGATAATGATCCTCAAGGTACTGCAGTAAAATTCACGTGGTGTGAATAAGGGACTTGGCGTCGAACACCACGCAAAATCTTTCGCTTGAAGGCCATTGATGTAAACCTGTCGCCGGAAGTGAGAAACTTGCCATTGAGGCATGCAAGTTTCAAAGTACTGAAAGGGTTGTTCCTAGATTGACTTCTTGGATAATGAGCTGATGTCGACAAGAAGCGATCCATCATAGGAGGGCCTTAACAAATCCCACATCAATGACACGAAACTGAGCAAATTATTTTAATGGAGGTGAAAATGATCTGGTGATATAAGGTTCAGGGTGGCAGTCATGAAAGAATGGAGCATAAATGTATTGTAGTGGGTGAGACACATGTGAATTCTCTGAGTGACTTCTCTTGAACATATCGGTGACACTGACATGATGGATCGGTAGCATTAACCCCAAATGTGGATGGTGTGATGGAACCATGGTGATGTGACCAGTGAATGAAACAACCCAACCTAACTTGGATGCGGAGTGAAAGTGTCATGTTCAAGAGCGACTTGCTACCAACAAAGTTTCTTCAAGTTTTCTTCCCAATTTTTCCCCAGTAATTGCTGACCAGTACCTCTTTATTTTTGTCAAGCTTGAGGAGGATAACATATGCTTGTTCAATAATTTGCCCTTCGGTCAAACCCATCACTAGGTTTTAACAAGCCTAGTGATAGTGAAACTCGTTCTTGTCTGTTATGGACAAGTTTGTCGCTATTAGGTTTTAACGAGTTTAACGACAGAGATAACTCGGTCCTTTTCAATTTTAGAGAGTCTGAAAAGGGATGTAAAGGAAACTCCAAAAATCTTTTTTCTTTATCCAATCCCTTAAGTCCGAAAAAGTATAAAATAATACATAAGGGATGAATTTTCGGTACTTTTAACGAGCCGAATAAAACAAGCGCTCGATATTTTTGTGTAATAATCCGTCAGGTCCAAATAGATTAAAATCTAAAGGAGGGATAGCACTTCCAGTCACTTTAACGAGCTGGAGAGGCCAATGGCTCGGCAATCTTTT
This sequence comes from Pinus tabuliformis, assembly GCA_031772625.1. Classification (NCBI taxonomy): domain Eukaryota; kingdom Viridiplantae; phylum Streptophyta; class Pinopsida; order Pinales; family Pinaceae; genus Pinus; species Pinus tabuliformis. The sequence goes on along the minus strand of CM062817.1, from coordinate 1,716,823,839 downwards.
CATATTTTACGAGTTAGTTGAAAAGAGCTTAAAGGAGACTCGTCTTTGAGGAATGAGTGATAAATTCGGGTAGCAGCTGATTCCAGGTAAGGTTTGGAATTTTCCAATCACGGTAGTGTTACAAGGATGGCTAACAGGATCACTCTTCGTAGTTGTTCCTAAAAATGGGTAAACAATCAAGTGGAGGTGAATGATCGGCCAATACAGAGTGGAGGTGATGATGAGAACATGACCAAGGCTTCAAAGGCTGAAGTACTACATTCACGATGGTTTTTTACTGGAAATTAGTTCATTTTTTTTTAATGAGCTTAAATGCTGGGGGAAACACTTGCTCATTGCTTATGTTTATTTTCTAACGAGCTTGAATTCTGCGATAAAATGGCTCGATCCAGGTGTATAATAAGGATGTCTCATCTAAGATGCCATTTTTGTGGAGCTTGCACCTTACAAAGCTTTGCTCCGGATCCTTTCTTTATGCAAGTTAGAAACGACTAATCCTACGAGTTTAAAGGGTTAGGGGACCTACAAATTTAAAAAATAAATAGTTGCTCTTTGCTTGCATGCCAAAAGGTTTGCATGCCCCAAGGTATGGAGAAAAATTTCCAAGTTACTAAGAAAGTTTCATCCGCATAGTGAATAAAATTCTTTCTCGGCGATGCCTATCGAAATAGGCAAAGGGGAGTGGTGTCACCCAGCATAACCTTAACGAAGGTATCTTATTCCAATCTGTTCCCATTTTCCTGTAAGGATGGGTTCACCAGATTAGTCATATATCCCTCGCGGAAATCAACCCTATACCCAAGGTTCTCTTGCCGAAGAAGACCAGGGTGCATGCCCCCTAGGTTTCAGTCATGTCTCCTGAATCACTCGCGCTCATGAGGTGGACAGACTGGGGATTAATGAGACATTCCTTGTGTGAAAAGACCATTCAGGGATGGTATATGACTATTTGCTATGTGTGAACCAGGGAATGAAAGCTGGTCTACGAGCTTGACCACTCTTCCTTCGTGCGGAAAACACATTACTGTAAAGAGTGAGGAGACAATGGCTCCCATGCAATAAATATAGTCTCGTCCAAGGAGTAGATTATAATCTAGGGGTCCTTGGACTACCATTACGTTCATGTGAACGGTTTTCCCTCTCAATGTAATGGGCACATTGGGAAGGATCCCTAACGGTCAACTGGTTCCTTTGTCAAAGCCTGTTAGATTTCTCATTTAAGGCAAAAGCAATGGTGAACCAAGCACTTCCCAAGCAGTTGAGGAAAGGATACTCACAGAATCCCCTTCATCTATGATGGTACAGGTCATAACCATTCTATATACCTGAGCGATGATTCGGAATGGTACACTAGCCGGTAAACGGGGCCTGCCTAGTAGATTCCAGTCAAAGGAAACAACTAGGTTGCTTGGAGGTGGGACCGAATAGACGACCGAGTACGACTCTGACAAATTTCCTTCCTGTAGTAAAGGAACGGGTAGACTGACCCCATGTTCATCGGAGTATGTGCTTACGAAAAGAATTTGGACGGTGTCATCCTTGTTCTCTTTGGTGATTGTATCATCTGAAGATGGAACCTCTGAAGGCAAGACTGGGTCAACTGCTGCCTCGACCTTTTAACTTTCGTCTGGTATGGATTCAGATGGTTTTTCTTCAGCGATAAATGCTTTGGCCGACCACAAGGGTGTGTCAGCTGGATTTTTAACTAGTGACGAACTCGGAAAGAGTTTCTTATATCCAGGAGGGAGTCGTAACAGTGAAACCGGACGGTCGTACAAAAATCTTTTAGCCTCATCTAAGAAGGGACAACGGTGGACGGTGTGATCACCTTCACACAATCTACAAGGAAATTTAAATTTTCCTTTTTGTCCAGGGGCTTCACTTTCACTAGTTGACGGTGTATTTTCAACATGATCATTAGAGGTTGATGACACCGGGTTGTGCAAACGAGGAGACCAATCCCTTAAGATCCGAGGGATGCAAGGACAATCTCGATGATAGTGGTCTCCTTTGAAAATGACACATGGCGATTTAGGCCTGGTCAGTGCAGTGTGTGGATTTTCTCTAGACGATGCTTGGTTGCCCCTTTTTGCCTTTGGCTCCTTCTCCTTCTTCTCTTTCTTCTTCTTTTCCTTCTTCTTCTCAGGTACTTGATTTTTGGCTTTACCAGCTTCATCAAGCGAAGAGGAAGGAGGAGAGGAAGAATTGGAAGAAGTAGAGGGTTGGGGGGTAACTCTGGAATCGTTTAATTGCTGACTCGATTGTTTAGGAATCGCGGTGTTCTGAATGGCGGAGGTTGAGAAAAGCCATACGGGCAAACCAATTGTCAATCCTGGAAGTGAAAATGTGGCCATATGGGGTGCACCAACATCTCCCCAAGAGGAGAAGGGACTAGGATTTCCTCCAAGAGGAACCCCTTGGTTGGTGGACTCCATTTTCCTCAACCTAAGACCAATGTAGGAAAGGCGATAATTATTCTGTTTAAAATAAATTTTAGACGCTTTGACACAACTTGTTTTTTCAATTTTAAAGAGTCGAGAAAAAACAAAAGATGACTCTAGTTGCCTTCGATTTTTAATGAGCCTGAAGTGACAAGTGCTCAGATGGACCTTTTCCGTTAAGGAGTCTGAAAAGGAACGAAAGGGACTGCTCTGGAAATCTAGACAAAGGGATTACCAAACCAATCGCAAAACTGCAGAATACTTTTTGCGGTACGACAGTCAATCTTCCCGAATGTTGTGTTCAGTGCATTGCGATCGATAGGGTGGCAGACAAAGCTTCCTATGGATAAAGGATTAAGCCTATTGTGGTCTCCCAAAATATACTCGACGGTATGTGGGAGCACAAGTCCGTACTAGCACTTATCGTCTCAAAGTGGAGGAATCACCCAACCAACAGTGAAAAGAATAGTTACAAGGCTTTACGACGCCGGAATACGTCTCTAGCCTAGACTTCTAGATTTTGTGCGTTAGGTTCCAAAGCGTTTTTAGATTCATTAAATTTATTTTATAGTTGATCTTGATTAAGAAATTTGCCTTTCAAGTTCACCACGTAATGTAGATGTACAACTCCTAAAATGCAATATAAGATGATAAACAGTTGTTTAATCTTCTTTTTGCAAATGAAAATCCTAGCTACTAAGGAAAGAGAGATGGCGTTCTTTCAATAAAGAGCAAAGAGCACACACTATATGCACTGTCCTAAATCAAACCAACGAATAATCTAAATGAAAATGCACATGCATGTATTTTTTTCAGCCTTCTTAATGTGTAAATGATAAAAAGAAAGCTAAGCACAAATCTGAATTATTTTTCAAAGCGACAATTACTAACAAGTTTCTTTTCAAGACAAAATGAGGACAATGACAAAACTTTGCGATTTGGAATTGAAAACTTGCTTTCGACACTAGAAAAACTACTAATTCAGATCAAATATAAGAGTAACAGGGTAATCGACTATCAAGAATAATCAGATTCTCTTCTATGACTGAAAACGACACTTACGGCACTTTCAAATCAAGAAACGACAATACAATTACGCTACTTCTATGTAAAGGAGAACTGAAAATGACTCAAAAATACATAAAAACATTTACATTTGTTTGCACAATGGAGGCGGAATAACAACAAGGAAAGGGGTTTCAAACAGAGGTGTACTGACTACAGGCAACAAAACTCCTGAATATATTTGAAAAGAGTGAACACAGAAACCAAAATTTAGGAACAAGGCCTTGTCTAATCAACGCACCTGTAACACAGTGAAACTAAAATGCAATGCACCTACTACACTCGGGAAGTGCGCTGCATTTGAAGTTCACAGAACAGATAGTGCATTGGACTAGGGACGAGACTTTGATTGGGTTCCGGGTCACAGTTTGCAGTTCAGTTCAGGGATTTTAGCCGAGCAAGTGGTAATCAATAAATCAATCATAGGTGTTACAGGGAAAAGTGTCTACACAGAACTGCTTATCCCACTAAGGTGTGATAGCTACCTTAGAGACAAACAAAGTAAAGCTACTTTTGTTTTTCCTTTATGAAGTATAGATGAGAGAAGAACAAAGAAGACTAACCTCTGTCTTGCGCTAATCTCCTAGTTCGATTCCTCTCTCTCTTGATAGTCTTTCGCTACTTGTTCCCTTGCACACCCAGCTTCACAGAGTACCTCTAAGATCACAATAGCATAGCACTATACAAGAACATGGATCTATAATCATAAACAATCTAGGATCAGATGTAAATTGACCACACAAACGCAGAAAACATAAATGGCACAAGAGTATGGAGGAAAACTTGAATAGCTTTTATTGATAAACAAGAAAGAGCCAAGGGGAGTTACAACCAGTTGTTCTGACCCAACATCATCCTCTCAGCAAGGAAACCCTCTTCACCTCATACAAAGCTTAAATCACCCAACAATTTGATGTTGTCTCAAGAAACCAACAACAATTCCTTACAATATGCAAAATCACAGCCTCTGGATCTCTGGGATGAGGGATCCATATATAGATATCTGTAAGGGAGATGATTCAGCTTGTGATTTGATTAGTGTCTTCCCTCTGATAGTTCTTGCTTCCACTTGGAGATTGATGATCTCTTACTCATCCTTGGTCGAATTCAGAGAGGCAAGTGTCACAGGAGAAGTTTTTGGAAGTTTCCATGCCTCTCCACCTCGCGGAATGACACTGCCATTTGTCACTTCTCGCCCATCGCACCCCATAGAAGGGATTTTTGAAATGCAGTGCACCCACACAGTGTGTTTAGGTGAGATGCAACGCGCTTTGCCTATGGAGCAGCTGAAATGATCCTGTTTTGACTAGTTCTGAGCAGTTTTTCATGGAGAACTTCTGGGAGAAGCTGTAATCAGTTGACCTTGTTCCTTTAGGGGTTAGAACAACACTTTTAGGGACTTAGGAGCCCTTGGTTTATTGACATTTCATGCTTGGGGTTGTAGTGCCCAAAAATGTCTATAACAGTTGCCCCCTAAAGCATGAGGTCGTTAATCTTTTGATGTCTGGTGAAATGATTTATTATGAGGATCCGAAGTTCTTTCAAGCTGGGAGGAGACCTGTAATAAGATACAATACAATACATTATCTTCATAATATTTTCATGATCTAGCTAAGGCGGGCATTCCCATGCTTAGCTTTATAAATTCATTTTCATGTACATAGGACAGACAATCGTCTAAGTGTAGACTGATGATTCTGGTAGAGCCATCATCCCTTTGATTGGATGATTATTTGTGCAGCAATGATGTACATTTGATGTCTTTATTTTCCTGAATATATATCGCAGCTCGGATGGATGAAACTAGATCCAGGGTCTTCAATCTCGTTCGATCTTCACTCGAAGTACAAGTCTATCCATGTGAGAGATGTTCTGGAGTCGAACATTGTTATAGACATTTTTGTGCCTCACAGCATGGAGCATGAAATGTCGATAATTACAAGGATCCAAAGTCCCTAAACATGTTGTTCTTACCCCTAGAGGAACAAGGTCAGCAAACCACAGCATTTCCCATCAGTTCTCCACCTGAAAACACTTAAAAACAGGCTTTTTTTGGATCATGTCAGCTGCTCCACTGAGCATCTGCACTGAATGTCAACTGCTCCTCCTTGTACCTGCGCTGAAAGTCAACTCTAATGAAGGCTACCTGCGCTGGGCGAGATTGGCCAAGTGGCACAGTCATTCTGCAAGGTGTCAATTGCCCAGGAAGCTTCCAAACTGACACTTGGTTCAAGGAATTCGCCCTGTGATGAGTAAGAGGTACTTGATCTCCATGTGTAAGCAAGGATCTCCAAGTGGACTTAAGAACTGAAGATTAACTGAAGAGGGAGAGGACACTAGTCAGCTTTATGCCAGCCTCAAGCTGACTCATCCTTTCTCCAAATCTCCTATATATAGAGCTCTCTCATGAGGTCTAGGGAGGCTGGAATTTTGTGCAAAGCAAGGAAGTGCTGTTGGTTTACAGTTAGAGCTATTGGGTGATTGCTTTTATAGAGGGGAAGAGGAGATTTCTTGCTGTTGGGGAGGTGCTGTTGGATTGGAGCCATTTATGGTTGTAACCTTCTCAGAACCTTTTTATTCTATCAATAAAGCTTTGATGTTCTCCTATATACTTGTATTGCAATGATGTATTGTTCTTATCTGTATATTTGATTCATTCTAATCCATGCATCAGTTATGAGTACATGTTTCTTGTAGTTTCCCTCTCTTGTTTTTGCAGGATCTTTGTGTAGCTGGGCCGGCAAAGGGAGCAAGGAGCTGGGAACAAGAGGCAAAGAGAGAAGACAGGATCGACAAAAGCGAAAGACATCGGTTGGTCAATCTTTTCTTCCTTCTCTGTACTTTCATAAAGGAAAACTATCAAAGCTTTACTTTCAGTTGTTGCTAAGGAACTATCACCCTTAGAGTCGGGATAGGGTCATTCCGAGTCGGATACTTTTCCCCACAACAAACTGGCGACTCCGCTGGGGAGCCTAGTATCTTGTTGGTGTTTGTAGTATCTTTGCTATTCATTTCCTGAAGAAAAGAGTACCAAATCGAAAAGCTTTTGACTATATCAAAAGCGAAGTAGAGGGGCTGCTACTCTTGCTCATTTTCTGAGCAGATTCATGATTTGAAGAGCTGATCTACAAAAGACTCTTGTGCTCTTTGTGATAGCTTTTCATCCTCTTGATCATCCCTTAGCTTGTACTTGACCTATAGCTTTTTATTTCAGCAAAAACAGTGAATTTTTGAGCTTTTTATGACCCGGAAACCCTTGTAAACGCAACTCTCGTGTCTCAGTGCAGGCTGTCCAAAGGCAGTCTGCATTTCAGCGCAGGTACTCCCTTCGGGAACTGCGCTGAGAGTCAGTTTGACAGACCAGAGCCTGCGCTGAACCAGTTAGGCTATGTCTTCCTGAGGTTTCCCACTGAGTCTTGGCCCTGTTTTCACTGTTATTTTGCTGCTGATTGCTTGTCATTTGTACTTGCTGTAAACCAACTTTCCTTGACATTATTCCGCCTCAGTTGTGTGATGAAACTGTGATTGTTCTTTCAGTATTTCTTGTTTCAGTTACAGTTTCCCATTGTGAAAAGCAAACCAGTATAGCTGTGTCCTCTTAGATCCTGAACTGTAAAAGTGTCTTTGTGATCTTAAGAGCTAGTTTTATTACTGTTCATGGCTGCTTGAGTTTGTTTGTTTTTCATTTTGTGGTTTGAATCTATACATTTCCAGTGTCTAAACAAGTCGATCTTAAGGTGTCTTTTGATTTTGGACAAGCTTGTTTACTTTCGCTTGAAATTAGATTCAAAGTTATACAACAGTTTCCTTTTTGTCTTACATCAACATTAAGGAAAAAGAAAAGAAATATCTGCATTGTGCATGTGCATTATTGACAGTTTGCATGTGATTTAGGAAAGAGTGCATTTAGTGTGTGTTCTGTGATCTGTGAGAAAAGTTGATGTCTTTCTTTTCCCTCAGTAGATTAAGGTTTTCAAAGTTGAAAGATTGAAAGGTTTTGCTTCTCATCTTAGATTGCATTTAGGAAGTTGTATACATACATCTCGTGGTGATCCTTAAAGGCAAACTGCTAAGCAAGATCAACATTAAAATAAATCCAATTTACATAACAACGCTTTGTAACATAACGCAAACATCTAGAGGTCTAGGTAGAGACGTGTTCCGGCGTCGTTAAACATAGTGACTGTCGATCTCTACGAAGGTGGGTGATTCCTCCTGAGAGTCGGTGGCACTAATACGGACTTGTGCTCCCACGTACCGTCGAGTATATATTGGGAGACCCCTATAGGCAATTATCCTTTATCCATAGGAAGCCGTGTCGACCGCCCTACTGATCGCGATGCAGTGAACATAGCATTCACGAAGATCGACCACCCGTACCGTAAAACGTATTCTGTGGTTTCGCGAAAGGTTTGGCACACCCTCTGCCTAGATCTCCAGAGCAGTTTCTTTTGGCCTTTTTCAAACTCTATAACTGAAAAGGTCCAACCGAGCATTTGTCACTTCGGGCTCGTTAAAACATCGAAGGCGACTAGAGTCATCTTTAGCTTTTTCTCGACTCTTAAAACATGAAAAAGCAAGTTTGTGTCTGAAAGCGTCGTTAATAAAATTTATTTTAAGCGGAACAAAATCACCTGTTATTCCCACGTTGATCTTTCAGATGAAAAGTATGGAGCCCACCAACCAAGGAGGCAACCTTGGTGGAAGTCCAAATCCCTTCTCCTCTTGGGGAGATGTTGGTGCGCCTCATATGGCAACATTGTCACTTCCAGGATTGACAATCGGCCTCCCTGTATGGCTCTTTTCAACTAATGTAGTCCAGATCACCACTAATCCTGAGCAGTCGAATCAACAGTCAGAACAGTCTAGAACTACCCACCAGCCTTCCACTTCTTACAACACTTCCTCTGATCCTTCATCTTCGCGAGGTAGAGCTGGCAAGAGTCAGCCTCCCAAGGAGAAGAAGGAAAAGAAGAAGAAAGAAAAGAAGCAGAAGGAGCCTATGGCGAAGGCGACTGGGGGCAAGCAGGAGACAGCTGACAAAAACCCACACACTGCACCGACCGGGCCTAAATCGCCATGTGTCATTTGCAAAGGGACCCACTTCCATCGTGATTGTCCTTGTATTCCCCGGATACTAAGGGACTGGTCCCCAAGGTTGCACAATCCGGTAGCATCAACCTCTGATAGTCATGTTGATTGCAGTCCGTCAACTAGCGAGAGTGAAGGACGAAGAGGGAGACCAAGATCACCCTGTGTATTGTGTGAAGGCAAGCATGCCATCCACAAATGTTCATTCTTAGATGAGGCCAAGAGAGTTTTGGAAGATCGTCCGGTTTCACCGTTACGACTTCCTCCTGGATACCAAAAACTCGCGCCTAATCCCTTGATAGTTGAAAATCCAGCTGACCCGCCCAAGTGGTCAGCTGAAGTGTCGGTCGTTGAGAATGAACCTACTGAATCCAGACCAGACGAAAGTCTAAAGGTTGATACGGCAGTCGACCCGGTTCTTCCTTCAGAGGTTTCATCGTCCAATGACTCTGTCATTGAAGACCCATCTTCAAATGACACCGTCACCGAAGAGTCATCTTCATGTGACACCCTCACTGAAGAGAATAAGGATGACACCATCCAGGTTCTTTTCATTAGCACCGACTCTGATGAGCGTCAGGGCAATGCGCCCATTCCTTTATCGCAGGAAGGAACATCATCAAGGTCATACCCGGCCGTATATTCGGTCCCACCACCAAGCAACCTGGTTGTATCCTTTGATTGGAATCAACTAGGCAGACCCCGGTTACCGGCCAGTATACCATTCAGAATCATTGTCCAGATCTATAGAATGATTATGGCTGGTACTATCATTGATGAAGGGGCGTCTGTGAGTATCCTTTCCTCTGTTGCTTGGAAAGCACTGGGTTCCCCGGCGCTTTTACCCGAGTTAAGAAATCTCTCAGGTTTTGATAAAGGAACCAGTCGACCATTAGGAATCCTTCCCAATGTGCCTGTTACATTGAAAGGGAAGACCGTCAATTTGAACGTGATGGTCGTCCACGGACCCTTGGATTATAACCTACTCCTTGGACGTGACTATATTTATTGCATGGGAGCGATAGTCTCCTCACTCTTTAGAGTAATGTGTTTTCCACACGAAGGAATGGTGGTCAAGCTCGTAGACCAACTTTCGTTTCCGGGATCTCGCATCGCAAATAGTCAAATACCATTCCTAAATGGTCTGTTCAATCAAGATTCGCCTCCACCACCAGTCCTCCTTCCCGATGAGTGCGAGTGATTCGGAAAGAAAGACTGGAACCCAGGGGGCATGCACCCTGGTCTGCTTCGGGCAGAAGAAACCCTGGGTATAAGGTAGAATTTCCGCAGAAGAATATGACTAGTCCGTACCCCGTCCGGCGGTGGAAGAGGGGTTGTTCTGGAATAGTATTCTTTTGTTAAAGTTATGTGTTTGGAAAAGGAGTCATTCACCTTTGTCTAAATAGGTGGGCAATGCCCAAGTAGGAATTCCCTTATTGCAACAAGTAGTAACCATCTTTGGGGAAAAGCAAGCCTCACCCATTAAAACAAATGTTTTGAAGGATAAGTAGGGGCAGCCTCCAAAGAAAGAGATTCTATTGTTGTGACGGAGGGTAACCATCTTTGAGTAACCCAATGATAGACATCGCCGAAGAAAGAGATTGATTTGCGGCAGCGAATAGAACCCTCTTCGGATAATAAGTAAGAGATGGCGGTATCTCGAAATTATACTTTATACCTGGGGGCATGCAAACTTTTGGAATGTGAGCGAGGGACGACTATTTATTTTTTAAATTTTTAGGTCCTCCCTTTAAACCTGTAGGTCTAACCCTTTAAACTCGTAGGCTTAGCCGATTCCGACCTTACATGAAGAAAGTCTGTGGGGCAAAGGTAAAAACTTGCCAAAATTGGAGCATAGCTTCGTGAGATAAAGCTCCTTAAAAAATAGCTATCTCACAGGAGGCGTTCTTATTCCATGACTGGTATATCGAGCAGTTTTAGCACATAGTTCATGCTCGTTAAAAAATAAATGCAAGATCCGAGCAGTTTTAGCACATAGTTCATGCTCGTTAAAAAATAAACATAAGTTCATGAGCAGGCTTCCCTTCAGAGTTCAAGCTCATTCAGAAAAAAATGAACCGGTAAATAACCTTTTGAGATCGTAAATTCATCAGCCATAAAAGCCTTGGTCGTGTTTGTGCACCGTCACCTCCACTGTTCATTTGGCCGATCATTCACCTCCATTTGTGTGTTTACCTCTTTTGAGAAACAGCTGCGAAGAGTGATTTCACCTAGCCATCCTTGTGACACTGCCGTGATTGGAAAATTCCAACCTGTACCTGGAATCTGCTGCTATCCCTGTTTATCACTCGTTCCTCAAAAGACGAGTCTTCTTTGAGCTCTTTTCACTGACTCGTAAAATATGAAAAGTTTGCCGAGTTTTGGCCTTCCAGCTCGTTAAAAGACCGGAACGCTATCCCTCCTCTAGATTTTAATCTTTTTGGACCTGAGAGATTATTGCACAAAAAGATCGAGCGCTTGTCTTGTTCGGCTCGTTAAAAGTACCGAACACCCATCCCTTCTGTATTGTTTTATACTTTTTCGGACTTAAGGGATTAGATGACGAAAAAGGAATTCTGGAGTTGACTTTCTGTACCTTTTCAGACTCTATAAAAATGAAAAGGACCGAGTTATCTTTGTCGTTAGACTCGTTAAATTCATTAAATAGCGACAAACTTGTCTTTAGACGAGAACGAGTTTCCCTATCGCTAAGCTCGTTAAATCATAGCGATGGGCTTGCCCGAAGGGCAGGTTATAGAACAAGCATATGTTATCCTCCTCAAGCTTGACAAAAATAAAGAGGTACTGGTCAGAAATGACTGGGGAAAAATTGGGAGAACATCAAAGTTTAATGGTAGCAAGTCGCTCTTGAACATGACACTTTTCCTCCGTACCACATCGGGTTGGGTTGTTTCATTCACCGGTCTCATCACCATGGTCCTCGCCAAACCATCCACATTTGGGGTAATGCTACCGATCCATCGCATCAGTGTCGCTATATGTTCAAGAGAGGTCATTCTGAAAGTGTCAACCGTGTCCCATCCACTGCCATACATTATCCTTCATCCATTCATGATCGCCACCCTGAATCATATGTCACAGTTTGTTTTCACCTCCACTAAAATCATTAGCTCCGTTCCGTGTCATTGATGTGGGATTCATTAAGGCCCTCCTTTGACAGATCGCTTCTTGTCGACTTCAGCTCATTATCCAAGAAGTTGATCTAGGAACACCCCCATCAGTACTTTGAAGCTTGCATGCCTCAATGGCAAGTTTCTCACTTCCGGCGACAGGTATACATCAATGACCTTCGACCAGAAGATTTTGCGTGGCGTTCGACGCCAAGTCCTTTATTCACGCCACGTGAATTGTACTGCAGTACCTTGAGGGTCATTATCATTATCGGTGATTCCTCTCGCGCTTGTTAACGGTTTTCATCATTGACCGGTAATCAAGCGATGTCTTCCCATGTTCGACTTCAGCGAAATTCTCACATGGATCGACTTGTACTTAGAGTGAAGATCGAACGAGTTTTGAAGACCCCGGATCTAGTTTCATCCATCCGGGCTGCGATACATATTCAGGAAATATAAAAGCATTTGTCATGTACATCATTGCAGCAGATGATCATCCTACTCAAAGGATGATAATTTCAACAGAAAATTATCAGTCTACCATCAGACGATCGTCTGTTCTATGTACCAAAATGTATTTATAAAGCTAAGCATGGGAATGCCCGCCTCAGCTAGATCATGAAAACAGAATGAAAAATAATGTATTGTATTGTATTGTATTACAGGGCACCTCTCAACACTTGAATGAACTTCGGACCCTCTGGATAAAGCATTTCACCCGATAAACGGCCTCATACTTTAGGGGGCAACTGTTATAGACATTTTTGTGCCTCACAGCATGGAGCATGAAATGTCGATAATTACAAGGATCCAAAGTCCCTAAACATGTTGTTCTTACCCCTAGAGGAACAAGGTCAGCAAACCACAGCACTTCCCATCAGTTCTCCACCTGAAAACACTTAAAAACAGGCTTTTTTTGGATCATGTCAGCTGCTCCACTGAGCATCTGCGCTGAATGTCAACTGCTCCTCCTTGTACCTATGCTGAAAGTCAACTCTAATGAAGGCTACCTGCGCTGGGCGAGATTGGCCAAGTGGCACAGTCATTCTGCAAGGTGTCAATTGCCCAGGAAGCTTCCAAACTGACACTTGGTTCAAGGAATTCGCCCTGTGATGAGTAAGAGGTACTTGATCTCCATGTGTAAGCAAGGATCTCCAAGTGGACTTAAGAACTGAAGATTAACTAAAGAGGGAGAGGACACTAGTCAGCTTTATGCCAGCCTCAAGCTGACTCATCCTTTCTCCAAATCTCCTATATATAGAGCTCTCTCATGAGGTCTAGGGAGGCTGGAATTTTGTGCAAAGCAAGGAAGTGCTGTTGGTTTACAGTTAGAGCTATTGGGTGATTGCTTTTATAGAGGGGAAGAGGAGATTTCTTGCTGCTGGGGAGGTGCTGCTGGATTGGAGCCATTTATGGTTGTAACCTTCTCAGAACCTTTTTCTTCTATCAATAAAGCTTTGATGTTCTCCTATATACTTGTATTGCAATGATGTATTGTTCTTATCTGTATATTTGATTCATTCTAATCCATGCATCAGTTATGAGTACATGTTTCTTGTAGTTTCCCTCTCTTGTTTTTGCAGGATCTTTGTGTAGCTAGGCCGGCAAAGGGAGCAAGGAGCTGGGAACAAGAGGCAAAGAGAGAAGACAGGATCGACAAAAGTGAAAGACATCGGTTGGTCAATCTTTTCTTCCTTCTCTGTACTTTCATAAAGGAAAACTATCAAAGCTTTACTTTCAGTTGTTGCTAAGGAACTATCACCCTTAGAGTCGGGATAGGGTCATTCCGAGTCGGATACTTTTCCCCACAACAAACATGGAAAGACATCGCTTGATTACCAGCCAATGATGTAAGCTATTAACAAGCACGAGAGGAATCACTGATAATGATAATGACCCTCAAGGTACTGCAGTACAATTCACGTGGTGTGAATAAAGGACTTGGCGTCTAACACCACACAAAATCTTTCGGTCGAAGGCCATTGATGTAAACCTGTCGCCGGAAGTGGGAAACTTGCCATTGAGGTATGCAAGCTTCAAAGTACTCAACGGGGTGTTCTTAGATCGACTTCTTGGATAATGAGCTGATGTCGACAAGAAGTGATCTGTCACAGGAGGGCCTTAATGAATCCCACATCAATGACACGGAACAGAGCAAATAATTTTAATGGAGGTGAAAACGATCTGATGACATATGGTTCAGGGTGGCGGTCATGAAAGAATGGAGTGTAAATGTATTGTAGCGGGTGAGAGAGGTGAATTCTCTGAATGACTTCTCTTGAACATATCAGCGACACTAACATGATGGATTGGTAGCATTACCCCAAATGTGGATGGTGTGATGGGACCATGGTGATGTGACCGGTGAATGAAACAACCTAACCCGACTTGGATGCGGAGTGAAAGTGTCATGTTTAAGAGCGACTTGCTACCCACAAAGTTTCTTCAAGTTTTCTTCCCAATTTTTCCCAGTCGTTGCTGACCAATACCTATTTATTTTTGTCAAGCTTGAGGAGGATAACATATGCTTGTTCTATAATTTTCCCTTCGGGAAAACCCATCGCTATGCTTTAACGAGCCTAGCGATAGTGAAACTCGTTCTTGTCTGCTATGGACAAGTTTGTCACTATTAAGTTTTAATGAGATTAATGACAAAGATAACTCGATCCTTTTCAATTTTAGAGAGTCTGAAAAGGAACGTAAAGGAAACTCCAAAATTCCTTTTTCGTCATCTAATCCCTTAAGTCCGAAAAAGTATAAAACAATACAGAAGGGATGAATTTTCGATCCGTTTAACGAGCCGAACAAAACAAGCGCTCGATCTTTTTGTGTAATAATCCCTCAGGTCCAAAAAGATTAAAATCTAAAGGAGGGATAGCACTTCCGGTCCCTTTAACGAGCTGGAGAGGCCAATGGCTCGGCAATCTTTTCATATTTTACGAGTCAGTTGAAAAGAGCTTAAAGGAGACTCGTCTTTTGAGGAACGAGTGATAAAATTCGGTAGCAGCTGATTCCAGGTAAGGTTTGGAATGTTCCAATAATGGCAGTGTTACGAGGATGGGTAGTGAGATCACTCTTCGCAGCTGTTCCTCAAAAGGGGCAAACAATCAAATGGAGGTGAATGATCGGCCAATACAGAGTGGAGGTGATGATGAGAACACAACCAAGTCTTTTAAAGGCTGAAGTACAACATTCACGATGGTTATTTACCAGGAAATAGTTCATTTTTTTAATGAGCTTAAACGCGGGGGGAAACATTTTCTCATGGCTTATGTTTATTTTTTAACGAGCTTAAACTATGCACTAAAACTGCTCAATTAATCCAGTCGTATAATAAGAATGTCCCATTTAAAAACGGCAATTTTTAGAGTTTTGCCCCACATCCTTTCTTTATGCAAGTTAAGAAATGACCAATCCTACGAGTTTAAAGGGTTAGAGGACCTACAAATTTAAAAAAAAAATAGTCGCTCTTCGCTTGCATGCCAAAAGGTTTGCATGCCCCCAGGTATAAAATAATGTTTCAAGGCCACCGTTTGTTCTACCGACAAATTTTTTTTTTCATCAGGAAACGTAATCCTCTTTCAGGTTACCAAATATTGTTCTATTCATAGTGCAAACAAAACACTTCTTCGGCGATGTCTACCGAAATAGACAAAGGTGAGTGGAGGAGGCTACTCCACTCACATAACTTTGACAAGAGAATCTTGTTCCAGAATAACTCCCTCTTCCAATCATGGACAGGAGTACAGACCAATCATATATCTCTCGCAGAAACCTACCCTATACCCGAAGTTTTCTGCCGAAGCAGACCAGGGTGCATGCCCCTTGGGTTTCAATCACGTCTCCCGAATCACTCGCATTCATCAGGTGGACGGACTGGAGATTGATGAGAAATTCTTTGTGTGAAAAGACCATTTAGGGATGGCATATGACTATTTGCTCTGTGTGATCCGGGAAATGAAAGCTGGTCTACGAGCTTGACCACTCTTCCTTCGTGCAGAAAACACATTATTCTAAAGAGTGATGAGATAATGGCTTCCATGCAATAAATATAGTCTTGTCCAAGGAGTAGATTATAATCCAAGGGTCCTTGGATGACCATTACATTCATGTGAACATCTTTCCCTCTCAATGTTATGGGCACATTGGGAAGGATCCCTAACGGTCGACTGGTTCCTTTGTCAAAGCCTGTTAGATTTCTCATCTCAGGCAAAAGCGATGGCGAACCAAGCACTTTCCAAGCAGTCGAGGAAAGGATACTCACAGAAGCCCCTTCATCTATGATGGTATAGGCCATAACCATTCTATATACTTGAGCAATAATTCAGAATGGTACACTAGCCGGTAAACGGGGTCTGCCTAGTTGATTCCAGTCAAAGGAAACAACTAGGTTGCTTGGAGGTGGGACCGAATAGATGTCCGGGTACGACTCTAACGAATTTCCTTCCTGCGGTAAAGGAACGGGTAAATTTCCCCCATGTTCATCGGAGTCTGTGCTTACGAAAAGAATTTGGATGGTGTCATCCTTATTCTCTTATGTGATTGTATCATCTGAAGATGGAACCTCTGAAGGCAAGACTGGGTCCACTGCCGCCTCGACCTTTTGACTTTCATCTGGTATGGGTTCAGATGGTTTGTCTTCAATGATAGATGCTTTAGCCGACCATCTAGGCAGGTCAGCCGGTTTTTCAACTAGTGATGGACTCGACAAGAGTTTTTTATATCCAGGAGGAAGTCGTAACGGTGAAACCAGACGATCGTCCAAAACTATTTTAGCCTCGTCTAAGAAGGGACAATGGTGGACGACATGATCGCCTTCCCACAGTTTACAAGGAAATCTGTATTTTGTTTTTGGTCCTGGTGCTTCACTTTCACTAGTCAACCGTGTGTTTTCAACATGATCATCAGAGGTTGATGACACCGGATTGTGCAAACGAGGAGACCAGTCCCTTAAGATCTGAGGGATGCAAGGACAATCTCTATGATAGTGGTCTCCTTTGCAAATGACACATGGCGATTTAGGCCTGGTCGGTGCAGTGTGTGGATTTTCGCTAGACGACGCCTGGTTGCCCCCTTTCGCTTTTGACTCCTTCTTCTTCTTCTCTTTCTTCTTCTTTTCCTTCTTCTTCTTAGGTACTTGATTTTTGGCTTTACCAACCCCATCAAGCGAAGAAGAAGGAGGAGAGGAAGAATTGGAGGAAGTCATGGAAAATTTTAGGGGCTAATCTTCGCATAGTGGGTTAATTTTCCATGATTTTTCCACAAAATGATTCGCCAATTTCCAATTTTTATAAAAGACGATTCGCCCAAATTTTAGAATATAAAATTATTTTACCTTAAAAATCGCCAACATTATATAGAGACTACATATATAATCATTATAAATTTGAATAATTTTACAAATATATCAATAAACATTTTATAGTTTGCATATTAGGGATTAGTGAGATTCGCCAATGTTTTTAAACTTCAAGAAAATTTTCCATCCTTAAAATTTTCCTTGGAGGAAGTAGAAGGTTGGTGGGTAACTCTGGATTTGTCTAGTTGCTGACTCGACTGTTCAGGAATTGCGGTGTTCTGAACGACAGAGGTTGAGAAGAGCCATATGGGCAAATTGATTGTCAATCCTGGAAGCGACAATGTGGCCATATGGGGTGCACCAACATCTCCCCAAGAGGAGAAGGGACTAGGATTTCCTCCAAGGGGAATTCCTTGGTTGGTAGGTTCCATTTTCTCAACCTAAGATCAACATAGGAAAGGGTGATGATGATTCTGTTTAAAATAAATTTTAGACGCTTTGACACAACTTGTTTCTTCAATTTTTAAGAGTCGAGAAAAAATAAAAGATGATTCTAGTCGCCTTCGATTTTTAATGAGCCTGAAGTGACAAGTGCTCAGATGGACCTTTTCTGTTAAGGAGTCTGAAAAGGAACGAAAGGGACTGCTCTGGAAATCTAGGTAGAGGGATTACCAAACCAATTGCAAAACTACAGAATACTTTTTATGGTACGGCAGTCAATCTTCTCGAATGCTGTGTTCAGTGCATTGCGATCGATAGGGCGGCAGACAAGGCTTCCTATGGATAAAGGATTAAGCCTATTGTGGTCTCCCAAAATATACTCGATGGTACATGGGAGCACAAGTCCGTACTGGCACTTACCATCTCAAAGTGGAGGAATCACCCAACCATCAGTGAGAACAATAGTTACCAGGCTTTACGACGCCGGAATACATCTTTAGCCTAGACTTCTAAATGTTGTGCGTTAGGTTCCAAAGCATTGTTAGACTCATTGAATTTATTTTATAGTTTATCTTGTTTATGAAGTTTTCCTTTCAGATTCACCGCGAGATGTAAATGTGTAATTCCTAAAATGAAATCTAAGATGATAAAGAGTCTTTTATCTTCTTTGTGCAATGAAAATCCTAGCTACTAAGGAAAGAGAGAAAGTATTCTTTCACAAAGAGCAAAGAGCACACTCTAAATGCACTTTCCTAGATCAAACCAATCAAATAGTCTAAATGCAAATGCACATGCATGTATTTTTTTTCGTCTTTCTTAGTATGTGAATGGAGAAAAGAAAGCTAATGCACAAATCTGAATTACTTTCCAAGCGACAATTATCAACAAGTTTCTTTTCGAAATCAAAAATGGAGGCAATCACAACACTTTACGATTTGGAAATGAATACTTGCTTCCGACACTAGAAAAATTACAAATTCAGACCAAATACAATAGTAACAGGATAATCAACTATCTACAGCAACCAAACTCTTTCGTATGCCTGAAAACGACACTTGTGACGCTTTCAAATCAAAGGACGACAGTACGATTATGTTACTTTCACAAAGGAGAACTGAAAATGACTCAACAAACACACAAAAACATTTACAGTTCTTTTGTACAAAGGAGGCGAAATAACAACAAGGAAAAGGGGTTTCAAACAGAGATATACTGATCACAGGCAGCAAAATTCATGAATAGAACTAGAAAGAATGAATCAAAGAAACCAAAACTGAACAATGCCTAGTCTGATCAGCACACCTGTAACACAGGGAATTTGAAACGCAGTGCACCTACTACACTCGGGAAGTGCGCTGAATTTCAGATTCACAGAACAGTACCTATGCTGGGCCAGAGACGAGACTTTGCTTGGGTTCCTGGTCACAGTTTGCAGTTCAGTTCATGGGTTTTGGCTGAGAAAATGGTAATCAGTAATGCAACAATCAAGGGTAGATCTAAGGAGGATCTAAGAGCTATCCCAAAGGGCAATCAGAGAGTTTGTAAATCAGTTGTTTAATTTATAAACAAATCCCAGAGATTGACTGAAGCGACATTTATCTACTTTTCATTTGCATAGAAAATGCAGTTCGAAAGCTACCTGGCTCGACTTTAGGCTCAATAGACAACAAGGAAGATAAACAAACAAACTAATTCATCCCTAGCGGAGTCGCCATTTTGTTACAGGGAAAAGTGTCTACACAGAACTGCTTATCCCACTAAGGTGTGATAGCTACCTTAGAAACAAACAAAGTAAAGCTACTTTCATTTTTCCTTTATGAAGTATAGATGAGAGAAGAACAAAGAAGACCAACCTCTGTCTTGCGCTAATCTCCTAGTTCGATTCCTCTCTCTCTTGATAGTCTTTCGCTACTTCTTCCCTTGCACGCCCAACTTCACAGAGTACCTGTAAGATCACAATAGCATAGCACTATACAAGAACATGGATCTATAATCATAAACAATCTAGGATTAGATGTAAATTGACCACACAAACGCAGAAAACATAAATGACACAAGAGTATGGAGGAAAACTTGAATAGCTTTTATTGTTAAACAAGAAAGAGCCAAGGGGAGTTACAACCAGTTGTTCTGACCCAACATCATCCTCTCAGCAAGGAAGCCCCTCTTCACCTCATACAAAGCTTAAATCACCCAACAGTCTGATGTTGTCTCAAGAAACCAACAACAATTCCTTACAATATGCAAAATTCTAACCTCTGGATCTCTGGGATGAGGGATCCATATATAGATATCTGTAAGGGAGATGAGTCAGCTTTTGATTTGATTAGTGTCTTCCCTCTGATAGTTCTTGCTTCCACTTGGAGATTGATGATCTCTTACTCATCCTTGGTCAAATTCAGAGAGGCAAGTGTCACAGGAGAAGTTTCTGGGAGTTTCCATGCCTCTCCACCTCACGGAATGACACTACCATTTGTCACTTCTCGCCCATCACACCCCATAGAAGGGATTTTTGAAATGAAATGCACCCACACAGTGTGTATAGGTGAGATGCAATGCACTTTGCCTATGGAGCAGCTGAAATGATCCTGTTTTGACCAGTTCTGAGCAGTTTTTCATGGAGAACTTCTGAGAGAAGCTGTAATGAGTTGACCTTGTTCCTTTAGGGGTTAGGACAACACTTTTAGGGACTTAGGAGCCCTTGGTTTATGTAAATTTCATGCTTGGGGTTGTAGTGCCCAAAAATGTCTATAACAACAAGGGTAGATCTAAGGAGGTTACTAGAGCCACGACAAGGGAAATTAGAGAGCTTGTAAATCAATTGTTTAATTCATAAACAAAACCTAGAGATTGACTGAAGCAGCGTTGATCTACTTTTCACTTTCATAGCAAATGCAGTTCGAAGGCTAGCTGGCTTGACTTCAGGCTTCATCTGTAAGTTTATAAAGTAAACAAATGTAGATGAACAAACAATCTACTCGCTCCCCAATGGAGTCGCCATTTTGTTACCGGGAATAGTGTCTATGCAGAGTTGCTAATCCCACTAAGGCTCGTAGCTACCTTAGAAACAAACAAACTTAAAACTACTTTCGTTTTCCTTTATGAGAGATAGATGAGAGAAGAATAAAGGAGACCAACCTCTGTCTTGCGCTTGGTTCATTGCTTGATTCCTCTCTCTTCTGATAATCCTTTGCTACTTGCTTTCTTGTGTACCCAGCTTTACAGAGTACCTGTATAATCAAAGCAGCATAACACTATACGAGAACATAGATCTATTATCATAAACAATATAGGATCATATGTAAATTGACCATACAAATGCATAAAACATAAATCATACAAGAGTATGGAGGAAAGCTTGAATAGCTTTATTGATAATCAAGAAAGAGCCAAGATAATTACAACCAATAGTTCTGACCCAACATCATCCTCTTAGCAAGAAGCCCTTCTTCACCTCATTAAAATATTAGATCACCCAACACTATGATATTGCACCAATAAACCAGCAACACTTCCTTACAAGATACAAAATTCCAGCCTTTAGATCTCTGGGATGAGGGATCCATATATAGATGTTTGCAAGGGAAGTGAGTCAGCTTGAGATTTGATTAGTGTCTTCCCTCTGATAGTTCTTGATTCCACTTGGAGATTGATGATCTCTTACTCATCCCTGGTCGAATTCAGAGAGGCAAGTGTCATAGGAGAAGTTTATGGAAGATTCCATACTTTTCCACCTTTCGGATTGACCCTGCCATTTGTCTCTTCTCGCCCATCACACCCCATAGAAGGGATTTTTTACATGCAATGAACCTATTGTGTGTATTCAGGTGGGATGCAACGCACTTTGCCTATGGAGCAGGTGAAATGATCCAGTTTTGACCAGTTCTGAGTGGTTTTTCATGGAAAACTTCTGGGAGAAGTTGTAATCGGTTGACCTTGTTCTTTTAGGGGTTGGAACAACACTTTTAGGGAATTAGGAGCCCTTGGTTTATGGAAATTTATGCTTGGGGTTGCAGTGCCCAAAAATGTCTATAACATGCATGCTCATGATTATGAGAGAAAAATATGTTGAGACATCTGAAGCTTTCCAAGGCTGTGATCCCCCTCATAAAATGAAATTGTATGAAATTATTTCTAACTATGATGGGATTTTTCAGGAACCAAGTGGGTTACATCTAGAGCATGAGATCCAACATGAGATTCACTTGCAGTAAGATGCTCCTTTATCCAACATTGGTTTTTATAGGTTGTTATCCATTGAGATGGAGGAGATAAAGAAGAAGCTACAAGAATTTCTCAACTAATGGGCCATAAGGCCAAGTTCGTCTTCGCGCGGTTCACCTATCTTGTTGGTGCCAAAAAAAGGATGGCACATGGAGGATGTGCGTAGATTATATATCACTTAACAAAATAATGATGAAGAATCGATACCCTCTGCCTTACATAGATGATTTATTAGATCAATTGAAAAATGTTGTTTATTTCACAAAATTGGACTTGCACAATGGTTATCATCGGGCCAGGATTGCAGAATAAGATGCATGAAAGACTACATTCAAGATGAAAGAGGGGTTTTTTGAATGGTTGGTGATGACATTTGGACTATGTAATTCTCAAACCACATTCATGAGGGTGATGAATGTTATTTTTAGGAATTTTCTTGATGATTTTGTACTTGAGTATCTTGATGACATTCTTGTTTATAGTAGGACATGGGGCGATCGTGTGAGTCATGTTAGAAAGGTGCTCGATGTTTCGATAAATAAAAAATGTATGTTAAAATGTCTAAGTGTGACTTTGGGAAGACCTCTTTGGTTTACTTAGGTCACATTGTTGGAGGTGGACAATTGAAAATAGATCCCTCTAAGATTGGTGTGATTGTAAAGTAGCATAAACCCACCAATGTTACAAAGGTTTGTTTCTTTTTGGGTGTAGTACAATATTGGAGAAGGTTCATTGCCAATTTCTTCATCATTACATCCCCCTTAAATGCATTGACGAGTGTGAAGCAAACCTTTCAGTTTGGAGGAAAGAAACATAAATCCTTTGATACATTGAAAGACAAGATCAAAATTGCACTAGTTTTGGCCTTACCTAGCCTCCAACAGCCTTTTGAGATCAATATAGATGCCAGTGGATGTGCCATGGGAGAAGTATTGATGTAGCGAAGGAAACTTGTATGTTACCATTCAGAGACATTCTCCCAAGTTGTTTTCAACTATCCCACATACGAAAAGGTGTTGTATGCCTTGGTTCAAAGCATGAATAAGTGGAAGCACTAATTGGTCGGCAAGGAAACCATCATTCACACTAATCACCGACCCTTATAGTACCTCCAGTTGCATACCAAGCTTCAACAAGCATGTCATTTCAGATGGATGGGATTCCTCCAACAATTTCACTTAGTAATAAAATACAAGAAGGGCACTAGCAATAAAGTGGAATATATACTTTCTCTCCCTCCTATTTATGCATTTGTAGTTTTGAAAAATTCCTCTTTATCTTTTGAAAGTTATGTTGAGAAGTATGTTGATGATGACTATTTTAAGGAGATTTATGCAAAGTTGACTCATGGGTCGTAGGTGGATAATTACCATTTGTAAGGAAATTTGTTATACCACCTTGGAAAATATTGTATCCCCACCAATGAAAGAATACATGTAATCAAAGAGGCACATACCTCTCTTGTGTTAGTGTAACACTCTCCTCCTAGATCTACCCAAGTCACTAGCCATCGACGGTAAACATGAGATGAGAGGCTACTATGATCAATTGGACCTCATATGTGACCTTAAAGAACTGGAATTGATGCAAACATCACATGCAGTCATCTAACATCAGCTTCAGAACCCTCATGCAACATGCCAGCCACTTAGACATCATGTCTCTGGGTCCCATTGTTCTTTTGGATCTCTTAGTCCATATTTTCTCTCATGTTATGGGTAAGGAAGGAACTAGAAACCCAAAGTCGCTCTCACAAGCTTGCTTGATAGTGACCAGAGACCAAAGTTGCCAGTTTTGTGCCAACGACCCCAGGATTTAAGACACTGTTTTAGGCCCAAAGCCTAGGGCACTACCTAGAATGGAGTGATAGCTTAAAATCACTAAAAATACAAGGAAACAATGATGCAAAATCAATAATTTGAACAAGACCATAACCATACCCCTACTAGCCATGATAGGAATTTCGTCAAAGATATCATGAACATGTAACCTATAGATGTAAGAAACATAATTAAGTGTATGTATCTAATAATTATATGGGAATCACTATGAACCATTGTTCCCTCATGTCAATTGTTGATTTGTCATCTATTAGCTCATAGACACATTATCCATTCATATACAAGTAAAAAAATGTTGAGAGGCATACATAGATGGTGTCATAAAATATACATATAACCAGCATAATAGGAACAAAAATACCATAAAAATATCAGCCATCAAGTCCATATATACATCATTACATTTACACATAGAAATCAAGGGAATGCATTTCTCATTAATGAATGGAATAAGCCAACTGGAGATGTGACTACCACATTCCACTTGACCATATATTGGCTGAGCCAAGTCTCTCTTCAGCCAATCACCCCTGTGCCGTATTCCAAGCATGAATGTGGGACTCAAACCAAAAGAACCAACCAAGGCACACCGAAAGAACCAACAACTAAGCCATGTGCTCTAGACATATTTATTTCATATAATATAATATGTGACCAAACTTTTGATAAATTAAAAAAATGATGCATAAAGTTTAAAGTTTAAGAGTGCAATGATAATTTTAATAAATTATATTGATACATGAATGGAGCACTTATAATCATGGTGTCATGCATTTATCAATATGGTTCACTGAAAACAAATAATTTTATTTTTGAAAAATAATGAAATCAATGATAATGATATATATTTATTAAAATGTTCCATTAAAAATTATATATATAATGAAACATTTTAATAAATATATATCACTATATTTTAAATAATGGTATCAATAATTAATCTTACAAAATTTGAAAAATAAATAAAATCAAACAAACAAGATAACACTCCTCTAAAATGTATTAATGTCCTTCAAATTGTCAAACATGTCCCATTAAAAACCAAAAAAAACGCACATAAAAGTTTAATAGAAACATACTTACACCTTAAAATTTGGTATACTATATCATATATTCCCTGTAATTCTAAAATATTTGATTATTTTTTAAATTCGTTAGACTAATATCATATATTCACTATAATTTTAAAATATTAAATATATTTTTATTGCTTTTAATCAATTTTTTAATCATTTTGGGTTTTGGATTATGTAATTCTGAAATATTGGATTATTAATATTGGATTATTAATATTGGATTATTTTATAAATTTGTTTGATTAATATTATATATTCACTGTAATTTTAAAATACTAAATATGTTCTCATTACTTTTAATGAATGTTTTAATCCTTTTCGGTTTTGGATTTTATATAAAAAGTAATATCAACAAATAAAGCCTTTATTCAGGAAAACAATTTGATGAATAATGAAGATTTAATAAAATATTAATTTTATATAGAAAATCATATATTCACTATAATTTTAAAATATTAAATATATTGTTATTGCTTTTAATTAATTTTTTAATCATTTTGGGTTTTGGATTATGTAATTCTGAAATATTGGATTATTTTTTAAATTTGTTTGACTAATATTATATATTTACTGTAATTTTAAAATACTAAATATGTTCTCATTATGTTCTCATTACTTTTAATGAATGTTTTAATCATTTTTGGTTTTGGATTTTATATAAAAAGTAATATCAACAAATAAAAGCTAATGAACATAGAGAATATTTATTTATGAAAAAAAATTGATGAATAATGAAGATTTGATAAAATATTAATTTTATATAGAAAATGAAATAATAATATGTTTTTAAGATAAAGTTTTAAGAAAAAAATTATTATATTAAAATATTATTTATATATTATTATGAAATTATAAATTAATTATTTATATATATAGATATATAAATCAGTTATTATATAAAAATTTATTTCATATTTAATGTAAATTTCTTAAAATTTGATGAGTCATCCATTCTATATTAATAAAACAATAAACCAATCATACTATATTCTTAAAACATTTAATTGGTATTACACTTAAATTAAATTAAAAGATACAATCCTATAAATTAAAAAATGGATTACTGGAGAGATATTATATTTTATTAAATTAAAATTAAAACTCAATTATTACAAGTTAAAAAATATATCATAAATTGATATTTGTTTTTAATAATCCACAATATAGTTGTTTTTTTAGAGTAAAAAAATGTTTATAGTGGTGGCTATTAAATAGTTGTTTTTTTAAAGTAAAAAAATGTTTATAGTGGTGGCTATTAAAGTGGTTTTATTATAAATTTTACATTAACAACTATGTTTTACAAAATAATTTGTAAATCAATATTAATAATTAATTTTTTTTAGGTTGAATAGACCAAAATAGGTTTCAGTGGACTTTAACCATCATCTTCATTATCAACTTAATAAAAATCTAACAATCTAAAAATACACTAAGATAAATTCCAATCATTTACCACATAATAACATAATTATTAAAGTAAAAAACATAAAACTTTAAATTGAAAAAATTCATTTTTATCCCCTATTGACAAAATCTCAGCTATAATAAAAAAAAAAAATCATAGCAGATTTGTCTAAGTAATCACACATTGTCATAACCTTGCACATAGATAAGCTGTACACCAGAACAAATTGAAAGAAGCCCCAGCAACTTCTCATTCAAACTATTTGACACATGAAAAGAAAATTCCACGCAACTAACAGCCACTACCCATAAGATGCTTTCTTTTTGTGATAAAAATATATAAAAAAGTGAATGATGTCGCCATGACATGATAGAGACATATTCAACTTCTACTAATAAAAAATAAAAATTATGATATGGACTGTTGTTTAAAAGCATCTTGTCATCGATCTACAATGCATCATGGACCAACACAGTTTGACACATAAAATATTCATTACCTTCATATAATTATTGATTCGGAAGACTGTCAAGATTAATGATTATTTTAAGGTGTTTTAATTTGTTTTGCATGCTAATGTTTTATTATTTAATAGTGTATAGGCATCAGGTATATATATAAATAATGGGATTTTTTTTAAATATGATTTTTAGGTATATAATGGATTATTTGAAATGATGTATATTTTTATTGGGTCGTTTTTTTATTATGGCTTATGATATTATATTAGATGATTTATTGTCATGCATATATGCATGTATGTATGTTAGTTATAGGAGTGAAGGTTTACACTTGATTAATGAATTACTTCATGTGATTGAGTATGATGATGATATTGCATGTATATTGGTATCTTGGATCGACTAATTTATCACAATTTTAGATATGGATAATTGAAGTAGAAATTGCACTCAAAGGAAGGGTAGATATCAAAACTATATTGATTATTAGATCATAATTTTTAGGAAGCTTGGGAAATAGAAAAAGAATTGTGAAAATGACCTCTAACTTTAACTTGGGTAAATGAGTAGAAGGGGAAAACAGTAATTCAACTTTGCCTAGTTTTCGTCACTTGTAATTTCATCCTCGAGCCAAAATTTTCCCTTGCATGGCAACTTAAGAAACTAAGAGAGAAATCTTAGGGAATATGTTATATTAAGATGAATTATAAAGGAAGATTGTGTCCCATTATTGAGTAAGCTAACCTATTCATGAGGAGATGCTATATAAAACTTAATATCGTCAATGCACTTGCATTATGATAATGGGAATTAGAAAAAATTATGTCTATGCTAAACATGTGGATTAAGGGATTCAAAGTGTACATGCAACATGAACGATACTAAGGCATAGTATGCCTAAGTTCTTGTACTTTTTAATTTTACATGGGAAATTATAGAACATCACTAATGTGTGATTTTGATCACCAACCCAAAGTGGTAGTACGATCCTCATTGAGAAAGATGTTATTGTTATTATGATTTCAATCACAAGATGACTTGGTAGTAAGACCCTAGCTTGATGTTGGGTACCGCTATTGTTGTTGTTACAATCACTAACTGAAGTTGGTAGTAAGATTCCCACACACCATAATATTGCACTATTTGGAGGAATTGCAAGTCATGGAGCCTCTCCATCATTCCTGGAATGAACTATTGTATGATTGATCTATTTTTTTGTATGAACCATTAGGTTATATCCATCAAAGTTGTTGTTAAGTATGATTCAATTACCTCATTGAGTTTGGACATTTCTTAGGGTCATTGTATTTTTTCGATGGACAATAGATCCTTGGTAGAATGTCGCCCCTTAATTATTGAATATTGGTCCGTGGGATATGAAGAATATTGGTTCATGGGCTTTATGCCTTATGGGAGCTAGACTACAATTGGCTCAACCTTGAACTTCCACATGCTTCACGTTCAAGTATTCTATATAAGAGTATTTGATTATGCATTTTTGGCTATTCGAATAAGATGTTGTAGTGGTAAAATATATTTGGCTCCATGGCATTCCCTTCATTTGATATACTTGGTAGGATTTTATATATAGTTTTGGTGACCTATATTTGGCCAACTTATGGTATATTGTCTTGATCTATGATTCTTGTAATATGGTTCTTGCTAATTACTAGTATTTGAGATTGTTAGTATTAAAAAAAAATCCTTAAAGTAAGATGGGATGTCACTAGTTAATTTTATCAGGTATTCATGTCTCACATTTTTTTAGAGTATTTTTTAATAAAATGAGAAAATGCAATAGATGTGTTCCATGAAATGTGAGTATTATTTTAACATATTTCTCTTTTAAGTGGGATGGAAAAACAATCCCATTTTTTTTCTATATATAATATAATGCAATCTATTCAATATAGTTCTAGCTTGAGTGGGCACACCTCTAGTGAATTATGGAGTTACAAGAGTTAATTTCATCCATAATGAGTCCGTCCCCGGAAGATCGACTCTACTTTTGGTTTTACTTGTTCACACTAGTTTGGTAGAAAATCACACCATAGAGTAGAGCCTCTAGTTTGAATATACAATGAATGTGAGAGCCAGAGTTATGAGCATCACAATTTATCACATCCTTTTTCACTAGAGAAATTGACCCTCCTCCAAATCTAAGATTTATTATTATTATTAAGTTTTAATATGTATCTATATTTTGACCAATAAAATATCATAATTTCTATTAGATTTTTTATCTCACCTATATATGATTATTTCAATTTTGAACTTATAAAATGCATAAAACTCATTCTCAACTAAATATTATATTTCTTTTGAAAATAATTATTACAAAACAATTTTTATATGTATATATATTATTTTATTTCGAGTAAAAATACATAAATTTATCTTTATCTTGTGTGTGTATATTAGATATTTACTTTAATATAATTATTTAATATGAGTAGAACTCAATAACCAATAGATATTTTTATTTAATTAATATAATATATTATAATATTTTCAAAAAATTATAATATATGATATTAATTAAATAAAAATATCTATTCGTTATTGGGTTCTAGTCAAATTAAATAATTATATTATATCATCATATATAAAGTTAATAGTTACATTATATGATAATTTATATATTGCGAATTTGTGTGGATGTTCAAGTATTTTATTTAAGAGTATTTGATTGTGCATTGTTGACTATTTGAATAAGACGTTGTAATGGCAATATATCTTTGGGTATATCGCATGCTCTTCATTTAATATACTTGGTAGGATTTTATATATATTTTTGATGATTTATATTTGGCCTGCTTATGGTATATTATGATGGTCTATGATTCTTGTAATATGCTTCTTTCTAATTATTAATATTTGAGATTGTTAGTATTAAAAAAAATATTTAAGGTAACACCCTCATGGGCTGTCACTAGTTAATTTTATCATGTATTCATGTCTCACATGCTTTTGGAATTTTTTTGATAAAATGAATGTTAGTGATATTTACCTTATAAAACTAAAAATACGATAGATGTGTTCCATAAAATGTGAGTATTATTTTGACATATTTCTCTTTTAAGTGGGATGGAAAAGAAATCCCATTTTTTTCTTTATATATTATAATGCAATCTATTCAATATAATTCTAGTTTGAGTGGGCACACCTCTAGTGAGTTATGGAGTTAAGGGAGTTAATCTCATCCATAATGTGTGGGTGTGAAGATCTACTCTATTTTTGGCTTTGCTTGTCCACACTAGTTTGGTAGAAAATCACACCATAGAGTGGAGCCTCTAATTTGAATATACAATGAATGTAAGAACCAAATTTATGAGCATCAAAATTTCTCACATCATTTTTCACTAGAGAAATTGACCCTCTTCCAAATATAAGATTTATTATTGTTATTAAGTTTTACTGTGTATCTATATTTTTACCAATAAAATAATATATTTGGTATTACATTTTTTATCTCACCTATATATGATGTTTCAATTTTGAACTTATAAAACTCACAAAACTCATTCTCATCTAAATATTATATTTTCTTAGGAAAATAATTATTACAAATCATTTTTTATATGTATATATATTATTTTATTTAGAGTAAAAATACATAACTTTATTTTTTATTATAATAAAGTTATGTATTTTTAATCTAAATAAAATAATATATATACATATAAAAAATTGATTTGTAATAATAATTTTCCTAAGAAAATATAATATTTAGATGAGAATGAGTTTCATGAGTTTTATAAGTTCAAAATTGAAGCATCATATATAGGTGAGATAAAAAATGTAATACAAAATATGATATTTTATTGGTAAAATTATAGATATACAATAAAACTTAATAACAATAATAAATCTTATATTTGAAAGACGGTCAATTTCTCTAGTGAAAAACGATGTGAGAAATTGTGATACTCATATGTACTTTATATATTATCATATAATATAATTATTTAATTGGATTAGAACTCAATAACCCATACATATTTTTATTTAATTAATATAATATATTATAATATTTTCTAGTCAAATTAAATAATTATATTATATAATGACATATAAAGTAAATAGTTACATTATATGATAATTTATATATTTCTAATTTTTGTGGATGTTTAAGTATTCTATATAAGAGTGTTTGATTTTGTTGGCTATTTGAATAAGATGTTTTAGTGGTAAAATCCCTTTGGGTCTATGGCATGCCCTTCATTTGATATACTTAGTAGGAATTTATATATAGTTTTGGTGATCTATATTTGGCCTACTTATGGTATATTGTTTTTGTCTATGATTCTTGTAATATGCTTCTTGGTACTTTCTAGTATTTGAGATTGTTAGTATTAAAAACAAAATTCTTTAAGGTTTGTCACTAGTTAATTTTATCATGCATTCCTCTTTTACATGTTTTTCGAATATTTTTTCATAAAATAAATGTTGGTGATATTTACATTATAAAATGAAAAAATGCAATAGATGTGTTGCATAAAATGTGTGTATTATTTTGACATATTTCTCTTTTAAATGGGTTGGAAAAGCAATCATATATATATATGCAATCTACTCAATATATTTCTAGCTTGTGTAGGCACAGATCTAGTGACTTATGAAGTTACAAGAATTAATCTCATCTATAATGAGTCAGTGCCCCAAAGATCCTCTCTACTTTTTCCTTTCCTTGTTCACAATAGTTTGGTAGAAAATCACACCATAGAGTAGAGCCTCTAATTTCAATATACAATAAATGTGAGAGCCAAAAATATGAGCATCACCATTTTCACAAAAATATGAGCATCACCATTTTTCACATCCTTTTTCACTGGAGAAATTAACCCTCCTCCAAATCGAAGATTTATTATTGTTATTAATCTTTAATGTTCATCCGTATTTTTACCAATAAAATATCATAACTCCTATTAAATCTTTTATCTCACCTATATATGATTGTTTCAATTTTCAACTCACAAAACTCATTCTCATCTAAATATTATAAGTTCTTATTAAAATAATTATTACAAATCAATTATTTATATATAGATATATATAATATGTAATTATTTAGTTTATATATAATCATATAATTTAATTATTTAATTCGACCAAAACTCAATAATCAATAAATATTTGTATTCAAATTAATTTAATATGTTATAATATTTTAAAAAACTAATTAAATAATACACTCAGCTTAAAAGTCAAACCGTTAATTTTAATGAACTAGGGTGGCATGCATTTTTTAACATGGTTCATGGTCCTTTACAATGTATCTTTCATGCAATTTTCAACATGTTGTTTCATGCACCCGATCTATAATAAAGGTGATAAACACTTTTCAACATGGTTTATTGAAGGAAATTAACTATCCTTTCTGAAAAACAATGAAATTAATAATCAATTTTGTAAATGTAAGGGTAAATTAAAAATTACCAACATTATTCAATCATTTGTAAGACTCATTGAACAAATAGTATAGGATATAATCGTTTCAAATTTTAATAAAAAAATGTTATACATATTCGGTTGAAAAAAATAATTTCAAATTTTAAATTTTAAATTAATCAATGCAATAAGGAAATATTTTATATGTATGCATCATAATTATAATGCAATTTGATAGACTTCACTATTTAAAATATATTTTAAGTATTTTTAATCATTTCTTAATAACTATGGATTTTAAATTTGAAAACATAAAATCAACTATATACACTAATGTATATAGGAAAATATTTTAATTTGTAATCTAAAAGAATTATTAATATATATATATATATATATATATATAAACATATATCACTAAAATATTAGTGATACATCATTCATCATTGTTAAATAAAAAAAATGCTTTTTTAAAAATGATGATAATACATAGGAATTTATTTGGTATTTCATATAAATTACTTGAAATTTAAAACATTAAATTTATATCAAGAAAACAATTAACCAACCTTAATGCATTTTAAAATAAGAAGAATAATTACAACTCAACGTAGTCCTTGTTTTTACCACTAGTTAATCAATTAAATGTTAGAAAGCTTTGAGCAGAAAGATCTTGCATAGTGAAAGCTCTTTGCATAAGTGTGTTGCAACATTTAGGACTTGCATATACCTATTATTGTTAATATTTTAATATTAAATAATTCATGTCTGTTTGGGATGTTCTTTTCATAATTATAATCCATATCTCTATATTGTGAATATCATTATGTCTACCTCTATTTGCGTTAACATCGAGGCAAGCGATGGACTTGTATGATATTATTGGTAATATTTTAATAATAATATGTATATCTCTATATTGTGAATATTGCTAGTCAATTGAGTAAATGTTGTGCACAGTGCTCACAAAACTATGTACAATGAAATCTCTTCACAGAATGAAATCCCTCTACACAATGAAACACAATAATACTAATTCAGAATTTAAATAAAGCACTTTGCATGAGTACAAATGTAAGTGAACACTTCTAAGAGACACAGTGATTTTTTCACAATGTAGTAGAACCAAGTCCTTTTGTGCTCAATACTTTACGAATGAATTGATTTAGAAAATAGGCATATGTGTAGGGTTGTGCAGGAAGTCCATTGTGTGGAAGAATATTTCAAGGTTTCATTGTGCGGAGAAGGATTTCAAGGTTTCATGGTGCATATATTCGTATTTCACATAATGACCAAACTTGCCCACAATTCATACACCCTTACAATTATAAATATTTTTTTTAATCACAAAAATTACAAACAATGTTTGTCCCCACCACTATGTCCTTAGTTGGATCTATGAAGAAGTGTTGACCTTATTGAGAATTTGTGTCAATAATATTAGTGATATGTATTAATTATACTTCACTAATAGAAATTTGTCTTTGTGTGATAGTGGAGAGAGTGAGTGGGGAGAAGTTGATTGTGTGGGAGTGTAGAGAAATGTACTAGTAATATTTTAATAATATTCAATGTAACCTCTGCACAATGACAACTCTACACAAGGAAGCTCCACATACTAATCTGTTTTAAATAAATTTATTACACAACCTCATTCTCCCTCACTTTCCTCATCCTCTGCACAATAAAACATAATAATATTAATTCGAAATTTGTATAAAACACTCTGCATAAGTAAAAATGTCAATGGACACTTCTTAAAGATAGATTGTTTTTTTCGTAGTATATTAGAACCAAATTATTTTGTTCTCAAGACTTTTCGAATCAATTGATTAAAAAAATTGGCATATTTTCAGGGTTGTGAAAGAATTCCATTGTGTGAAGGAATCATAAAATTTACAAAAAATGTTGGTCCCCACCACTATGTTATTAGTTGGATCTATGAAGAAATGTGGATCATATTGCGAATTTGTGTAAGTAATGTTGGTAATATGTATTT
Organism: Pinus tabuliformis; assembly: GCA_031772625.1. Lineage (NCBI taxonomy): Eukaryota > Viridiplantae > Streptophyta > Pinopsida > Pinales > Pinaceae > Pinus > Pinus tabuliformis. The sequence continues at coordinate 1,716,789,971 of CM062817.1, read as the reverse complement.
ATACTTCACAAATAGAAAAAATAAATGTTGGTGTGAGAGCACGGAGAGTGAGTGTGGAGACGTTGATTGTGCGAGAGTGCAAATAAATGTATTGGTAATATTTTAATAATATCCATTGTAAGGTTTTCACAATGATATCTCTTCACAATGATCCATGCTGAATAAAGTTCTTATGTACCCTAGTTATCTTGCATGTACCCCATCCTCTACATAGTAAAATCTTTGCACAATGAGACATAATAATATTAATTCAAAACTTGTAGAAAACTCTCCAAATAAGCATAAATGTAAGTGAACACTTCCTAGAGACATAATGATTTTTTAAGAGTGTAGTAGAGCCAAGTTCTTCTGTGCTCAAGACTTTTCTAATAAATTGATTAAAAAATTAAGCATATGTGTAGGGTTGTGCAGGAAGTCCATCATGCGGAGGAAGCTTTCGAGGTTCCATTATGAAAATATTCATATTTTATACAATGAAAACCCTTGGGTACAATTCATACATGCTCACACTTATAAACAAATTTAATTGATTAAATGTTGGAATGCTCTTTGAAAAATATCATTCACATAGTGAAATTTCTTCACATAAGTGTGCACTTATGTATACATATTATTTCCAATATTTTAATATTACATAATCCATATGTTTGTGTTGCAGTTTTTTTTTCATAGTTATAATCCATATCTCTATATTCTAAATATCACTATGTCTACCTCTGTTTGCGATAACATCGACGCAAGTGATGAATGCATTATCATATTAGTAATATTTTAAGAATAAATAATGCATATATCCATATTACAAGTATCTCTATTCAATTGAGTAAATGTTGAGTGGAGTGCAACAAAAGTTGTGTACAATGAAAGCTCTCTATATAATGAAATCCCATCACAGAAAACTCTCTACATAAGCATTGTAAGTTTTATTTATGGTTATCTTTCGTAAAAATAGGTTAAATTTATAAAATTACTTAATTGATGGGCCCATACGACCTAATTGGTAATATTTTAATAATATTCATTGTAAGCTCCACAAAATGATTCCTACTAAATAAAGTTCTTATGCACCCTTATTCTCTTGCACATACCCTTCGTCTACACGACAAAAACTTTATATAATGAAACATAATAATATTAATTTGATTTTGTAGAAAACTCTTTGCTTAATCACAAATGCCAATGAACACTTATGAGAGACAAAGTGATTTTCTCATAGTATAGTAAAGCCAGGTTCTTTTCTGCTCAAGACTTTGCCAATGATTGATTCAAAAATTAGGGATATGTGCAGGTTTGTTCAGGAAGTCCATTGTGTGGAGAAATATTTCAAGGTTTCATGGTGCGGATTTTTGTATTTCGCATAATGAAAAACCTTGTGTGCAATAAATACATGCTCAAACTTATAAAAAAAAAATTAATCACAAAATTTATAAATAATGCTAGTCCCCACCACTACATTATTAGTTCGATATAGGAATAATTATAGACTCTATTGTAAATGTGATTCTTCGCATTGGAGAAAAACCAAGTTCTTTTGTTCTCAAGGCTTTTCCAACCAATTAATTTAAAAATTATGCATATGTGTAGGGTTTTGCAGGATGTCCATTGTGTGGAAGAAGCTTTGAAAGTTTCTTTGTGCAGAGGAATCTTTCAAGGTTACATGGTGCGGGTCTTCATATTTCACACAATGACAAGCATTGCACAAAATTCATACATTCTCACTCTTATAAACAATTTTTTTAATAAAAAATTCAAAAACAATGTTGGTCCCCACCATTATGTTATTAGTTGGATCTAGGAAGAAGTGTGGATTGTGTTGTGAATATCGTTATGTCTATTTCTATTTGTAATATCATAGAGGTAAATGGTGGACCAACATGATATTATTAGTAATATATGAATAATAAATAATTCATATCTCCATATTATGAATATCATTATTCAATTAGTGGCAAAGAGAAAAGCTTAAAATTAAGGAAAATTAGATTGATCACATATCTACATTTTCGGAGTGACTTTGCAAGGACAGAGTCAAGGATTAGTGCCATAATTTGCTAAGTTTATTAGGCGAATAGAAATCATATTATATTATATTTCTTTGCACAAGAAGTTGTTAATAACTTTGCAGAATTGAAGTTGCATAGAGTTGTGAATAAAATTTATTATTAAATAAATTTGATTTGGTTATAAAGTGAATTTAACTTAATGTATATTTATGATTTTTAGGTTTATAGTTTTTTAAGTTGGCAATTTCTTTTGCGAAGATTTCACTGTGCAGAAGAATCTTCCTCTTCATAATGAAACTTTTCATTCTAAGCTCCACACAAGTATTGTTGTCGAATAAAGTTCTTATGAACCCTCCTTCTCCCACACGTAACCCGTCCTCCTCACAGTAAAGCTTTGGCACAATGGAACATAATAATATTAATTTGAAATTTGTATAAAACTCTCAACATAAGCACATATGTAACTAAAAACCTCTCGTAGACAGAGTCATATTTTTGTAGTGTAGAAAAACCAATTTCTTTTTTGCTAAAGACTTTGCCAATCAATTGATTAAAAAATCAACCATATGTGTGAGGTTGTGTAGAAATTTTATTGTGTAGAGGAACCTTTTAAGATTTCATTGTGTGGAGGAATATTTCAAGGTTTCATGGTGTGGACCTCCATACTCTGCACAATGACTAACCTTTCGCACAATGTATACATGTTCACACTCATAAAGAATATTTTTTAATCATAAAATTTAAAAAAAAAAAAATACTTATGTTCATGTCAATACCTACAAAAATGGTTTCTCCTTGCCACTATGTTATTAAGTGGCTTTAGGAAGAGGTATGGACCATATTGCTAATATCAATATGTCTATTTTTATTTGGAATAAATCTTAGGTAAGTGATGGCAGTGCAAAGAAACTCCACTACGCATTGGATGCATTTAAGATTTCATTGTCTAGATATTCACACTTCGCACTAAAGACATTGCTAATTAATTTATTAGAATTTTTAAATAACACAAACAACAAAGATAAATAATCGATGAGAAGTTGTAATGTCACAATCAAATATTAACTCAGGTGGCACTATATGATTTCCATGTCATTCAAGAAATCGAATGCATGAAGCAAGTTTTTGGTTCGTAAAACTTTGAACAATCAATTGTGTGGAGGAAGATTTGAATATTTCAAGGTGTAGATACATGTTCTATGTTTTGGAATATTTTTTGTGCATTTTTCGATTTAAATTGCTCAAAAATTTGGTAAGAGGTTTTTGGAACCATGAATTTGGGTTGAAATTTATGCACAATCTGAGTGTCACAAAGGTTTTTGAAATAGCTAAATCCATATATGTAGTCAAAAAGTTAATTTCAAAACAATAAAAATAAGTTATGGATCAAAAAAAATTCGTTCGATTCTGTTCAAAAAGTAAAAATGGTAGTGTTTATAGAAAGCCCAAAGTAAGTATGAATTGTTTATGATTATGACAACTAGATTTGAAACTGCCAACAATAACTATAAACAATGGAAAATATATATTCTGTGTAGATTTGCTCAAATATTTCTTTCCGGAATTGATTTGGTAATTGAGTTGGCCTCTATCACTAAATTGTTGTCTATTCATTTTATTTTGATATTGGAGTACGAAAAAAGCTAAACAAAACTTGGTTTACCAACAATCTCATACACGTTCCAATTGGTCGTTTACAAATTTTCCCATGATTTCTGACAAAGAATTTCATCTACTAATGCTATCAATCAAGACTTAATAGTCCAATGCGAGTAGTTTTTACCACCATTTTACTTGTCTATTACCAGATTCAAATTGGATTTATAGATTTTTTGACATGTTTAACACTTGCAATAAATAGCAATTGAAAATACCAGAGTGAAGATTAACGGTAGGTGGTAAAATGAATCTGAAAGTAGAAAATTATTTCATTATTTTATTTTTCTAACTATTAATGGTCTAATATTATCAATATTTGTGTACTAAGTAGCAAAATTTATGAAATAAAATAAATATTAATTCATTGCAATCATGTGCATTATTATACAGACACTCAATACAATGACACAAAAATATCATGTACAAATATGATCACTTAGCTCTAACACAAAATGATTCCATGGTTCTAGTAATGTTGTATACATAGTTTCTATTATCTCTAACTAATAATAAGATAAATATAAATTTCTCATATTATTACTAGCTCAATAGCAAAGCTGAAAAAATTCCAAATTGATCATCCAAAAAAATGCCAAAACAGTTTACGTATAATCTTGTAATAAAATCCTTAATTAATTATTTTATTGACATTAAAGCGTATCGCTATAAATTGCATTGATTGTACTATCAAGAAATGTATGTGGATTTGTGAAATGCATTCCAAAACCTTCTTTTTCTCATAATCCCCTCTGCTCAATAAAATCTCCACACAAGGAAACATAATAATATTAACTGGAGATTTTTTAGCCCCGTTTCTTGGCTCGACTGCATATACCAAAATATAAATTTGGTTAACCATTATCTATTAACATAAAAATTTTGTAAATAAAAAATGTGGGAATAACTTAACATCTATGAAACATGTAAAAATTACTCATATTCACAATAATTTTACTTTGCGGAAAATATATGTATCAAAGACTTCTATGAGAATGAAAATTTATACAAAGATGCAAAACGTTTTGTCACTAGTATAGAGATTTACAAGTTCACACAACCAAAAAGGCTTCGCACTTTGCATTCCCCACTTTTTTCTCACCCTTTCTACTTCTGTATTATTATGCTCCTCTCCTATTTCTATATCCACATTTATTATTATGGTTTTTTTTTGTAATTATGCATGCATTTTTATTTAAGTAAACTATGCAGAGTGTGGATGTCTGCACACTCAAAAATTGAAATCTCCATTCGCACTCCGACGCAAGATGAGTGGTTATTTTATAATTAATAGGTTGTGGAGAGTGCATAGGATCTTACAATGAAATATTGAGAGCTTCTTCTCTAGAATGGATTTCCTCTATAGTCCCGCACATATGAATCTGTGTTATTTTGAAACTAATTAAAACTATACATTAGTATTAATATTTTAATTCTTTGAAAATCATGTTTCTAGATTTAATATTTTAATTCTTGTCTGGTTTTATCATTTCGTCTATGCATGGGTATATTGATTGAATACGTGCAGAGGTGTGTAGTCAGTGAATTGAATGCTATGAGGATTGGTATTTGCTTACAACAATACTTTCTATTAATCATAAGACAAACATCGAAACGTTTAAAACATCAATACTAGAAATGGTTGTTGTGTTTGAGACATCTTTGAAACCGATACGAGCATAGTATTTTATTAATATCCTAAAACTAATTTTATTTTGGTCAACTAGAGCTCTTCTACCAATACGATGTTAATATTGGAAACATAGATATGCAGAAGCATGGAACCATGCATAAGGATAAATGAGAGAGTTGTTTGACAAGTTCTAATGCATGAAAATATTATTGTCTTTTCATTGTGAATTTAAATGGGGTAATCGATGAATCATTTTTAGTTATACTTTTTCCAATTAACGTAGTCTAAAATGGTGGTTTTCTTTGTTTACATTGTCAAGCAATCTAGTAATAGTAAAGTTCTTGTTTCTTGCATTGTGAAGCAATATTAACATTACCTTTTAATTTTTGGTTCAAGAATTTGAGTATTATCGAATAGTTTCTTTGGTTTATTGAATGACTAAAATATATTTTAATGTTATAATTTCCATTGTATGAATTTAGGAAAGTGTGCAATAGTGATTTCTCTGCAATCCTGCAAAATCATCTTCCTACGCACAAAATACTACGCACTTTGTATTTTTCTCAGAACACGTACGAATGTGCAAAACTTTGTGTGGATATGGGGAGTACATGTGGAAAGTTCAAATCCATATACAATACCAAATCTCATTTACCAATTTTAATGTTGCATATTGTAGTGGTTTATAGAAAACTTAATAGTCATGTTTATAACAATTATATGTCACAATCATTATAATGATAGCAAAGCAATGTAAAAATTTTGAAAGAATTCTCTACATTCTTGCAAAGTCATCTTCTTTCGCACCAACTTCAAAAAATTAAATATATATATATATATATATATATATATATATAACTTAGTTCTCTCTATGTATGTCATGCTCATATATATATTGTTTAAAAACTAGACATTTTAGACTAATTTATGTTATGTGAACACACACATACATCTTAATATGTGTGAAAATTTTCAAGGAAAAAAATTTCATTTAATGGAAAACTTACAAATTATATGAAACTAATTTTTTTTGCAAAAAATATTATTAGGACAACAACATTATTCTCCACAATATGTCTTTTTACTCTGAATCAAATTTCACAACACTTATATGAATTTTGAGGGCTTCAATTCGATAAAAGAGTAAAATTTTGAAATTTCATTGCCACATTTGGCCCAAAAGTGTAACCCATCTTCATGCATTCAACCCTCTATTTTTTTGCTCAGAACACGTACGGAAGTGAAATGCTTTGTTTGGATGTGGAGAGTAAATGTGGAAATTTCAAAGCCATATATAATACAAATTGTCATTTATCAATTTTCATGTTACATATTGTAGTGATTTTACCGTAGTTTAATATTCATGTTTATAATATATTATACCATGCAATCATTCTAATGATAATAAGGAATGTGGAAACTGTTGAAAGAATTAATCCAATACATAAATGCAGAAACTTGGAATTCACATTTAGCATCCAAGAACTAATTAATGATAAGTACTACTATTAATAACTATTCAGTAAATCCAAACACAATCACATTATTGAAAAAAAATATTAATAAAATTTGCTCCAATTCATCATGTAATGATTTTTGGTTGCAAAGATATCGATAAGGTCATATCTATTGATATTACAAAATATACTTTTCGATATTTTTTTGGTGATTCCAAGTATATATACTGATTTTAAAGGAGAAACATTTAGCATTTAATGGAGACATCCTAGATTTGAGAAGAGTTTCGGATGGAGGTGTGTTAGTTGTTAGGGTCCTATAATTTTTATAGGATCATTTGATTATTGTTGATCATTACTATGTTTAAAATGTTGTAAATAATATTCCATGTTGTAAATTATTTTAAAAAAAGTCAAAACTTTAAGAAAAAACAAAAAATATGCTTGCAAGTCAAAATGCAGCATTACAGGATAATTAAGTATGATTAGATTAAATTAATCACATCATTTAAATGTGATTAACTAAATTGTAATAAGGCCTTGGAACTATAGCTTTGATTTTAGTGCAGAGTTGAAAATGACAAATGTTATTTGTCATATGTGGTTAAAAGGTGCACATGTTCACGCTCCCGATCACAATGCCTTTTTCATCAGATGGCTCCAACATATTTTTGGACCCCCCCACTATGATTCTCTTTAATGGTGGGCGGGGGTCTAAAAAGCAGTTTCCTCGTTGATACATGTCTTTGCCTCATTATTTCAGATTGCCCCCTCCAATACCACAAACAACTCTGACCCCCCTTCGAAAGTGATTTATGTCGTTCCCTATGTAACTCACCTTCCTGATAACGGCACTCCCCACTTCCACTCAATTGCCATTCCCCTATCGCCACGTATCCCTTTCGCCTGTCACCTCACCTCCTGCCAACATTTAACCTCGCTGTCACTTCTACACCACTCATTGCTTTCCACTTGGACTATTTTCCCCACTCACCTCAACATCATTTATCCACATCACCCTTTTGGACCACACTTCCTTTCCACCAACCATGTGTTGGAAATAATACTGAGAGGGGGGGGTGAATCAGTATTATCAAATTCTTTTCACTATACCTTCTAGATTTATAATTAAATTTATTCTTCAGATGTTGACCATTAATTTGTATGTCAGTACCATATAATAATGAACAAGAACAAGAAAAACAGATAGTCACACCAAAGAACACCAAATATAAGGTGGAAACCCAATGTGAGTGAAAACCACCTGGTGCAATATGTCTCTATCTTCTTTCAATTAGAAACTTCCTTTTACAATGATCTTGTACTGGTGCAGTCCTTTACCAGTACGCAGGCTACAACTTGTAGAGAGCTACAACCCTCTCTCATTTTCCAGACTCTCCTGGAAGGGAGCTACAACCCCCTTAGCTCTTGTACTAGCTGAGCTACTAGTACGTAGGTGTTGACCTACTTCTTTTCCTCAAGGGACCACGTTTCATAAATTTTTAGACTGGATCCATGAATCATTAAATAATCATCAAGTACATGTGAATCAACCAATCTCCTTTTACAATCAACTAATGAATCAACCAATAGCTTCTCAGAATGCAGTAACCAGAAAAGCAATACCAGTAATGAGACACAGATTCTAAACCTAGAACTCTGCAGCAATAGATAAAAGGCAGCCAACATATATTTCAAGAAAAGTATGCAACTTCACCAATAGAAACTTGCGAATATCCACACTTCTGCTGTGTCTAGCTTGCATAGCTCTGCACCTGCTCTGTCTACTCGACAGCGCACCTCCACACTTGATCCATCTAATGGAATGTGCACCTTCGCACCTGATCCGTCTACTAGACTGCACACCTCTGCACCTGCACCATCTACCGGACTGCGCACCTTCGCACCTGCGCCATCTACTGGACTGCGTACCTCTGCACCTGTGTCGTCTACTGGACTATGCACCTCCGCACCTGAGCCGTATCTCGCCTATGGACCTCCGGATATAAACACTTTAACAGTCCTCAATTGTACCCCAGTCTATCAAATTCATAGATCTGATCATGCACCAAAGAGACCTCGAACTATCAATAGATCTGCCTCTTAATTCACGATTTTCTCCTTGATTCAGATCTAGCTGCACAAACCGATCACCAAAAATTTCACATCTTAAGATATTCAATGTTCACAAGTCTCTAGCCAAATGATTTCCTTTCCTTTTTATAGGCAGGCCCTTATTTAAACCATGGATCAAAACCATAGAAAGCCAATACAAGGGACCCAAAACCGAGGGTCAATATTTTAGAAGCAATACCACAGACCAAAACCATAGGATCAAAAAGGTCGAACTAAATACCATGGATCAATCATAAAAATTCCCACGTGCGCGCGCTTCTCTGCATGAAAGTGAGTGAATTTGATGTCTGCACCTTTTGTTGGGAGAACCTGCGGGTATGTCCGCACTTCTTGTTCGGGGCACTTGCGGGTCTGCAGATTTTGTTAGGTGCACCTGCGGGTATCTCATTTTCTATTATTTGAGAGCCTGAACAGTGCTTTACCACTTGAGTGAGTTGCCATCAAGGACAACACCTGTGCCATAGCGCCAAACCTGAGTCATAATGCCAACAATCTCCCCATTTGGACTTGATGGCAACCCCAAGATCCTCAAAGTCATTCTCCCCCTTTGTCATCAAGGGGAAAGAGTTATGCTCCCCCTGAGAACATATTGAAAACTCTGCTCTGCTCTGTTGATCATGCTCCCCCTGACTATAGACTAGATCTGCAAAAGAAATTTTCTTCAAGAAGAACCATAATCCACCATACGCCATAAATGACCTTCCTATCACCAAAAGACTCTATACATACATTCATCACCCAACCAAGTGAGGATCATCCTCCCAACCATGTGGGGTTACATCAGAAATTTACATATGACATCCAAGTACATTATATCATTCATCCTAGACATAGGCCATTACATGACCTTGACAAAAGAAATATAAGACATAGAGACAAAACATTAGCAGCAATATTCAGATCAACATCCATGTTCTCCTTCTGTACTTGCTCCTCCAAGATCTTCTACAATAATGCCAACAATGCATTATTAGAAGAATGTATTCTCCCCCTAAACCTGTGCCATTTGGTCTTTGACCAATCCATAAACCAGCGCATGTATGCGTATACTCCATATGAAACTCGCGTACAACCAACAATCTCTTAAACAGACAAGATTCAACGATAGGATGATGCATCAACTACCCCCATCTTTTTCCTGAGGTATTCAAAGGTCTCCCTGGGCAGCGGTTTGGTGAGTATATCAGCAACTTGTTCCTTAGAGGGAACATACTCCAACTTGACCTTTTGTTCAAGCACTTGTTCCCGAAGAAGATGATATTTGATAGGTATATGCTTGGTCTTTGAGTGCATGACTAGGTTCTTTGAAATAATGATTGCACTTGTATTATCACAGAAGATGGAGATAGGTGGAGTACCCAGTGATTTGCATGTCTTGCAATGTTTGCATCATCCAAAGGAGTTGTGTGTAGCAAGATGCAGCAGCTATATATTTTGCTTCAGCTATAGATAATGCAATAGAGCTTTGTTTCTTGCTGAACCAAGATACTAATCTAGGACCCATGAAGAATGCACTGCCACTAGTGCTTTTCCTATCATCCACGCTCCTGCCCAATCCTCATCTGTGTATGCATGAAGTGTGAGGTCTGTACTATTAGGATACCATAAGCCATAATTTTGAGTTCCTTGAAGATACTTGAAGATTCTCTTAACTTCCTGAAGATGAGTTTCCTTTGGATTTGCCTGAAACCTTCTAACTATTCCCACTGCATGCATAATGTCTGGTCGGGTACCCATTAGATAGAGCAGACTACCAATCATGGATCTATAGGTTGGTTGATGTACTGCTGTCGATTCATCATTCATGCTGAGGCTGCATCCTGTCACCATAGGGGTACATACTGGTTTCGAATCCTCCATCCCATATTTCTTCAAGATCTGCTTGAGATACTTGGTTTGTGATGGAAAAATACCGTCTTTGTTTTGTTGGACTTGCAAGCCAAGGAAATATGTGAGCTCACCAAGCATGGACATTTCAAACTCCTTTTGCATCACCAAGGCAAACTTTTGACTCATGTCTTCTTCATTGCTGCCAAAGATGATATCATCTACATACACAACAAGTATTAGCAACTTTTCATTATCAACCTTTATATATAGATTGTTGTTAGTTGATCCTTTTATAAAACCTTGTTGATGAAGATATTTATCCAACCGATAATACCACGCCCTAGGAGCCTGTTTAAGACCATAGAGAGCCTTTTTGAGCCTGCATACAAGATTTGGATCATTTCCAAGGATGAACCCATCTGGTTGTTCAATGTACACTTCTTCATTCAAGTCTCCATTCAGAAAGGCAGATTTTACGTCCATCTGAAATACTTTGAACTTCTAAAAGCTAGAAAGAGCAAGGAACATTCTTATAGCCTCAAGTCTAGCAACTGGCGCAAAGGTTTCTTCAAAGTCTATGCCCTCTTGTTGCGCATATCCTTTACAAACAAGTCTTGCCTTGTTTCTAACCACATCTCCATTTTCATTTAGTTTATTTTTGAAAATCCACTTTGTCCCTATGACATTCTTATCTTTTGGTCTAGGAACAAATTCCCAAGTGTTATTCCTTTCAATATTTTCAATTTCTTCATCCATTGCCTTGACCCAACATTCATTTTTGCATGCCTCTCTTACATTTTGTGGTTCAGTGGAGGAGAGTAATGCCAAATAGCTTGAAGCTTCTGCAATTGTTCTTCTTGTTTGTATACATGCCTCTTTCTGCCCCAAAATTTGAGATTCTGGATGATTCTTCTGAACATACCTGGATGGAGTCTTATCTTCTATCCTTATATGTTCTTATGGTGCCTCATGGGTTTCTTCTTCATCATGAATCTGATTTGATGTTGATGGATAGTCCTCATCATCTTCGAAGTCTTCAAATCTTACCTGCCTGGGAGTGTTTTCTTTTTCATCCACCACTACATCAATGATGTCGACAATTCTTCCAAGCCTTTTATTGTAACATTTGTATGCTTTGTTGTGAGGAGAATAACCAATGAGAATGCCTTCATCTGCTCTAGGTTCAAACTTGCCAAGATTTTCATCATTATTTTTAATATAGCATTTGCTTCCAAAAATTTTGAAATGTTTTACCGAAGGAGTCTCACGATACCAGAGCTCATGAGGAGTTTGAGTGCTGTTCACCTGGATATTTGTCTTGTTGAGAATAAAAACTATAGCAAATGCAGCTTCACCCCAGAAGGTTGCGGGAGTTCCAGACTCATCAATTATAGCACAAGCCATTTGTTGAACCGTTCTGTTCATCCTTTCCACTACTCCATTTTGCTGAGGAGTCCTAGCTGTAGAGAATTCCCTTCTTATTCCATGTTCATCACAAAAATCGAAAAATTAATTCAAGGTAAACTCCCTCTATCAGACCTGAGGCATTTGATTTTTTGATCTGATTCGTTCTCCACCAAGGCTTTGAGTGATTTGAACTTTTCAAAGGCTTCATCTTTGTGCTTCATAAGTCCTATCCAACACATCCTAGAAAAGTCGTCAATGAATAATATGAAATATTCTTCTCCTCGAGGTGACCTTTTCGTAGATGGGCCACATACATCAGTATGGACAAGTTCAAGTGGCTTGCTAGCTGATCCTTCCTTCTCAGGGAAGTTAGTTCTGGTTTGCTTACCAAACTGACACGATTTGGAAATTGTATTGTCTGGAATTCTGATGTCTGGAAGACCACGAACTACCTGGTATTTAAATGCTTTCCTTATCTGTGAGAAGCTAAGATGCCCCAATCTTCTGTGCCATAACCAGTGTTCATCATTCTTGCTTAGATAGCATTGATGTTGTCCTTCTTTGAATATGTATAAATTATTTGGAGTCCTTATGCCTTTGATCACTATTTTCCCTGTATCAAGATCACGAACACTACATCCATTTGATCTAAATATTACCTCTGTTCCTTGATCAACATCTGACTGACACTCAATAAATTATGCTTTGACCCATCAACATATGGGTGTCATTTCCAAATGAGACCTTCTTCTCCTTCTCTAAGGCACTATATGACTGAAATTTTTTCTTTATCACCTGTCATATGTTTCGAACACCACTATCGATGTACCATTGATTTTCTTGCCCTTCTGCATATAAGGCTATACCACATCTTTCTGGTTGCGATTCTTTCATTCTCCATGTTTCGGAATTTGAGGCTTGTTCCTTTGTTTGCCGAAACTTGCTCCTGCACTCAGAATCTTCATGACCGAAGTTGTTACAAATAGAACATTCAATGTCATTCTCAAGGGTAGAAAAGTTATTGTAGGTTCTTTTCGTGATCCCAGTCATACTTCTTTGTTTTTGAGCTTCTCTAGTCATGATTGTCTTATAGGCAACACATTGAGCTACTTTGTGACCAAAGTTATGACAAGAAAAACATTGGCCATTGAATAAACTCCTGCGATTATCAAATCTACCAACCAACCAATTGTAGTTTCTACTGACATCCATTCTTGAGGCAAATTGCGAAGATTTTACCTGTGGCTGGTTGTAGCTTCTATTCATCCTTAAGGTGGATTGCCCCTGATTTACCTGGTAGTCTTTGTTCATTCTTGAGGTAAATTGTCCCTGATTTACCTGGTGATTTCTATTTGACCTTTGCTCACTCCTCCTTGCTGCATCAAGATAACTTTTGGAGGTGGATGGTTGCTGCGCTTGAGATGCTTCTTCATTATATCCCAGACCTATCTTGATTAATGGAGAATGCTACACATTGATAATCTCATCTAGAGTTTCAGATCCTTTAACAAATCTAAGATTGAGAGCTTTTTTTTCTCAATCTCTTTTCTAAGACCAACAATTTCGCATTCTATTTTTTCATGAAGTTTTTCTTTTTCAGCCAGTTGGAATTGCAGAGTATCAATAATCATATTTTTCTCCTCTAAACAAATTTTGAGTTTAGAAATCTCTTCATACAGACCTTCTTCATCTATAGCATCCATGAAATCATCACCTTCAAAAACCATTAAGTGTCTATAATTGTTTCCTTGTTCATCTTCATCACTATTTGAAAGTCCATCACTGTCTTCATGAGTGTAATAGCTTTTCTTATTTACATTTTGTTTCTTGTTCCATCTGACAGGTTCCTTACCTTTATCAAACTTATCTTTATGAGGACACTTTGTAGCATAGTTACCAACTCTTCCACAAGCAAAGCATTTGAAAGGTAACTTACCTCTGAATCTTCCAGCACCCCATTGAAGGTTCTTGAAAAATTTGATTTTTCGTCTTCTTCTAATAGATGTCCTGACTCATAGTAATCTCCTTTGCCTGAAGCCTTGAATGCAACTTCTCTTATTTCTGATGGTCCTCCTTTCCTCATTTCGTAAGCAGTCAGAATTCCGTGCAGCTGTGACATGGTAAGGTTTCGTAGATTCTATTTTTCTTCTATTGCAGAAACTTTAGATTCAAACTTAGGGGACAAAGATCTTAGAACCTTTTCAACCACAACTGCCTCTTTCAATTCTTCACCCAAGTTTTTCATACAATTAACAATCTCATCTACACGAAGGAAATAGTTAGCCACACTTTCATCATTGTGCATTATGAGATTTTCATATTGAATTCTGAGGGTTTGAAGTTTTTCTCATTTTACCTGTTCATCTCCTTCATAGATCAGAACAATCTTGTCCCATATTTCTTTTGCGGATTTATACTGCATAACTTTGACGAATTTTGATTGAGATAGACATCCCAATAGAGTATTGACAGCCTTTGCATTTGTTTCATATTGCTTCTTACCAGTCGAATCTGTAGGAGTTGTGGATGGTAAAGTGTACCCTGTATTTATGATATCCCAGACTTCTGTACCAAGAGATTTAAGATATGTTGTGACTCTTACCTTCCAATAGACGAAGTTGGTCCCATCAAAGATTGGTGGCCTGATCAATGCTTCTCTCTCATAGTTGCTCATGATGACGGATCTTACTTCAAGCAATCAACCTTCTTTAGAAGGACCTGCTCTGATAGCAATTGTTGGAAATAATACTGAGGGGGGGGGGTGAATCAGTATTATCAAATTCTATTCACTATACCTTCCAGATTTATAATTCAATTTATTCTTCAGATGTTGACCATTAATTTGTATGTCAGTACCATATAATCATGAACAAGAACAAGAAAAACAAATAGTCACACCAAAGAACACCAGATATAAGGTGGAAACCCAATGTGGGTGAAAACCACCTGCTGCAATATGTCTCTATCTTCTTTCAATTAGAAACTTCTTTTTACAATGATTCTATACTGGTGCAGTCCTTTACCAGTACGTAGGCTACAACCTACAGAGAGCTACAACCCTCTCTCGTTTTCCAGACTCTCCTGGAAGGGAGCTACAACACCCTTAGCTCTTGTAATAGCTGAGCTACTAGTACGTAGGTGTTGACCTACTTCTTTTCCTCCAGGGACCACGTTTCATAAATTTTCAGACTGGATCCATGAATCATTAAATAATCATCAAGTACATGTGAATCAACCAATCTCCTTTTACAATCAACTAATGAATCAACCAATAGCTTCTCAGAATGTAGTAACTACAAAAGCAATACCAGTAATTAGACATAGATTCTAAACCCAGAACTTTGCAACAATAGACAAAAGGTAGCCAACATATATTTCAAGAAAAGTCCGCAACTTCACCAATAGAAACCTATGAATATCCGCACTTCTGTTGTGTCTAGCCTACGCATCTCTGCACCTGCTCTGTCTACTCAACAGCGCACCTCCGCACCTGATCCGTCTACTGGACTGCGCACCTCCGCACCTGATCCATCTACTGGACTATGCACCTCTGCACCTGCGTCATCTACCGGACTGCGCACCTCCGCACATGCGCCGTCTACTGGACTGAGTACCTCCGCACCTGTGTTGTCTACTGGACTACACACCTCCGCACCTGAGCCGTATCTTGCCTACGGACCTCCGAATATAAACACTTTAACAGTCCTCAATTGTACCCCAGTCTGTCGAATTCACAGATCTAATCATGCGCCAAAGAGACCTCGACCTATCAATAGATCTGTCTTTTAATTCACGATTTTCTCCTTGATTCAGATCTAGTTTCACAAACTGATCACCAAAATTTCAAATCTTAAGATATTCAATGTTCATAAGTCTCTAGCCAAATGATCTCCTTTCCTTTTTATAGGCAGGCCCTTATTCAAACCATGGATCAAAACCATAGAAAGCCAATACAAGGGATCCAAAACTGGGGTGTCAATATTTTAGAAGCAATACCACGGACCAAAACCATAGGAACAAAAACGTCAGACTAAATACCATGGATCAATCATAAAAATTCCCACGTGTGCGTGCTTCTTTGCATGAAAGTGAGTGAATTTGATGTCTGCAGATTTTGTTAGGCGCACCTGCGGGTATCTCATTTTATATTATTTTGAGAGCTTGAATAGTGATTTGCCACTTGAGTGAGTTGCAATCAAGGACAACACCTGTGCCATAGCGCCAAACCTGAGTCATAATTCCAACACCATGTGCCTCCACATCATCCCCCACCTCCATATCACCTCCCACCTCCATGTCATATGTCTATTTCATGGTCAGTTAAACTATGTTTTTCCCTATATAGCACAGTAATTTAGAACATGGTTTTCAAACAACTGAGAACAAATTTTCAAAATGGAAAGAGGGTTGTTCTGATAACATCCTCATGTACAAAAACCTCTCTCATTTTTATAACATATATTATGGTTTGGGATATACAAAGGGATTACAGGACCTTATGTTTCAGAATTTTGGGAGGAAAAAGCTCAAAGACAATTAGTGATTTGGATGCCACCTCATCAAATAAGAGTTGCTATCAAATTTGAATTGTACTTCTTTGTCACCAATAATCCATAAAGATAGTGCCAAGTAGATTCAGAAGTTTTGAATTTCCTATATTTCAATTCTATTTGTGTAATACAGTTTGAGATATCTGTAACAAATCTTGATACTTTTTCAAGATATTTCAGTTTAGAATTTTTATAAATACTTCATCATTTGAAGTAAGAGATGTTGGTTTTTGTACGAAGAAAATCTATTGTATATTTTTCTAAAGCATCAACAAATTTTCCAAGTAATACAGAAGCTCTTTCATAGGATTCATGTGTCAAGTTGGTGGTGAAGTACATCTATCTATTTTATGTCTTTATATTTCTCTGTTTATAGGAAATTTTTGTTTTCTAGATCTAAATTATTCAGTAGATAAATAAAGCCTAGGATTTGTTTAAATCTACACTCTGCGCCCAACTACGAATATTTTTAATGTTTTCTTCTGATCTTTGCATATAGAATTTAGGTAACAATGCTTGATATTTAAAAAAACCTTAATCTGTTCTTCTTCTCCATTTAAAGAACTTTAAAGAATCCATTCGGTTTGGCTAACTTGCTCTATGAGATCTATCTGTAAATACCATAGTTAATTTGTATTTTATGCAATAGACTCCATAACCCAATGGAAATGTAGTTATCAACCAACTATTCAAATACAAGTCAAACCCCAAACTTCATAACTAGCCTAATATTCATTGAAACAAAGTTAAATCTTACAGAGAGAGGCCTCTCTGAAGTTGGTAGGGCTAGATCACAGCCTCCAAAGTTGGTTTTTGGTTACATTGGTGATTTTCTTCTGCAACCTCAGAAAATTACTAAGTGCTAACATTCTGGCGACCATACTAGGGATGAACCTTTGAAATTCCTCAGAAAATCATATCTATATCTGATTACTAATGGTGGACAGTGATCAGACATAAGAAGGTTGTATCATTCACCTGGCGACTCCATCTTCAAAGCATCTAGAGCTTCAAATTTTTTAGGGTGACTCCACAGTTAAAGAATCTAGATTTATAGAAAACTCATGGTGACTTCACTGCATATTGATTAGATTTCTTGGTAAGCAACATGACATGGTATGTGGTAAAACCTAGATATGGTGAAGTTTTAAAATAATTGAAGGATACGTTAACATATTTTTAAATTAATGAAGCTTTTTTGAAAGTTGTGTTTCATCGTTTGAAAATGAGAAAGATTCTCCTGAAGGTAAAATTTGTTTTCTTGAGTTAATTGCTGAAAGATTTAAGAAGGGTGTTGAACTTTTGGATTTTTAGATTCAGTCATATAGTTCCCAAGATCCTAAATGATTCTTAGAAAATCTTCCTTCTCTAAAACAAGAGGATGTTATATTTCCTTTTGGTTTGCAGATTAATTAGAGTTATTTTTCTTAACATAAGGTTGAAACTGAACGGTTGGAATCGGGGTTTAACCTTGAGAATACAACTGATGAAATCTTCCATGCTCAATTAGTCAATGAAGGCCTCCAAGGTAAATTAATTAATCATTACTTTACTGATCCTATAGCAAACTACATGGAGGTTCCTTTTAGCTCAAGTGCTCAATCATGTTTTCATGACTAGATCCAACAACAGTTGCCATTGCACTCTACAACTTTGATTTTATGGACAAAAAGTCAAGTTGTCCTTTTGATTGTGCTAACAAATAGTCAAGAATTCCATTTTTTTTAGCAACTAATTGACTATATTCATTGCAATTCTTTCATTATTTGATTCAGCATAACTTTTGTACTATAGGGTAGGTAGCAGTGTGCAAATAAGCTCAGTGCTTGGAGCATTTTTTTAGGCATTCTATCAAGTTTTAGTTTCAGATTGAAATTTCAGATCTCATTTGAAGTGTGTATTTCAATTTTCAGTGTGTAGAATGGTTTTGATTTTAGTTTGAGAGATTTTCAGTCACAAAGGCTTTTATGATAGAGGAGGTTGCAGATTTGGGATTGGCCCAATGGATTAGGCTACTAGTCTATTGTGTTCTTGACACCTCACAAGGAGAGTGCCATCCCTTGCTAGAGCCTATGTTAGGGTCCTATAATTTTTATAGGATCATTTGATTATTACCGATCAATATTATGTTTAAAATGTTGTAAATAATATTCAATGTTGTAAATTATTTCCAAAAATAGGTCAACTTTAAGAAAAGTAAAAAAATATGCTTGCAAGTCAAAATGCAGCATTAGAGGATAATTAAGTATGATTAGATTAAATTAATCACATCATTTAAATGTGATTAAATAAATTGTAATAAGGCCTTGGTACTATAGCTTTGGTTTTAGTGCAGAGTTGAAAATGACAAATGGAGATTTGTCGTATGTGGTGAAAAGGCGCACATGTTCACGCTCCTGATCACAACACCCTTTTCGTCGGACAGCTCCAGCATATTTTCAGATCCCCCCTCTATGATTCTCTTTAACGATGAGGCGTTGGGTCTAGAATGTGGTTTCCCCACTGCTACGTGTCTTCCCCTCATGATTTCATACCCCCCCTCTAATACCACAAAGAGCTCTGAGCCCCCTCCGAAATAAGTTTCCACCATTCCTGTAGTAACCCACTTTCCTGCTAACATCACCCCCCACTTCCACTCAATCTCCATTCCCCTACTTCCACGTATCCCTTCTGCCTATCACCACCCGCCAACATTTAACCTCGTTGTCACTCCCGCAGCACTCACTACCTGCGACTTGGATTGCTTTCCCCACTTACCTCCACATCATTTCTCGACATCACCCTTGTGGACCCCACTTCCTTTCCACCAATCATGTGCCTCCACATCATCACCCACCTCCATGTGACCTCCCGCCTCCACATCATATGTATGTTTCATGGTCAGTTAAACTATGTTTTTTTCTAATACAACACAATGATTTAAAACATGGTTTACAAACACATGGGAACGAGTTTTCAAAAATGGAAAGAGTTTTTTTTTATAACATTCTCATTATAAGAAACTCTCTCAGTTTTCTAATAGTTGTTATGGTTTGGAATATTCAGATGAAGTTTTGGAGGCATATTTCCTGAATTTCTCTAATTTTAGTCATTGTTTTCAAATGCACTTTACAAGCTGGTGGAAATGACTTCTAAAAAATAGAAAGAGGTTTTTGTTTCCACCACCATCGTTCAAAAAAACCTCTCTCAATTTTATAACAAATATTACGGTTTTGGATATACAAATGGATTATAGGGCCCTATTTTTCAGAATTTCGAGAGAAAAAAGCTCAAAGAAAGTTAGTGACTTGGATGCCACCTCATCAAATAAGAGTTGCTATAAAATTCGAATTTCTCTTCTTTGTCACCAGCAATCCATAAATATAGTGCCAAGTAGATTCATTAGTTTTGAATGTCCTATATCTCAATTCTATTTGTGTAATATAGTTTTAGATATTTGTAACAAATCTTGGTATTTTTTCAAGATATTTCAGTTTATAATTTTCATAAATACTTCATCATTTGAAGTAAGAGATGTTGGTTTTCGTATGAAGAAACTCTATTGTATATTTTTCTGAAGCATCAACAGATTTTCCAAGTAATACAGAAGCTCTTTCACAGGATTCATGTGTCAAGTTAGTGGTGAAGTACATCTATTTGTTTAAAGTGTTTATATTTCTCTGTTTATAGCACATATTTTTTTTCTAAATCTGAATTATTCAATAGATAAATAAAGGGTTGAATTTGTTTAAATCTACATTCTGCACCCAACTATGAATAATTTTTATGTTTTCTTCTGACCTTTGAATATAAAATTCAAGTAACAATGCTCTATATTTAAAAGTGAACCTTAATATGTTCTTCTTCTCCATTTCACAGACTTTAAAGAATCCATTCAGTTTGGCTACCTTTCCCTGTGATATCTATCTATAAATACAATAGTTAATTTGTATTTTATGTACCAAACTCCATAGCCCAATGGAAATCTAGTTACCAACCAACCATTCAAATTCAAATCAAACCCCAAACTTCATAACTAGCCTAATATTCAATCAAACAAAGTTAAATCTTACAGAGAGAGCCCTCTCTAAAGTTGGCAGGGCTATATCCCAGCTTCCAAAGTTGGTTTGTGGTTACCTTGGTGATTTTCTTTTGCAACCTCAGAAAATTACTTAGCGCTAACACTGGTGTTGGTGCGAGTGTGCCTAATGTTCGTGTTATTGACGTTACTGATGCATAGTGTGTATCTACACGTTACTAGTGAGAGAGGTTAGTCATATATGGACAATATGTAAAGCAAGTGCAGTTTACATGTTATAAATTATGCTAGAGACCAAACAGTGCTTATGCGAATGAACTTGTTTTTTTTACTTACATCACAAATTGGGCTTATTTCCTAGAATATTCCATTCCTTGCATTGTAGATTGAGCCTATTTCCTAGACTATTTCTTGACTAAATAGTTTCAAACTTGTTTCTATTATGATTTTCTTATATTAAGGTGAAATATGGAGATGGATGGTTAGTTTTATTGAGTTGTGGCTTGCATAGTACTATTTAATGTTAGCTTTCTAATAATGTTTGGAGTTAAATAATTTTGTGGAAATGTGATGATGCTACAAGTTTTCTGCATCCTGAATCGTTTATTAAGTTGTTATCAATATCCTAATCTTTCCCTTTTTGTGCCATATATTGATACCTTTTTTCATTTACAAATGATTCCAACAATGTCAAATCTTCTTGAAATTAATGTTGAAATGCATAAAAAAATTCATAAGCATAAAGAGATTTGCATACACAATGTTCAGTTTCTGAAATTCTAATGTCTAAACCATTTCGAATAATAACCTTTTGAAATTTGATTTTGATGCTTATGCATTTTGATACCAGGGTTTCACTCTGCAAATATTTGATTTTGCAAAGGTTAAAATGAAATCTTTGATTGTGTGGAAGAATGTTATAATAGTTTTGTAATGTTAGTTTATAACTTAACGTAAAATGGTACAAACCATAACAAGATATAGATTGTTACTTAATTGACTTAATTGAGTAAATAAAATTCATTTAATATTAAATAATATGATTACAGTTGACGAATGTGCAATCACCTAATCCCAAATTGGAAAACATAAAAACAATTTTAGATAGTAAATGTCTTGAATGTTCATTAGTTCACCAAATAAATGGAAAAAAGATGTGTATTTATTGGAAGGAGAGCCTTAGTTGTAATCTAGGGTATTAATACAATAATATATTGATATCAATTTCTAAAGTGTGTGAATTCTATCAATGATGAATTGTAATCGTATCAATTAGACTATCTCAAATTGGAATTTAAGTTAAATGGCTATGATTTAAAGTAACAAATTTCACACTAGTATTTTCTGATTAAAGATGAAGGAAATCAATACTAGAAAAATTGATGACGATGATTGGTTAAAATTGATAATACTTAAATATCCTTTCAGAACTTAGATGTAAATTTGTTACTTAATCCACAATGATGACAGGTCCTTTCCATATGGAGGGGAACAGGCTAAACAAATCTCAAATTAATATGATTATGTTTCCTTGTATGAATCCTTTACTATGTGGATGATAGATGATGAATGAGAGAACGATGCTGTCACACTGATACTATTATGTTACTGCTCCTTCTCTAGCCAATTATGCTAGCATTAGCGTTGTTGCAGGTGCTTTTCATAGGGGGGTTGAAAGAAAATACTTTCCTATGCAGAGGACAGAATAATTTCAGACCTTAGATGACACTTTCTATTGTCTATAAAACTAATTTGTTAATCTGCATCTGTATAGTTAACATATAAGATAACAGAGAAATTTCCAATGATCGGCCAAAGCTACATCGCAATATTCAAACTAAAATTAGGCTTTTTTATTTTTGTTTATTGCATAATAGGTGTATTGGTAATTTCATAGTTGTCAATTGAGCTCATACTATGCAACATTAAATAAACAATGTTTTCAATTCGTCACAAAGAAGCATTTCGTGGTAAAAAAATATGCAAACCATACTACAAGTGAGTCAATTAAGTACCAAATTGTATCATTAAAAGTTTATTATATGTGTGTATTGGGTATAAAATTAGTATACACAATTAATTGTAGAAGCTAAAGTCTATGCAAAACTAAATAGTGTATACAAATAATAACAGAGAGCATATCATTAGACACTTTTGAAAAAAATAAAAAATAAATCAGAGCAGTCTACGAAAACATTTTAATAATAACAACGAACACAAAGCATACTCTCAGAAACTTTTGCAAAAACATGATTTAATAAAATTTTAGATCAATGGTAAGCATATTTAGGCTTAGAACATAGTAGTCAAATTTGGGCTTGAAAAGTCTTTAACAATAATGAAAATGGTTACAGTAACAAGAATTGTATCTATATTCCAATGTTAATTATGATAGATATGATTAAAATGAACATCAAAGATGAAACAAATTTGTGAAAACCAAAAATAGTTATTGAATATTCATTTCATTCTAATTAACAAAAGAGAAATCATCTCTGAATTGTTCACAAGATTTGTAAACAATATTAGAATTTACACTAAGCAATCAATTGTAAACAATAAGGTATACAATTGCACTCATAATACTACATATATGCTCATGATAGCTATTATATCCATAATAATCTTTTTTATAATATCCCAGTTCACTGGCATATTCACGACGGCCATTTTTATTTTCTTTCTATTTAACTTGCCACAATTTCATGTAACCAAAATATCAACAATTATTCTACAATCAATTAAATACATGTAATAAATGATAATGTAACTATGAAAAAGTCTATCTGGAAAAACAAAGCCATGTGAAAATGAAAGGCCATATGTAAACTACTTCTAAATTTTTTGGTATAGAAAATAACATTTGATTATTAAACCTCTTATCAAAATCTTTATACCTAGCCAAAAAAGTAAATGAATTGGAACGTTGTGAACCGTAATATGAAAAATTCATCTGCAATGAAAAGAAAAAAATTATATCCATAGATTGACTTAGTTCATGATAACATATATAAAATCTTAAACATTTAATCACTAGTAAACATGAAAAAAAATATTCCAATATTTAAGAAGACTGATGGTATGTAAAAGCATACAACTTGATTATTTAACTACTAGATAATTTTCAGGTTTCTCAATTCTTGAAGCAACTTATTTGGCTTTTCCTATACGCAATATTTCAAGAGAAACTATGGTTTCTAGTTTGACATGTTGACTGAATATCCCCTTCTCAATTTCCCTCTCTTCTCCTTGAAATTGCGTAGCTATAACAGAGTTCTGTTTATTAACATTAACAAAGGTAATTAGCCACTCCTTGATTTCCTATGTATGAAAATCAATTATGCCATTGAATTATGTTTCCTTTGACTTCTTCAACTTATTCAATTTAACTATCAACGTTTCTCTCAAAATTGAGTCAGAGGCACATGTGATACATGGACTGTTCAAATTCTACACAGTCTCTACAACCTTTACATATGAATTTTCTCTTTGATTCTCTATGTTTTCATATTTAGAAATAATGTTCTACATTCCTATGATTCTATAAGACCATGCAGCTTTGCTTTTTTTCATTCAATTAATATTTGGTAATTCCTGTTTGTTTTTCTTTTCATCTAAAAATAAATCAAGTCATCATCTTAAAGAAAATAAGTGAGTGTTCTTGAAATACCTGTCTCCTTCAAGATCATGTTGAATGCACTCGACAAATGACTTATTTCTTTGTACCAAATGCTCCAAATCAGAATCTAATTTCCATCAGGCAAACCTTTAAACCATTTTGTGACATCTCCTGCCAGTGTTTGTGCAAATAATCTCATTTGTACATCTTCTTCACCAATTTCATTTAATTCAAAGTAATCATTCATTTTATTTACATGTTGTTGTGCAGTCTATTAACCATCACCATCAAACTGAAATATTTTACTCTGAGAGTCTTGGGGCATGGCATGTACTTGAGGTGGTAAGGTCAAAGGAGCATATTTGGAAGCCATGGCTAAGATTCTAGCTTGGCTAGGAGGTAAAGTGGTAGTGCTTGAGGATGAACTTGCAGGGCTTACAGTTGAGCTTGAAGGGCTTACAAATGAGTTTGAAGTATTTGGAGATGGAAATAGAACTCTGGGTTGAAGAGGATGCTTGGGGATGAATGATTCTGCAGAATGAAGTGTAGTGGAAATAATAGATGAGGTGGTACTATATAAATATGAATTTACAGATTCTGAAGAAATGGTAGAAGGCTTAGGAGTAGCAGCAACTAGGGCAGCTAATTCAACTGACTGTTGAAAATAAGCTTCATCTATGTGTCTTATCAAATTTGAGGTTAATGCATCAAGTTTGTCAAATGTGTCTAGAACTTGATGATCTAAATCAGGATGAATAGTATTCTTCTTTGATTCAATAAATTGAATAAAAGCAGGGTCTATTACACTATCATGGACCGAAGTTTCAGCTTTGGTATGGAACAATGAATTCTCAAATGATAAATCAAATGGAAGATCCTTTAAGTTTGATAACTCTTTAGGAAGTGAATTTTCTTTGGTTAACTGACTAATGCTTTCTTGACGTTCTAATTTATTGTTTTTTCTTAAGATTTTGTTTGGATTATCAACAATTATAGCAGGGTTTGGATCAGGATGTGCCTTGGTATAGTATGTTCTTTTGGAAGCCAGAATTTTAATTTTTTAAATTTTTAATGAAACTTTTTAACAACCCTAAAATGGCTTTAAGGTGAAAAGATGAATTTTAGGATTTCTGTTAAGGTTTATTAAACTGAGGACTTGTCCCCGGTATGGTCACCACTATGTTATCACTCTAAAATTTCCCTAGGGTTGTCATTAAAGAAATAATAGAGGTAACCACAAACCTACTTTTGAGATCGGGATCTAGCCTTCCTAATGCTTAGAGAGGGCTCTCTCTTTATGATTTAACTTTGTTGAATTAATTAATTTTAGGCTAATTATTTAAGCTTTATTGGGTTTCGATTTTATTTGGTGGTGGAATCACTGATTCAGATGGATAGATAAGTGTCATTTTACCATTGGGCCATGGAGTCCAAATGTCAAGAAAACAGGACTAAATCATGTTCTAAAGATAGTGTTCATATGGCAAGGTAGCTAAGTAAATTCATATCTTTTAGGCTGGATGGTGAAATGGTTTTTCAATCGGGTTAAAGAGTAGTTAAGGATTCCTCAAACTAGAAAATGAGTGAAATGAAAGAGATTAATCGAATCTAGGGAGAAATGAAGAATTCCCTACTCTAGATATCAGAAACAATAAATAAATAAATAAATAAATAATAATAATAAATAAATAAATGTTCAAGACAGCGTGTACTTAAACAAATTTTGTAGCAACATTCCAGTTATTTCATTCAAATTGGAAAAAACATGTATGTTTGTGAAATACATAAGAAAATAACAATTTCAAAAATGAAAGATACCTCACTCAAGTGGCCCAACACATGAATCCTGTAATGCAATGCCTTTATTACTGAGTCCAGTCTACTAACTTGAAAATGTTACAATAAATCCTCAGGTTTTCAGATCAATATGACTATGGAAATGTTCAACAATCCACCCACTATACTTCGAATTGTGAACTATTTGTACAAAAAACTGTTACAAAATATCCTAAAATGTTTTAGGAATTATTCAAGGGAAATAAAATCTCTTCATGCAAGAAGATAGAGACACATAGGAGACTAAAAGGCTAGTTGTCCCTTCTTTTACTGATTTTGTTGTTTGTTGTTTTCTCTCTTTGGCTATTGCTCAATGCTGGCTGCCCTTTTACTCTTCCTTTTGACTGATACTTTTCATCTTTAAACTGGGTTTTCATCTGATACTCTTTGACTTAGTTGATCTATTGTTTTTATTCCACTGCTCTGTATTCAATGTTTACCTTCAATTTTCACAGTAAATCATTCAACTTTTCCCAAGTCCCTATATATGGTAATTTAATATTTACCATTCTTCTATAGACTTCATCAGTTTCTGTGTATTTTGAAAAGGTAGGCTTGTTTACAAAAAGATGTTTTACCTCATGCTGGAGGTAAAAGAGGTTCTCAAAAGTATGGTAAATGACCTTTCCTATAGACATCCCTTTCATGGAGGAACTGTTGCCTTGTTCCTTTGCCACTTCTCTGATTCTCTTATCATAGTCTTCATGTGGCATCAACCTGTCATTTATTAGCAATGGATTAGGTAGATCTTTTTGCCTCAAAGAATCAAATTTGACCATGAATCTACCTTTTGCTACCTCAATTGTTTGGAACTTCTCCTCAAGCTGTATCATCAGGTTCCTCTTAGTGATTGCCTTTTTTACCTCTAGTATGGTTCTAGTTCTATCAGCTATTCCAAGCTCCTGCAATTCATACTTATTATTTGAGTTAAGGAATTGGATTATTCTTGAGGGTTCTTCTGGCATATTTCCAAGTTTGGTCACAACCCTTTGAATTGCTTCACCAACTTCTTTGACCAAATCGTTCTTCTCAAATATCACTTGTATAGATGGCCAAATATGATTGATTGAGTCAATGATATTGGCCCATAAAAGTTGTTTCTCTTGGGCTAGTGGCTCTTTCAGCGTAAATTCTTTCTTCAACTTCTGTATCCTTTCATTCAACCTGTTTTTCTTCTGAGCTTCACTTTTATGCATGATTTGATCCAATTACTTCTCATCCTCTAGACTTTTCATTTGTTCCTTAATTCTATTTATTTCAGTGGTTTGGATGGACATATCCTCCATGGCTTTGACCAGTTTAGATGCTTCATCACTAGGATGAGCTACTGTTGTTGAACCTGTTGTTGATGTAGTTGCTTATGCAGTTGGAAGTGTTGTAGCTAGTGGAACTGATGGGGCCAATGAAGCTACCAAAGTAGAATGAACTATTGTAGTAATTGTAGGAATAGCAGTAGTAGTAGCTGCTTCAATGGTGGCTTGTTTCTCCTGTACTAACTTATCCATTTCATTCTCCATTTCTTTCAATTGAGAATTTAGCTAGAGAATGAGGTCCATCATCTCACCTTTTTGGCTTTGTCTCTCTAGAACTTCCTTGGTTTGTGGATGTTTAGAAGGAGGAAATTTTAGTTGTTTCTTAAAAGCGGCAATGTCTTCATTTTTGTTCTTTATGAGCTTTTTTGCAACATTGATGTCATTTGGATTATATCCAATCTCAATAACCAAGTCTTCCAGTGACTTGATTATGTTATCCTTTGTTAGTGAGGATGATTTCTCTAGCTTAAATTGTGTTGTGATATTGTTTAGAGAATTATGAAGTTTTTGTACACTCATGGCCTTGTTGGTCATTTTTGAGTATATCATTTCTCCTGCTTGCTTATAAAATTCAATCTAATCTATGGGATGAACATTCGTAGCCAAAACATCAAATTATGTCTTCCTGTAATCTGCTGATGACCTAGGTTATTGTATTGTAGGCTGCAAAAAGGTCATTTCTTAATTTGATCTCTTTATACTTCTCCTTTATGTAGTTTTCCTTATCCATTGGTTTGCTTGATGATGAGACCTCAATGCTAAGCTATTTCTGAATACTCTAATTATTAGAGGTGGAAGGTTGATGAGTTTCCTTTGAAACTATTGGAGTTGTACTCTCTCTGACCCCTGTATCTATATCCATGATTTGAAGTGTCTTAATTATATTAGTTTTCTCTTCTTGCTCACTGATAGGATTTAGCTTGGGCTTCTTCCTGTACATGATTTCAAATTTATCATGTGTTGTATCTATGTTTGAGCAAGAACCTTCTTCCCTGGTCCTTTTTACATTTTTGTGTTGTAGGGCTGGAGTATGCAGAATGGAACTAGTATCCATCTGTTTCTCCATATCTATTAAGGTGTTTTCCAACCACTATGATTGCTTGGCATATTTTTCAATGTCTGGCTTGGACTCATGCATAAAGGGACTCAATTTAAACTTGGGTATTTGTTTTCTTACGACTCCTAAAGGGTCATATTGCCACATGAAACTGCTACTGAACTTCATTTCATGTAAACACATCTTGGCTTCTTCTCTAGCCTCCCTATTATTGTAGATAAAAGGACCAAGCTGGAATTTATCTTGAACTGTGTTTTCTTCCTAGTTGATATAAAATTAACATCATCTGAGTTTATAATCTTCCTGATATAATCCAATGCAAATATCCTCATGGGGAGATATTTGGGAAGCTTATAGGGAGTGAGATGGCATCCATATATCCTAATTTTGGTGTGGTCCTGGTATAAATACCAGTCTACTATTCTATTGTTTAGAGACAACTACAAAACTCTCTTTATCTCATCATTGTTCATGGGTTGATTGTTACTGCTTAGCATATTGACAGCTAGATGAACAAAGGAATCAATGAACTCCTTGTTGATGAAAACAGTGGAATATTTTTGGATTAAGGGTGTCCAAAAGATGATAGATCTAGGATGGCCCTTAGTGTCCAACTTTTGGATATTAACTGGAAAGCTATCTAATTGGAAATATAGGAACATGTGGAACAATAATTAAGAGTATTTAAATACTCTTTCATTTGGAAATCTAATCAATTGATCATGGATCCTATTTGCCAAGAATTGGGCAAAATTCAAAATTGCAACTGGAGGCTTGCCTGGGCAAAAATTAGAGAGGAAAGAAAGTATAGGCCCATCTACATGCTCATCAGTGGTGTATCCTAGAATACAAGAGCGCATGGTTACAATTTGTCTAGCCCTCTGATAGAAAATGGTGGCAGAGTATGGAGGACTGACTGTAGGAGTATGAGACTCTTCTAGGATGAAAGTTTGAAAGATTTGAGACCCCTTGTGAAGGTTCAGCTTCAAGTAGAGTTCAAGTAGGTTTTCAATGGAAAATGGGGTTTCATTTGGGTTTGGCTGGATCTGCATCATTTGTTTTATTGACTTTGTAGTGATCGTAAACAAAATCTGCTAGTTAGGAGAGACTATGGATCTTTGGCTTGGGATATAGCAGAGTTGGCATAGGTGGATGATTTTAGGGAACCGATATACCCATGGGAACAAGTATTTGGGAAAATTTGATTCCCATAATTTAATATCATCAATGTGGTTGAGGAATTTGTCTTTACTCTAGAAGTGGAGTTTCAATAGATGGCTAGGGGAAACTGTTTCTTTGATTTGGAAATCTCTGTCGGCCAATGGGAGGTGGTCAATGTCCAGGTGAGGGGTTTGCAAGGGTTTTCTTTCAGAATTCTTTGGGAAGCCATAATTCGGTTTATTCTATTTAATTATTCTTTATCTGGCTTAAGGATTAAGCTC
The DNA here is from genome assembly GCA_031772625.1 of Pinus tabuliformis. Classification (NCBI taxonomy): domain Eukaryota; kingdom Viridiplantae; phylum Streptophyta; class Pinopsida; order Pinales; family Pinaceae; genus Pinus; species Pinus tabuliformis. The sequence continues at coordinate 1,716,760,014 of CM062817.1, read as the reverse complement.
AAGACTTCTGGAATATTGTAAAGGGTTAATACAGTCTGCAGGAAAGGGCTTTCGGATGAATAGTGGGGTTCTTTTAGTTTGTAAAGATTTTTTAATTAATTCAATTAATTAACCTTTCATAAACACTATGCAGAGCTTAAGTACAAGGTTGTTCTATTTCTTTCAAGAATACTTGGAAAAACTACGATTAGGTGTGCAAACAAGGTTCTGTGGGAGCAGCGGAGGCTTTCTGAGGCTTCAATTTGCAGTCTGTAGGGTGTTCTGGTTCTAAATGGGTTAAAATAGTTGAGTTGAGCTTTGGGGTTTAGAATTGGTCTACAAAGGTCGCTTGGTAACTAAATAATAGTGAAAAGTGTAAAAAGGGCAATTGCTTGGCTTTTAACCAACAATGGTTAAGTTTTGGGCGTGGAATTAATGTGTAAATAGTGGGTGGTTTCATCCTACGTAGGGAGGTGGTTTTATGGCATATCACACCACTTTTGAGTGGATGGTGGTATTTTTTGAGAGCACATAATATAACGTGGGGTTGCCATGTAGCCAAAAGGTGGTCGGGCAAAACTGTGAATCTCGCGTGCTTTTGGGATTTTAACAGTTGGACAATGAGAGCACATGATATGGGTATGGGTTGTTGGATCTAGAGGTGGTTCATCGAAGGGCTATCGCATGTTGGAGTTGCGAGGTCTAAGTCAAGGTGTGGTTGGCGGGGCCCCGGGATAAATAGTGCGGTGGGTTAACTATATACAAAGGTTTTGTGAGGGTTGGCGAATTATCAAGTGGGGGCTCTGAAATATATAAAGCAGGACTATAGGTTAAAATAATATAAGGGTTGGGTTGAAAGGGTATCCGGGAGGGTTTTTCAATGGGGCACGACACATTTAACTTTTTAAACTTAGGATAAGAGGGTTTTAGTGGGTTTAAATGGAAAAGGGAAATTAATAAGGGTAATGTCTAGGGAAAGGTGTGAAATAAAGGGAAAAAGGGTTCAAATGAAGGGAAAAGGGTTTTTTCTTAGAATGGAAATGTGTTAGAATAAGGGGAAATGAGAAGGAAGGGTAGATTGGAATCAAGAATGGGAAAAACATTAGGGAATGAAAAGTAATGAAGGGGTAATGAAGGGAAATTAATAAACTAGACATGTAGGGGTTTAATGAAATGAGGGGAAATTAGTGAATAAGCTTTAGTATTCAGGCCCAAAAATATATAGAACTTTTAGGTTAAATACCCAAAGTAATATACAACTTTTGTGAATGTCCTTTTTCTTTGATAATTCCTCCTGCACATGAAATATAATTTTAAGCATAATGAAGGTGCATTTGAGCTTGCAACCTTGTGCATTCCAAAACCTCTTTTACCTACCCTTTATTTACCCTATCATTTTCTCTTCATTCATTGGGTGCATTTGAGCTTGCTGACCCTTTATTTCTTTTTCTTTGATAAGCAAACTATCTAATTGTAACCTTGTAACTTCCAATGGATCAGATTAGACTGTTGAGATAATTATTTATTCTCTACCTAACTACTGATTTTCCAAGATTAAATAGCTTTTCTAGATCTTTATTCTTTATCTATCAACATGAAACTTAAGGCATGAATGAATCAAGATTAAACTATTTGACCATCATGGATTCTTGCATTTTTGACAACTGCACATAATTTTATTTTGCCAAGTAAAGTAAAAAGTAGTGGCATTTGAATTTGCATCACTTTCAGAATGTATTTTTTATCTCTTTTTGGTGGAATTCATATCTTATTTTCTTTTTTGATCCTTTTATTTTAGTCCTTTGATTTTTCTTTTAGGACTTACCCTCTTTACATTTTTATTTTTAATATAGGAAAACATTTTGCAGAAAGCAAAATTATGTACCATATTAAAAGACTAATCATAGCCAATTCAAAATTATGAATCCTATTATTATAGGACCCTAACAGTGGCTCCACATGGGCATGCAATTTCGTGGTGAAATGCCAAGAACTTTAAGATCAATAGCCTTTTGAAACTTTGACTTTGGTTGCCTTGTAACTGCTTCTCTATGATCTTCTTTATTCATACATATGATTGTACACCTTCCAAAGCTTAGGGCCTTCTCTTTAGGCTTCAACATCAAAAGACAGTCATCTAATCCAATCTAAACTTTGCGATGTTATGTGCAATGAGAAAAGTAAACAATTGAACTAATGTTCATCTAGGGATAAATATTGCTTCAACATTCTACCATTGATTGGTCCACCTGGTAGATTTGTTTCATCTAATTGCTTCAATAAAACTTCATTGTTAACTTTGTAACCATAAATGATATAAGGTGTTGGCATTATGAGATAAGTGTTGTCCTTGATGGCAAATCACACTGATGACAAATCATAGTGCAGAAGGATAGCAGCAAGGAATTGATGATCAGTCTACAAGTATGAAGAAAAATATATACACGCTGGTTCACTATATACCAAGTCGCGTATACAAGCAGGTTCACTATATACCAAGTCGCGTATACGTAGGTTCGCTATATACCAAGTCGCGTGTACATGCAGGTTGGATTCAGTAAAAGAGCGTGTATGTGGAAAACTTATCTTTGGTCCATGGCAGTTATTCCTTGGAAGTTGTGCCTATGGTTTTGGACCATGGTGTCTCGACGGACGTGTTGATCCCTAGTTTTGAAGTTGATGGTATTGTATTACTATGGTTTTGGCTCGTGGTATTGAGGAGGGCATAATGCTATATAAGGAGAAGAAGATCATTAGGCTAGGTATCTGAAATGTCTAAAATATCTCATGAAGTATTAGATCCAGTATGCAGGTTATGGGTTAATGATGCATTGCTTGATCTGAGCTAAGGAGAGATCTCACCAGTTGATAGAGAACAAGATCTAAGGAGAGATCAGGATCAAATGGTTTGAAATGAACTATCTTTATATGGTTGATTATGCTTATTCTAGATCTGCATACTGATGCAAATAATGTTCTATAAGTGTTATAGTATGATTGATGTCTAGTACAGCCGCAAAGTTATAAGGAAATATTTTTAGATCTGTACGCGGGTTGACCTTGGAAAAAGAGCGTATACACGCAGGTTGGGTTCATCCAAGTAGCGTGTACATTGTAAAGCTTGATATTTGAAGTTGAAAATGGGTCTGATGGTTATTGCAGAGTTCTGTGTCTGCTCTGTGTTCTGGTGACTGTGTTGTTGACAGTGTTTCAGTGTTTCAGTGATTAATGATGAAGGTTGTACTACAATGGTGATTATCTTATGGATCCAGTATGAAAATGTATGAAACGTGGTCCCGGGTAGATCGTAGGTCGGCACCTACGTACTGGTAAACATATCAGCCAGTACAAGAGCAAAGGGGGTTGTAGCTCCCTTCCAGGAGCAGCTGGAAAACGAGGAAAGGTTGGAGCATTCTGTAGGTAGGCACCTACGTACTAGTAAATGGATCGGCTAGTACAAGAGCTAAGAGGGTTGTAGCCCTCTGCAGGTTGTAGCCTGCGTGCTGGTAAAGGACTACACCAGTACATTGTAAAAGAAGTTTCTTATTAAAGGAAGATAGAAACAAATTGCAGCAGGTGGTTTTCACCCACATTGGGTTTCCACCTTATATCATGGTGTTCATGTGTGTGGCTTTTGTGTGATGATCTGTTCTGTTATACTGCACCTGTTTATTGTTAATATGGTTAATAATGTTCTGATGCATTTACTGAAGATAAGCTAACTGAATCATAAGATCTCTGGATATACGCTAGTTGCATTAGACACAGTAGCGTGTACACGCGGGTTCACTTAACTGAAGTAGCGTATATGTTTCTGAGTATGAAATTGAAAAAGTTTTACTGATCTAATAATACTGATTCACCCCCCCCCTCCCATCTCAGTATTATTTCCAACAATTGGTATCAGAGGAGGTCCTTTGGTAGAAGCTTGATCGCTTGAAGGAGATCCGTGGAATAATGGGAAAGAAGCTTAAGAAGAAAGCTCATAAGAAGAAGAAGACATCTCAGAAGATCTATGACAGTGGGAGAGTCGATTGGGGATTAGGTATAAGAAGTTCTTCAGATTCAGAATCAGATTCAGAATCATTATCAGGTATGAATGTGTTATCCTCTGATGTTCTTGCTATATTTCCTTGTGAAAGTGATGGAAGTGATAGTGAAAATACTGAACATGCTTTTATGGGTGAGCAAGAAAAGTATCAAATAGAGGCAGTATTTAGAAGGCTTACAGACAAAGTTAAAGATCAACAAGATCTATTGAACAAAAGGGAATGTGCTTTCAAAGAAGAAGTTACCAAACTAAAGGCCCAACTAGAAGAAGGAAACAAGGTAAGAAAGCTACTCAAGGACAAGGAAGACCAATGTCAAAAATTGCAGCATGAAGTGACATCATTAAGAAAAGAAGTCAACGAAAGAAGCACAACCATCAAGAAACTCAAAGATAGATCCAGCTACTATGAAAATCTTGAAGCTACAATCCTCTCACTAAAAGGAGATCTTGAAGAATCAAAGAAGCAGAATACAGATCTACTCCAAGCTATTGCAAAACAAGAAAACGAAGCCACCAGCTTAAAATCTCAACTAGAATGTGCCTTCCGAGTTCGTCAAATGCAGCAGGATCTGAATGAGGAACAAGAAAAGGAGATTCTCAAACTAAGGGAACAAATGGAAGAAGGAAGGAAAGGTGAAGAAGATTTGAAAAAGCAATCTCTTGAAAAGGAAGAACAGCTTCAGGTTGAGGTAAATATCTTGAAAGGTAAACTAGAAGAAAAGGATAAGCTTTTACGATTTCAAGATAGTTCTAAAGTCTTGGATGATATTCTTAGTAGTCAAAGGCCTCCTGCTATCAAGATTGGTCTTGGTTTTCATGAATCTGTTGAAGGTGAATCTAGCTCACAAGGTGAGGCAAGGAACTCTAAAGAGAAAACTAAAATGATCAACAAGGAGATGAAAGGTCAACCCCATCAACAATCAAGGAAAAAGACTCCTCAAAGAAAATATTTTACTCCTCCTATGAATAATGTTGAATGTTATGTATGTCATAATCTTGGACATGTTGCAGCTAGATGTGGAAGAAGAAGGGTTCAAGACCATCATGTAGAAAGATCATCACACTCAAGGTACTTTAGTGGATATTGCTTTGCTTGCAATATGTTTGGTCACAAAGCTGCTGATTGCTACAGGAGGAATATGAAACATGTAAGATGTTATGCATGTAACAAGCTTGGACATATAGCAAAGGAATGCAGGAACAAAGGATGGACATCACACCAAAAGGAGAAAACCTCATCACACTTGAAGATATGGAGGAAGAAGGAAGTACAGTCAGCACAATGTACTGAGACACAACACAGCACAGACATATCAGACTCATGGGGAGCTGAAAGTGTAAAACTTCAGTGTTCTGAATCTCATACGCAAGTTCCTTAAAGGGAAGTCGCGTACATACGCGAGTTAGACACTGCAAAGTCGCATATATGTCAGTCTCAGGAAAAGCAGTGGGGACAGGATCAGAAAAAGGATCTGATATGATTCAGTCTATTATTTGCTCTATTGGTTACAGTCTGCTGAGGATGTGTGGAAATGTTTTGTTATTTGTCTAGAAGTGTTTTGATCCTAACTTGAGGATGATGATGTTTTGATGCTTATTGCTGATATATGCATGATCAGATCTAATAAATGGCACTGGTTGAGGGGGAGCATATGCCTTTAGTAATTCATTGTTGGCATTATGGTTAATAATCCTTGGTGATGATTCTTATATGGCTAAATGATATATCTTGCTATGATATGATGTTGTGAGTTGTCTATGATAAACTCTCATATGATTCTTGAAGTTACATAGTAGATGTTCAGATCAGATTTATGGTTGATCCTTTGATGATGCTTACATGGTGATCTTCATAAAGAAAAGGAGAAGTACAAAGCTTGAATACACATCTTCCTCACTTGATGATGAGTCACTCATATAGTGCTGCTGTCATATGCATAAAGATCATACAGTTATGATACAGGCACTCTTGTGGATAAGGATTGTTGCTATTGATGATATCAAGAAGTTTTGTCAAATGAGCTTGAGCTCAAGATACATAGTGTTGATACATGGATGACTACTCAAAGTTGCTTTGTTGGAGACATGGTGATGAGTTCTTATCTATATGATGATAGGTTGATACTTACATATGCTGATTGATGCAGATGTTCCCAAGTAATGATACTTGGATCATGTAGATCTTGACGTTGATGTAATAGCTATGGTGGTTTCACATGTAATGTGAATGACTTCATGATGATGTCTAAAAGGAGGAGTTGACATCTATGTTCAGACATACCTTGCTGTAGGACATTTACAGGTTGCTGATATGAAAATGGTTGTACGCGAGTTTCATAAGGCCTATCCGCGTATATACGCTTGTTTATGTGGATGCAGACGCGTATATGGAGTTTTGAAGGAAATTAGCAGGGACAGATGTTGGTTGCAGAAAGTATGATATGGGTCTGACAGAGATCATCTGGCACAGGCTCAGGGGAGCAGATAATCTTCCAATGATGCATTGTTGGCATTATCTTAAAGCTTTTGGTTCTAGTCCACATTTGTTGTTGGTTTCAGATGGAACAAAGGCGAAAGGAGAACAGAAGGATCTCTTGGTTGCTGATTTGAATAGTGATTATCAGATGCTGCTGGTGACTTTCATAAGTCTTGGTCTAGTTCTTTCGTCTCTATGTCATATATCTCTTTTGTGGTATCTCTTTCATGGTGTCAAGGTCATGTAACGGCCTATTTTGGTTTCCCCACTATGCCTGGGATGATTGATGCAATATGATTGGTTGTCATATGTAAACTTTTGGTGTATCCCCACTTGGTTGGGTGGATGAGTCAATTTTTTTATATCCTCACTTAGTTGAGAGATGGATGTATGTATGAGTCTTTGGTGATAGGAAGGTCTTTTATGATGTATAGAGTCATGTTCTTCTTGAAGAACATCTTTTGCAGATCTTGCCTACAGTCAGGAAGAGCATGAACAGCACACTTCAGCAGTACAGAGACTTGGCATGTACTCAGGGGGAACATTGACAGATTGGTACACTTTGGCATATACAAAGGGGGAGATCATTCAGAGATTTTAACAGATACTCAGGGGGAGTATGGACAGCGAAATGTTCAGCAAAGGAAGAGAACATCTTGGTCCACCCTTTGCCCTTGATGTCAAAGGGGGAGAGTGATTTGGTGTTGTTGCCATCAAGTCCAAAGGGGGACATTGTTGGCATTATGATGCATGTGTTGTACTTGATGGCAACCCTCTCATAGAAGAATATCTCACTTATGTATAACTGGATGAATCTTCAGAAGAGATGTCAGATGTGACTGATGGAGGACAGCTCAAAGGAATCAGATGATAGTTCTAAGTGTAACAAGTCAGCTTTGCCATCAAGTCCAAAGGGGGAGATTGTTGGCATTATGAGACAAGTGTTGTCCTTGATGGCAAACCACACTGATGACAAATCATAGTGCAGAAGGATAGCAGCAAGGAATTGATGATCAGTCTACAAGTATGAAGAAAAATATATACACGCTGGTTCACTATATACCAAGTCGCGTATACAAGCAGGTTCACTATATACCAAGTTGCGTATACGCAGCTTCGCTATATACCAAGTTGCGTGTACACGCAGGTTGGCTTCAGTAAAAGAGCGTTTATGTGGAAAACTTATCTTTGGTCCATGGCGGTTATTCCTTGGAAGTTGTGCCTATGGTTTTGGACCATGGTGTCTCGACGGACGTGTTGATCCCTAGTTTTGAAGTTGATGGTATTGTATTACTATGGTTTTGGCTCGTGGTATTGAGGAGGGCCTAATGCTATATAAGGAGAAGAAGATCATTAGGCTAGGTATCTGAAATGTCTAAAATATCTCATGAAGTATTAGATCCAGTATGCAGGTTATGGGTTAATGATGCATTGCTTGATCTGAGCTAAGGAGAGATCTCACCAGTTGATAGAGAACAAGATCTAAGGAGAGATCGGGATCAAATGGTTTGAAATGAAATATCTTTATATGGTTGATTATGCTTATTCTAGATCTGCATACTGACGCAAATAATGTTCTATAAGTGTTATAGTATGATTGATGTCTGGTACAGCCGCAAAGTTATAAGGAAATATTTTTAGATCTGTACGCGGGTTGACCTTGGAAAAAGAGCGTATACATGCAGGTTGGGTTCATCCAAGTAGCGTGTACATTGTAAAGCTTGATATTTGAAGTTGCAGATGGGTCTGATGGTTATTGCAGAGTTCTGTGTCTGCTCTGTGTTCTGGTGACTGTGTTGTTGACAATGTTTCAGTGTTTCAGTGATTAATGATGAAGGTTGTACTACAATGGTGATTATCTTATGGATCCAGTATGAAAATGTATGAAATGTGGTCCCGGGTAGATCGTAGGCCGGCACCTACGTACTGGTAAACATATCAGCCAGTACAAGAGCAAAGGGGGTTGTAGCTCCCTTCCAGGAGCAGCTGGAAAACGAGGAAAGGTTGGAGCATTTTGTAGGTAGGCACCTACGTACTAGTAAATGGATCGGCTAGTACAAGAGCTAAGAGGGTTGTAGCCCTCTGCAAGTTGTAGCCTGCGTGCTGGTAAAGGACTGCACCAGTACATTGTAAAAGAAGTTTCTTATTAAAGGAAGATAGAAACAAATTGCAGCAGGTGGTTTTCACCCACATTGGGTTTCCACCTTATATCATGGTGTTCATGTGTGTGGCTTTTGTGTGATGATCTGTTCTGTTATACTGCACCTGTTTATTGTTAATATGGTTAATAATGTTCTGATGCATTTACTGAAGATAAGCTAACGGAATCATAAGATCTCTGGATATACGCTAGTTGCATTAGACACAGTAGCGTGTACACGCGGGTTCACTTAACTGAAGTAGCGTATATGTTTCTGAGTATGAAATTGAAAAAGTTTTACTGATCTGATAATACTGATTCACCCCCCCCCCCCCCCCCTCTCAGTATTATTTCCAACATAAGGGCCCTGTCATAGGAAATCAAATTTCCCATGTTTACCCTTTTCTTCTCTTCTGGAATCCCATTTGAGTACTTTTTCAACTATGTAAAACTCATCAGCTTTGGTTTTCTTGTCAAAAATATTTTTTATTTTATCTTGGATCACTTGGGATTTGACATACTTCTTCCTTGGTTTGCTGCAAACGTATTATATGATTTATCCTCCTTTGTATATGATTGGATTCTACTTGTAGATCTTGAATTATCTTTATCACTGGTACTCCTAAAGATTATGGAAAAACAACATCCATTCCATATACTAGTTGATAAGGAGATGTACCAATGGACGTTTTTGTGGTGAGCCTGTCTGCCCATAAGGCATTAACCAAATTTTTGTTCCAGGTCTTCTTATTGTCTTCTAACATTTTCTTGATGATATTAACAAGGCTTCTGTTTGAGGATTCTGCAAGCCCATTGCCTTGAGGGTAATAGGCAATGGAATGGCCAAGGGTAATGTGATATTTGTTACAAAAGTCTACCATTTTCTTGGATTTGAAAGAAGCTACATTATCAGTAATGAGATTTTATGGGCATCCAAATCTTGAGAGGATATTGTTTTCAAGAAATAAATGATGACAGAATCTGTGGCTTGTATAGAAGGGATGGCTTCTATCCATTTAGTAAAGTAATCAGTGACTATCAAAATCCATTTATGTTGGGCTGAGGAGGATGGGTGAATTTCACCAATGAAGTCTAGACCCCATTTCTGAAATGGGATTTCTGTGGAGATGGGTTTGAGGGGTAATGGCAAGAGTTTCTTCTTGCCTTCAATTATTTGGCACTTGTGACAGGAGGTCACATATTTTCTGACATATGCAAAAAGGGTGGGCCAGTAAAAACCTACCCTTAAAATATTATCAACAATTTTTTTCCAGTATAGGTGTCCTCCACAATCTCTTGCATGAAATTCTTTCATAACATTGTCAGCTTCATCTATTAATAAACAATTCAACAAAATACCACCATTATCTTTCCAAAATAAAGCATTGTTTATGATACAATATTTCATTGATTTCATTTTCAAGAATCTACCTTTAGTTCTAGATAAACTAGGAGGAGCTTGTAAACTTAGTAAAACAAATATGATATATGTATACTAGGGTGAATCTAAAAAATCTTCACTGATCTGTGGAGTCACCATCTCTTCCTAATCATCTAGAGCACCAGAACTTTATATCTAAGTCCTCACAGTTTGATTCAGCCATGAGTTTAGCTAAACCTTGGCCTTTGAATAGTTTTGTGACCTTTATTTCAATATCATATTCCAAAATAGTGGCAATCCATTTGCATCTCTTTCCTTCAGGCCCATCTTGTGTTAGAATTTCCTTCACTACTGAATTTGGAACATATGCAATGATGTGTGAGTATAAAATGTACGCTCTGAAATCTTTAATAGCCTTCATTAAAGCAGGTGCTTGTTTTTCCATTATATTATACTTTAGTGTAGCATCTCTTAACGATTTGTTGAAAAATGCAATAGGCTGCTCATAACCTTGATCATTCTTTTGCAACAATACTACTGCAATGGTATGTTCTGATGCAAAAGAAAAAATTATAAAATCATTTTTGAAATCAAGACTTATGAGGACAGGTGTTTTAGTAAGGTCTTCTTTGATTGCCTCAAAAGACTACTTAGCCTCTACTGTCCACTTAAGTGTTGATTCTTTCTTTAACATGTTATTCAATTCTCTGATTAGTTCTACTAAGTTAGAAGAATCTTCTAATAAAATTTATTTTACCTAAGAATGATTGCAATTCTTTAATGTTCCTAAGGCGAGTGATGTTAGGATTGCCTTTATTCTAGTTGGATCAATTCTAATGCCCTCTTTTGAAATTATGTGTCCCAAGAGTTTACCTTATTCTAGCCCAAAGAGTGTCTTTTTGGGATTCAAAGAAATGCCAAATTTTCTACATTTAATAAAAACTCTTCTCAAATGATCTAGATGTTCATTATCTAATTTGGAAAACACTGTGATATCATCTTGGTAAATAACTAAAAATTCATGGATTTTTCTACAAAAGCTATGTCCATTGCTCTTTGGAATGTTGCTCCAACATTCATCAATCCAAAAGGCATCTTCAAATAGATGAAAGTACCCCAAGGAGTGGTAAATGCAGTCTTTGCTTGATCCTATGGTTGAAATATGATTTTGTTGTATCCTGAGAATCCATCAAGCAATGAAATTCTGAATGACCCTACTACCCTCTAGAGAATATGGTCCATTTTAGGGAGGGGATAGTTATCCTTTAGTGACACTTTTTTCAAGTTTCTGAAATCAACACAAAGTCTAATTTCTCTTGTTTTCTTTCTAGTGGTGACTAAATTAGAGACCCAATTTGAATACCTAATAGATGCTATGATTTGTGCCTCATACATCCTTTTTACTTCCTTTTCAATCAATGGCATAAGAACTAGATTAGTTCTCCTAAGCTTTTGTTTGAAGGGTTTTTTATCTTATTTGATGGGTATTTTATGTTGAATAATGCTCATGTCATAAGACTTGAGGTCTTCATAACTCCAGGCAAAGACATCTTGAAATTCTTTAAACAAACTTAAGTATTTCAGTTTTTCAGCTGGAGGTAATGCTTTGGATAGCTTAATAAGCTTAGGTTTCTCTTCTATTGCTAGGTTGAATTCTTATATGTATGATCTTAAAGGCTCCATATTTGGATTTCTAGCTACATCATTTGAATCAAACAAATCTTCTAATGGGACTAATCCCTTAGGAAAAAAGTTATTTTTAAAGTTTAAAATGTCATAATCATCATTAATTATTTCTTCTATTTATACCTTTTCTAAGTTATCCATTTATACTTTAGTGAATTTAGTGGGTTTATCTAGAACATTTATATTTATCTCACAATGTATGATGTCATCTACTGTACAATCAGTATCCATGTTACAGTTTCAGAATTCTCCCTCAACATTCATAAAATCATATATTTGAGAATCTTGTGAAAAAGTCTACCAATACTTTAGATTATTAAGTATAACATGCTTGTGTCTTACCTCTGCAGTGTATTGGTGATTGGGTTGAAAAGGTAATCTGTAAGTGCTAGCAAAAGTAGCCAAACTGTGAGTTTGCATGTTATGTTTCCTAGGAATAACAACACAATCAATTTCAATAAGTTCTTTAATCAGATCTAGAAAAATTTATCTGTATTGGCTAAGTCTAGGATTATTCACAGAATACTCTCCTCTAATTTTTTTTATGATCAATTCAGAGTCTCCCATGATAGAAACTCTCTTGGCTCCAACGGTTCTCACAATTTGAAATCCCAATATTAAAGCTCCATACTCTGCCATGTTGTTTGTGCATTTAAAGTTTAATCTAAATTCATGACCTTGAGAATGATTATTTTACACATTATCAATCCAAACTCCTGCACCTGCTCCTAATAGGTTCACTGAACCATCAAAGTCTAAGTGGCACCTAGATTCATGAAATATATTTTCACTGTTAGGTTCTTTATGTTCTTGTTTGATAACTGTGTTATTTTCCTTTCAATGTCTGAGTTACATAAAATGAAAGAATCCATATCAGAATGTACAGAATAAATAGGATAGTTATGTGGTTTATCTATGCTACTGACCATGTATTTCATTAAAGCTTATCTATAAATCTTTTTGGGCTGACCAAATACTGAAATTGTGGCATAAGACATGTATAACTGTAGGGATCCCTACAATTTTGATCCGCATGAGGGAGACAATAGCATTCCATACTTTGGAGGGATGTCAACAACTACAATATCCATGACAATACTCTTACCTCGGTATTGAACTAGAGTGACACACAAGTCTTTTATAACGCTCAGGCATTTGAATTTACTAGAATCAAAAGAGAAAAGATATTTGTATGGTTTTGTTATATCTAAATCCAATGTTTCCATGATTGCTTTTGGCCTTAGATTGTGGGATGCTCTTGAATCTAACATATCATTGTGTAAGATTTGATCATGAATAGTCAAGCTAATGTAGAATGGAGGAACACCACTTTGTTATTGTTTTCCATTTACTTTAGGACCAAATATTAACTATGGTTGGTCATCATCCATATTAACAGAGCCTTTTGCTTCATCTATATTCAGTGTTTCGGTGATTTGGGCTTTGTAGGAATCATTTCTTATCAATTCTGTTAAAGGAACTGATATTTTCAATTTAGAAATTTTAGTTTGGATATTAAATGGAGTTGTGTTTTTCCTAACTGAATGAATTCCTCTTTGGAAATTGGAGTTTTGGTAGTTTTTTCTCTCTTATGTTCAGTTGGTAATTCAGTTTTTGTTTTGGTGTCTACTGTTTTACTATTTTCAATTATTTGTTTTGGAACAGTTTGGGAAGCAGTTGAAATCTGAATAGCATTTGAAGCTTGGGTGTCATTTGATTTTTGGACATCTTTTGTAGTTTTAGTAGTTGTATCTATAATGTCTATAATTTTTGGACTGGCCACCATTTTTGGAGTGAAAGTCTTTTAGATTTCCCTAGAGAGAATTTGCAGCACTCTGGTTGTAGGATTTCCCATTGTTTTCTTAGTCTGAGTTTGGACAGTTTTATTAGTAGGGGCTTCTGTGTTTTTCTTACTCCTAAGGTTATATTTCTTATGAAATTCATTAATAACAAATTCATAACCTTGTTTATAATCAAAGGACTCTCTATATTGTAACTGTAACTGTTGTAACATGCATAATTCTTGTTCTTCTTGGGTAAGAAAAATAGTATTACCATGATTTATTCCCATTAAGTTAATTTGAGTGTCTTCATATTCTTCATTTTGGTGAGAAATTTCAACATAGTTTTCTTGGAAAGGTGGTCTAATCTATTGATCAGGTGGCCCTTCTCTAGGCTTACCAGTATTGAGATTCTTCCTAAAGTTTGGATTTATTATTTGAGGACCTTGTTGTTGATTATCCCATTGTGGTTTTCTTTCCATAATTTCTAATCTATCCACTAACGTTTCTAAACTTTTAGCCAAATTATCTATCTTAACATCTGAAGTGGATGGTTCTTCCTAAATGGAAACTCTCATTTCATTCATCATTCTAGCTCTTTTAGCCAACAAGTTAGCTTCTACACTAACTACATCGCTTTGCATTTGTTCTAAAGTTGGAGGGTTTCTTTCTCTTAACTGGTAAGACATATCAGTGTCAAAACCATCAGGAAATTTAATTAGTGCTAAGTCTCATGGAGGTTTGATATTTGCAGGGATTTCATTGTAAATAATGTGAAACCTAGTACAATAGTCTTGAACAGATTCATTAGTAGCTCTTCTAATGTTTTCACATTCAAATAATATTTGTAAGCGATTTTTCTTCCTTTCCCATCTATTGATAAAAAATCTATGGAGAGTAGGTAAATCAGCAATATGACCAACATGCAAACCTTTAAACCATTTCTTGACATCTCCTGCCAATGTTTGTGAAAATAATCTCATTTGTACATCTTCTTCATCAATTTCATGTAATTCAAAGTAATCATTCATTTTATTTACATGTTGTTGTGTAGTATATTAACCGGTGCAATCAAACTGAAATATTTTACTCTGGTAGTCTTGGGGCATGGCATGTACTTGAGCTGGTAAGGTCAAGGGAGCATATATGGCAGTCATGGCTAAGATTCTAGCTTGGCTAGAAGGTAAAGTGGTAGTGCTTAAGGATGAACTTGAAGGGCTTACAGTTGAGCTTGAAGGGCTTACAGATGAGTTTGAAGTATTTGGAGATGAAAATAAAACTCTAGGTCGAAGAGGAAGCTTGGGGATGAATGGTTCTATGGAATGAAGTATAGTGGAAATAATAGATGAGGTGGTACTAAATAAAGATGAATTTATAGATTCTGAAGGAATGGTAGAAGGCTTAGGAGTAGCAGCAATTAGGGTAGCTAATTCAACTGACTATTGAAAATAAGCTTCATCTATGTATCTTATCAAATTTGAGGTTAAAGCATCAAGTTTGTCAAAAGTGTCTAGAACATGTTGATCTAAATCAGGATGAATAGTATTCTTCTTTGATTCAATAAATTGAATAAATGTAGGGTCTATTACAGTATCATGGATTGAAGTTTCAGATTTTGTGTGAAACAATGAACACTCAAATGATAAATCAAATTGAAGATCCTCTAAGTTTGATAACTCTTTAGGAAGTGAATTTTCTTTGGTTAACTCACTAATGCTTTCTTGACTTTCTACTTTATTGTTTTTTCTCAAGATTTTCTCTGGATTATAAAAAATTATAGTAGGGTTTGGATTAGGATGTACACTAGTATAATATGTTCTTTGGAAGCCATAATTTTAATTTTTTAACTTTTTAATGAAACCTTTTAACAACCTTAAAATGCCTTTAAGGTGAAAAGATGAATTTTAGGACATCCTTTAAGGTTTATTAAACTAGGACTCGTCCCCATCATGGTTGCCACTATGTTATCACTCCAAAATTTCCCTAGGGTTGTCATGAAAGAAATAATATAGGTAACCACAAACCTACTTTTGAGATTAGGATCTAGCCTTCCTAATGCTCAGAGAGGGCTCTCTCTTTATGATATAACTTTGTTGAATTAATTGATTTTAGGCTAGTTCTTTAAGCTTGATTGGGTTTCGATTTGTTTTGGTGGTGGAATCACTAATTCATATAGATAGATAAGTGTCGTTTTACCATTTGGATATGGAGTCCAAATGTCAAGAAAACAGGACTGAATCATGTTCTAAAGATAGTGTTCATAGGCAAGCTAGCTCAGCAAATTCAGATCTTTTAGGCTGGTTGGTGAAATGGTTTTTCAATTAGGGTCAAGGACTAGTTAATGATTCCTCAAACTGGATAATGAGTGAATTGAAAGAGGTCAATCGAAACTAGGGAGAAATGAAGAATTCCCTACAATGGATATCAGAAGAGGACATAAAAATGAATAATTGTTCAAGACAGAGTGTACTTAAAATTTTTTTGTAGTAACATTCCAATTATTTCATTCAAATTGGAAAAAACATGTATGTTTGTGAAATACTTAAGAAAATGACAATTTTAGAAATGAAAGATACTTCATTGAAGTGGCCCAACACATGAATCATGTAATGCAATTCCTTTATTACTCAGTGCAATCTGTTGATTTGAAAATGTTACAATAAACCCTTAGGTTTTCAGATCAATATGACTATAGAAATGTTTAGCAATCCACCCGCTATACTTCGAATTACGAAGTATTTATACAAAAAATTGTTACAAAATATCCTAAATTGTTTTAGGAATTATTCAAGGGAAATAAAATATCTTCATGCAAGAAGATAGAGACACATAGGAGACTAAAAGGATAGTTGTCCCTTCTTTTACTGATTTTGTTATTTGTTGTTTTGATGTTTTGTTGTTTTCTCTCTTTGGTTATTGCTCTACACTCGCAGTCCTTTTCCTCTTCCCTTTGACTGATACATTTTATCTTTAAACTTTGTTTTTCATCAGATACTCTTTGACTTAGCTGATATGCTATTTTTCTTTCACTGCTTTGTATTCATTGTTTACCTTGCATTTGCATAGAAAATCATTTAGCTTTTCCCAAGTCTCTATATCTAGTAATTTAATATTACCATTCTTCTGTAGACTTCATCAGTTTCAGTGTATTTTGAAAAGGTGGGCTTGTTTACAAATAGATGTTTAACCTCATGTTGGAGGTAAAAGAGGTTCCCAAAAGTATGGTAAAGGGCCTTTCTTGTAGGCATCCCTTTCATGTAGGAACTATTGGCTTGTTCCTTTGCCACTTCTCTAATTCTCTTATCATAGTCTTCATGTGGCATCAACCTGTTATTTGTTACCAATGAATTAGGTAGACCTTTTTGCCTCAAAGCATCAAATTTGACCATGAACCTGACTATTTCTACCTCCATTGTTTCACACTTCTCCTCAAATTGTAACATCAAGTTCCTCTTGGTGATTACCTTTTTTACCTCTAGTATGGTCCCAATTTTGTCAGCTATTCCGAGCTCCTGCAATTCATACTTATTCTTTGAGTTAAGGTACTGGATTATTCTTGAGGCTTCTTCTAGCATATTTCCAAGTTTATCCCTAACCCTTTGAACTACTTCACTGGCCTCTTTAACCAAATCATTCTGCTCAAATATCACCTATATAGATGACCAAATATCATTGACTGAGTTAGTGATATTGGCCCATAAAAGTTTTTTTGCTTGGGCTAGTGGCTCTTTCAGTGTTAATTCCTTCTCAAACTTTTGTATCCTTTCATTCAATGTGTTTGTCTTTTGAAGTTCATTCTTATGCATGATTTGAGCCAATTTCTTCTCATCCTCTATACTTTTCATTTGTTCCTTATGTCTATTTATTTCAGTGGTTTAGATGGACATATCCTCCACGTATTTGACCAGTTTAGTTGTTTCATCACTAGGATGAGTTGCTACTGTTGAACCTGTTGCTGATGTAGTTGTTGATGCAGTTGGAAGTGTTCTAGCTAGTGAACTGTTGGGGCCAATGAAGCTACCAAAGTAGAAGGAATTTTTGTAGTAACTGTAGGAATAGCAGTAGTAGTTGCTGCTTCAATGCTAGCTTGTTTCTCATGTACTAATGTAATATCCCTTCCCTTAATAATAAATAATAAATAATAAAAATAATAAATAATAATATAATAATAAATAATAAAAATAATAAATCATAAATAATAAACATACAAGAAAATAAATAAAAATAATAAGTAATAACTATACTAAAACTCTAAATCAGAATAAATAGAAATAAAACAAGAAAACTATCAAAAAGAAGGAAATAAAACAAGAAAGCTAAAAATCAAAAGAAAAGTAAAGAAATAAAACAAGAAAGCTAAAAATCAAAAGAAAGTTGCATGTAGACACATGGAGTGTGTGCATGTGGTTCCCCTTCCAATGTTGTTCTATTTAATAGATGGTGAGGAAGAGGAGAGGCATTCTTGCATTCCAGCTTTCCGAGATTCTGTCTTTCATTCTCTTGGGAGAATGGTATACTAAGACCTAGGAGTCACTGGCAGTAGTATGTTGATTGAGGGTTCAGGGGTGGCCAGTTGTAGCAAGACGTTGCACAATTGAGCCTACGGTTGGGTGGAGAGTCGTCCCCAAAACCTTGTTGCGGTAAGCCTACTTCTATGACAGGTAGTGAGAAATTAAAGTCAATTTAATAAAATAGCATGAATTGAATTAGGAAATTAAGACTAGGAGAAAAATAAAAAATATATCTATGAATATCGGAGATGTTCTAGAAAGTTCTTTTAAAGGTATTCATGAGTGGACCAAGAAACATGATTGGTAATGGTCATAGTAATGATCTACATAGTTTAATAGTTGAAGTATAGAAGGAATGCTGCTAGAAATTTTATAAGGATACTGTGAGAGGGATTGTGTACATATTAACAAGAGAAGTTAGAGTCAACTAATAGAGGTTGTACTTCACTGATTTGCACTCATTATTTCATGAGTGGGACTTCACATAGAAAAACTTATCAAGTTTTGTTCCATAGCGTTAAAAGAGGTTGTTTCCACATAACACCATACATTTAATTTTTTTTAATGGACAATGATGGTAGTAGTGGTTCCCACTATTTCAAAATCTAAAATAAAGACACAAATTAATAAGCAAGAATCTCTTGTCCAACTTGAAGAAGGGTGAGTTTACGATAAAGTAATCAAGTGGTATTGAGATAGGAACTTGACAAGATAAGAAAATATTTTTGTAGATGAAAATGATAATTGTTAAGTGATGTATGTATAAGTCAACATGGATCAACAAACCCTCATGCAAGTAAATTAAGCCAAAGGGTAAATGGATTTTAAGATAGATGATTTAAATAATGATTATATGACTAGTAATATCTTAACAATGAATTTCACCAGAATTTCCTTGGGGAAAGAAGAATATATCATGAGAGATTAAGACTCAAGATGATGAGGCTCATGTGAAATTTAATGATGTACTTAGATGATTATACATTGGTGTAAATGGTAAACTTCCTAGTTGAAAGAAGTGGAAATGATTAGTGAAAAAGGAATTGGTATCTTGATGAAAACATAACACTAATAACATTGATGGGATAACATAGATCCTAGATGGATGTTGAATAATCTTAGTTCATAGTTGAATGTTTGTAAAGTAAATGAAATTGATTTTTCTGATGAATCATGATAAGAATGCTAATAGAGTATTATTCTATATTTGATGAGTATTGAGATATTTCTCATATTGATGAGGATTCATGATATGATGGTATGAGAGTGATCATGCACATGTGGTTCATATTTATATAGTTGTTACAATAGTGATGATGTATCCTTATGATGATGATGATATGCATAGGTATTATGATGTTACGTCAAGGTATATTGAAATATTCATTTACTATGTGATGATAGGTAATTAATGTTGAATACTCATGATGGATATGATATGCATAACGTGGCATAGGGATTATGATGCTATAATATGAGGTTTATTGACATGTGGTTCATTTATTATGTGAAGTGATATATCTTTGATGTAAATATGTTGATGTTATAACTTATGATGGTGAAGCATGTGATAGTTGTGTACAAATTTTTTGACATGCATGAGCATGCAATTCGTTATTCCTCATAATATTGCGATTAACAATGATGAATGTTCTCATAATGACATGCAAAACTTGGCATGTGAATTATTTTCTATGATACTATGATGGTATAACTAATGGATTGGGTGCATGTTGAGGTGTGATGATTCACAGGACTCCACAAATGGGCTGAGAGGGCCAGTTTATTTGATGATCTTGTGCAAGCCCATACGCACGAGGGAGAATAAGTAACACCATATGGGCTGGGGACAAACTCAATCAACACTACATATGCCAGTGATTCCTTTGTCTTGTGTACAGCTCTTGATGGATAGCTCTAGAAGAGCTATGTGACCATCTTGAGGAGACCAAGTGCCTGATGTTCTAGGCTTGGTGCCTGTTATTGGATTGGGATGCCGAAGTCTGGAAGGGATGTAAAGAACTTCGATGCCTGGGGCTGTGCACCTTAGTAGTTGCGGAGGGAGTGGGCCAACCTTGCCAGATGCTCGGGGTCATTGAGTACCGGATCGGATGCCTGCCTTGGGGAAGATGAGGTTTGAGTCAGGCGCGAGCCTTGGGGCCAGCCTTGGACTAAGATACAGACCGGGTCAGGCTTAGCCTGGTACCGAAAGTGGGAAAAAGGACAGAGATTCCTTGAGATTTCCTGGGGTGTTGGGGACTTTCGATGCCTGCTGGTTATACTAGTTCAGCAGAGGGTGTTGGCAAGAGGAAGTAAATAAAATAATAAATAATAAATAATAAAAACAATACATAATACATAATTCAACATAACTTTGGGACGAAGTTCCTTCAAGGGGGAGAGTATGTAATATCCCTTCCCTTAATAATAAATAATAAATAATAAAAATAATAAATAATAATATAATAATAAATAATAAAAATAATAAATCATAAATAATAAATATACAAGAAAATAAATAAAAATAATAAGTAATAACTATACTAAAACTCTAAATCAAAATAAATAGAAATAAAACAAGAAAACTATCAAAAAGAAGGAAATAAAACAAGAAAGCTAAAAATCAAAAGAAAAGTAAAGAAATAAAACAAGAAAGCTAAAAATCAAAAGAAAGTTGCATGTAGACACATGGAGTGTGTGCATGTGGTTCCCCTTCCAATGTTGTTCTATTTAATAGATGGTGAGGAAGAGGAGAGGCATTCTTGCATTCCAGCTTTCCAAGATTCTGTCTTTCATTCTCTTGGGATAATGGTATACTAAGACCTAGGAGTCACTGGCAGTAGTATGTTGATTGAGGGCTCAGGGGTGGCCAGTTGTAGCAAGACGTTGCACAATTGAGCCTACGGTTGGGTGGAGATTCGTCCCCAAAACCTTGTTGCGGTAAGCCTACTTCTACCACAGGTAAGTGCCACTCTGATTTAAATTTAATGCTAATTAGTACAGTTAATTAGATATTTATTTTTGGACTGTTACAACTAACTTATCCATTTCTTTCAATTGAGCATTTAGCTGGAGAATGAGGTCCACCATTTCATCTTCCTGTCTTTGGATCTCTAGAACTTCCTTGGCCTATAGATTTTCAAAAGGAGGAATTTTTAGTTGTTTCTTCAAAGCAGCAATGTCTTCATTTTTGTTTTTTATGAGCTTTTCTGTAGCCTTCATGTCATTTGGATTATATTGAATCTCAATAACCAAGTCTTCTAGTAACTTGATTATGTTATCCTTTCCTTGTGAGGATGCTTTATCCATCTTAAACTGTGTTTGATATTGTCTAGAGAATTCTGAAGTTTTTGTACACTCATGGCCTTGTTGGTCATCGCCGAGTATATCATTTCTCTTGCTTTCTTATGAAATTCAATTAATCTATGGTATGAACATCCCTTAGAAAAACTTCAAATTTTGTCTTCCTATAATCTGCTAATGACTTAGGCTGCTAGACTGTAGGCTGCAAAAAGGTCATTTGCATTTTACCAGTTTTAATGTCAAAAGCTAACATTAACCTATTCTTATTGCTAGCAGTTTGTTTGAAATACTGGGCATATGTTTCAGATTTCAATGCCTCATTTATTAATTTGATCTCTTTATACTTCTCCTTTGTGTCCCTTTCCTTATCCATTGGTTTGCTTGATGATGAGACCTCAATGCTAAGCTATTTCTGAATACTCTGAGTATTAGAGGTGGAAGGTTAATGAGTTTCCTTTGAAACTGCTGGAGTTGTACTCTCTCTGACCCCTGTATCTGTATCCATGATTTGAAGTGTCTTAACTGTCTCAATTGTCTCTTCTTGCTCATTGACAGGATTTAGCTTGGGCTTCCTCTTGTACATGATTTCAAATCTATCATGTGTTGCATCTATGTTTGAGTAAGAACCTTCTTCCCTGGTCCTTTTTACATTTTTTCCTGCAGGACTGGAATATGCAGAATGGAACTAGTATCCATATGTTTCTACATATCTATCAAGGTGTTTTCCAACTGCTTTGATTGGTTGGCATATTTTTCAATGTATGGCCTGTACTCATGCATAAAAGAACTCAATTTAAAGTTGAGTCTTAGTTTATTTATGACTTCTAAAGGGTCATATTTCCACATGAAAATGCTACTAAACTTCATTTCATGTAAACACTTCTCTGCTTCTTCTCCAGCCTCCCTATTATTACAGATAAAAGGACCAAGCTATTTTTTTATCTTGAACTGTGTTTTCTTCCTAGTTGATAGAAAATTCACATCATCTGAGTTTATAATCTGCCTGATATACTCCAATGAAAATATCCTCATGGGGAGATATTTGGGAAGCTTATAGGGAGTGATTCGACATCCATATATCCTAATTTTGGTGTGGTCTTGGTATAAATACCAGTCTCCTATTCTATTGCTTTTTGACAACCGCAAAACTTTCTTTATATCATCACTTATCCTGGGTTGATTGCTACTTCTTAGCATATTGACAAGTGGATGAACAAAAGAATCAATGAACTCCTTGTAGCTAAAAACAATGGAATATTTTTGGATTAAGGGTGTCCAAAAGATGATAGATCTAGGATGGCCCTTAATGTCCATCTTTTGTATATTAACTGGAAAGTTGTCTGATAAAAAATATAGGAACATATGGAACAATTCTGAAGAGTATTTACATACTCTTTCATTTGGAAATCTGATCAATTGGTCATGGATCATGTGTGCCAAGAACTAGAAAAAATTGAAAATTGCAGCTGGAAGCTTGCTTGGGAAAAAAATTGAGGGAAAGCAAATATAGGTTCATCTACATGCTCATCAGTGGTGTATCCTCGAATAAAAGAGAGCATGGTTACAATTTGTCTAGCCCTCTTAGAAAAAATGGTGGCAGAGTATGGAAGACTATTTGTAGGAGTCTGCGACTCTTTTAGGATGAAAGTATGAAATATTTGAGACCTCTTGTGAAGGTCCAGCTTCAAGTAGAGTTCAAGTAGTTTTTTAATGGAAAATGGGGTTTCATTTGGCTTTGGCTAGATCTGCGGCATTTGGTTTATTGACTCTGCAGTGATCATAAACAAAATCTTCTAGTTAGGAGAGACTATGGCTCTTTGGCTTGGGATATAGCAAAGTTGGCATAGGTGGATGATTTGAGGGAATTGATATACCTGTAGGAACAAGCATTTGGGAAAATTTGATTCCAATAATTGAATATCATCACTATGGTTGAGGAATTTCTCTTTACTCCAGCAGTGGAGTTTCAATAGATGGCTAGGGGAAACTATGTCTTTGATTTGGTAATCTTTGTCGGCCAATGGGAGGTGTTAAATGTCTAGGTGAGGGGTTTGCAGGGGTTTTTTGTTCAGAATGCTTTGGGAAGCCATAATTTGGTTTATTCTATTGAATTACTCTTTATCTGGATTAAGGAGTAATCTTAATACTTCTAGAATAGTGCAAAAGGTGAATATAGTCTGCAGGAAAGGACTTTTTGATGAACAGTGGGGTTCTTTTACTTTGGCAAGGCTTTTTAATTAATTCAATTAATTAACCTTTCATACACACTATTTAGAGCTTAAGTATAGGGTTGTTCTAGTTCTTTCAAGAATACCTGGAAAAACAATGATTAGGTGTGTAAACAGGGTTCTATGGGAGTATCAGAGGCTTTTTGAGGCTTCAATTTTCTTTGTGCTACTTCAATTTGAAGTTTGCAACGTCTTCTGGTTGTAAATGGGTTAAAATAGTTGAGCTAAGCTTTGGGATTTAGAATTGGTCTATAGATGTCACTTGGTTACATAATAATAATGAAAAGGGTAAAAAGGGCGACTTTTTGGCTTTTAACCAATAGTGGTTAAATTTTGGGTGTGGAATTAATGTGTTTACAGTGGGTGGTTTCATACTATGCAAGGAGGTGGTTTTATGGCATATCACACCACTTTTGAGTGGAGGGTGGTATTTGTTAAGAGCATGCAATATAATGTGGGGCTACCACATAGCAAAAAGGTGGTCAGGAAAAACCGTGAATCTCGCATGTTTCTAGGATTTTAACAGTCAGACAATGAGAATGCACGATATGGGTATGGGCTGTTGGATCTAGATGTGCGTGATGGAGGGGTATCCTGTGGTGGAGTTGCGAGGGCTGAGTTGGGATGTGGTTGGCGAGGCCCAAGGATAAATAGTGTAGTGGGTTAACTATATACAAAGGTTTTGTGAGGGTCAGGGAATTATAAAGTGGGGGGTTTGAAATATATAAAGCGGGACTATAAGTTAAAACAATATAAGGGTTGGGTTAAATGGGTAATGGGGAGGGATTTTCAATGAGGCCAGATACATTTAACTTTTCAAACTTAGGATAAGGGGGTTTTAGTGGCTTTAAATGGAAAAGAGAAATTAATAAGGGTAGAATGATTTTTAAAGGGAATGTCTAGGGAAAGGTGTGAAATAAAAGGGAAAAGGGTTAAAATGAAGGGAAAGGGTTTTTTCTTACAATGGAAATGTGTTAGAATAAGGGGAAATGAGAAGGAAGCATAGCATGGAATCCAGAAGGGGAAAATCATTAGGGAATGAAAGGTAATGAAGGGAAATTAATAAACTAGACATGTAGGGGTTTAATGAAATGAGGGGAAATTAGTGAATAAGCTTTAGTATTCATGCCCAAAATTATATAGAACTTTTAGGGTAAATACCCAAAGTAATATACAACTTTTGTGAATGTCCTTTTTCTTTGATAATTCCTCCTACACAAGAAACATAGGATTAAGCATAATGAAGGTGCATTTGAGCTTGCAACCTTGTGCATTCTGAAACCTCTTTTACCTACCCTTTATTTACCCTAGCATTTTCTCTTCATTCATTGCGTGCATTTGAGCTTGTTGACCCTTTAGTTCTTTTTCTTTGATAAGGAAACTATCTAATTCTAACATATAACTTCCAATGGCTCATATTAAACTGTTGAGCTCATTAGTTATTCTCTACGTAACTACTGATCTACCAACATCAAACAGTTTGACTAGATCTTTATTCTCTATCTATCAACATGAAATTTAAAGCATGAATGAATCAAGATTAAACTATTTGACCATCATGGATTGTGGCATTTTTGACAAGCTCCACAAAATGTTATTTTTCCAAGTAATGTAAAAAGTAGTGGCATTTGAATTTTCATCACTTTCAGAATCTATTTTTTATCTCTTTTGGTGGGGTTCATATCTTATTTTCATTTTTTATCCTTTTCTTTTAGTCCTTTGATTTTTCTTTTAGGACTTACCCTCTTTACATTTTTTTTTTAACATAGGAAAACATTTTGAAGAAAGAAAAATTAGGTACCATATTACAAGACTAATCATATCCAATTCAAAATTATGAATCCTATTATTATAAGACCCTAACAGAATCCACAGGGGAATGGTGTATTCCCTTGGTGGTTTCTTTGTCCATTTTTCTTATCTTACCTCTTTCATAGACCTTTTCTTCTTTAACCAGATAGACCATACCCAGGAAGTGATTTCATTGAGTATCATTTGTAATTTTTGTGTTGGTGTCCTTGTCCCGTAAACCAACGCATCCTCTGGTCTATTGATAGAGTGTTGGACCCAATATGTGCCCTCTTTATGCTTGCATTGCAAATCACTTGTGCCTCTTCTGTACGTGCATTGATCCCCATTTTTGCACAAAATTTTCCTTATTTTCTTGAGTTTTTCTTTAATCAGCCTACTGCCAGCTGACCTTCCCTAATTCTAGAGTGTCTTGTGGTATCTCTGAATCCTCCATTTGGTTAGCATTTGTGTGTTATTTCCTTTGGTAAGAATTGGTTTCAATTTTTCTTTGTTGTTATCACTAGGTCACTTGCAAACTTGTTTTGTTTTATCATTGATCACTTAGATGAATTGTTATTATAGTCCTCATTCTAAAAAGTGCATTTGAATTAATGATTAAAATTTACAACTTTTCTTTCCTCATTTTCGAAAATTAAGTGTGGCGAAAGGAAAAAAATCTTTGCACTTGCATCTAGGTTTTTGTGTGTGAAATTTGAATTCCCTAGTGTGAAATTGGAACGAGACCCTGTGTAGGCATGTAGCCCTTAGGCACATCTATCCTGGCACATTCTCATATGCCTGCATATTAATTTTTGAAGCTCCATCTAGCGGGATGAACTGTTATTGAGGTCCACCTAAAACCCTTTTTATTAGCCGCATTCTTTGTTAACTACCATCATGTCCCGACGCCTTTTGACCCAGTGTATTACTTTTTGCACTTTGATCATCCCATCGAGATCATACCTTTGGGATGACGTCATGCCTACACATGTTGACTTCTGAGTGGTGACACGTGTCACCCATAAATGGGTCATTCGAGTGTCTAGAAACCCTTAATCTACCTACCATGTGTCCATGATGTCGTCACCTTTGACCATTCATGTGTTATCACCTATCCCTTCCAAAGGAGAGAGAAAGTCTCATCGAGGACTTGGTTTTGGAAATCATTTCTTCATTAAATTGTTTTATGACTCACTGGTAATTTTATTTATTTTTCATACATTTCCTTCGGGCCAACACTTCTATTCATTTTCATTTTTATTATCCCTTCGGTATATACCTATGGGTTCACCCTCAATGGGTTAATATGGCAGAGGTGGGCCTCCCACTCTACTC
Organism: Pinus tabuliformis; assembly: GCA_031772625.1. Classification (NCBI taxonomy): domain Eukaryota; kingdom Viridiplantae; phylum Streptophyta; class Pinopsida; order Pinales; family Pinaceae; genus Pinus; species Pinus tabuliformis. The sequence goes on along the minus strand of CM062817.1, from coordinate 1,716,733,352 downwards.
TTCATCGATCCACATTAAAGTATGCCATGTGCTAGCACTTACCTCTTGACCCATCCCTTTGTGCATAAAAAGTATTGTGTCAAGGTAATTCCACGGGTATTTCCTATTGAGTGGGCTCCACCTCCTTGTTTAATCCTGATGCTTAACTATATGCTAATAATAAATACTCCGGGGTGAACTTGTTGGGGTAGCTCTACCAGGCCCACATATAATGTGGTCTCCTCTGCCCCAATGAGGATGCTTCCTGATGCTAGGCTGTCACTCCAAGTCAACTTGGATCTTTGGATAAAGGCTCTGCTACTAGGTTTGGCAGTTGTGCCAACTTTGGCTACATGCCCGAGGTCCTCCAAACCTCTGCTAACTCTGTTATTTATAACTTGGAGTTACCAAAATTGATTGGCTCTATCTTTTGATCTAGGAGAAATTTTTAAGACTTCCATATACCATTGGAAATCTCTTTTAGATAAATTTCCATATGGATGGGTTATAACTACATATGAGATGGTATAGTGCTCCAAAACAAGCTCTCAATACACTACACTGATTCTAATCTCTTACCCTTCAGGTGTGCCTGGAACAAGCTCCATGATGCATTTCTTTGACACCTATGCCTCTTGTTGCCACCTTATGGCACCTGTTAACATTAATGAAAACATATTTCCAACATTCTCCCCATTTGATATTGATGGCAACACCGAAATCAAACAAAACACCTTTTGCTCTTTCAATTCTTTTAAGTCCTACTCCCCCCTAAGATGGCACTCCTCTTGTCCTTCAACTATTTTGGTACTATTGTTGGTGCTATTGTTATGCTTTTATATCCTATCTCTAGTTCGATTTCCACATTTCACACCCTTTTGTTTGAACACTAGATCACTCCCCTTGTTTCTTAATTTTTGTGTTATTTCATTTCTTTAGGTATATCCCCTTTTGAAATAAATGGAAAATACACCAACATTCTCCCATTATCGCCATGCTTCTCTAGTCATGTGGATGCTTGTCAACTTGGAAGCTTCACCAATATATGCTGAAAAATATACCATATGCATGTCTTCCTCTTAGAGGAGGAGCTAGTGAAGGGAGGCATAAGGAATGACTCCCAATATTTTCCTCAAGTACTCAAATTGTTCTTTAGGAAGTGGCTTAGTGAAGACATCAAAAATTTGTTCTTTGGTAGGAACATACTCCAACTCCACAATTTTGGCTACTACTTTTTCTCTTAAGAAATGATACTTGATGGGAATATGCTTTGTCTTGGATTGAAAGACTCGATTCTTTGACATGTCTTGGATTGAAAGACTTGATTCTTTGACATGCTTATTGCACTTGTATTTTTGCAAATAATTGGGATCTGTTGATCATAAAACACTTGTGCATATTGTAAAATTTTCTTCATCCACAAAAATTGAGTACAACAAGACGCTACTGTAATATATTTTTCTTTAGTTGTATATAAGGAAATGGAAGCTTTCTTCTTTCTTAACCATGAGACTAGACTTTCTCTTAGAAAGAAAGCACCACCACTTGTGTTTTTTCTATCATTCACATCACCTAACCAATCACCATCAGTATAAGAATTCAATGAGAAATATTTATCTCTGGGGTACCACATTCCATAGTCCATTGTTGCTATGATATATCTAAGAACTCTTTTGGTTACAAGTAGATGTCTTTGTCTGGGAGTTGCTTGAAATATTCCAACTATAGAAATAACTTGCGTGATGTATGGTGTTGAAGATGTCAGATATAAGAGGCTAACAATGATGGATCTATATAAGGTTTGGTCCACTTCTTGAGATTCATCCATCTTATTAAGCTTGCAACCTATCACCATTGGAGTGCTCACTAAAGAGCATTCTTCCATGCCAAATTTATTTAGAACTTCTTTGGCATACTTTCCTTGAGAAATAAAAATTCCTTTAGGTGTCTACGCTCTCTGCAATCCAGGGAAATATGATATCTCTCTAAGCATGGACATCTCAAATTCAGGCTTCATATCAGATATAAATTCATTGTTCAATAAATTTGAATTACTAGGAAAGATGATATCATTAACATATACTACCACCATAATGAGTTTTCCATCCTTTTCTTTGACGTATAGGTTGTTGTTAGCTATATACCTCTTGAATCCACACTTAAGCCTATCTAGCCTGGAATACCAAGCTCTAGGGGCTTGCTTGAGACAATACAAAGGATGTTTCAGTCTGCAAACATAATCTGGTTTTCTATCATCTGAAAACCTTATGGATGCTCTATATAAATTTCCTCTTTTAGCTCTCCATTAAGAAAAGTAGATTTGACATCCATTTAATATATTTTGAAGTTATTAAAGCAAGAAAATGCCAATAACATTCTTATTACTTCTAACATACAAATAGGAGCAAAAGTTTCATCAAAATTCAGACCTTCTATTTGAGCATATCCTTTTCATACGAACCTAGACTTATTTCTTACCACTTCTCCATGGTAATTTAATTTATTCCTGAAAACCCACTTTGCGCCAATGACATTCTTATTAGTAGGAATTGGAACAAGTTCTCGAGTCTAATTTTTCTCAATCTAATCCAGTTCTTCATTCATGGCCTTTAGCCAATGTTGATCTTGACTGGCTTTAACAATATTCTTTCATTCCTCTATGGACAACATGACAACATGTGCTTGCATAGATCCATTAAGTAACTTCCTTCTTGTCTGCACTTCAAAATCTAATTCACCAACTATTTGATCAGTGGGGTGCAGTATCTCATTTTTCATGTAATAGGCTCCATTGAAATTATGAAACATGGCTACTCCTTGGATTAGGAACCAAATTTTGCACCCAATTAGTGTTTTTGTTCAAAATTTGAGTAAACCCATAGGGAGATAAGTTGAAAATACAAGTTGAAAAAATAGTTTTTTCCTTTTCCATTCTAAAATTTGATAATGTAATCTAATCTTATTTTATTATTTCAACTATTATTTTATAATTTCCTTAGGAGGCCCATTTTAGACCTCCAACTTCCCCTAATCCTACTTTCAATCACAAAAGTAGGTATCTGCCACCATCGGCTTATTGCTCTAGGTGGTAAGCCCTTTTGGGCCCTATGTGGGTCAATATTCTATGTTAACAACTCTTATGTCATTGGTCTTGCTTCTAAATGAAGTGACCACACACAACACTATGGCTAGAGATCTCAAACTCCCAACTTTTTTATTTAAATGCAGTTATTAACAAGTTATGGGGTTCTAGGATCTTGGATCTAGGGATGGCCCCACATTTTATTTTTGACATACCCTTGGTCGTGTTTCTACACAAAAAAACCAAATGGATATTACCATAATCCATACTAGGTAGTGCCTCTAAGGTACCATAAAACATGCTTCACTTCCTTCCAATACAATTTGGTCGGCCTAACCATAGCTTGGCTCAGTTGGTTGACTACATAGCACATATGTAGTCATGTCTTCACAAGATACATTAGTGAACCTTAGTTTTTGGTAAATAATAGCATAAAACGCTTCACCTAAAGTGGCATTCTCTTTCCTCTAATTTATCACTAAAGGTGTCTCCATGGGCTTACAACTCTCCATGTGAAATATATGCAGTATTTCATTGGCATACTTTCCTTAAGACATAAACAATTCTCCATTTCCTTGCCATACTTCTAGCTGGAGGAAGTAGTGTGTGAGATCCATGTCCTTTATCTCATATTCCCTTGCAAGTTCCTCCTTCTAAGAGTTGATTAATTGCTCATCATATGTTAATACTAAATCATCAACATATAAAACAATCATAATCAATTTACCTTCTACCAAAATATGATAAAGGTTCGCAACCACTTCACTTTTGGTGATGCCCATACCAGTGACATAACTATCAATCCTAGAGTACTAAGCTCAGGGTGCATGTTTCGGACAATACAATGTTGTTAGCTGGACTAATACCTCTTGCATACAAGAGTGATCTCCCTACACCTCAGAGAAATCTAGTAACAAAAAACAAAGAAATGCTACTTTTCCTTAGTTTATGATTGACTGAAACAAGCAATATGATAGAGGTCACTTATTGTTTAATCGAAATGCCTGATGAAGTCCCTTTTAGAACTTTCAAACATTTGGTTCTCCTTGATGCTTTAGAGATCATTCCAATTCTTCCCACAACTTATTCATGATGTCTTGAAGGAGATCTGCATAGACAGGAACATAAAAAAGATCAAAGAATCTAATATATAGCATAAAATATAAATGAACTAATTAACTCAATCATATATCGTAAATTGATTAGTATGCAATCATACCCTATGTGGGTAATCCAGTAATCCCACAAATTATATCAAAGAAGACATAATTGGGAAAGGAAAGTTTCTTTAATATTAATAAAATGGAGAATAAACTTACAACCTCAAAGCCTTGATGTTACAAGTCTGTTCTCACAATCTCCAACCCTCTCCTTGAATGAATAGCCTCCTAGCCTTATTTTTCCAACATAAGCCTAATTCCAACCATCCTCCTCAATCCTCAAGCCCGTGTTAGATTTACAGGCCAAGAGGGGGAAGTTTGGGATCCATTTACCGAGGGATGAGATCCACTAATGGTGGGATAGGGGTTCCACAAAGAGAAGGAGTTAGCTCCATGATGGGAGGGTTGAGGGCTTAATAGGCATCCATTCAAATCTTGTTAGTTCGGAAATATTCAGTTAATAATTCTTATAGACTTTACTTTTTATTTTTACATGCATTTATTCATGTGCGCGAGCCACAATGTAAAATACATTGCCCTTAGGCACAATTTCTAGTGGAACTTTCTGCCTATGCACAGAAATTGACTATGGAACTATGCAGGAAGCCAAAATTAAGATTTTGAGCCATGGGATGAAGGAATTACATTCTCTTTGGGATTGGGTTCTAGCCTTGCAAGGGATGCTTCGGAACACATTTATGGATAGTGAAAGATCCAAACTAATGGTCATTTGCCTAATGTGACAAAATGGTGTGTAGCAGATCGCCCCCTAAACTGCAAAGTCAAAAGAGATATTTGATGACTGAAGAGCTTTATCATTGATGTGAAATCAGATTAGGTGATTTCTTCCTCTTCTCTAAAATAAAATAAAACAAAAATTTAGGTCTGTGTCAATGCTTTGCAAGGCAAAACTGGGTCTTGAATCAAACAAGTTTCCGATATCTCTTCAAATCATGAAATAGCCTTCATATGTAACTTAACATAATGTACATAAAAACACATAATCCATGTGGGAAAAAAAAAGAGCAAGGCAAAGGTTTGTTGACGGAGGTCACCCCTCCTGGGCTACATCTCTGGGCCTATCAACATGACTAGATGACTAATATATTCAATATTAATCAAGTACATAAACATTTGTTGTAGGTAAATATGTGGCTATTACCCCTACAATGTAATGTTCTATTACAGACAACTCTCACAACAACAAAAACTCTATGCATCTCCTATAAATATGACATACTCCAAATGAAATGAACTAAAACAAGAATGTGAACACTTCAATTCCACATTCAAGCACATAAACAAAACTTCATGGTAAGAGAAGTTGAACTTGAGTTGAATCATGTTGGTTACAGCTACTGAAGTAGCCTTCTAAAAGTGAGAGTACCCCTACAAAATCTCCTCCATGTCTAAATATCTTCCAGAACTACTTCCAAACCCTCATTGATCCATTTACCTTTAGTTTCCAACCTGCAAAAGGACTTTGTAGATGTGCTCAAATTAGAAATTGGAGGCTACCAATGGATTTAAAACATCCAAAAGCCCCTCAATGGCCTCTTTCTGAGCTCAATTTGGATAAAAACTCGAAAATTTATGATCTTCCAAGCTCTCTCATCAACTTGACTATTAACCATCCTATAAATTTACCTTCAGATAATTCTTCCATTTGATGGTGCATTTTGTTGGAACTTTAATTCAGCCTCTAACCCCTTGATACTGAAAATCAGGGTTGTTTGGACACATAGGGCGGAGGGCTAGGCCTTAACACCCGCCCCCACTGGTTAGGCCCCTTGACACCAGGCATGCAGTCATATGGCGCCACAAGGCCGAGGGTCGGGCTAACCACCTACCCATTTAAACTTCGCGTTGGGTCACATCGAGTTGCATAATTCCTGGGGCTAGCCCCCTTACCTTAGCGCCTTAACCCAAATGAATTTTGCATTATACCTTCGGCACATGCTCTATCAAAAAACCAAGGTCTAGTCCCCTTGCATTAGCACCTATCTTGTAGCCTCTGCCGCAGGAATATGATGTGTGGTATGACCACAGGTCAGAGCTCTTTCCTCCAAATCCACTCCTTAGCACCTCTATAGGTTATATGGTAGTGGTATAATGGTAAGGTGTTATGGCCTTGGGTTGGAGCTAAGCCCTGAGCCCTTGGAAACCTCTGCCATGGGTTTGTGGTATGTGGTGTGACCGAGGGCTAGGGCTTATTCCCGACCCCTTCACCCATATAGCACCAACAAATACTTTATATTGTGGTTAGCCACCATGACTTATAGGAATCATCCTGCACCCTAGTGGTAAGGCATTTGACTTGTTAGCTTGGAGGTCCCGTGTTCAATTCCTGTGGGGGCTATATTTAGCCCATAACCATATTTTTTGATCAACCATTTGGAGGCCACATGCTGCCCACCATTGGTGTGGCTACCCACCATTGGACCACGTGGCTCCTACTCATTAGGCATCAAACCACCAATCAGAACATAGTAAAATTTGAACCAATCTGAGGAGGATAAGTGGAAGCCTTCAATTGGTCCAAGAAACCTGGTCAACATGTCCAGTCACCCTATGTTGGGATGGGGTCCCTAGGGTCAATTTTTGTCAATAAAGTCAATTTCTGTAATATACTTTGTTAAATAATGTAAAGTCTCTGTGAAATGTGGAAGTGGAGCGCAAAGCTAAGTAAGAGTCAAAGGTGCATTAATCCCTTCTATGGGTAGGTGATAGGATGGTTTTTGAGACTCACCCATGGTTCGCGGACCATGATATTGTAATGAAAAGGATATATATAGTTGATTCATAGTGAGTCTAGGAGGACAACGTTTGGAGAAGAATTATTGTAAGTGCAAGGTACTAAAGCAAGAAAATTTTGTTTCTTATACTTAGGCGAAAGGGGGAGGCTACTACAGCTGAGTGCGCAAATACCTTGGTAAGTCTGTAGCTGAGTGTGAGGGCCCCTACAGTTGGGTGCACAGGAATAAGAAGTTTGTATCTGAACATTTACATCTTAATAAATACTATTTTGAGTTGAATATCTGCATTTGTGCCTTGTTTATTTACTTCTGTTTAAGTTTATGTATCTTCACTCAGCGGTCTGTTTATGTGAGATAATACTTAATTTCTATGTGAAACCGATAGATCTATTTTGTTTATGCATATTAATTATAATTAACCACCTTCGTGGAGATTTGGAAAACCTTAGATAGATCTGCTATAGTTAACTATTCGAAAAGGATATATCTGCGTGACGACAGATCTAGGACATAAAGGCTTCATAATATATAGTTTATTGTGTGAATGTAGTGAATCTGTATCTTTTATTCATGTTAAGTATAATTGAGTACCTTAGTGAAGATCAGAAGACAAAGTTTCCATAGTTGACAGTCATAGATTTGTGTGAAGGCATATCTAAGCTATAATAACCTTCAGAAGACCATCACATAGGCCTTTGGATGCAAAATCCTGGTTCTAGCATCCCCCAATACTGCTTCGGGTGAGACTACATCCTATGCTACGAAGGTTGCTTCCAAAAGGGCCAGCAATTAGGGTTTTGTTGGTTGGCCTGAATAACTCTAAACTTGGGTCAAGCCCCCTTAATCCAACAAATGGTTCTGTTCCTAGGACCCAATCAATCTAAGGAATGTGTGATGTCAAATAAGTGGTTTCCTACTAAGAAAGAAATTGAGAAGTGGCTCAATCAAAAGGAAGACACGTTTATAGCTTAGGAGAATAGAAATCCACGGTTATCCAAGGAGCAGTGGTTGAGTAGATACCTATACTCAGATGAAACAAAGAACCTTTTGTTTCTTCCCTTGCAAATTACATGAGTGGATGTTTAGATTGGTGGAAAATCAAGGTATGTGGATACTTAACGACTCTATTATGTGTACTCTAGAGCTAGTGAGTTTCTCGGAAGCTTCATAAAACAACATCGCACGGGTCTTTGATCACTAGATTGATCGAACACTCAGAGGATTTGTGAATGAGTTCGCGATCAATACAACTATCAGTTATAGTGAAGCAGAGTGCAAGCTCTTCAAGGGATCGTGAGGTAGTTATTTAAAATCTCTAAAGACTTGAATTAAGATGTTGTTGTGTGAAAAACAGGTTATACCATTACCTTGATTTTTGGGACTACACGAAGCAGAGAGCCTTTCAGAAGGAACTGAGAATCGAGCTCTGAATATAGTCCGCTATTAGGATCCTCTTCAAGAGACGATAAGGAACAATTCTGAAAACACTGGGAAGTGCGTTGTAGTTGGTAAGTCTTGGTATCCCACAGATACCTCATCCATATACTCTTCCTCCAACTCCACCTTCACTGCATACACCTACACCTTCACCTCTGCTTCCACCTCCACCTTCACCATTCAACATGGTGAACGCGATGAAGATGTCAATCTTCAAAGGGGTAGGGAGTGAAGACTTTGAATACTTCTGGTTCGTTGTAGATGTTGTGTGGATAGCGTAGCAGATCATTGATGATAATGTAAAGAAAGCACAACTGGTCACAGCGCTACATGATAGAGCATTGACCTGGTATATCAAGTATTGTCAAGATCACCCTGTCGCGACATTGTCAGATATTTAGCAAGCATTGAACCGCTTAAGAAGCCTAAATCTCAGGCACAGTCTGTTACAAAGTTTGAGATAATGAAAGTGGTGAACGGATCCTCATGGGATTTTTATCAGAGGCTAAAATTCTTGATCTGTTATGCTAATATGAACATCACAGACAAACAAGACAGATATTGGTACATTTCTTCATTGCTACCCTACCTAAGATTACCATTATCGTAGAAAAAGATAGCAATGGAAGCAGAAGTTGTTGAGATCATGATGAGATTGGAAGCCTCACCAATAAAATATATGAATATTGGATTAAAGCAAATTCACTCATAGCTCGCAAGTCTACACATGGAGTTGTAGAGCCTGAATAAGGGAAAGGAAGCCCAACCTGAGGTGCGAGGTGAAGTTTGGTGCTTGAAATGAAAGTGTCATGGTCACGACAAGGACCATTGCTTGGTTTATCAAAACTATATTATTGGTGGGGGGGGGGCCTGTCCCCCTAAAGCCGGAAAATACCTTTGGGCCAAGCATAGGAGTAGCGCCATGGTGTGTTATTTTCTAGGTTACAGGACAACATGCGACAAACAATTTCATTTATTAGAGAAGTTTGTACAGACCCCTCAGTAGTTGTTTTTGCAATTTTTGCAAATGTGTAGGTCATGATGAGCACCATTGTTGAAGTTATGAACTAATGATGGATAGAACCCCTACCTACCAAATGGAGGCAAAACCTCGGCTTCAGGATTACGGCGTGGGTGCAGTACGTAGAGTATTCCAAGTTCGTGGAAGAGGAAGAGGAGGAGGGGTTGGCAGAGGTCGTAGACAAGTTATATGTTATAACAGTGGTGAATATGGACATTTTGCATGTGACTTTCAAAATGCAAAGCATGCATCTTGTCAATATTGCAGATAGTTCGACCATGTGATAGAATATTACCTGGTCCTTATAGAAAAAATGCAAGAAAAGAAGACACACACCTAACAGCCTATGCAGAATATCCAGATGAAGAGAGCACAGCCTCATGAAGAAGATCACATTGTTAATATTGTAACGCACAATAGTATATCCATAGGTGAAGACAAGCGAAAGCAGTCAGAGACCGAAGGATGGGTGCACAAGGCCGTTGAAAAGGAAGTTGGGTTTGACCTCAACCAGGCTAAAGAAACTTTTGTGGAGGCTAAAAATAATTTTGCTGAAACTTCTATGTCTAGGAGTCAAGAGAAATCAGCTGGGAAAAGTGAAGTGCAATATGTGGATCCTTCATTGTTGTCCACTTTGCCAAAGACCTGTATGAAGTTGTTATGCAATAAGAAGGTCATAGAAGGGCTCCAAGAACTAATAAAAAATTGTGAGGGTAAGATTAAGGTTCATTCATTACATCGCACTGTGAGGAAACTAGGTAAGAATAAGAAGTGGACAGGCCACGAGATGAGGCTGACCGCATAGATAGAAGAATATGAAATGGACCAAGTCATCATGGATTTGGGTTCTGATGCAACCATACTACCTAAGAACACATGGGAAAGGATGGGGATACATACGCTGCAATGGTCTCCTATAAAGCTACACATGGCTAATCAACATAATATTATTCCTATGGGGCGCCTGTATGGGGTAATGGTGGACATTGAAGGAGCGAGTGCATTGGATGACTTTGAGGTAATTGAAATAGTAGATGAAAACGCTACTAGGAATTGATTGGGCCTTCAACATGGATGTGGTGATTAATCTGAAGAAGCGGAATATGACATTTGAGAGGAAAGTGCTCAGGGTTATTGTGCCACTGGACCCTGCTGAAGGAGTGCGCTACACTAAACCTACTCGCGACTTTGTGGAAGATGATGATGTTCTAGACAAGATATACAAGATAATGATGAGAGACAAAGATTGGATCAACCATACTATAGATGGATGGAGCATATGGGATAGATACATCTCATGTACCTCAGATTCAGATGAAGAGCTCGAACATTGGTAGAATAGGTTGCATGAGGTCTCTATGCTACGTTGCAATATGATGACAAAATTGTTGCATTGTGTATCTACTAAGGTAAGAAATATTCCTCATTATGATGTCTTAAATGATTTTAATCTCCTTTTGGATGAGTTTGAAAAGAAGGTGCTCAAGGAACATTGATTCAAGTCACTAGAATTGGCACTGCGTGTTATGCCCGCCCAATGGTGGGGTATGAATAAGGAAAGCTTCACTGACTAGAAGGAATACAAGAAGATGATGAAGTTGCGGTTGGGGTATGCTAACACATAGATGAATGAGAAGTACAGTGGGAAGGATGACCCACCTAAATATTTGGAGCGGTGGACTAAATCTTGGGTTGAAGAACCTCAATTAGAGTGGGTACATGTTTTCTGCCATACCTTAGACACTATTCCCATGAATTGGTATTTGGAAACGGAGCTATGCCATGGAACGTATGAATGGGATATTCTGTGGGAAAGCTTCTTATTAACTTCTAGCTTTGAGGATGGGTTTGAGTGCATTAATGAAGCACTCCAGGGGATTAAGGTTACTATCTCTAGAATGCCTGAAGAACTAGTGGAATGGGTGCAACTAGAATGGAGTACACAGTTGCGCCATGCACTAGAGTGCTACAATGTGACTATTGAAGAAGAATAAGATGATCCAAGAAAAATCAACATTTTAGAAACTGGAGGGCAACATGAGGTCAAGGGACCTCAAATAGAGATCCTTGATGTAACAGAGCCACTAAAAATCCAGCAAGTAAATATTGTATCCAATTTGGAGCCAAAGTTCATGAAGATAGGAGACTATTGGGACGAAGATACAATGAATAAGGTGGTTGAACTATTACGCGAATACCAGGATGTATTCCCAATAAAGTTCTCAGATCTGAAGGGTATTATAGGAGATCTGGGCATAATGAAAAGTACTCTAAAACATGATGTGAAGCCTATAAAATAGAGACCTTATCAGCTCAATCTGAAGTATAAAGAAAAGGTGCACAAATAACTAGACAAAATTCTGAAGGCCAGAATTATTGAACCAGTAGAAGAATCCGATTGGGTGATCCCAATGGTTGTCCAGGAAAATAAACAACAAGGTGAAACCATAATATGCGTAGATCTAAAAATGTTGAATGATGCATGTGTGCATGATCCATTTCCCACACCTTTTGCAAATGAAGTTTTAGACAATGTTGACAGACAAGAAGCTCATTCATTTGGTGATGGATTCTCAGGATACCATCAAATAAATATCGCGCGGAAGGATCACAACAAGACAGCCTTCACAAAATAGTCGGGATGATTTTATTATACAGTAATTCCATTTGGGCTAAATAATGTGCCCACAATCTTCTCCAAGGTAGTAATACGATTTTCAAGTAGTTTATTCATAAATTCTTGAAGTTATATTTTTATGATTGGACTGTGTTTAGATTGGTAAAGCATTAGGTTTCAAGTCTATGCCTCATGCTTGATACATGTCGTAGATACCAGATAGTGCTAAACTTGAAGAAGTGTATCTTATGTGTGTCTTTCAGAATTTTCCTAGGCCATGTCTTATGTAAGTAGGGATTGATGGTGGACACTGTGAAGATCGCAATGATTGTAAATTAAGAAGCTCCCAAGAATGTTAAGCAGTTGCATGTAATGCTGGGCCACACAGGCTACTATAGGAAGTTTATCAAGTATTATGCTGTTATGAAACCAGCTCACAAAAAGATAGAAAAGATATATCAACACCTTAGAATTCAGCCTCTTCGAGGGGGCAACCTCCTTTACATTACATAAATGAACAATTCTTAGATTATGCAAATGAACATACATCCTTTCTATATATAGGAGTCTAAGGGGTCATAATATAATCAAAGCCAACATAGCAATAATAATGTAAGGGCAGAATAATAACAATAGTGGGCTTCTATGGGGCACAATAGTAACAATATGGGAAGTACATGGGTACATCAGTATAATAAGGGGGTTGTACTAATAACAATAAGGGGTTACACTAGTAGTATAGGGGCCTAACATGCCCCTCTCCTTCAAAAAGTGTTGTCCTCAATGCTTGAGTAGTTATTGATGCTTTTGTATCAAATTCTTATCCTCCCATGTGGAATCTTCAGCAGGTAAGTTCTTCCACTTGATAAGATACTTTTAAATTGATTGATTTCGTAGCTGTCAGGTTCTTGTTTCTGTGACTGCTCTAGGTTCCAATATAATTTTTCCTTCCTCTTCAATTTCTGGCAATATTGTTTGAATTAGGATCTTTTGCAAGTTTTGAATAAGTGGCCATACTTCTTCATCCTTCTTCCATTCATCCCTTGCTTCATTTATCCAATCTGGTTGGATAATAGAAATAGCACAAAACAATGCTTCCACATCCTCATCCTTTCTTGAGAGTGCATCTGCAACAAAATTTTGCTTCCATTTTCTAAAGATGATATCAATGTCATAACCCAACATATTTGTGACACATTTTTTTGTTCTTCTAAAGATAATAGTTGTTCTAAAAAGTATTTAACACTATCATGATCCATTTTTACCTTGAAGTGTCTTCCCATTCAGTAAGGTTGCCATTTTTTAAGTGCATGTAGTATTGCCAACATTTCCTTCTCATAAATAGCTTGCTTGAGATGTAGAAGTAAAAATACCCAATCACCTACATCAAAACATTTTCTACTACGATGTTGATCTATCTGTTGTTTTATTCGATTTTTCACCAAAGTGGCCTTATCCTTTAAAAGTTGGAGAACTTGTTGTTGATGCTCGATGTGATCTTTCACTGCTTGAACCTTTTTCTTCTTGATATGTCCTTCTATCTTTAGAGTTTGAGGAGTGGTAATTTCTTCCAATCCTTTACAAGATATGGTCGAATTCATTTCTTGATGCTTAATGTGATCTTTCACTTCTTGAACATTTTTCTTCTTGATATGTCCTTCTATCTTGATAGTTTTAGGAGTGGTAATTCTGACGAATGAATTACAAGATATGGTTCGATTCATTTCTTCTTTCTCGATGTGATCTTTCACTTCATGCACCTTTTTCTTCCTGATATGTCCTTCTATCTTGAGAGTTTGAGGAGTGGTAATTCTTGCCAATGCTTTACAAGATATGGTCTGATTCATTTCTTCTTTCTCTGGGGTTGGGTCCTGGCGTATATCCTCTTCTTTTGATGTTTCTTGATCCTTTTCTTCCTCCTCTTCATAATCTATGTAAAATAATTTCTTCTTAGCACACTTATGACCTTTATTCCATTTGCTATCACAATTGTAACAAAGCCCTTTTTCTCTTTTTTCTTCCAATTGTTGTGGTGTAACTCTTGTAGGTTATGGAAGGCTAGGAGAAACAACACTTCCATATTTATAGTTGTGAGGGGTAGACTTCCTTGTTTCAATAATTTTACTTTCCACTATGTCACAAAGCCCTTTTACTCTTTCCAGTTGTTGTGGTGTTGCTCTTTGTATCCTCATAATGTGCTATCATTTCCTCTGTGAGAATTGACCACGTAACAAGTTGTTTACGAGAACAAAGCCCTTTATACCATAAAAATTGATCCAGTTCTAAATATGAAGATGCAATACATACCTTTTGTAACAGTGGTACACCATGTAGATCAAAATATTTCTCCATCTGAAGTATCCAATTTACCGGATCCTTGCATCAAACTTCCTCATATCGCCTTTTCTTGATTTTAGGAGCTCGATCTTGAAATGACTATAACTATAATTTCGATTCTTCCAATTCTAAAATTGTGACCTGCAGTAGCCCTCTATGTCCTCTTTCCAATGCCACCAGTCTGATCGAATTTAGATTCACAAAGAAAGAGTTATGCACAATCTCCCAAGATAACCTGATTATATACCTTTTCAAAAGAGCAAACTTGTATGAAGTGCCATGTGTCACTATTTTTACCTTCGAGTCTAAAATATATACACAGGAAACTACAGTCCATCCTATTTTTGTAACTTCTTATGAAATTGCAATCTGATGCTCAAAAAAAAAGTTATGACGATTTTCCCAAGGTCGCCTATTTGGAATGTAATTCAGGAGTCTGCAAAAGACCAAATTCCTCAGATCATATCTCCACAAATATAGACTGAAAAGCTCTGAAATTTGGATTCGAGGTTCAATGTGATTTCTTCTCAAATGGGCTTTTGTGTTCGATTCTGAAACATCGCAGAAAATAGTTATAGAGAAAGTGCCATGATGACCTATTTGGAGCAGGAAAACCCTAGAATCCAAAACTTTGATACCAAATGTTATGAAACCAACTCACAGAAAGATAGAAAAGATAGATCAACACCTTAGAATTCAACCTCTTTGAGGGGGAAACCTCCTTTACATTACATAAATGAACAATTCTTGGATTATACAAATGAAAAGACCTCATTTCTATACATAGGTGTCTAAGGGGTCATAATATAATCAGAGCCGACATAACAATAATAATGTAAGGGCACAATAATAACAATAGTGGGCTTCTATGGGGCACAATAGTAGCAGTATGGGCACTACATGGGTACACCAATATAATAAGGGGGTTGTACTAATAACAATAAGGGGTTACACTAGTAGTATAGGGGCCTAACATATGCCCAAATAATCGCGTTGATGGAGAAACTGTTAAAGAAGGATGCAACGTTTTGTTGGGATGAGGAGTGTCAACAGAGTCTTGATGTGTTAAAGGACAAGATGGTAACTACACCCATCTTAGTATTTTCGGATTGTAATAAAGGCTTCCATGTGCATGTATATGCCTCATGTATTGCGCTAGGTATGGTATTAACCCAACCTAGTGAAGGTGATATTGATCATCCAATAGAATTTGCGAGTAGGAAACTGTCAAAAGCTGAAAAGAACTATTCCACTATAGAGCATGAAGGGTTGGCGATGGTCTATGTGCTGCAAAATTTTCGACATTATTTGTTGGGTGCACATTTCAAAATGCACAAAAATCACTCAGATCTCAAGTACCTAGTCAACAAGCCTATGTTGGGGGGGAGGATTTGTAGGTGGTTTTTACTAATTGAGGAATATGACATTGAAGTGATTGTGAAGCCCGGATGGTTGAATGCAGGACCAGATCATCTATCCAGGATTAAGACATACGAAGAGCCAAAAAATTTGGAAGACGGATTGTTAGATGTGCAGCTCTTTTCTATACACATTGTGGATGATCACTTTGTAGAAATTATTCAATTTCTAACTACTGGTACAACTCCGAAAGGGTATTCTACTCAACAGAAGAAGGAATTGGTGGTTCACGCTACTGATTTTTCTATGATACAGGGACACTTGTATAAGATAGGAACATATGAAATATTGTGCCGATATTTTCCGAAGTTTGAGCACGCTAGTATCCTCACTGAAGCCCATGGAGGAGTGGTGGGAGGAGACTATGCAGGTAGATCAGCCGTGCATAAGATTTTGTGCGTAGGCTTATGGTAGCCAACACTACATAAAGATTCTAAGGAATTTTGTAAAGCACGTGATGCTTGTCAAAGGACGGGAAAGCCTTCATGAAGAGATGAACTACCCTTAAACCCTCAGGTTTTGTTAAAAGTATTTGACAAATGGGTAATTGACTTTATAGGTCTGATACAACCACTAGGGAGGAAGACAAGCACGTGGTACATCATTATTGCAACAGAGTACTTAACAAGATGGGCATAAGTGAAACCATTGAAGGATTGTACTACTACTATAGATGTGAAGTTCCTATTTGAATATGTCTTAACGTGGCTTGGGTGCCCTAATGTATTGATGAGTGATACAAGTACGCATTTCCTTAATGAAATAATCAGTGTGATGCTCACAGAATTCCAAGTTTACCATGAAAAGAGTATGCCCTATCATCCCCAAGCCAATGGTACAGTGAAAGCATTCAATAATATTATGGAGAATGCATTGACAAAGGTTTGTAACACGAAGAGGAATGATTGGGATGTGTGCATACCAGCAGTCCTACGAGCATATAGGATTACATGTAAGAAGCTAACAGGAAAAACCCTGTTCAAACTGGTCTATGGGATAGAAGAAGTCATGTCGATGGAATATATTGTGCCAATTCTAAAGACTGCAGCATTGGTTGAGATGGCTAATCATGAGACCACGGAGGAATGGCTCACGTAGTGGATGGAGTTGGAAGATGACCATTTACTTGTAGGATTTCACCAACAAGTGAAAAAGGAATGTGAGAAGGCCTGGCATGATAGGCATATCAAGTTGCGCACTTTCAAGGTGAACAATTTCATTTTGCTCTATGATATTAAGTTCACAAAGTTTCCAGGAAAATTCCAAATACAGTGATTAGGCCTGTATGTTGTTAAGGAAATCATGGATGGTGGTGCAGTTTAGCTCGTGAAGCTGAATGACGAATTGTTCCCTGGAAGGGTGAATGGAAGTCAGTTGAAGTGGTATATAGGGGATCCTGCCCCTACACAATGACTACATGGTAGCAACACAGTCTTAGCACTCCAAACAATTGCTAGGGAGAGTGGTACTATAAAATACATTTCTCGCACAAGAGGAAAACACATTAAGGGGGATGTGTTTGGAAAGCAAGGAGTGTGCAAGGAGAGGTGTGCTAGGAGGGTTGTGCCATCGAGGATGGTGCCATGCAGATGGGTTCCAAAATTAGTTGTTGAAGTCTTTTTTCATGATTAGATAATGAAAATCCAATTAGGAGGAGCGGGTAGGTGACATTTATTGCGAAAATATTTGGAGATATGTCATCAAATATGCATTTATGATCATAAAATGGAGGGAACGGTCGGATTTGAATTTGAAATCACCTAGAAATATGGCATGACGGTCTACTGTAGAACACTTTTCCTTCTAAAAATTGCATATACGCATTCCCATTTTTTCTCTATGAATTGGTAGGTCTGGGAGGATTTAGTTGCAAGTCCGACATTTCTGATAATGCCTAATTGGAACTAGAAGATTATCCTTAAAGAGATGTCTGTCGAACCCACAAGTTTTGAAGTCATTGTATCTCAAGTAGAAGCCCCTAAAGTTGCAACAATGGAAGCTACACCATCTGTGCTTATGGCAACATGGTCGCCTAGGCCTAAGCAATCTTCTACTAAGGAGAAGAAAAATAAACCACAACCTGTACCAGTGAGGCAGTCACTAAGGAAGAACCTCGCAGAGGTTCAACAGAAAGGGAGGATGGACAAGGCAAAGCAACCATATGAACCCATGGATTTGGATGTAGAAGAACTCCGCGATGGATTTGAGGAATTGGATGCTCACAAGGGTGATCCTATCACTAGGCTCCCAACATATATCTCTTCACAAAAAGGGAAAGCGAAGGTACCCAAGGACTCGGATTCAAGCAAGTTAATGATCTCTATGCCACTACTATCGGAAGAAGTGGTATTTAAAGGCGTGATCTTAGCGCGTATCCCTGTGTTAAAACTGGAGGATTGGGATCTCACCGATCACGAGAAATTTCCAAATTTGGCCACCAATAAGTATGTGACCAACATTTACTATGAAGAAACCAGGGTCATCAAGCTGGAGTCAATGAAATGGGTAAGAGGGGTCGAGCCGGCAGGATTTCTACATATGTTGTGTGTGCCACACTTTCATAAGTTGATTATCAATACTATCTGTGTGTGCCAATTTCTCGCACTGGTGCACAATGGGTGTTTGTTGTTAAGGGAACCCATCCCCATAATCAATATGTTGATCCATCAAATTACGAAATTTCCCTATAAAGGGGCAGATCGAACTAAGGAGTTTGGAGGTAAAAGAAAGGAGAAGGATCTTGCAGATAGAATGAACACTGAGTTTGGACTCATCGAGAAGTCATGCAGGTACTCTATCTGCTCTATTTCAGACCATGTGGTGTATTTTTTCGTTCAGATTTTGTCCAGAATGGTCATGAGAAAATGTCACAAGGACGAGGTTCCAACACCAGTAATTTCGTTGGCTACACAGTGCATAAAGGGGGTGCAGTACAACTAGGCACAATACCTTTGCAAGGAATTATTGGCAAATTTCCACAAAGCGCAGGATGATAGCAAGGTATTTCATTATGCCTGGCTCTTGTTATTCATTGCACTTGTTTCATGGAGACTTCTGGAGGATAGTCAGTTCCCTTTGTAGGATGAGGATTTACTAGAGGCAGCAAAGTTCACTTCGTTATGGGCAATGAAGGCCCTAGAGAGGGTCATGGAATAAAAGGTTTTCTGGATTATTGTCAAGATGGACCTCCACACAATGATTAGTTATAGGCCAAGGTCATATCCAACCTTGTTTGAGTAGCTACGGGCCTTTACAGAATTTAAGGTAGATTTTTATAATGTATCTATCCGCGTGAGGCATGACCCTAAAAAGATATGGTACAAGTTTCCATACATATTTACGGAGGCCGAAGTACAGGAGATTGTGGGGACATGGCCGACAGAGTGGCAACAACCCACAGATCTAGGTCCAAGTACCAACAAAGTTAGAGAAGGCTCCTTCGCACAAATGACAGTTGTGTAGAAATAGAAAGAAACAGCACAGGAAGCAGCAGGGAGTTGGTCGATCAGAAGAAGAAAGAAGTTGCTTCTAAAGTAGTTGTTGTTAACGTAGTTGTCGATAAAGAGTACGCTAAAAAAGAGGCCATATTAGAAGTCAAATCATCAGCTTCCCAGCATACTAAAGAGCAGGAGCAATTCGAGTAGGAAGGAGGCAGGGTTGACAAGTAGAGAACTCCCTTCAAATTTCAAAAGTGGACCAAGAAGACAACTTCAGGACTTAGGAAGAAGCAAAAATAAGACAAACATTCACACGTGGATCCAATGGTCCTCACTGAGGGGGACTTGGAAGAGATCGGGGATAAGTTCCATGATGCAATGACAAAGTTGTGGACTCAATTTAAGCAGCAGTACATGTAGACACTGGGGATTTGCACGAGTTGCAGATTCAAACAGTCAGAATTTAGGTGAGCGTGGGATAAGTGAGCGGGGTTCAATAAAGCGCGAGTGTAATGGAAACAGAACAAAATCTAGACCTCAGAGTGATTCCCTTGATAGAAGGAACATTACGCATAGAGTCATAGGAAGGTAATGCTCATCTCAGCAAGATCAAGGGCATGGGTATGAATTTAGCCGTGCTGCCACTTTAGACCCTCCACGCGTTTCATCAGGAGGTCTTAGATGATCTTCAGATTAGAGAACATAGGGCACTATTGGTGATTAGTGAAGTTAAAATGAACAATTAGAAGATCTTCACCAAAAAGATTCAAACTCTTAAGGAAAAAGACGAGCTAGCAGTGCAAAGCCAAAGCCTCGAAGTAGAAATTACACAAGTGTGCAATTCAATACCAGAACTACACATTCCCGAGAATGCGGAAGCTTCAGCAAAGGTTCAAAAATTGGTTGTTGTAGTGAGATAGTCTAAGGATGAGGTAGCCTAAGTTACTTTTGATTTTTAGATGAAGATCTTGGAATTGTAATTGAAATTGCAACTAACTACTCCGCTAGAGGTCAAGGAGCAGCACGGTGCAGCCATCAGAGAACACATGTATACTTTGGAGAATGCAATATCGGGCTGCAATGGTCTTTTTGAAACTGCAATGGAGCTATGGACTATGTTGCAGGTGGCATCCAACCTATAGTGACTATGTACCGAGTTCATATAGGCACAATAATAAGTTGATGAGATTAGGGTGATTGCACGCACTTTGGTGCCAGTCTAGTGCTTGATGTGCTTGCAAGACATGAAGTTGCTGTAGGCACAGGTTGAAGAGCTACAGTGCAAAGGAGCATTTTTGAAGGCTCGAATTCAACTGTTGACATAGGAAGAAAGCTAGATTACTCTGGCCATCTAGTAAAAGTTGAAGACTTTCCTGCAGACAGAAAGGACCATGCACCTCGCAATGGAAGGGCACAATATAGAGAAGCTAGTTGAAGAAGTGGAGTAGGCCATAGTACAGAACACAGTAGACCTTGAAGTCTTAAAGATCAAGTTCAGTGACCTCTGTAATAAAATAGAGAATCCAACTGAGTGACTCGAGGGTGAGTCACCATATTTGTGTTGGGGGCCTTTTGGGATGGTGTCCCTAGGCTCAATTTTTGTCAATAAAGTCAATTTTTGTAATATCCTTTGTTAAAGAACGTAAATTCTCTGTGAAATGTGGAAGCAGAGTGCAAATATAAGTAAAATTCAAAGGGGAATTAGTCCCTTCTATGGGTAGGTGATAGGATGGTTTTTGAGACCCGCCCATGGTTCACAGACCATGGCATTATAATGAAAAGGCTATATATAGTTGATTCATAGTAAGTCTAGTAGGGAACCATTTGGGGAAGAATTTTTGTAAGGGAAAGGTGCTAAATCAAGAAAGGTTTGTTTCCTATACTTAGGAGAAAAGGGAAGGCTCCTGGAGCTGAGTATGCGAAGACCTTAGTAAGTCCACAGTTGAGTGCGTGGTGTTGGACACAGATTGTCATTGATGTCAATATGGAAATATTCGAGGAGTAGGAGCCA